>CM061542.1:223444418-224644418 GCA_030864215.1 Capsicum pubescens | reverse complement strand
TAGCATGCATTCTTTTACAAATTTAAAATAATATTGAGATATTAATTTAATTATGCATTCACCCCCATATACTTAGAACAATCCAAAAGTACTGATCCACATATACATCTATGTTCGACATTGTCTCTTAATGTAGGTTCAGGTGCTCAATTTTAGCAGTGTTGGTGATTTCGAGCAACTCCATCTACATTCCGACAGTTAGTGATTCCTCAAAGTTTGGGGACTTAGTCATTCAGTTTTTCAGCTTATTAGTATAGATGATTCAGTATTTTCAGACAGTTCGAGTCAGCTGGGGGTTTGTCCCAGTGACTCTCTAGCATTAGTAGTAGAGGCTTGTCAGAATGCTAGCTATGATTCAAATTTTCAGTATTGATTGATCAGACTCTTGATTTTAGTATTTTCTGATATTACATTCAGATAGCTTCAATTTAGCTCATACAGAATTCTGTATTTTATCTTGATTATATATCTATACTTTCCTATTATGAGTTTCAGAGTCAGTAGATGGCTTACAGGGTTAGCTTAAGGCTACTCGTAGTCTTGAGCACTGTGTGAAGTCTTGGGACCCATTTTTGAGGCGTTACAAACCCGTGTATGCATAATGCTAAATACTGCTCCCAAAATCATATACGGTTAACTCATAATTACATAACTATCTAAAAACAAGCATGGACTAATTTGAATACTGTTTATTGGTATTTCAGAATTCTAGTCATGCTATATTTACAAAATTCAAGGATCATGTGTTTATAACATTCTAATCTGTACTAAATCATGATCAATTATGCAAAATTAATGCTAAACTATATATCAATATTTTAGCCTATGAATATGGCCAAAAATATGCATATAAGTATATATAGATATATAAGATCCTGGAAATATATTGGAACTACAATAATCAATATTCAAATCATTGGATATAAACCCTAGAGCATAATTCATGTAACTACACAAAAAATTTAGAACTTTGGACATGAGGGTGAAAGGAAACCCTTATCAAAATCTCTCATCCTTAGATACTGAGAAATTGGTACTAAGAGCTTGGAGAATTCAAGTGCTTGAAGAAGAACCCTAGATTTGTTTTGAGAGAATCTGATTTTTAAATTAAGAGGATTTTAATTGAGTGAATGAGGGATTTGTTGACTTTTTTTACACTAACCCCACCTAAAATAACCTTAAACAATATAGTATTAGCTTTTCTACATTAGCTTTAAAGAATGGGAAAATACATTTTCCCTTTAAAAGATAATTGAAATTCTTAGAACTACATCCCATGAGTCGATGGTACGACTTGTACAATAAACAAATGAGTCGTATATAGACTCGTGACCCCAAGGACTATTTGGGTTTGTTCTAATTTAGGGAGCATGGGTAAATAATATGATCCGTATCTTGATACCAGGAGTCATAGTTTTGACTCATAGTGTTTGGGACTATGTTGAAAGGGTGGTTTTGGATTTTTGTTATACGAGTCATTGTACGACTCGTACCTTGTTTCTACAACTTGTACTTATGAGTCATTTTTCTTGATGAAGTTTTTCAACTCTCGGGTCTTGATCACTATGAGACATCATACAATTCATACCATCAATCAACGGCTTGTACAAATGAGTCATAGCTACTGTTACGGGGGATAAATGGCCTTGACTTGAACTGATGAGTTGTGGTCCATAATACGACTTATAACAAGAGTTTTTATTAGTCAAAAATTTTGGGTTTTCTAGTCTTAGGCCGAGTTTAAGCATGGGAAACTCTTGGGACGTTACAATATATTCTCCTTATAATCATTGTCCTTAAATGAAGTTAGAACTAAGCTGAACTGAATAGAGAAAGAACTACTAATATAAAGCTTAATTATTGATATACTAACATAATGATAGATTTGACTAAGATAAAAAAACTCAACTGAAACTCATAGAACATGAACACATAATGAGAATTCATGAATGACTGATAGGGACATGAAACTTAAGAGAAACAATCAGAGGAAAACTTTTAGTACTGGGAGTGAAAATATAAGGGTGCTTGGACATCATTTATTTTTTTTCTTCCCAAGTATCTAACTTAACATTCCTTCAGAAGAATTTAATTGAATCGACCTCTTTATTCCTAAATTTACTAACCTTCCAATCAAATATCACAACTAGTACGTTTTTGTAGGAAAGATTATCTTTCACACTATCATCTCTAATGGTACAACTAAAACTGAATCACCAATGCACTTCTTCAATACCAAAATATGGAAAACTGGATCTGCTAATGCTAACTGCGTAAGCAACTCTAATTCATAAGCCATCTTGCCAATGCACCTAAAGTTCCCGTAGGGACTAATATATCAGGGACTAAGCTTGTTCTTCTTCCCAAAATTCATCACTTTTTCATGGTTGAAATTTTGAGAATACCCAATCATTAATGGCAAACTCAAGTTATGTTCTCCTCACATTTGCATAAGACTTCTGAAACTCTGGAGCAGTTTTCAACCTCTTTCTAATCAGCTAATTTTTTTCATAGCATCATGAACCAAATTTGGACCTATCAAATAGATTCACCTATCTAAAACTATCTAGTAATAGATCTACACCTCCACCTATAAAGTTCCTTAAAAGGAGTCATTTGAATGCTAGAATGGAAACTAATATTATAGGAAAACTCTAAGAGGTATGTGATCATCCTAATTACCTTTGAATTTAATCATTCAAGATCTCAAAATAACCTTTAAGTATTCATGGTACACTACACTTGACTATCTATATATGGATGAAATATTATACTGAAATCTAATCAGGTACCAAGACCCTTCTAGAAAGACTTCTAGAATTGGGATGTAAAATAAGTACCCCTATCTGAGATGATAGAAAAGAGAAATCCATGAAATCTAACTAACTCGTGACTATAATAGCATAGTCCTCTATTGAGTCTCTAGTCTTTAAAAGCAAAAAGTGAACTGACTTAGCCATCTATATACTACTACCCAAATTGAATCATGTTATGATCGGGTGCAAAGTAAACCTATGATGAAGAACATATTAATTATCTTTTACTTCTAAGTGGTAATACTGATGTCCTGGGTCATACCTCCCAATCTATGATGTTCTACCTTTATTTGCTGGCAATTAGGACACTTATCCACAAAATCTACAATATCCTCATTATACCATCCCACTGGTAAACTTCCTATAGATCATGGTACATCATTCTAGCACTGAAAGCCTTGGAAACATGGCATAGTTGATACTTAAAATGGTGAAATTATGCATTAAATTAGATTAATTTGTCAGATATAATGTGTGTTTTATGTGTCTTTCAAGAAAATTAGGTAGAGAGTGGCTTGGACTAGAAAATAAAAGAAAAATGCTCTAAAGAAGTAAAGTGTTGATTAGGATATAAGTCGTTAAGTCA
The DNA here is from genome assembly GCA_030864215.1 of Capsicum pubescens. Classification (NCBI taxonomy): domain Eukaryota; kingdom Viridiplantae; phylum Streptophyta; class Magnoliopsida; order Solanales; family Solanaceae; genus Capsicum; species Capsicum pubescens. The sequence continues at coordinate 224,641,016 of CM061542.1, read as the reverse complement.
CCTTACAACTCATATCCCAACTCATAATGGTAATAGTGGCTAAAGACAAGTTGAGGAACTAAGTAAAGAAAGGCTATGAGTTTCAAGGACAGACTACGACTCGTAGTCGAAAGTAGTACAGTGACTAGTGTCTAAAGAATTGAAGAAGGATTCTCTAGTGACTACGATTAAAGATCATGAGTCGTAACATCTGTAAATAACCCATGGTGAGGAGTCGTAACGATAATAGACTCAAGTGCCTTGAAGATAAAAATCTACCAGAGTGACAACGATTAGCAGGATACGACTTGTAATATGACTATACAAGTCATCACAACTGAAGATAATAGAGATCTATGATAAGAGTAAATGAGTCATAAGGAGACCTAACGACTCATTTCTAGAGATGTAACCACTGCCGACTTAATTTTTCTATTCTATTTTAATTAGGATTCCTTTGTTATTTTGAGATACTATAAATACCTTAGGGTTTTTTATGTATTATGTTACGAAATCTTTACAAAATTTTGGATACTTTCATATACTTTGATCATTGAGATTATTGTTCTTGAGTTTTTAGTTTTGTATACAATTGGAGATTTTGGATTTTACTGTTTCATTATTGTGAAATTAATTTTATGTATTCGTCATTGATTTTCATAGCTTGTTGGATAAGTATGAACGGCTAATTTCCTTGACTAGGGTTATGGGAACCCTAGTGGATTAACTATATAAGGGAAGTGGGAGATTCATCTAGTCTATTGTAGTTACGTGTATTACAATCTTCTTCATATTAATTGCATCCCAAGCTACTATAGAAGCTTGGTAATTGCATGTATTCGAGAACTTCCTCACAAGAGAGTTTGAGATTAAGAAAAAGAGGTTACGATAGTAATTCAAGGTTATCAACACTCTTCTAATCAACTCGAGACTCAAAAGGTGAGATTTGTAGTGAGGTTGCAAACAAGGGGCAGCAAGGTGACACCCTAAGATTCATAAGGTAAAGAGTGAGATTTATCACACGTTTACAAGACGGTTGATAATACATAGCTTATCATCTTTGCACGTAGAGTAGTGGGTTAGGTAGATTGAATATGAGAAACTTATGCAGTTGAGAAGCCTAGGGGAACACAGTCCTAGTCATCTTCTATTGCTTATAAACTCAAGCATTCAAGTTTGGCTAATTATTACTGTTGATTTTTAAATCCCCCATTTACTTTTATGCTTTGTTTGTGGATTTTGTTAAGTTTAACATACTGTTCCCCATATTCTTTGTGGGCTCGACCCCAACCTTGTTTGGGTTACTATATTTAACATCAGTCACATATACTCCTTTGGTGGTTAGTTTTTGGTTTGACATAAGATTTTGGCACCATTATCATGGAATACGATGTTGAATTTTTTACTGAAGTTGGTGTAGTTCACAGGTTTTAATTTTTTTTCCTTAGTTGGGTGTACGCTAGTGTATTCCTAGCACTAGGAGTCAAGGAAATCCCTTACCCCCCATTGATCTAAAACCTGAAAGAATTTTGCAAGCACCAAGAAAGATGTTGGAGCATGCTCGTGATAGTGTTATAGCATAAATTTTGGATAATCCTCTTACTATACCTCCGCCTACTTCAGGTGATCCATAAAATATTGCTAATAGATAGATAGAATTGATGTTAGTAGAGGCAGCTGAATAGCAAAAAAAACGGCTGAGGAAGCTAGGTTAGCATAGCCAGCAGAGCTATCTAGGCCTAGACTAGTAATTGATCAACATGAACCACTTGGAAGTGGGCATAATAGAGCTGACGGTGGAAGAGCTCGAGAGATCCCAATCTATTAAAATCTACTACTATATGATGAAGATGAGGACATGGTTTATGTTGAGCCTACTGAGACAGGAGTCATTGTTCATCTTGCTCTACCTCTTAATGTGAAGTTTAATATTTCTAGTGCAATGATCCAACTGCTGAATTTAAAGGGTGTGTATTCTAGATTAGAAATAGATGATGCAAACATACCTCTTGCAAACTTACTAGGATTTGTACTTTGTATACCATACAAGGGGTAGATCAAGAAGCTTTGAGGTTGTGTTGTTCCCTTTTTCACTAATAGGAGAAACATCATTGTAGCTGGGGGAACTTCGTAGAGGCTCAATCATGACTTATAATGAGCTATGCAAACAGTTTTTGAATCGATTGTTTCCTCCTACCAGGATGCTACAGCTCAAAAAATAAGATTTATAACTTCTGGAAGTTACCTGTAGAGTCTATGTATGAAGCATGGTTTTGATCCCAAAAAATTTAAGCATGGTCCCCCATCACTGGATTCAAGGATCCAACCTATTGGAAATATTCAATAGATCCTTAAATGTTAGCTCTAGGGAAATGGAATACACTATATCTGGAGAGGTATTTATGCGTCTTCATTGGGATATAGCATAGGAAATTCTACATGAAATCTCTGTCACTAATCGAGGATGGCATACTCGAAAAGCTGAAAGAGAAGCTATTACATATGTTATTAGGGATGCTAGTGACTACAAAGATGATGATGATATGGTAAAACTAGAAGTTGCATAGCTCTGAACTAATATTGGGTTGCTTACAAAAAAAATTGCAATAATGACAACTAAAAAGGTTAATGTAGTTAGAGCACAGGGAACTACTTTCAGAGCATATGAGTCTGATACAGATAAGGAAGTGAAGTATATGGATCGATAAATGGTGGCTTCGCACTCTTCCTAGTAATATTCTAAAAAACTCAAAGAATGATGCTCATTGTCATTCCATTACCACTCAGAGTGGTAAGATCACCAAGGACACTCTCGTGCCCACTACAGTTGAGCTAATGAATGATGATGTTAATGCTGATGTTGAGGAAGCATCTGAAGATGAAGCTGGAAAATCATCAGGTGTTAAGCATAGGGCTACAAAGGATAAGGGAAAGGGTAAGGTTGATTAGTCAATTCTGAAACTATTTTGAGACCTCCCTCTTCTTTTCTTTAAAGGTTGAAAAAGAAGTAGGAAGAGGGTAAATATCAGAAGTTTTTATCTATATTGAAGAAGTTTTCTATAAATATACCACTTGTAGAGGCATTGGAGAAGATGCATGGTTATGCAAAATTCATGAAAGATCTGGTCACTAGTAAGAAGACATTGACCTATGAGCCCACTGGCAGTTTTCATCACTATAGTGATATTGCCTCTAAATTTTTGGTAGAGAAGAAGGAGGAACCTGGAGCCTTTATCATTCCATGTACCATTGGGTCTTTCAACTTTGCTCGGTCTTTATGTGATCTGGGAGCCAGTATGAATCTTATGTCGCTGGTTGTGTTTAAGAATTTGGGGTTGGGGGTGCCCAAAACGACATCAATGAGATTATTAATGGCTGATTGAACTGTGAAAAATTTGGCTGGTGTTCTTTGTGATGTGTTGGTAAAGGTGTCATCCTTCATCTGCCTAGCCGATTTCATAAAAATTAATTGTGAGGTGGACTTCTAAGTCTTTATCATCAATGATGAGCAGGTAATCTTCAATATATGCCAGTCGATGCGGCAGTTAAATGATATGAGAGTTGTGTATGTTATAGATACCATTGATGACTAGGTTGATGCATTGACAATTCTAATTGAGGATAGGCTAGTTGTTGAAGCATTAGCAGTGGTGATTATGAATTTTGATAGTGATGGAATTAAAAAGTATGATGAGATGTCAGTTTCTTAGTATGTGAGAGGTTCTTACACTTATGCTCCAAAAAAGCTTGACCTGGATATGAAAAATAGAACCACTTTTCCTGCTCATCCGTCAATTGAGGAGACACCAGTTTTAGAGTTAAAGGCCCTCCCGTCTTACTTGTGATATTAATTTTTTAGGGTAACAATACCTTACCAATGATTCTTACAGCTGACACAGAGGTAGAGGCATTATTAGCAGTGCTGCAGAGGTTCAAAAGAGCTATTAGGTGGACCATTGTTGATATTGTGTGTATTTTGCCAGGCATTTATACCTACTAACTCCAACTTAAACCAAACTGCATCCCGAGTATTAAGCATCAATGTCGGCTAAATTCTCCTATGTAGGATGGGTAAAGAAAGAAATCATTAAGTAGTTAGACATTGGTGTAGTATACCCCATTGCATATAGCAAGTGGGCCAGTCCTATTCAGTGTATCCTAAAAAAAGGTGGGATTACTGTCATGCCAAATGAGAAGAATAAGCTCATGCCAATGAGACCAGTCACAGGTTGGAGAGTGTGCATGGACTATAGAAATCTAAACACATGGACAGAAAAGGAGCATTTCCCAATACCCTTAGTGGACCAGATGCTAGATAAACTTGCAGAAAGGGTCTGGTATTATTTTTTGGATGGTGATTCAGGTTACAATTAGATCATGATCGCTCCTAAAGATCATAAGAAGGCAACCCTTACTTACCTATATGGGACCTTTGCTTTCAAAAGAATGTCATTTGGGTTATGCAACGCTCCAGCCATATTTTAGAGATGCATGATGTCCATCGTCTCTGACATGGTAGAAGACACCATCGAGGCCTCTATGGATACTTTTTATGGTTGGTGATTCTTTTGAGGATTGTCTAGTTCACTTGGAAAATGCTCTCCATCGATGCAAAGAATGCAACTTGGTACTCAACTTGGAAAAGTGCCATTTTATGGATAAAAAGGAATTATGCTTGAGCATAAGATCTCAAAAAGGGGAATAGGGGTGGACAAGACAAAAAATGAAGTAATCAAAAAGTTACCTCCTCTAATTGCAGTGAAGGTAATTTGAAGATTTTTAGGACATGCAGGGTTTTATCGCAATTCATCAAGGATTTCTCAAGGATTGCTAATCTTTTTTGCAAGCTCCTTGAGAAAGAGGTGAAGTTTGATTTTAATGAGGAATGTCTTAAAGCTTTTGAGTGCCGAAAGGAGCGGTTGGTGACAGCTCCTATTATTGTGTCCCATGACTGGTCCTTGCCATTCGAGATCATGTGTGATACGAGCGGTGTGGCCCTAGGTGTTGTACTAGGTCAAAGGGAAGAAAAGATTTTGCGCCTTATCTACTATGCCAGCAAGGCATTAAACCCTACTCAGAAGAATTATACCATTACAAAATAAGAGTTACTAGCAGTGGTTTTTGCCTTTAAAAAATTTCAGTCTTATCTGATTAGAACTAAGGTTGTTGTTCATACAGACCATACAACCTTGAAATGTTTGATGGCAAAGAAATATACAAAGTCAAGATTGTTCCCTTGGGTTCTCATGCTGCAAGAGTTTGATTTTGAGGTTAAAGACCAAAAGTGTACAGAAAACCAAGTTGCAGAACATTTGTCCATACTTGAGAAAGAACCAATGGAGAAAATAGGGGATGGGATTGAAATCGATGATACTTTTCCAGATAAGTTGATTTAGGCAGCATGGAAAGACCTAATTCCCTGGTTTGCTGATTTTGCAAATTACTTGGCAAGTGATCTTCTCCCAGAAGACTTATCCTTTTAGTAGTAAAAGAGATTTATGCGTAAGGTAAGGAAATTCTTTTGGGATGAGCCCTATCTATTAGGAATTTATGCAGATGGTGTAATTCATAGGTGCATCCCAGAGGTGGAGATGATGAGTATTCTTCTGGCTTGTCATGCTTCACCTATTGGGGGTCACCATGGAGGAACCCAAACAGCCTACAATATCATGCAGTGTGGGTACTGTTGGCCAATAATATACAAAGATGCTTATGACTTTGCTGCAACCTAGGACCAATGCCAGTGTCAAGGAAATATTTTGGGATGCCATGAACTCCCTATGACTCCTATTTTAGAGCTGGAGTTATTTGATATGTAGGAAGTGGACCTCATGGGGAATTTGTGAGATCCTATGGCATATGGTATATCTTAGTTGTGGTTGACTATTTCCAAATAGGTTGAAGTGATAGCACTCCCCAATAATTAAGGAAGAAGTGTCTCACATTCTTAAAATTAGTGATGGTGTGTCGCATTTCTGTAACCACCTATTTGAAAGTCTGCTTGAGAAATATGGCATGAAGCATAAGGTGGCAACATCTTATCATCCTCAAACTAGTGGACAGGTTGAGGTTTCCAATAAAAAGATAAAGTTAATTTTGGGGAAGATTATGAATGACGATAGGAGTGATTGTTCAAGAATGCTAGATAATGTATTATGGGCCTATCTAACAGCTTTTAAAAACCCCATAGGTGCTTCTCCATATCAGTTGGATTATGGTAAGGCATGTCACTTGCCTGTTGAACTTGAGTACAAAGGATTATGGGCATTGAAAAATCTAAATTTTGAGTGGAAAAATGTAGTAAAGAAGAGAATAAGCAAAGTGAATGAGTTGTATGAATTTTGACTTCGGGATTATGAAAGTTCTGTACTATACAAGGAGAAGATAAACCTGCATCGTGATCAAAAAATTAAGAAAAGAATATTTGATCCAGGTGATCAGGTGTTATTGAATAAGTGAAAAAGAATAAAAAGTTGGGTGGTGTGGAAAAATAATAAGAAAATAAAAAGAATGAAAAAGAAAAACCACATCCATCCTGAATAATGTGTGATTAATAAAAGGACAAAAGGAAGAAAAAGGTTAATAAGTGAACCCCAAAAGTTAAGGTAGTGCAAGGAGGCTTAGTCACTCTAAATGTCATTGAATATCATACCAACCTTTAGCCTACATTAAAAGCCGAAAAAAAGACCTATAGTGAGCCTAACTTACCTATCTGGACACCTTGGTAATGAAAATAAGGGCAAGCATATGGTATTTGACATGTATTAATTGGAATTTCTTTCTGAGAGTGAGTGTCTATTAACCGTCCCCGCATTGACATGCTTGAGTTCATATATGAGTGAGGAGGGACTTTTTTGTTGTAAGGGCACATCGGTTGCATTGCTAGCTGTTAACTTGTTTGGATAGTTTAATATTGGTACATGCATGGTTGTTGTTGCTAAATTGATGTCATATCTTAATTCCATTGGGTCACATTATTAATCTTCATGGATATGCACAATTGGATTGAACGTGGAGAGTGGCATGAGTTTTGAGCTAAACTTAATAATCAACTGTGATAGGTATCTTATGTGTCTCTTGGTTAGGCATTGTAGTCTGGTGTTATGTAGTTGCTTAAGGGCAAGCAATTGTTTTAAGTTGAGGGTGTTGATGTGTGAGAAGATGCTAACACATTTGAGGCTTTTAACTCTAAATAATTGTGAAGTCTTAAGCAACTTTTAGTGGTTTTTGATTGTTTTCTTATGATATTGTAGTTGTAGCAAAGATGGGAGGAAACATAGGAAAGATGAACAAAATAAGTAAAATCTGGTACAAGTGAGCTAATATGAGTCTGACGGCATTTCTTGCAAGCCGTCAGAGATGTGGTAAGCTACCAGAAAAAGGCGTCAGGAAGAACAGTGTAGAAGAGTTGTAGGATGAAGGTGACGGCATTCTCAATATGTCGTCACAAGTGTGGCAAGCCATCAGAAGATGTCGTCAAGTGGGAAAAAACATGGTGAAATAAGATGAAACTCTGATGACATTTGCTACACGCCATCACTCCTATGGTAAACCGTCAGAGGACATCGTCAGAGTGAGGCAGAACAGGTTAAGAAGGCACAACTTCTGACGATATATCTGAGACGCCGTCAGAATCCTGTCAATCAACACCAATATGCCGTCACCTAAATCAAACCCCAGCTGTGATTTTGTTATTTTATTACCTTAATTAGGCTTTAGTGTAAATAGCATCTTTTAGGGTTTCATTCAAAACTTCGGAAGCAGCTTTTGACATCTTGTAACTTAGTAAAGGGGAGTTCACTTGTTTTTGACTCTCTTAACTTAGAATTCAATTTTCCATCCTTTGATTTAGTTGTGGGAAATTATTATTGTACTTGAAGGAGACACAACTTTGAATTTCATCTTTTGTAAGTTCACTTGCTTTAAGTTATGAATTTAATCTTTGTTATCTCTTTCTATCTTATGAGCAACTAAAATCCACAACTAGGGTTGTGGGATCTATGATTATTATTTCATTGATTTAATAGTTGGATTAGGGTTTGAGTGATTGTGGGAACGTCTTGAAATTATGTTGTTTTAACTTGAATCTATTGGTTGCAAACATTAGGTTATGCCTTAGGTTTTATTTTCTTCTAACAGAGAAATAGACTAGAGGTCGTGAATTATCAACAGGGACTCGGAAGCTACCAACCTTCTGTTTAATGATTGATGTCATAACTGGATCAATCTACCTGAGATAACATCCGGTTGGAAATAGATATGTTATCTAAGTTTGAGAAAATTAGATAATAAATTGTCTGGTGAGGTCGAGAGATAAGTCAGATAGTATCATCGGTAGGGATAATCTGTTGTTCCCACCTATCACGAGAATCATGAATAGTTATTATTCAATGAAGATTAATAGTCATAGTGATCACAACCCTAGTTTCTCTATATCATTGATTCGAAATATTGAAATCTAAGTTTCGAGTTCTAAAATAAGTTGAAACGTTAAAATTTGTTTGATTGATAAAAGCCCCTATTTTGTCTTTTCTTATTATTTATTTGAATTTAACTTGTAGCTATAGTTTCGAACTAGTTTAATCACCACTCGTATTGTTCCCTGTGGATTCGACCCCGACTCCGAAGTTGGCTAAATATATTGACGAAGACCGCCTTGCACTTATTTGAGGTGTAAGTTGAGCGTTATCAAAAATAGCGTCATTGTCGGGGAACAATTTGGCGTATTGAGTTAGTTTGGAATTTTAGCCTACTTGCTTGAATTCAAACTTTTAAATATTTGTTTTTAGTTTTCTTTTATTTCTTGTGTTAGGTAGATTTTTTTTTTTTTTGTTTATTTCATACTATGACATCATGGAATGAATGTAAGTTTGGTGGTTGGAAATCTTATCTAGATTATCCATGTCCATATTGTGATGGACCCCACTTTTGGCAAGATTGTAGATATGCTCCCTGGAGAGAGATGTGTGCACCATACCCATCCTACCGGGAGTATAATTGTTCTTTATATGGTGGTCAAGATGGACATTGGAGTGATTGCCCAAATGCCCCTTCCCCCTATTGCGCTAACCCAGGTTTTAGTTCTTCTTATGAGTATAACAGGTCTTATGGTCAAGAAAAGAAAGAAAGAAGAACTGGAAAGAGTGACATTGAAGCTATGCTTCAACTAATGTTGGATCGTATAGACACAACAAATGATACCATATGTGACATACGTCAAGACATTAGGGCATTTAATGAGGGAACAGAAAGGATAGAAGAGATGGATATCGAGGTCAATCATCCAAAACATTTTTCTACATTATGTTTAGATGATATCTTATCTGTGGAATCATTTAAAATAATGGAAAAGTGTGACGATGAAGAGCAAGATTCCTATACTGATGATGAGCTTGATGTTGATCAACCCTTGGAGATTTCCCAACCAACCGAGCCAACCATGAGGGATGATGCCAAGATTGAGGGAATGGTGCTAGAGGAAAAAAAAGAAGCCAAGTCAATCTCTTTCGAAGACTCTAGCCCAATTCAAAGTAAAAATGTTGAGAAGATGAATAAAAGTGAGTGTGTAGAGGATAGTGTAAATTTTGAAGTAGGATTTGTTGGGCCACACTCGAAGCATTTTTCCACATTATGTTTAGATGATATCTTGTCTGTGGAATCATCTAAACTAGTGGAAGACTGTGAAGATGAGGAACAAGAATCCTATATTCTTTATTTTACACTTGATAAACAACATAAAAACACACCTCACTTTAAGGTCGAGTTGTTTAACATGCATTATTCATTACTCAGCTTCTTAATCTTTGTACCACCTCCCTATGAGCGAGGCAAGAAGATGGACTCTAAGTTAGGGGTGAAATTCATATCCTCAAGGTAAAGGAAAAAGCTGAGTTGGGTCGTGCCGAGATTTAAACTAGGCGCTTCTTGGGAGGTAACCCAAGGTAATTTGTTGTTTGTATTCATATTATATGATTGACATCAGATTTTCACACCCATGGTGCCAAGGGTATGTTTCTAACTCTCTTATTTTGATTTGACGTGTTGGGAACAATGCATGATATTAAGTTGAGGGTGGGGCTACTTGTGGGTGTTGATGTCCTCCTGGGGTTTTTGTTGTCGTGCCTCTTTTCCCCGGAGTATTGTTCCTATTAGAGCCGGCATGTTTAGGCGTACTATGTTTGTTTTATGATGTGTTGTGGTTAACTGGAGAAAAATAAGTATCTAGAGCAGTTGACATATTTTTGTTGATTTTTGAGACTGATAAACACCTCTCTATTGGTCTGTTTTATAACTGTGTGATATACATTTATGTGTGACCACTGTGCATCTTGTTATGGCATTAGTACTAGTGACATGATATCCACTGCTAAAAATCGTATGAACCGGATAGGTAGTAGCTTGTGATGCACCTTTGTGCTATGTGTGTGTGAGATAATACTTAGTTCCCTTTGTGTGTTAAATCCAGAACTTTCCCGGTTAGTCTTACCTTGGTTGAAATATAGGGGTTAGGAAAAGATCATAGGCCGTTTTGATTTTTAAGTCACTTTTTGCCTAAATGACCTTCCCTGTATGCATGATATCTCTTGATCCCTATTTTGAGCCTGAATTGACCATTTTTTTCTATGACACCAATCACCTTCCCGTTTAGAACATAATGAACTTGTTTTGGCCCTGGTCCTCCTTGGACACTGTGCACCTAGACTTAAGTAAACAACCTAAGTTAAGGGTGGCTATCATAGGGGTGCGTGATGTAAAATGAGTATGAAGAAAGGTAGAATAAAAGGAAAAGAATAAGTGAAAAAGAATAAAAACTTGGGTGGTGTGGAAGAAGAATAAGAAAACAAAAAGAATGAAAAAGAAAAGTCACATCCATCCTAAATAATGTGTGATCAAGAAAAGGAAAAAAAGAAGAAAAAGGTTAATAAGTGAACCCCAAAAGTTAAGGTAGTGTCAAGGAGGCTTAGTCACTCTAAATGATATTGAATATCATACCAGCCCTTAGCCTACATTACAAGCCAAAGAAAAGAACTATAGTGATCCTAACTTACCTGTCTGGACACCTTGGTAATGAAAATAAGGGCAAGCATATGGTATTTGACATGCATTGATTGGAATTTCTTTCTGAGAGTAAGTGTCTCTTGACCGTCCCCGCATTGACATGCTTGAGTTCATATATGAGTGAGAAGGGACTTCTTTGTTGTAAGGGCACATCGATTGAATTGCTAACTGTTAACTTGTTTGGATAGTGTAATATTGGTACATGCATGGTTGTTGTTGTTGAATTGATTCCATATCTTGATTCCATTGGGTCAAATTATAACTCTTCATGGATATGCACAATTGGATTAAACGTGGAGAGTGGCATGAGTTTTGAGCTAAACTTGATAATCAACTGTGATAGGTATCTTATGTGTCTCTTGGTTAGGCATCGTAGTATGGTGTTATGTAGTTGCTTGAGGACAAGTAATTGTTTTAAGTTGAGGGTGTTGATGTGTGAGCAGATGCTAACACATTTGAGGCTTTTAACTCTAAATAATTGTGAAGTCTTAAGCAACTTTTAGTTGTTTTTATCGTTTTCTTGTGATATTGTAGTTGTAGCAAGTATGGGAGGAAAACATAGGAAATATGAACAAAATAAGTAAAATTTGGTATAAGTGAGCTGATATGAGTCTGACGGCATTTCTTGCAAGCTGTCAGAGATGTGGTAAGCTACCAGAAAAAGGCGTCAGGAAGAACAGTTAAGAAGAGTCACTGGATGAAGGTGACGACATTCTCAATATGTCATCACAAGTGTGGTAAGCCGTCAGAAGATTCTGTCAAGTGGGACAGAACATGGTGAAATAAGCTGAAGGTTTGACAACATTTGCTACATGCCTCCACTCCTCTGGTAAGCCATCGGAGGACATCGTTAGAGTAAGGCAGAACAGGTTAAGAAGGCACGACTTCTGACGACATATCTGAGACGTCGTCAGAAGACTGACGATCAACACCAATATGTCATCACCTAAATCCGAGCCTATCTGTGATTTTGTTATTTTATTACCTTAATTAGGCTTTAGTATAAATAGCATCTTTTAGGGTTTCATTCACAACTTCGGAAGCAGCTTTTTACATCTTGTAACTTAGTAAAGGGGAGTTCACTTGTTTTTGACTCTCGTAACTTAGAATTCAATTTTCCATCCTTTGATTTAGTTGTGGAAAATTCTTATTGTACTTGAAGGAGACACAACTTTGAATTTCATCTTTTGTAAGTTCACTTGCTTTAAGTTATGAATTTAATCTTTGTTATCTCTTTCTATCTTATGAGCAACTAAAAACCACAACTAGGGTTGTGGGATCTATGATTATTATTTCATTGATTTAATAGTTGGATTAGGGTTTGAGTGATTGTGGGAACGTCTTGAAATTCTGTTGTTTTAACTTGAATCTATTCGTTGTAAACATTAGGTTATGCCTTAGGTTTTATTTTCTTCTAACGGAGAAATAGACTAGATGTCGTGAATTATCAACAGGGACTCGGAAGCTACCAACCTTCTATTTAATGATTGATGTCGTAACTGGATCAATCTACCTGAGATAACATCCTGTTGGAAATAGATATGTTATCTAAGTTTGAGAGAATTAGATAATAAATTATCTGGTGAGGTCAAGAGATAAGTCAGATAGTATCATCGGCAGGGATAATCTGTTGTTCCCACCTATCACGAGAATCATGAATAGTTATTATTCAATGGATATTAATAGTCATAGTGATCACAACCCTAGTTTCTCTATATCATTAATTCGAAATATTGAAATCTAAGTTTTGAGTTCTAAAATAAGTTGAAACGTTAAAATTTGTTTGATTGATAAAAAACCCTATTTTGTCTTTTTTTATTATTTATTTGAATTTAACTTGTAGCTATAGTTTCGAACTAGTTTAATCGCCACTCATATTATTCCCTGTGGATTCGACCCCGACTCCGAAGTTGGCTAAATATATTGACGACGACCGCCTTGCACTTATTTAAGGTGTAAGTTGAGCATTATCACAGGCCATAGACCCATTTTACGAGTCACAAGAAGACCTTACGGCTCGTAATCAGGAGTCATAGGGTGACCAGAACTCAAACCACTTTCAGGTATTTGGTCTCTGAGTCACTACGCCTCTCAGAACAAGTCGTGTTCATAATGACTGGAGACCCAAGTAAGGTTCCAGAAATTATGGAGGGAGTCTAAGACTCTTAATCATTGGTTACGACTCGTTAAGACAACTTGTAACCAGGCTTGACAACTCATACCTATTGGTTCGACCCAACCCAAATTGAATGAATAAAATTAATATACCCAAGGGATGAATAATTAGCAGTCCAATCATTCAAATTGCTGACTTCCTCCATTCTCTTAGGCGACCAAATTCAACAAAACTCTAAATTCATCCAAACTCAAATTACATCAAAATACTCCCAAGAATCGAATAAGAACAAAGGGTAGGGATCAAAATTCCTTCAAAGTTATGCTCAAAATAAATCCACGACAAGCAACCAAGTAAGTATTTTGTGTTTTAATTTTATACTATTAAAGTTATTCTTCAATGTGAATGGTTTCTTGAAATTCTTGTTTAAAAGCTATGAGCATAATAGTAGACGATCCCTAATATCGAGAATCTTATAAAATAACATTGATAATGGGAATTAATGACCTAATGTAGACTAGTTTTAGTTACAAGGGATGAATTAAAGATGATTGATGTTGATATCTATGAATATTGTTGTGTTGGGTTGAAAATCAAAACCAACTTCTCTAATTAGTCATGTTACAGTGGATACTGGTCTCTCAAAGACTCGTAAAGGTCACTTAATGAATCGTTACATCACTCATAACTACTGGTAACATGATTGATTAGAAAAGTACAGGTTCTATTGTCATTACAATTTCTCCCAATGAGTCACAATCGCACTATATGACTCATAGTCATTAGTCGTAATGACTAGGAAGGATGTTGCATTAGGAATGTACTTCTGGTCAAACAATGAGTGTTGGTAATAAGTCAAAGTCTAACATTATGACTCGTTAGGAGGATGCATTATCGGACCAATAAATACTAAATAGGGAAACTTTTACCTTACGAGTCTTACTACGACTCATAACCAAAGGTAACGACTCGCACTCATGAGTCATAGTGTGCCTAGACCCTGCCACACTAATACCTTATTTTCTTTTCTTTTTTTTCTTAGTTGTCACTAATGTGGTTGTTTCAATAGGTACCAATGGAAACAAAAGGTGATTCATCAAAGAAGATGACACCAAAGAAGAAAACCTAAAAGAAGCCTACCCCAAAGTCCACTCTTCAACTAAGAAATGAGGACACCGATGAGTCAATCGGTGGCATCAAAGAATATCCAGTAAAGGGACAGGTGGAGCAAAGGTAAAGGCGACATTGGGATAATAAAGCACTTACAGAGGAAAACACACCCCCTAGGTCCACACCAAGGATGAAGAACCCCAGCACCTCACTACCCCATTCATTATCATCCTCAAATGAGGAAGATGATGATAACGATGATGAAGAAAACAATGGTAAGGATGATGGTGACAAAAAATCAAGTTCAGAGGAAGAATCAGGGACCTATGAGGAGAATGATAATAAAAAGGGTCTAGATCTGAATAAGAAAGAGAGAGTGAAGAGACTGAAAATGATGATAGAGAGGGTCCACCACCAAAAATACCGCCTACTTCACTCTCTATTGAGCCAGCTTCGGTGCCCATCGTTGAACAGTGGGATACCCCAGAATGCAAGCATTATATGAATAACACATTGCGATAAACCCCCAAAGCAGAAAGCCCCTTAGAGGTTTTTATCTTGAGAGAAGGTTAACCATAACAGGCATGTCTGAGATGCCCACATTTGAGGCATCATTCAAGAAATACAAGTTTAATTGGATGACTAAAGCACTTGGACAGTATAGTGAAGCATTGGTACATAAGTTTTATGTTGTGTATTAGATGGAATTGAAAAGGAAAAATATGCAAGAAAACTTATGGAGAGGTGTGCACCCAATATAAAATTTGGTAATTCGAGGTGTCTGGGTTAACATATCATCTCCTACTAACACCACAGAATTAGACTTCCAAGTTGAGGAGATGAAGAAGGTAAAGGTGAAACCGATAGGTTCAAAATATAATATTGTTCAGTTTTGGTAGATGGTCAAAATTATTGCTTTACCTCGCGGACAGGACCCATGGATAGTTAGTGGTATCAAAAATTCTTCATCCATCAAGAAAGGCAACTTAACTTCCAAGTAAAGTCTTGGTGGACCCTAGTTTGATATAGCTTGAGTCTGAATTTATCAAACAATATTGTAGGTCCAAAAAAGGCAGCACTGATAACCGTAATAATATCAGGCTATGAGATTGATGTAGCCAAGTGGATAGCTCGAGAGATTAGGGATAAGGAAACTAGCAATAATACAGCATTGGCCTTTCCTAATTTTTTAATGTAGATTTTCTTGATGTGGAAATGCAGAAGCTCCCAGAAATTGATTGATTTTTTAGGCCAAGGACCACTACAGACTTAGGGTTGGTCAGAGAAATCAGTAGCCCAATCTCTAAGATGGCCAAACTAGCAGCTTCTATGGTTAGTGATGCGTATGAGGCCAAAGGTCAGAGAGAAGACTGTAAGAAGGGTGATACACCTACTGAGACTGTCCATTCTTAACCTCAGGCTTGAAATGTAGCAGGTACCTCTAATACTCCTACTCAACCACCTATTGTGACACCACAACCATCCACAACTAGGTTAGTTCCATCTAGCTACATAATAAAGTTGTGGTTATTTTTTATTGAGATAATAACTAGGTTGAGTACTGTGGAGACAAAGGTATGATTAATGGTAGAAGTAAAACTATGGGTTGAGAGAAAGCTTAGTGATTAAAGGAGAATGATGCATGTTAGGTTTAATGGGTTTGAGTTGAGGATTACCCAAAAACTTTAAGGGATCCAGTCCCTACATATATTGGGGGTACAGTTTTAGTTAACCGAGCTACGAAAATCAATAGAGGGGTTGCATAAGAGACTAATCCTCTCGATATCGATTATTGAGAAGATTCCCAAAGATCCTATGGTTGAAAACATTTGGGCGGTTGATTATTCAACCCCTATGGTGAATTTTGAAGAAGGAGGAAGGAAGAGAAAGAAGAACAAGAAAACAAAAAGACAAAGAAAAGAAGAATAAAACATTAAGGCATCAAAAATAATGAGTGTGCAGGATAAGTTGGGCCGGCAAACTAGTGTCTAAGAGATGGCAGCGGGGGCTAGTAGTTTGATACCCACTGATGCTTCTAGGATGAACTATAGTACAACCCCTCCACCTGAGCCACCTATGATAGAATTAGTCACCACCAGTCCCACGATTGTTGAGGATGTCCCGACAGCTGCTAGGTCCACTACTGATGAGAGTGGGGCCTAATATAAGGGCCCCCATGCTGATGATGTATGATCCAGTGCCTAAGGTGTCCAGGTATTTCTTCGCCCCTCATTTTGTATTTGTAGATGCATTGGGGACAGTGCATAGGTATTTAGTTAGGGGGTGGGTATGCCACATAGACGATGTAGGTTGTTGTTGTCATATTTCTTTTCCTGTTAGCTGCAGGTTAAATGCAAATCCGACATGTCTAGTTTGAATATGTGTTATGTTTTGATTGATGTTTTGTTCTATAAGTGTGATGTTTAATAGAGGAAGAAAATTTGTATCTGAGGCAGTGAATATTTTTTGACGAATGTTTGGTGCTGAAATTATTTAGTTTAAAAGGTATCCCTCCTACAATCTTGATAACTGTGTGATGTGTACATGTTAGGGACTATTTTGAATCTAATAATGGCATTAGAATTAGGGACGAAACAACTATGGCA
Source organism: Capsicum pubescens (assembly GCA_030864215.1). Classification (NCBI taxonomy): domain Eukaryota; kingdom Viridiplantae; phylum Streptophyta; class Magnoliopsida; order Solanales; family Solanaceae; genus Capsicum; species Capsicum pubescens. The sequence continues at coordinate 224,624,147 of CM061542.1, read as the reverse complement.
AATAATTGCACAACTAGATAACTAGTAACTAGCAATATGAACTTGTACGATGTGTGTGAGGCCTTACTTAGTTCCTGGTGTATACAAAATCCAGAACTTGTCTAGTTTCTCTTGCATAGGTTCTAGGGTGGTTGGTTAAGAGATGATCATAGGCCATTTTTGTTATTAGTCTATTTTAGCCTAAATTGCCCATACCAAATGATATATAAGTCCCCTGATCCTAATTGTTGAGCCTTAATAGACCTAGATTTTTGTTTACACCAATTCACTTTCCTGTTTAGACTATAATGAACCTATTTTTTCCCTGGTCCTCCTTGGACATTGTGTACCTCAACTAAGGCAAATTGCCAAAGTTTAGAGTGGCTATCATAAGGGTGTGTTGTATAGAGCAGGTATGAAGAAAGTGTGTGGATAGAAAAGAAAGTAAGGTTGGGTGTGGTAGAAAAAGAAAAATAGGAAAAATGGAAAAGTAGAAAAAAATAAAGAAAAATAAAATTTTGAAAGAAAAGAATAAGAAACCACACCCAATCCGAACAAGTAGAAAAAGGAATAAAAAGGAAGAAATAGGAGTGGAGTGAAAAGAAAAGTTGGAAAATATGTGGACCCCAAAGTAATCGTAGTGTCAAGAAGGATTAGTCACTAAAATTTTCCAAAAATATATCATACCAGCCCCAAAACCTATGTTACAAACCAAATAAAGCCCTATAAGTGATCCTAACCCGACTGTCCGAAAACTTAGGTAAAGAACATAACGGAAAGCCTATGGCATTTTGTATACACTAATTGAAACTTTTTTGAAAGTGCGAGCATTTCTTGACTATCCCGTAATGAAAATGTTGATCTATCTGAGTGAAAGGGTCTTCTTTGATTGAGAGGGTACAAGAATTGCATTGTTAGATTATTTGTCTTTTCGGTTAGTGTAACTTGTATCTATGACTATTTGTTCATTGCTAATGTAATGCCATCATAGGATTTTTGTCTGTAATAACGTCGTACCAAATCAATATACATAGTTGGGTTCTTGAAAATTTAAAAATAGAAGGGGGTCATATTTATGAACTAAAATAAAAATTGACTGCCAAATGTATCTAAGGATCTTCTTATTCAAGCATCGTGTTTGTTTTTGCTTTAGTGTTTTGTCTGAGGACATGCAAACATTCAAAGATGAGGGTGTTGATGGTCCATGGAAATATGGCATATTTGATTCTTAAAATGGTTAAATTATGCATTGACTTGGGTTGTTATGTCGGATATAATGTTTGTTTTATGTGTCTTCCAAGAAAATAAGTTTGTGAGTGGCTTGGATTGAAAAATAGAAGAAAAATGCTCTCAAGAAGTAAAGTGTTTGTCAGGATACTAGTAGTTAAGTCACCTTACAACTCGTAGCCCAACTCATAATGGTAACAATGTCTAAAGATAAGATGAGGAACTAAGTAAAGAAAACCTACAAGTCACAAGGACAGACTGTGACTCGTAGTGGGAAGTCGTACAGTGACCAGTGTCTCAATAATCAAAGATGGATGCTCCAGCGTCTATGAGCGAAGACCAAAAGTCATGACGTCTGTAAACAATTCATGATGAGGAGTCATAACAACAACAGACTCAAGTGCTCTGATGTCACGACCCAAACCAGAGCCTGTCCATGATAGGCATCTCATCCATCATGGACCGGAGACCACCCCCTAAACCTAAACAAATACCATATACTTCCCAATAATGGCTAAATTTTGAACATATAATAAGATAGCTCAAGATAAGTTCAAAGAATAAAATTTGTCTATAATCGATCACCGGTACCCGACCAAACACATCCAACCAACATCACCCATGTCCAAAGTAATCCAACAAACCCTCTATGCAAAAAGAACCAAAAACAAGTCTTATTTGGGACATGTCCATGTAATACCTCGTATCTTTTCTAGTCTATGGACTATATACAACTCAACCCATGAGTCATAAGTCAGCATACGTGTCGTAAGTTGGACTTGCATCTAAATCAATGTAGCATGGAAAATATTCTGTTACAAGTACAACTTGACCCCTATGAGTTATCAAGAGGGACAAGAGTTGTATAAATACAGTCATAAGGACATCAGTGTTGACCCCTTGAGGTTTTGTCTAGGATACAAGAGGGGGCATTTAATCATATATAAAGGTACGACTCATATGGAGAGAAGTCATATCAATAATAGTGTTGGTTCCCTAAGTTGTTAGTTTAGCCTACGAGTGACTTTACCAAATTGTATAAGCATCTTACAAGTTGTAAGTATGACTCATCTCCAGATCAGTCAGATCAGTACATGTTCTTTGGAATTTGCTAAGCTTACGAGTCAACAGTCCAGTTATACCCTAACATACGAGTCGTATGGTCGACACGTACCGACTGGGAATGCAATTTTTAGCATGTTTTCCAGGGGATTTTATGTATTTCCCCACTCCCTTAAATTCCAAACCCATGTTATTTTTGCTTCACAAAGGGTGGTATAAAAGGGACTAAATCCCCAATTCACAACATAAAATATCAATTTATCATAAATAAATCAAAAGGGTGATTTCTTTCTCTCCCCCAAGAAATTAGGGTTTGCTTAAGAACAAGATCAACTTCAAGAAATTTACCTCAAGGCTTCTACTTTAGGTATGCGTGATGTTCATCCATGGGTCCCTTTCACCCATGGAGTGTAAAAAGCCTTTGTTAGTTTCAAATTATGAGTTTTCATGTTTAAGTTGAAATATCTCCATGAATCTCTTGTGAATTCAATTACAAGTTATGTTTACAAGAGTTTTTCAAGTGGGATGAGCCATTATATGCTTTAAATATTGTAATCTTCACGTCAAACCCCTAAGTTATGATTTCAGTCTTGTAATCGTGTTATTCTCGCACGTTTAACCCATTTCCATGCTTAAGTTCATGACTCTCATGTGTTTGATAAAATGCCTAAGTGTTGGGTTTTGAACAATGACCCTTTACTATGGTTTTAAAGCTTTTCTATGGCATTGTTAGTAATTTCATTCAATATTAGTGGGTAATGAACACCCGATACCTATGTGATTTACATAAATTCAGCTTTTCAAGTATACAAATAGTTAATCCATGAATAATATCAATATACTTAGCTATTCATATACATGACAAGCACTATTAGTAATATAATAACATTCAGTTGAGTTTAGTTCAATCCAGTACCAGTGTCAGGTCAGTTGGGAGTAGGATTTAGCACCGAGCAAACCTAGGGATGGGTTCTCACCTGCTAGTTAGGACTGGGTCCTTAGTAACTATCCCTAAGTTCCAAAACTACATAGCCAGCGTAGGATTATGAGATGTCACCCACCAGTTTAGGAATAACACTCTCTTAGGGGTCACCCGTCAGTTTAAGACTGACTCTCTAGTCCTTCAAGACATCAGATTATTAGATCCACATAGCCAGTGTTAGTACCCATGGAACAGCACTAATACCCTTCCAATTAGGGTTACAGAGATTGGGGCATGTCAGTTAGATAATACCTCCCACAGTCTCATAATAGTTTTTTTAGTGTATTCTCAATTTAGGTTTGCTTGACCAAGTGTACAAACTTTCAATTATTAAGTTATACCATTTACAGTCTATAAGATTTCAGGCTTTTTTTACATTACAGATTTATGCTTGGTCTTGCATTCTTTAATGTTACAGTTTTTATGCATTCATATTCAGTTATCGCATGTTATTCAGTTAGTCCTTACTTCCTATGCACAGTACCCCATGTATACCATCCTAACCTCATCTTATATAACTGTACATTCAAAGTACAAACCGCATACACTTTTTTGCGCTATGATGTCTTATATCATAAGTTTGGATGAACAGTTTCCCAATCGTAGTTAGACAGCTCGGCGTAATCCAAGTGACGTAGTGGTGAGTCACCATCCATCTAGGAGATACTATGATTATTTAATTATTTTAGTATTTCATTTTATCCAGTAAGTCAGAGTTAGTTGGGGGTCTATCCCATCTACTCCTCAGTCGTTTTAAAGAATTTCAGACATTCAAATAGTTAGTTAGACAGTCAGTCAGTCACTTCAAATTTTTATCAGATATTTTAGACTTATGATTAATTTGGTATTTCAGTATTTAGATTTGTCTTTCTTTCTAAATTTATCATCTGCACATGTTTTATGTTCATATTTTATTCAGTGCTCACAACAGGTACCAACTCATGGGTTAGCTTGTGGTCACTTGTGACCGTAAGAATTATTGTTGCAACAAAGGGGTAGCCCGGGATCATGACAAAACTTGGTATCAAAGCCCAGAGTTTTAAAGAATCCTAGGGAGTCTGAAAGCTACATAGAGTAGATTCTTGTACATGGGTGTAAAGCATGCCACACTTATAGACAAGACGCTACAAGATGATTTAGGAAAACTTTACCTTATTTCAGTATTTATGTCATGTTAAAGATCTTGAGCTCTATTTAAACTCTCTTTCTAACTCATCCTTCTGTCCATTTACAGAAAATGCCTCCCAAAAGAAAAACAGAAGAAGGAACGAGAATCATCCCACACCACCACCTATTCAGGAAGATTCCTTGAATGAACATGTCTCTTACGCTGATTTCAGAGCTTCTTTTACTACCTTAGATCATTCAGTAGCAGCTCAGAATAATCATCGGGATATTTCCCCAGCTAATCCGATGGCAAATACAACTGCAACTAGGATTCAGGACTTTACCCTTATAAATCCCCCTCTATTTTAGGATCTAATTCTGAGAAAGATCCTTAAAAGTTTCTTGATATGGTCTAGAAAGTGACTGATATTATGGGTGTCACTTCAAGTAAGAGTGAAGAGTTGGCTACATATTAGTTGCAGAATAGAGCTCACACCAGGTTTAAGAAGTGGAAGGAGGATAGGGGTGCTAAGGTAGGGCCTATAGAGTGTGAGGAGTTTGCCATAATTTTTCTAGAAAGGTTCTTCTCGTTAGAGTTAAGGAAAGCTAAAGTATAGGAGTTCATCAATTTGAACTAAGGTAATATGAGTGTGAAGGAATACTCGCTTAATTTCACTAAATTGGCGAGGTATGCCCCTTCGATGGTGGTTGATAATAGGTTAAGAATGAGTAAGTTTGTATCTGGTGTATCTAATAATGTAGTCAAGGAGTGTAGGACCACTATGTTGATTAAGGATATGGACCTATCTAGGATTATGTTTAATTCTTAGTAGATTAAGGAAGAGAAGATTAAGGAGAAAGAAAGAGAGAATAAGAGGTCCAGGATAGGTAGTTTTAACTTTACTCAGCCAAGGTCAGATAGTGGTAACTGTTCTCAGTTCCATTAAAAATTCTCAGATCCAGCTCCATCTTCATCTAGTGTGCCAGTTCCAAAGTTCAGGAAGGACAATCGGGATAGGGCACCAGGCTCTAAGTCACAGGGTAGTGTGAACAGTGGCCTTACCAATTTGCTTTTCAAAAAATATGGCAGGAATCATTAGGGTATATGTAAGGCTGGTAGTGGTGTGTGTTTTGAGTATGGCAATCTAGGACATGGGGTTAGAGAGTTTCAATTAGTTTCTCAAAGGGGAAAGGATTTGCACCAATAGGGCCAGTCCAATCAGTCATTAGCTCCAGCCAGTCGCACGACTCAGCAGGGCACCACTTCCATTGCCACCAGTGATTAAAGCCAGAACAGATTGTATGCATTCCAGTCCAACAGGATTTGGAAAGTTCTCCTGACATAGTTATAGGTACGTTACAGGTCTTTCATTTTTATGTTTATGCTTTATTAGACCCCGAAGCTTCACTTTCTTTTATAACTCCTTATATATCCATCAACTTCGAAGTTAGTCTTGAAATATTAGTAGAACCCTTCTCAGTGTCTACTTCAGTAGGTGTCTCTACTGTATCTCGACAGGAATACAGGAACTTCTCAGTCACAATATCCCAGAAAGTCACCTCAGTTTACCTCGTAGAGTTAGAGATAACTAATTTTGATGTCATTCTTGGCATGGATTGGATCCACTCATGTTATGCCTTAGTTGATTTCATAAATAGAGTCGATTAGTTTTAGTTTCCTAATGAACTAGTTATTGAATAGAAGGGTATTACTTCAGTTCTTAGGGGTCAGATTGTTTCTTATCTTAAAGTAAGAAATATGATATCTAAGGGGTGCGTGTACCATTTTATTCAAGTCAAGGACTCTAGTTCTAAGAACCTGGTCTCGAGTCAGTTTTAGTAGTAAGGGAATTTGAAGATGTGTTCCCTAAATACCTTCCTGGAGTTCCTCCTGAAGGGGAAATTAACTTCGGAATAGATCCCCTTCCATATATCTAGCCTATCTCTATTTCACCCTACAGAATGGCTCTAGATGAGCCTAAGAAGTTGAAAGAACAGTTGAAAGATCTCATAGATAAGGAATTCATCAGGCCCAGTGTTTCTCCATAGGGCACTACAGTCCTATTCGTGCATAAGAAAGATGGTTCTCTCAGAATGTGCATCAATTATCGTAAGTTGAATAGAGTCACAATCAAGAATAAGTATCCACTCCCCGGGATTAATGACTTGATCAACCATCTTTAGGGTGCCAGTTACTTTTCTAAGATATACCTCAGATCCAGCTATCATCAGCTTAGAGTCTGAGAATGTGACATTCTGAAGAAAGCCTTCAGAACCTGGTATGGTCACATCGAAGGTGTAGTTATGTCCTTTGGACTAATGAATAACCCTACAGGTTTCATGGACTTGATGAATAGGTTGTTCAAGTAGTAATTGGACATGTTCATCATAGTCTTCATTGATGATATTCGTGTCTATTCCCGTAGTGAGAATGATCATGCAGACCATCTGAGAATTATGTTGCAAACCCTTAGAGATCATCAGTTATTTGCCAAATTCAGTAAGTACAAATTTTGGCTAAGATCAGTATCTTTTCTTGGCCATATTATTTTCAGTGAGGGCATTAGAGTCAACTCTCAAAAGACCGAAGTAGTTAGAAACTGGACCATACCCATCTCTCCATCAAATATAAAAAGTTTCTTAGGTTTGGCTGGCTATTATAGATGGTTTGTTGAAGGGTTTTATTCTATTTCTTCCCCTATGTCTCGACTGACTCAAAATATATTCAAGGTTCAATGGTCAAATTCTTGCAAGAAGAGTTTTTAGAAGTTAAAAACTCGACTCACTTTCGTTCTGGTATTAACTTTGCCAGATGGTTCAGATAGATTTGTAGTTTATTGTGATGCTTCTAGATTTGTTCTTCATTGTGTGTTAATGAAGAGAGGTAAGGCCATAGCCTATGCCTCTATACAGCTTAAGCCTCATAAAAAGAATTATCCTACCCATGATCTTAAGTTGGTAGATGTTGTGTTTGCTTTGAATATATAGAGACATTACCTTTATGGGTTTCATGTGGATGTGTTCACTGACCATAAGAGTTTGCGGTGCATTTTCTTGCAGAGAGATCAGAATCTTTGTCAGAGAAAGTGGCTTGAGTTGTTGAAAGATTACAATATGAATATGTTGTATCATTCGGGCAACGTAAATACTGTGGTACATGCCCTTATCAGGTTTTCTATGGGTAGTGTTTCTTATGTTAAGGAGGATAAGAAGAAGTTAGTCAGTGAGGTTCATCAGCTTTATAGATTAGGTGTTCGGATGGTTGATTCAACCGAAGGTAGTGTAGGGGTTCAGAATAGTTCAGAATCTTTTTTGATTGTCAAAGTAAAAGAAAAGCAAGACAAAGATCCTAGTTTGGTTAAGTTGAAGGAGGTAGTTAGAGATCAAAAGGTGGAGGTTTTCTCCAAAGGGGAAGATGGTGGTAGATTATGTGTTTCGAGTGTTAATGACTTAATACAATGAATACTTGCAGAAACGCATGGTGCGCAATACTCTATCCATCCAAAATCCACTAAGATGTACCGTGACTTATGGGAAATCTAATGGTGGAGTGGTACGAAGAGGGATATTTCATAGTTTATAGCTAAGTGTTCTAATTTTTAGTAGGTTAAGGTTGAACACCAAAGTCCTAGTGGTATATTACTGGAGTTCAGTAACCCCACCTTGATATAGGAGGGGGTGAAAATGGATTTTGTGATAGGTTTGCCTCTCATGCGCCGTCAACATGATTTTTTATGGGACATTATAGACAGAATGACCAAATCAGCTCATTTCTTGCCAGTTCATACTTCTTACTTAGCTGAGGATTATGCTAGGATCTATCTTAGAAAGTTGGTTAGGTTGCATAGGTTCTTTTGTCTATCATATCAGATAGAGGTACTCAGTTTACCTCTCACTTTTGAAAGGCTTTTCAGAAGGGTCTTGGTACTTAAGCTCATCTCAGTATAGCTTTTTATCCTCAGATAGATGGTCAGGCTGAAAGGACCACTTAGACCTTTGAGGAAATATTCAGAGCATGTGTTATTGACTTTAGAGGTATCTGGGATGACCACTTACCTTTGATTGAGTTTTTTTATAACAACAGTTATCACTCCAATATTCATATGGCTCCTTTTGAGACTCTCTATGGGAGGAGATATAGATCTCCTATTGGTTGATTTGACGTAGGTAAAGCTGCTTTGATAGGGCCAGATTTAGTGTGTGAGACCGTGGAGAAAGTTTAGTTGATTTGGAAGAGGTTGAAGATAGACCAAAGCCATCAAAAATCCTATGCAAATATGAGAAGAAGACATCTGGAGTTTGAGGTTGGTAACTTAGTGTATTTAATGATCTCACCCATGAAGGGAGTGAAGAGATTTGGCAAGAAGGGGAAACTTAGTCCCCGTTATGTTAGCCCATATAAGATCTTGAGTCGTTTCAGGAAGGTAGCTTATGATCTGGAGTTTCCTATAGATTTAGCATCAGTGCATCCAGTGTTCCATATTTCTCTGTTAAAGAAGTACATAGGTGATTCAATTGTAGTTGTTTTTTTAGGAAGTATGAATGTTCAGTATAGCCTTTCCTACGAGGAAATCCCAGTTGATATCCATGATCATCGGATTCATAGACCAAGGAACAAAGAAGTTTCCTTGGTCAAAGTTCTTTGGCGAAATCAGACCATTGAGGGAGCCATTTGGGAAGCAGAAGAATATATGTGAGCCAAGTACCCTCATCTTTTCTCCACAAATTTAGACATATCTTGAGGTAACGAACTTCCTTAGATTTACTCTTTTCCCTTCTTTATTTCAACTAAATAACCATTCTCATATCATTTTATGCATTCACGAAATCGGATCAGTTGACGTATCACGTTTCAGACTAAGTTATGTATTCATGTTCCCATTCACGCATGTTTAGTATGTGATCTCAGTTACCTTAGTACAGTACTCTCAGTCTAACCATCCTCATTCAAGGGGGAGATATTGTAATACCACATATCTTTTCTAGTCTCTATACTACATACGACTCAGCCCATGAGTTATAAATCAGCATACGAGTCATAAGTTGGACTCGTATCCAAATCAGTTTAGCATGGCAAACATTTTGTTACAAGAAAAACTTGACCCCTATGAGTCGTCAAGAGGGGTACTATGATACCTGTACCTTTTCCTAGATCAGTATAGCTCCTAGAATGTCAAGGGTCAACTTTAAAAATGAATAACTCTTGATACGTGAAAAATTTTCAAGTTATAGACCTACCAAATTATAGATAATTGAACCAGCTTTCCAATGATACCGATTTTGCCTTAATCTGATACTCTGTTGAGATGTTATGGTGATTTCAATGAAACACAGTAGAGCACCGCGATAGCACCGCATCGCAATGAGGTGTAGAATCGCAATTAACCGATTTCTAGTGAGGCACCACAATTAGCCCGCATCGCAGTGAAGTCCAAATTCGCACTCATATTTTTCCAGTAGCTTACCATAATTTTCCTGTATCACGTCAAAATTCTCAAAACTATAGACCCTGAGCCACGGAGGAGTGCAAAATGGCACTCTTTATTTTCCAGTGATGCAATGCAATTACGCCGCATCTCGTCAGAGTCTAAAATGGCAATTGTCCCTTTTCCAGTAAGCCACTGTGATGGCGCCGCGTCGCGGTGGGATGTAAAATCAGGATTTCCAGTTTCGAACTTAATTTTCCAAAGGGCAATTTAGTCATTTCACAAGACCCCAAATCGTGAAAAACAAGGAATTAAACCTATTCTAAGAACATTCTAGATACTTTTCATCAAATTTCTCTCCACGAAACCCTAGAGCTTCAAAACTTAAACCTCAAGAAATCCAAATTCCATCATTCTTTTTTCAAAATAACCCAAAATTCAAGAGTTCCAATTCAAGATCTTCAAGAATCAATCTTCAAGAGCACAAATAGGAATTCAAGTTCAAATTTCTTTATTAATTTCATCAATTAAGGTATATGGGGTTTTCAACAATGACAATCCTTTCATCCTTGTGATCAAAACTAGTTTTAAAGTTGAATTTTATATGATATCATATGAATTTCAGTCTAGGGTTTATACTCACACTTTACTATTTGAAGATTATGAGATTTTGAGAGATTTAGATGTTGATTGCATATCTACTTTCGTATTTTAATGCATATTACAGTAATTTCCATATTTAGAATTGAATTATCAATATTTTCATTATCAAGGATGAACTTTATAATGATTTGACATGAATTTGATGCATGGGTTATTATGCGCTAGTTGAACATTGATATTTCAAGAATGACAATACTTTAAGCATCCTATAATTAGTTATTTTCAAATTTTTATAAAGATTTGATATTTTGATCCACAGTTAAGATATGGAATCAACTTTATAGTTTTATTATAGTTTACAAAAAATAGATTTAGCTTTGCTTACAGCTTCAAACAAATAGATGCATAATTAGTTTTCATTATAAACCCTTATGCTAGTTTTTAAAGTGGATTACCAACAAAACGAGCATACAGATTAAAGGGAATAGTATTTACCACCGAGTTGGGTATGTTCACATGCCCCATAATTACAAATCAATGTAGGTTCAGACTATCAGATTATTCCTATTTTTATATCGATGATAGATACGGATATGATCACTTAGATTAGGTTATACTCCTTGGTAAGAGTATGACACCTATCCCCAATATGAGGTTTTCACATAAGGGAACTAGACGTTGGACACTATGATAGCTCACATAGTATATGTCAGTTAGAAGAACCTCCCTACAGCCTACAAAAAAGAGTTAAGAATAATAGAAAAGCTTTCAGAAACTAAGTGTAAAGGCTCACAGCTTTATTCAGATATCTCTTTACATAAGACATTAGCTACTAGATTTCATCTTTCAGATTATAGATATAAAAGTGAGTCCTTTCTACACTTAGACCACATGATTTAAAGATAGAATACCATACAACTTTTAGAACTAAGTGTTATGACTCACAAGATTTATACAGTATGTTTAATCACTCAAGATGCATGATTTTTTTAGCTTTCAATTATTCTAGATAATGTGAGTCATCTACACTTAGCATGCATTCTTTTGCAAATTATAATAATGTTGAGATATTGTTTTACTAATGCATTCACCCGTATATACTCAGTACATTCCAGAATTACTGATCCATATATACGTCTATGTGTTATATTATCTCATAATGTAGGTTCATATGCTTAGTTTCAGTAGCGTGAGTGACTTTAAGCATCTCCATCTATACCTGGAGAGTTGGTGAGTCCTCATAGTTCGGGGACCTAGCTATTCAATTTTCAGCTTATCAGTATATTTGATTCAGTATTTTCAGCTAGTTCAAGTCAGCTGGGGACTTATCACAGTGTCTCTCTAGTTATTAGTAGTAGAGGCTTGTCAGACTGCTAGTTATGATTCATATTTCCAATATTACTTTTCTAGAATCTGAGTCTAATATTTCCAGATACTATGTTCAGCTAATTCTAGCTTAGATCAGACAGAATTTTGCATTGTAGTTTTAATTATATATCTATATTTATTTCCTATGAGCTTCAGATATAGTAGAAGTCTTACAGGGTTAGCTTAAGGCTACACATAGTCTTGAGCATCATATGATGTCTCAGGACCCATTTTTAGGGTGTTACAAACTTGGTATTAGAGCCTAAGATTATAAGAGTCCTTGGGAGTCAGACAACTCGCGTTACGTAGAGTCTTGATCATGGATGTGAAGTGTGCCACATTTATGAGAAAGAGGCTACGGGATGTTTTTAGGAAATTATATCTTTCTTTCATGATTTATCATGCTTACAGTGTCTCTATCTTATTTTAACTCATGCTCTTACTTGATAGTTTAATATGCCTTCTCATCGAGCTAATGCATGCAGAAATCATAACCAGCCACCCTAACCTGCTAACTCTCTGAATGAGAATGTATCCAATGCTGAATTTTGGGCTGCTTTTCAGGCGTTAGCTCAAGCTGTGACTGCTAATTTTTAGGGAAACCATCAGGCAGCATTCCCATTTCAGCAGAATGGGAATTTAGCAGCACCCAAAATTTGAGACTTCATGAGAATGAATCCGCCTGAGTTCTTTGGGTCAAAAGTAGGTGAGGACCCAAAGCTTTACTTAGATGAGATAAGAAAGATTACGCAAATTATGCATGTTACTGAGGAGGAGATCGTACAGTTGGCATCCCATAGACTGAAAGATGTGGCATATTATTGGGTAGTTATATGGAAGAATAGTAGAGATGAGAATGTAGCTCCTATAAGTTGGCAGGTGTTTTAGGATGCATTTCTAGACAGGTTCTTTCCACATGAAATGAGAGAATCTAAGGTAGAGGAGTTTGTGAACCTGAGGTAGGGATTAATAATAGTGAAATAGTACTGCCTTTAGTCCATCCAGTTGTCTAAGTATGCCCCTGATATGATGGTTGACCCTAGGGCGAGTATGAGTAAGCTTTTTACTACAGTATCTGGTTTGGTAGTCAAGGAGTGTAGGACTTCTATACTTATTGAGGATATGGATCTTTCTAGGTTGATTATTTATGCCCAGCAAATTGAGGTAAAAAAGCTGGAAAAAAAAGAGAGGGGAAATAAGAAGGCTGGTATTAGGCAGTTTGAGTATGTCCATACAAAGTTTGGAGGGGAAAATCATTCATAATTTTAGAATTGGTTATCTATGCCAGTGCCATCTTTAGCCAGTGCTCTTGCCCACTGAGCTAGACAGGAGCAGTGAGATAAGACTTCTATGTCCTGATGTCAGAATAGTATGAGTTGAAAGACCAGTTATCCTCCATGTGTTAAGTAAGGTAAGAATCATCTTTGTGAGTGTTTGTTGGGACAGAAAGGTTGTTATGGCTGTGGTAAGTTGCGTCATAGAATCAAAGAGTGTCTATATGTTAAGCAAGAAAGCAGAGATGCTCATCCCTAGACTTAAGCTACTAGCGTACCAGCTCATCTAGGTCGCCCAGTTTCTCCTCAGGGCGCATCATCCAATACCAATGGAGGTCAGCACCAAAATCGATTTTATGCTTTACCATCCCGCCAGGAGCAGGAGAGTTCACTAGATGTTGTTACTGGTATGCTTCGTGTCTTTTATATTGATGTCTATGTGTTGTTAGACCCTGGGTTGACTTTCTCTTATGTGACCCCACTAGTTGTAGTAAATTTTAAAATAGGTTCTGAAAAGATCCTTAAGCCCTTCTTAGTTTCTACCCCAGTGGGTGAGTCAGTAGTTACCAAACAAATCTATAAAAAGTCTCCTATCACTTTCCTTCATAAAATCATGTTAGCAGGCTTAATATAGTTAGATATGGTTGACTTTGACCTTATTCTTGGTATGGATTGGCTTCATTCCTGTTATGTATCCATAGATTGTCGTACCCAAATGGTAAAGTTTTAGTTTCTAGATGAGCCAGTCTTTGAGTGGGGAGGTAATTTAATTCTCCCAAGAGTTATTTCATATCCTATCTTAAAGCCAGAAAGTTTATATCAAAGGGATGTATCTATCATCTAGTTCGAGTCGAAGACACTAAGTTTGAGGCTCCAACAATTCAGTCAGTCTGTGTAGTTAATGAGTTTTCTGATGTTTTTCTCAAATATTTTCCAAGGGTACCTCCCAATAGGAAAATAGAATTTGGTATTGACCTTCTTCTAGATACTCAGCCCATCTCCATTCCTCTACATAGTATGGATCCAGCTGAGTTTAAAAAGTTAAAAGAGCAGCTTAAAGACCTTTTAGATAAAGGTTTTATAAGGCCCTGTGTCTCTCCACAGGGCGCTCTTGTCCTATTTGTGTGAAAGAAAAATGGTTCTTTGCGAATGTACATTGAGTATCGTCAACAGAATAAAGTCACAGTCAAAAACAAATATCCTCTTCCTAGAATTGATGACATACTCAACCAGATCCAAGGTGCAAGTTACTTCTCCAAGATAGACCTTAGATCCGGCTATCGTCAGCTTAGAATAAGGGAATGTGATATTCCAAAGAGAGCTTTCAGAACCCATTATGGTCATTTAGAGTTTCTAGTAATGTCCTTCGGGCTGACAAATGCCCCAGCAGCCTTCATGGACTTGATGAACCGAGTGTTCAAATAGTATTTGGACATGTTTGTCATAGTCTTTATCAATGATATTCTTGTCTATTCTCGTAGTGAGGATGATCATGCAGACCACCTTAGAATTGTATTACAAACTCTTAGAGATCACCAGTTGTTCACCAAATTTAGTAAATGTGAATTTTGGCTAAGATTAGTAGATTTTCTCGATCATATTGTTTCCACTGATGGCAATAAAATTGATCCCCAAAATATAAAAGCAGTAAGAAACTGGCCTCGTCCTATCTCTCCATCAGACATTAGAAGTTTCTTGGGTTTAGCTGGCTATTACAGATATTTTTTTAAAGGTTTTTCTTCTATTGCATCCCCTATGTCTAGATTAAATCAAAAGAAATTGAATTTTGAGTGATCCTGTGAGATGATTTTTTAGGAGTTAAAGACTCGACTCACATCAGCCCCAATTTTAGCGCTACCTGATGGTACAGATAGATTCATTGTATAGTGTGATGCCTCTAGAATCGGTCTGGGTTATATTTTGATGCAGAGAGGTAAGGTTATATCCTATTCCTCTAAACAACTTAAGCCTCACGAAAAAAACTACCCTACCCATGATCTTGAGTTAGCAGATGTTGTGTTTACCTTAAAGATTTGGAGAGACTATCTTTATGGGGTACATGTTGATGTGTTTACGGATCACAAAAGGCTGTAATATGTGTTCACTCTGAGGGAGTTGAATCTTTATCAGAGAAGGTGGATAGAATTGTTGAAGGATTATGATATGAGTGTGTTGTATCATCCGATCAAGGACAATATAGTGTCAGACGCCCTTAATAGATTATCTATGGGCAACGTTTCTCATAAGGAGAATGATAAGAGAGAATTAGTTTGAGAAGTTCACCAATTAGGTTGATTGGTGTGAGGTTGGTTGACTCAGCTGGAGGAAATGTTTGGATTCATAGTAGTTCAGAATCTTCTCTAGTTTTTGAAGTAAAAGAGAAGCAGGACAAGGATTCTAGTTTAGTCAAACTGAAGGGGTCAGTTAAATACCAAAAGGTTGTGTTTTTTTCCCAAGGGGGAGATGGTTTGTTGAGATACTAGAGTAGATTGTATGAGCCGTGTGTTGATGATTTGAGGCAGCAGATGGAAGAAGCGCATGGTACGCGATACTCCATTTATCTATGAGCCACCAAGATGTACCATAATTTGTGGGAAGTCTATTGGTGGAATGGTATGAAGAAAGATATTGCAAAATTTGTAGCCAAGTGTGTGACTTATCAATAGGTTAAGGTAGATAACCAAAGACATGGTGGCACTTTGCAGGAGTTTGGTATTCCCACTTGGAAGTGGGAAGAGGTGAATATGGACTTTGTTACAGGGTTACCCCATTCGCGTCGGCAATATGATTTGATATGGTTTATAGTAGACAAATTGACCAAATCAGCCCATTTCTTGCCAGTTCACATATCCTACACAGCTGAAGATTATGCTAAGTTGTATATTAGAGAGTTGGTTAATTTGCATGGAATTCCCTTGTCTATTATTTTATATAAGGGCACTCAGTTTACCTCTCAGTTTTGGGAAGCATTTCAGAAGGGTCCTGGTACCCAAGTTCATCTCAGTTTAGCTTTCCACCCATAGACAGATAGTCAGGCAGAGAGGACCATTTAGACCTTAGAAGATATGTTGAGGGCATGTGTTCTTAATTTCAAAGGCAGTTGGGATGATCACTTGTCGTTGATCGAGTTTGCCTACAATAATAGTTACCATTCTAGTATTCAGATGGCCCCATTTGAGGCTCTTTATGGACAGAGATTAGATCACTAGTCGGTTGGTTCGAAGTGGGTGAGGCCACTTTGATTGGGCCAGACATAGTGTTAGAAGCCATGGACAAAGTTTAGTTAATTTGAGAGAGATTGAAAGCAGCTCAGAGTCATCAAAAATCTTGTGCAGATGTAAGATGGAGAGATCTTGAGTTTGAAGTAGATGATCATATGTATTTGAAAGTTTCACCCATGAAGGGGGTGAAGAGATTTTGCAAAAAAGTGAAGCTTAGTCCCCGATATGTGGGTCCCTACAGGATTTTGAGTCATGTGGTAAAGGTAGAGTATAAGCTTAAGCTATTTGCATACTTGTCGTCAGTTCACCCATTGTTCCAGGTGTCCTTATTGAAGAAGTGCATGGACGATTCAGATATTGAAGTCCCTCTAGAAGGTACAGATATTCAGAATAGTCTTTCATACAAGGAAGTTCCATTAGAGATTCTTGATCACCAGATCCACAGACTAAGGAACAAAGAAGTTCCCTTGGTCAAAGTTCTGTAGAAAAATCAGTCAGTTGAGGATGCTACTTGGGAAGCAGAAGCAGGTATACGTACCAAGCATCCTCACCTTTTCTCCAAGAACTCAGATTCAGTCGAATGTAAATATTTTCCTTAATTCAATTCTTTTCCAGTCTTAGATTCAGTCATATAGTTATCTTCATGTAAATTCATGCATTCACAGATTAGTTCAGTCGTTCAGTATGAGTTAGATTCAGTCATGCAGTTTTGTTTCAGTTGTGCATGCTAGCATATAGCCTTAATCCCTTGGAATCTTTAGTTTAACAAGTCTCATTCGAGGACGAATGTTCCCAAGGTGGACATATTGTGATACCCCATACTTTTTCCTAGATCAATATAGCTCCTAGAATGTCAAGGGTCAACTTTAAAAATGAATAACTCTAGATACGTGTAAAATTTTCAAGTTATAGACCCACCAAATTGTAGATAATTGAACCGGCTTTCCTTGGTCCAATACTCGATTGAGAAGTTATGATGATTTGAGTAAAACATAGTAGAGCACCGCGATAGCACCGCATCGCGGTGAGGTATAGAATCACAATTATTTGATTTCCAGTGAGGCATCGCGATTAGCCCACATCGCGGTGAAGTCCAAATTCACACTCGTCCTTTTCTAGTAGCTCACTGTGATTTTCTTGTATCGTGTTAAAATTCTCAAAACAACAAACACCGCGTCGCGGTGGAGTGAAAAATGGCACTCGTCCTTTTCTAATAATGCAACGTGATTACGCCGCTCGCACCAGAGACCAAAATGGAAATTATCCTTTTTACTAGTAAGCCACCGCGATGGCGCTTCATCACGGTGAGATGTAAAATTAGAATTTCCAGTTCCGAACTTAATTTTCCAAAGGGCAATTTAGTCATTTACCAAGCCCCCAAATCGCAAAAAAGAAGGAATTAAACCTATTCTAAGCACATTATACATACTTTTCATCAAATTTCTCTCCAAGGAACCCTAAAGCTTCAAAACTTAAACCCCAAGAAGTCCAAATTCTGCCATTCTTTTGCCAAGATAACCAAAAATTCAAAAGTCTCGATTCAAGATCTTCTAGAATCAATCTTCAAGAGCATAAACAGGAAATCAAGTTCAATCTTCTTTATCAATTTCATCAATTAAGATATATGGAGTTTTCAACAAGGATAATCTTTTCATCCTTGTTCCCAAAACTAGTTTTAAAGTTGAATTTTATATGAAATTATATTAATTTCAGTCTAGGGTTTATACTCACTCTTTACTATTTGAAGATTATGAGATTTTGAGAGATTTAGATGTTTAATTACATGTCTACTTTCATATTTTTATGCATATTGTAGTAATTTCCAGATTTAAAATTGAATTATCAATATTTTTATCATCAAGCATGAACTTTATGATGATTTGACATGAATTTGACGCATGGGTTGTTATTCCATGGTTGAACATTAATATTTCAAGAATGACAATGCTTTAAGAATCCTTCAATTAGTTATTTTTAGATTTTTATAAAGATTTGATCTTTCGATCCTCAGTTAAGATTTGGAATCCACCTTATAGTTTTATTAAAGTTTACAGAAAATAGATTTAGCTTTGCTTACAGTTTGAAACAGATAAATGCATAATTGGTTTTCATTATAAACCCTTATGCTAGTTTTTAAAGTAGATTTCCAACAGAATGAGCATACAGATTAAAAGGAGTAGTATTTAGCACTGAGTTGGGTATGTTTACATGCCTCAGAGCTACGACCCAACGTAGGTTCAGATTATCAGATTATTTCCATTTCTATATGGATGACAGAAACTGATGTGATCACTTAGATTAGGTTATACTCCTTGGCAAGAGTATGACACCTCTCCACCACGTGAGATTTTCCCATAAAGGAACTAGACATTGGACACTATGATAGCTCATATAGTGTATGTAGGTTAGAAGAACCTTCCTATAGCCTACAGAAAAGAGTAAAGAATAACAGAAAAGCTTTCAAAAACTAAGTGTAAAGTCTCACATCTTTATTCAGATATTTCTTTACATAAGACATTAACTATTAGATTTCGTCTTTCAGTTTACAGATATAAAAGTGGGTCCTTTCTACACTTAGACCGCATGATTTAAATATAGAATACCAGTACAACTTTTAGAACTAAGTGTTATGACTCACACGATTTATACAGTATGTTTTATCACTCATGATGCATGATTTTTTTAGCTTTCAGTTATTCTAGCTAATGTGAGTCATCTACACTTAGCATGCATTCTTTTGTAAGTTATAATAATGTTGAGATATTGTTTTACTTATGTATTCACACTAAATATGGTTGTCCTATATTCTTGTTTTACTAAGTCTAAAACCAAGAATATGAACTTACGTATCTTGGACCTTGGGTCGACCACCATATCTAGAACATACCTAGATAACTGGGTGAACTTAAGGTTATACTCTTTCACAGACATCGATCAATGTTTCAAGTTTATGAACTATTCGACTTTTGACTCCCTCAACTCACTTGGATAATATCAATCAAGAAAGGTATCCATAAAATCATCTGCAACAGTAGAAGTCCCATTCCTGACAGGTTTTTCCATCCACTAAGTATAAAATAAATGAGCCACATCCCAGCTGGTAGAAAGATAGATCAATATTCTCAATCCCATTATCCTACATAACTTGGAGGGTCTTTTTCACCTCGTTAGTATAGGTTTATGGATACTCATCAACATTCAAACCATGAAACTCAGGCAGATTCATCCTTATAAAATCTTAAATTTTTGTAGGGGATGAATTTCTATTTGAATTTGTATCGGCTACTACCCGTTGATTCACTAGAGAAGTCATAGACAGTGTCAACATCTGCATCACAGTCTAGAACTATACATTAGTGAAATTATTATTCACCAAAGGTAGATTTGTGTCTTACCTTTTCCCCATCTATTATTTCTGCATAAATAAATTATCTGTAAAAATATATAGCACAAATAATAAAAGGTAAATAGATGTAAGATCTATCACATAATATAGAACCTAAAAGAAGGGATGTTTTCCTAAAACGTCTCATATCCTATCTCTTATAAGTGTGACGTTCTTCACACTCATTAAATAAACAATGATTAATGTAGTTTTTAGACACCTCAGGACACTTTAAACCTGATTCTCAAGTACAAAGTTCGTCACTACCTGAGTCTACACCTTGGATGTGACATGACGCTTAGAACCACAAGTGGTCCTAAGCTAACCTTTGATACTGTCATGCTACTAAAATAGTGTATATAATTTTTGTGTGGGATCATAAGGATAACTAAAATTGAAACTATAAAACAGATTTAATATCATACTAAAACAAAAGAAAGACTTAATAACATTAAATCAATTACTAAATCAACTATGCCTGAAAGACTCTGTTAAAAGAATGAATTACCGTGACAAGATACCAAGTTAGATATCAAAAAATACTAAAACTATAATTGAAATCTGGAATGATCATAAAGAAAATAAAATATGTTCTCAAATAGTAAGGTCTCACTAAAGCTCTTGGTCAATTTTGCACTAAAGCGCATCTAACTATGTGGATGAGACTGGCACCAGAACCTATATTATAAAACAATATATTGCAAATCAAGTATGTGGTTAGTACTTTGAATGTATTGAGCATATGAGATGTTCAATAACATAAAAATGTTGAAGCATACTATTAAAAATAATATAAATACAATAGGCAAAACTTAATGAAATAAGTAAACTATAGTATTGAAGGACCCCACGGGTTATATAGGCCCAGCTCTCCCCCAGCTGGAAGGGCCACAGTGTGTGTGGCCACACGAACCAGAGGATATACATTGCACCATGGGGGACTCGAACCTCCCGGCATATCAGGGTAACTTAAGCACCCAATGACATGATATAATATGGTGGGACTCAAACCTCCAATCATATAATAAGGGGGACTCAAACCACCTAGTCATTTATACCTCCACGTGGGTAACCGCGGTTTCCAGTATTGGTCTCTCGGGACCTCTACTTTTACGAATCAGCTACACAATCCTCTTTTAATCCCCATTAATCATTTATCACACATTCCCATTAATTGAACTACATCACACATTAAGGAATACATTGTTGGTATCATCATACCAACTACACTTGCAAGGTAACAACAACATACCAAACCAGTTTTCATCACTTGGGGGAATTCACAACCCCCTTGGTTCAATTATACTTTATCTTAGGGAATTACATAACCCCATAAGGTTCAATTCTAAACCATCATGCTTTATTGACTTTTCACATTATACAATAGTTCAAGAGTAGTTACTATGCATACGTTTCATATTCAAAACTAATTTCACAATGTAGAGTTGAGGCTATTACAACTTCAAAAATCACAAGTTAGGGGAAATCACAATCCCCCCATTTATTCACCATACCCATGCAACCCACAAGTTTAAAGCATGAATAGTCATAGGTAAACCATGGGAAACATTGTTCAATAATAAACATTCAAAACCCTCAACCTATATTTCAAAACCAACATCAAAACAATATGAATAATACTTTAAAACATATGTTTTTAGAAAATTAGCAATTAAGGGAGAGTAAAATGCCAGAGATACCAAGTTTTATGGAGAGAATTCAACCCTTAAGCCCTTGGATGGCTAACTTCTTGAAAACCTTAAGCGTCTTTCTTGAAGGTATTTAGAGAGATATAGAGAGTATTTGATGTGATAAAGTGTAGAAGGAAAGCCACAACGGTATTTTGTAGACATGGGGTCTAAGTGGTTAAAGTGGAAAATATCTAAAATGCCCTCAACTTAAGATCTAGGAAAGTGTTACCTGTGACTACGGGTCACACAGGGAATCAAAACAACACCTTAAAATCATCACCACAAGTCATAAATAACATAGTGTCAGGGGGTACACATACTATTGACCATATGACTTACATCATATGACTCATATCGTGACCTTGTGACTCGTAGGGTCCAATTTGTATCCAAGATAGAACCACTTAGTCCTTACACTGGACACCCTATGATTTACCCCAAATGACTCGTAATGAGTCCTCACGACTCATAGTGAGCCACTCTTACTCACAGATGAACTTAGCTACACACATACTATTTAGGTCCCCAGGTTATATTCAGGACAACAACTCAAGCACTATTTATTGGACACCTTATTACTAGTGTCATATGACTCGTTAAGACACCTTACCACTCGTAAGGTGAGTCATAGTCAGGACAAGTGAGGATAAATTTTAGAAATTTTAATGGACCAAAATCTGGGGTTTCACACCTGAAGATAAAAAAAATACTAAAGTGGCTACAATTAGCAATATACAACTCATAGTGTAACTATACGAGTCATCTTCACTTAAGATAATAAATAGCTATGATAGAAGGCTGTGAGTCGTGAGGAGACTTAACGACTCATTGCCAGAGACGTAACCACTGCCGAATTTATTTTTCTATTCCATTTTAATTAGGATCCCTTTGTTATTTTGAGATACTATAAATACATTAGGATTATTTCTTTATTATGTTACACATTCTTTACAATATTTTGGATACTTTCACATACTTTGATCATTGAGATTATTGTTCTTGAGTTTTTGATTTTGTATATAATTGAAGACTTTGGATTTTACTCTTTCATTATTTTAAAATTAATTACATGACTTCTTCATTGATTTTCATAGGCTATTGCATAAGCATGAGCAGTTAATTTCCTTGACTAGGGTCATGGGAACCCTGGTGGATTAACTACGTAAGGAAAGTGGGAGATTCATCTAGTCTATTGTAGCTGCATGTATTGTAATCTTCTTTATATTAATTTTACCCAAAGCTACTGCTGAAGCTTGAGAATTGCCTGTATTCGAGAACATCCTCACTAGGGATTTTGATATTGGTAAAAGGAGGTTACAATAGTAATTTGAGGCTATCAACCCTCATCTAATCAACTCGGGAGTGAAAAAGTAAGATTGTACTGAGGTTATAGATAAGGGGAAGCAACGCAACACCCTGAGACTCACAGGGTGAAGGGGGAGATTTATCCATACATTCACAAGATGGTTGATAATACATAGATTGTCAACTTTGCAAGCAAATCAGTGGGTTAGGTGCATAGAACACAAAAAACTTACAAAGTTGAGAAGCTAGGGGGAACACAGTCCTAGTATTTGTCTTCTATTGTTTACAAACTCAAGCATTCAAGTTTGGCTAATTGTTATAGTTGATTTTCAAATCCTCCCATTTAATTTTACTCATTGCATATGGATTCTTTCAAGTTTGAGATACTATTCCACGTATTCCCTGTGGATTCGACCCCAACCTTGCTTGGGTTACTATATTTGACATCGGCCATAATATACTTCTTTGGAAATTAGGTTTTGGGCAATATTAGGCACAAGAATGAATATAATATCAAGAGATGTGAGCCTCTGTTAACATCCACTATCTCAAATCACCTATATCTAGAACACACAAACAACCTTAATAAAAAAGAACACTACCTCTCCCTTGGGAGAAGTCCACTACTTTCTTATTATGGATAAATTTTTTCAACTTTAGAAAAATAGTGGCATTATCATGTTTTGCCTTAACTTCTATCACAAAAGAAAACCTTAAACCATTCTGAATGATAATACCACTATCTACTAAATTTGTAGACGAACACCTAATTGAGTAAGCCTATTAACATCCTTAGCCAATTCTTTCCTTTATTTCTTTATATAAGCCACACAACCCATGGACATCCTACTACGAGCATCAACCACTTCATTTTCCTTGCCCAAATGGTAAAGCATACTCATGTGATAATCCTTAAGAGCTCAAGCGACCTCCATTGACAAAGGTTCAAATCCTTCTAACTGAACATGTATTGCAAACTCTTGTGGTCCGTCAACACATCAATATGAAAACTATACAAATAATGTCTCCAAATATTTAAGGCAAATACCACGGTTGCCAAGTTATTATCATGAATCAAGTAGTCTTCTAATGAACCTTAAACTATATAGAACTATAAGTAATAAACTTATGTATTGCATCAAAATACACTCAAGTCCAACTCTTTAAGTATCACAATAGACTACAAAACTATCTAAACCTTCTGGCTGAGTCAAAACTGAAGTAGAGGTAATTGAAGACTTCAACTCCTAAAAGCTCTTATCATAATCTTCAGATTGTTGAAAGTTAACCCTTTTCTAATTCAACCTGGTCAATGGAGCAATAGACAAGAATAACTCAATAAACCTCTTGTAATAAGTAATTAAACCTAAAAAGCTCCTAATGTTGGATGGTGAAATAGATCTTGGCTAGTTTTTCACTACCTCTATCTTGTATGAGTTCTACCTGAACTACCTTATTGGATATAATATGCCTTAAAAATGAAACTAACTTTAACCAAAATTCATACTTGTTGAACTTAGAAAACATATGACGGCCCATGAGAGTCTAAAACACAACCCTCAAATAATTTGTATGCTCCTCCCCACCTTAGGGGTAAATAAGTATAAAGACAGTGACCAATATATCTAAATACATTTTGAATATTTTGTTCATAAAGTCCATAAAATCTATAGGAGAATTCATTAGTCCAAAATACATCACTATATATTCATAGTTACAATATTGAGTTTTGAAGGCTATTTAGGGATATCACACTCCTTCACTCAAGTTGGTGATAATCGGATTTGAGATCAATCTTAGAGAAATAATTAGCACCCTAAGACGTGTCAAACAAGTCATCAATCCTAGGTATGGGGTACTTATCCTTGATTGTGACTTTGTTCAACTGATGTTGGTCGATACACTTATGAGAAAATAATTATTCTTGTGCACAAGAAGAACTGAAGCACCCCATGGAGAAAGATTTGGTTCGATGAAACCTTTATATAAGAGGTCTTTTATTCATTTCTTCAATTCCTTAAGCTCAAATTGATTCATAAGTAAGGAGGAATAATATGGGTTTCATATCAAGAAGAAGTCAATCCGAAAGTCAATCTCCCGCTTGGGATGGACTCCTAGAAAATTCTTTGTAAGCACCTCTAAAAACTCACAGACTACCAAGGCTGACTGAAGTGATCGGGTCTCAAACTTAGAATCCTTAATCCAAACTAAATAATAAATGGAAACCTTAGAGATTGCCTTAAGTTAGAGATGAAACTACATATAAGCACTGTAGGACTACCCTTCTACTCTAAGACAGGCTCATCTTAAAACTAAAATTTTTAACTCTGGTTCTACAGTCAACTAAGACATAACAAGAGTGTATCCAATCCATGCCAAGAATGACAACAAAGTCTGTCATATATAACTTTACTAGATCAGGTATGGTGACTCTATGCAGGATTGAAACTAGGAAATCTATGTACACCCATATAGATATGTTTGACTCCCTAACTAGATAGAAACAAAAAAGGGTTCTAGGAATTTTTTAGGGCTGATCCCAAATTTAAAGGCAATATATAGGGTTACAATATACAAAGTATACTTGGGTCTATAAAATCATACACATCATGAAAAAATACCTACAACATACCAATGACTACATCAGGCAAGCTTTCCTAATATTGGCGAGATGAAAGTACATAAAAGTGGTCCTGGTGCTGACCACTACCTGGACTAGAAAAGCCCCCTACTAAACTAGGTGACTTATTGGAGATATTAAAATAATAAAATGAGACTAATGTCCACCATCGATGCTTGATAGAGGAGCAATTTCTTAACTTGTGACCAACTTGACCACATCAAAAACATCCCTCTTTACTATAAAGTCACTTTATTTGCGGTTCTTACCATACTTGTTACAAGTGGGATAAGAATTTTCCTTTCCAATACTACCTTGCAAATACTAGCTTAATGTCATACTCTTATGATCATACTAAGGCCTGGGTGCGTTGAAGATTTCTGTTGAAAGAAAGAACAGCTCCAACCACTAGACATTTGTTGATCATACTCAAAATTATATGTTTTTGCCCTTTTATTCTCCTTCTTTCTTTCTTTTAGCTTTTATTTATTAATCCAAAAGTCATTGGTCATTAACATGGTGATATTCATATCCCTAATCAATATGGTTGTCCTATATTCTTGTTTTACTAAGTCTAAAACCACAAATATGAACTTACGTATCTTGGACCTTGGGTCGACCACCATCTCTAAAACATACCTAGATAACTGGGTGAACTTAAGGTTATACTCTTTCACAGACATCGATCCAAGTTTCAATTTTATGAACTATTCAACTTTTGCCTCCCTCAACTCACTTGGAAAATATTAATTAAGAAAGGTATCTATAAAATCATCTGAAATAGTAGAAGTCCCATTCTTGATAGGGTTATCCATCCACTAAGTATAAAATAAATGAGCCACATCCCAACTGGTAGGAAGCTAGCTCAATATTCTCTATCCCATTATCCTACATAACTTGGAGGGTCTTTGTCACCTCGTTAGTACAGGTTTACGGATCCTCATCAACATTCAAACCATGAAACTCAGGCAGATTTATCCTTATAAAATCTCAAATTTTTATAGGGGATCAATTTGCATTTGAATTTGTATCGGCTACTACCTGCTGATTCACTAGATAAGTAATAGACAATGTCAACATCTGCATCACAGTCTAGAACTATACATTAGTGAAATTATTATTCACCAAAGGTAGATTTGTGTCTAACCTTTTCCCCATCTATTATTTCTGCATAAATAAATTATCTGTAAAAACATATAGCACAAATTACAAAGGTAAATAGATGTAAGATCTATCACATAATATAGAACCTAAAAGAAGGGATGTTTTCCTAAAAAGTCTCATATCCTATCTCTTATAAGTGTGACGTTCTTCACACTCATTAAACAAAATAATGATTAATGTAGTTTTAAGATACCTCAGGACACTTTAAACCTGATGCTCTAATACAAAGTTTGTCACTACCTTAGTCTACACCTTGGATGTGTCATGGCGCTTAGAACCACAAGTGGTCCTAAGCTAACCTTTGATACTGTCATGCTATTAAAATAGTGTATATAATTTTTGTGTGGGATCATAAGGATAACTAAAATTGAAACTATAAAACAGATTTAATATCATACTAAAACAAAAGAAACATTTAATAACATTAAATCAATTACTAAATCAACTATGCCTGAAAGCCTCTGTTAACAGAATGAATTACTGTGACAAGATACCAAGCTAGATCTCAAAAAATACTAAAACTATAATTGAAGTCTGGGATGATCATAAATAAAATAAAATATGTTCTCAAATAGTAAGGACTCACTAAAGCTCTTGGTCAATTTTGCACTAGAGCGCATCTAACTATGTGGCTGAGACTGGCACCAGAACCTATATTATAAAATAATATATTGAAAATCAAGTATGTGGTCAGTACTTTGAATATATTGAGCATGTGAGATGTTCAATAACATAAAAATATTGATGCATACTGTTAAAAATAATATAAATACAATAGGCAAAACTTAATGAAATGAGTAAACTATAGTACATTGACCTGAAAATAAATCATAAACTAAATTATGAAGTAGTCTTAAATCATGCAGTAACTCAATTTAACTAAAACTGTGGATCTTGTAAAAAATCATATAAAGTTGTTTCTGTAGAGGTTCTCTTAATCAACATAAATCATGTGAGTTACTATGGGGTCTAATGTATCTACACCACTAGAAGGGTGTAATATGCCTTTCCAAGGGTATAGAGCCATGAATGATGTTGGTCCATTAACTGAGCCTATTCAGGTGAAATAGACCTTTGGCGATACATAGTTTTGGGACTTAGGTGATTTGAGAACCACATCGACTTGGTGCTAAATACTACTTATAAAAACATATACTGTTAGCTCATAATAACTGGACTATCTAAAAACAAGCATGGACTAGTTTGAATACTATATATTCATATTTCTAAATTACTTGGAGTAGTAGGCAATAGTTATTGAATTCTAGGATAATGTATTCATAATATGCCAATTCGTACTAATTCATGATCAACTTTGTGAAATTTGTCCTAAATCAAATATCAATATTTTGACCCCTAAACTTGGCCAAAAATCATGCATAGTATTTATAAAGTTATAAGATTATGAGAACATGTTGGAACTAAAAGCATCAATATTCAAGACATTAGGCATAAACCCTAAATTATGATTTATTTAATAACATTAAATTTAAAACTTTGGGCATCAGGGTTAAAGAAAACCCTTATTGAAATCCTAGATAGCTAGACCCTGAGGAATATGTTATAAGAGCTTGGAGAATTTAAGAGCTTGAAGAAGAACCCTAGCTTTGGCTTGAGCGAATTTAATTTCTAATTGGGAGGTTATTAATCGATTCAATGAGGGATTCATCAAGTAGTTTTCCTTTAAACCCACCTCAAAAACCCTTTAAAATGTAGTATTGGGATTTAAAGTGTAGGAAAAGACCAAGTTTCCCCTTTAAAACATAACTGAAATTTCTAGAACCGCATTTTATAAGTCTATGGTATGATTTGTACCATGAACCAATGAGTCATACATAGACTCGTGGCTTTTGGGACTATTTTTGTATGTTCTATTTTAGGTAGTACGGGCTAATAGTGCAAATTATACCTTGACACCATGAGTTGTAGCTATGAGTCATGGTGTCTGAGACCAATCAAAAGATTTCTGCATTTTGGTTGTACTTTGATCCTATGACTCATCCTGAGTGAGTCATGGTGAATGAGGGAGTTTGTCAACTCTCAAGTCATGGTATTTACTATTTATTATATGAGTCGTACCATTAAAGCATAAATCATACCAGGAGTCGTGGCAACTATTATAAGAAAAGAATTTGGGCAGCAGCCCATGACTTAAACCCATAAGTCATGGTCCATAATATGATTTATACCAAGAGTCACACTGGTCTGACTATTTGGTTATTTTTATCTAAGTTTGAGCGTGGAAAACCCTTGGGGTGTTACACTAAGGGTTGTAGTTTGATGGATAATTCTATTTTCCAAACATATCTCTGTAAAAGAAGACCCATACTTTCTATATCACTTCTTGTTATTTTTAGCTTTTTATTTGATTGATTAAAACTTCAGTCTTGTATTTCTAAAATGCTTCAATTGCTTCATCCTTATTATTTTAGAAATAAGTACAACAATATCAAGTAATCATCAGTGAAAGTTATGAAATACTTTTTCGTATCCTAAGATGGTATTGACTTTATATCACAAATATCTTTGTTAATTAATTCAAAAGGATTGGAGTTCCTTTCAACAGATTTATATGATGCTTAAAAACCTAGATTCAACGCATGTCTGACATGGTGATTTTTTGTACTCAAAGTTAGACAACACATCTTAACTAATTAGTCTCTGTTAGGTTTTGTAATTGACATATCTTAAACTTTCAAGTCATAATTCATTAGACTCCATTTCTTTGTTAAATCAAAGGCCACGTACACTATTAGAAAAAATTAACAAATCCCACCATCAAATCGGGACCACAATCCCCAGACTTGGCAAGAGGAAAAATAACAAACCATAATAAACCAAGTCCAAAAGAAAACTACAAGAGAAACCTAGAATTTAAGAAAAAAATTGTAAAAAAAGAAAAGAGGCAGCTACATCAATAATTAACCCCAATGCTTCGATAAGCAGGTTCCTAAAGCAATTCTTAATGTAGAAGAAAGATAGAGGAGAGGGTTTCAATAGATAGGAGGGTTAAGAATAGCTTGGTGGGTATATCTATAAGGAGGGATGAGTTTAGGTTGATTTCACATAAGGCATTTCAAAATCTCACAAATACCATGAAATCCTTTTGAAGAATGACTTGCTAAGCTTATCTCACCAAAGATCTAATCTTCCTTGACTGAGATAAGTACTAATACCCTCCTAATATCTGGAATTAAGAATTTAGGTCTGATAATTTCATTTTAACTTTTCTTTCATGACAAGCTAAGCTCAACGAGGAGCTAATACCACTGTCGAAGAAGAATAAGGCTAAAATTACACTATCAACCTTATCAGGTATATATCTTTTATTAAAGACTCCTAAAAATACTTATCTTTGTGGTTTCTATCTCTTTTAAGGATCTAAAATCTCTATTATTTTTTATCCTTTGATATATAAAGCTCATGACCAATATTGAATTATATCGATAAGATTGTACCACAGCTTTCAATTTACCCTGATTAGGTACACATATCCTTAGTAGATCCATTTATATCTGTTGTTTATTTTTATTACTATTGCTCTACTCTTTTCATATTGTGTTGAAAATCTTGTATTGATGATATCCATATAAATTATATCATGTCTGGCCCTGACTTGCCTGTATTCTTTATTTGTATTACTGATTTAATCCTGACCTGATGTTTTCTATATTTTGCACTTGCTTCACTGTTCCGCCGAACCTTCTTATTACGAGTTTCATTTAGAAACTTGGAACTGGACCTTTATCCATGTTTAGAATAATTTTTGCTTCTCTTGGAATTTCCTACACTATTAAATAGATTAGTATATTTGTACTTGCAAAAGAAAAAACATGGTTAGCAAAAAAAGTCTACAATTTTATTGCCCTCTCTATTTTTGTACTCTAACACTACATCTATATCCATCATTAAAACCCTAATCTTCTTAATCTCCACAACAATACACCAAGGCACCTCCTATAAACCTTCTAAAATTTTCTTCATTAGTAAAGAATTAGTCTCCAAAGCCAGTGGTATATAATTTTGATTAATAGAGTACTCCAAGTTATGCCTCAGTGCTAATTCATCAACTAAATTAGCAGTATCTCGAAATCTTCTTCCCCCTGTATAAACCAAAAAGCTCATAAATTAGGACCAGGATTGCCTCTAGATGCTCCATCTGAGTTACATTGGATGGATTCTAGAGTAGGTACCTTCTAGTATACTACCTTAAATCAAATTCTAGGAGTATAATCCTCCAAAAATTTTATCAACTCTTTCCCGGAAGTAGGAGAATTATTCGACAAGGGGCAAATACACCTTGTAAAACAAATTAAGTTCCTGCTTATTTTAAATTTCATGAAATACAACTTTGTATATAAGCTTAAGTTGCGATGCTACTTCTGTGTCCCACCATTTTTAAACAATATCCTTAACTTGAAGAAATGGCTCATTTACTCCTAAAACTGCTACAAATACTACCTAATAGCATTAAAAGGCAGAATAGGTTATAAACAAATGTTCTATGATTTCCTGTACTCTCGTACCATAATAGTACCAAATTACATTATTTGTAATTTTGCTTTTGATAAAAACTTTCCCCATTAGTAGTCTCTTCTTCCACAAACTCCACAAGAAAAGAAAGCCAACTTTAAAGAGATTTTCTTCACCCATAATTGGGGAAATTACTACTATTACCTATCCACTTGTCCACTAAGGCCCATCAGCAAACATTAGACATGCACGGATTCACACTTATTTGGGAATTTCCTACTACCATGGAATAATTCATTCACTTGGGCATTTTATCAAAACAATAAGCACAAACTAACTCACAATTTGGGGTTTCCTATTCAACATACTATAATGGCCCTTATGCTTCGCCTATGCTCTTTATCAAACCTACACCCAAAAGTCATGAACACATCACATAGAAAACAACTTCAAGAAGGTCTATCACAAACATCACATGAATTCCACATACTAGGGTCAAATCTCATAAATTTTGTAGGTAAACATAAATCAAAACTCAACGACACATTAAACATCAATTTAAACTCATACAAATCATTAACAACTCATAAACATAAAAATCTTTTAGTTTTAAAAAGGGTTCTTGAGCTTCTTGGATGAAAGAGACCCAAGAATCAACATCTACATACCTTAATCTTTGAAATTGGATAAATTCTAATGCTTGAGACTCTATCCGCACTCGTAATAAATGATTCTAGAAGCCCACACTATGAGGAACTTGATTCTTGAAGAAATCTTAAAGAATTTATGAATGATTTTTGGAAGATTAGGGTTCTTGAATGAAACCCTAGATATTCTCTCTTTAGAGAATTGGAAGAGAAAATAAAGGAAATTAGGGTTTTGGAAGAGGTTTCCCATATTTATAGAGGCATCCAAAAGGTGGGAAATGATCAAAATACCCTTGCAAAAACGTTCTAAAATTGCTAGAAAAAAATTCTTGACGACATCCGTGACAAGCCGTCAGGCCCGTGATAGGCCGTCACAAATTATCGTCACAAAAAGGGGTTGAATTCTTGATTTTCTACCCAGGGCTGATGACAATTGGTGATAGGCCGTCACGGGCGTGACGGCTTGTCACAATTGTCGTCACCAATTTCCCGGCCAGACATGCTGGAGTAAAATGGGCATAACTCTTTGCTCCAATATCGGTTTTTGACAAAATTGGTATCGTTGGAAAGATAATTCAAAGAGATTTCATTTTATATATAGTAGGTCCTCTAATTAGATATACACAAAGATTTATGTTCGATTGAAGTTGACCCAAATTTTGACGGTCACTAAAACTTGAACGATAGGAAAGCTTTCAACTCGTCCATGAGTTAGGGGGCCTCTATGATCTCAATTCATGCTCAAATATATTCCCACATGATTCAAAGTATTTCATACTTGGGAGGATATTTCTGAAATATTTTGACTCAGATTTTTGCTTTACCAAAATACGCTCTAAGGCTTGGACTGAAGAGGATTTTGCGGGGCACTACATTATCTCCCCCTTGAGAACATTCGTCCTCGAATGTCACTTGATAGACTGAAAATACGGATCAACAGAACTTACTCAAGAAACGGAAACATCTCAGATCAGGACTACGCAACTGGAACGACTGACATATAGAGTTCTCACACTGGGCATGCATATCTTATGCATGGACTCATAACTGGGATGATCTCATGAATACACGACTAAACACACATTGACAAGCTGAAATCTTTCTATTGAATGTGCATATCTAATGCATGAATGTCTGGCTAAGATGACTTTTGAAAGTACAACTTGACAATGCAATGACAACAAATGCTAACTCCATAAGGAAAATATGAACATGCATCGGGATGAATCTAATGGCATGCAACATTATAGTACTATGGGGAATCTCTCCCTTGGGACTCTATGTCCCTCTAAACACACTTTACTGAAAAACTGAATTGGTGCGCGGGGCACCTACAGACTGGGTCATAATTGACCGATCAAGATCTGAAACTCATGCATGACTCATGCTAACATATAAGCTCAAAATGGGAGCAAAGGATCTATCAATGCATATCACAAAGATGAAGGGCTCATAACATACCTGGGTCTATTTTAGGGAATCCTTCCCAATCAAGGCGAGCCTGAAACGCACGGAGTCTACCCCTCTAAGTCAGCACCCTACATTCTCGTATTCTATGGCCTGGCTCACCACAACCAAAAAACACATCACTACCAGCTCTACACATACCATGGTGGCGCCTGCCATACTCTCCACAACGCGGATGGATACAAATACTACTAGTACTACTCTAGGCTTTGGAGCTTGGCGCTCCCTCAAATATGACACCCTTAAACACAGTTGCGGGTACACTAGCTGAAGATGGAACTAGAACTAAAAATTCTCCGACCATACTGAGAACTACTACCACCTTGAGACCCTGACTGCGAGAAACCACGACTACCTATCTTAGCTCTCTTACTCACTCTCTCTCTTCAGAAATATGCATAATTTGGGTGATCTTCTTCACCTCCTCTAGATAAATCTATGGGTTCTCACCTACTACTGACCCAAAGAATTCTTGCGGGTTTATTTTCATGAAATTTTTAATCCTGGCTGTAGTGGAATTCCCATCTTGCTGAGGTGGGGCTGCAGCCTGATGGTTCCCCTGAACATTAGTCACAGCTTGGGCTGGCGCCTGAAAAGCTGCCCAAAACTCTGTATGTGACACACTCTCTTTCTCAGGATCTACTGGTTGTGGAGGTTGATCACCAACCCCACGGACACAATCTCTGTGAGGAGGCATACTCTGTAATTTGAATAAAAAGATGGATTAGACTAAGGATCAACTTGAGCTCATGCTCACTCACACGAAATGATCACTGAAAGAAGAGGAACTGCTCCTAAGAACATCCCGTAGCCTCTTGTACATAAATGTGGCGCGCTACACACCCATGCACAAAACTCTACTAGATGCGGCTTTTCAGACTCCCTAGGACACTCTTGAACCTTAGGCTCTGATACCAAGTTTGTAACGCCCCGAGATTCCATCTCAAGACGCCACACGGTTCTTATGACCTTGAAGGACCACAAGCTAACCCTTTACTGATATCTGTACCTATACACTGCATAATATCTGAAATAAATACGGAAACTATCCATAAGGTTAAACACATCTATGAATAGTCATAATACAGAAAAACTGAATACTAATACATCCGTCTGAAAAGCCTCTAAACTGTCTGAACTGCAGAGTTGAAGGGACAGGTCCCCAACTAATTCCCTTAACTAAAAATAAACAAAGTCTGAACCAATAATAGTAAACTGAGATTCATCCTCGAAAGAAGAGGACTCACTGCTGCTACTGCTAACTAGGACTGAACTGTTGAGGATACTCTGGATCCTGTGCCTCTGAACCTATGGTGTCAAATAAAATGCCATAGAGCAAATGCATCAGTACAGGAATATACCGAGTATGTAGACGAGGTAGGCTAATGAAAGGGCTCATGCATGCACAATATCTAAACTGACTAATCATGAAGATGCCGCATGAGAACACATACATGAATGCACAGAACATAAACACAATCATCGCAACTCTAGATACTGAAACTCGGATACCACCTTACTGCAGACTGAACTCACTACTAAAACTGAGATACGGAATCACTGACTCATGTAATACTGATAACTGAGGATTTGGTTATGCTTACATCAAGGACTGAACTCTGAGCTTACTATTTTCAACTGACAGAATTAGAGATCAACTTTTCTAACAGATTATTCCAATGCGATTCTCAATGATAAGAAGTATGATCATGTCCGAGTCTGACAACATAAATACTTAATAAAATCTGAGATGGAGATGAAGCCTATCTGATGGGATATCTATGGATATGATAGTAAGAATACTCAACATGGTCTGAGACTGAGATCAACTTTTCTAACAGATTACTTTGGAAGTTTTATCTATGATAAGAAATATGATTATATCTGAATCTGACAACAAGAATATTCAATAGAAATCTGATATTGTGATCAAGCCTGTCTGGTGGCATATCTCTGAATATGATATCAAACAACTGTATATAAGACCAAGCCTATCTGACGGGATGGTCCATAAATCAATGGAACTATCTGAGTTCCTCTCTGAGATAAACGACTGTACCATACAGTCCTGATTTTTGAAGATTGATTCTAAAACTGAGACTGAATCTGAAACTAAAACTGTAGAAAATAGTTATCTAACCGACATGCCCCAACCTACCATAGGTGGGGTCCAAACTATACCCCCAGTTGGGAGGGTGACAATACCGTGCCACGAGTAAAGACATTATTTTTTCTCTAAGGTCAGGCTCTCTGGCGGTGACCCTCAACAGGACGTCAAGCTTACTTAACGGGTGACTCTTTTTCCTGTGCTGGCTACACAGTTTTGAAATGCAAGGATTGCTTCTAAGAATCACACCCTCTACTAGTAGGTGAGTTCCCATCCTTGTGTTCGCTCGGTGCTGAATCCTACTCCCAACTGAAAGACTCTGGGTTGATCTTAGACTGTACTAGACAAAGTTGAATCTGATACTGATCATGTTTCTCAAAAGATCTGACTGAGTTACGCTGAGATTACTTAGTTCCATATCTGACGAAAAAGATATTGAATCATGGTATCTGACTGACAATACAGAGCTTGAATAGATTACTCGAATCACTTTTGAGATTAGAATTGAATCACTTGAATACTATTAGAACTGAGCTGATTACAGGGCTGAGTCTAGATTACTAGCAATAAAGAGATTATAGATATAACTGAGATTATGAGCTTTCTTAAGTTTTGCACTTGTCTAAGGATAATAATTCACTAAGTTCTGAGAATCATGGCTCGACTGGAATTATTGAGAAACTGACATGGGCTCTAGACAACAGCTCTATTATCGGGTATAAATACCCCCAGGACTCGATAACATAAAATTAAAGCATAATCATTCATTCATCATTACGATCATTCAAATATCATCACAATCACCTATTCATCATCACAATCATTCATGTATCATCACAATCATTAAAGCATCTCATAATTATTAAAGCATCATCATAATCGTTAAAGCATTTTCACAGTCGCCGAAGGGTCACTTTAGGCATCTCGGAATCATAATCATATAATAACGTAGAGGAAACATGCTACTAAATCATACTCTATTCAACAAGGTTTTACCTCAGCTATTTCATACCTATATCAATCTTGACACGTGTTTGGATATCACATAGCTTGGGGAAACTTCATACTATCACATCATAACCTACTTGCTAACCACTTGGCATGTATTAAAAGCTTAGCATATATCAGGAGCACATAATTGGGGAAATTACTACTATCAACTCTCCACTTGTTCACTAAGGTTCTTTAACAAAATACTAGACATGCACGGGTTCACACTTATTTGGAATTTCCTACTACCATGGAATAGTTCATTCACTTGGGCATTTTATAAAAACACTAAGCACAAACTAACTCACAATTTGGGTTTTCCTATTCAACATACTATAATGGCCCTTACGCTTTGCCTATGCTCTTTATCAAACTTATGGGGGACATGCTTCACTTATTCAACCATTTCTACACCCAAAAGTCATGAACACATCACATAGAAAACAACTTCAACAAGGTCTATCACAAACATCACATGAATTCCACATACTAGTGTCAAATCTCATAAATTCTGTAGGCAAACATAAATCAAAACTCAACAACACATTAAACATCAATTTAAACTCATACAATTCATTAACAACTCATAAACATAAAAATCTTTTAGTTTTAAAAAGGATTTTTGAGCTTCTTGGATGAAAGGGACCCAAGAATCAACATCTACATACCTTAATCTTTGAAATTGGATAAATTCTAATGCTTGAGACTCTATCCGCACTCATAATAAATGATTCTCGAAGCCCACACTATGAGGAACTTGATTCTTGAAGAAATCTTGAAGAATTTATGGATGATTTTTGGAAAATTAGAGTTCTTGAATGAAACCCTAGATATTCTCTCTTTAGAGAATTGGAAAAGAAAATAAAGGAAATTAGGGTTTTGGATGAGGTTTTCCATATTTATAGAGGCTTCCAAAAGGTGGGAAATGATCAAAATACCCTTACAAAAATATTCTAAAATTGCTGGAAAAATATTCTTGACGACATCCGTGACAAGCCGTCAGGCCCGTGATAGGCCGTCACAAATTTTCATCACAAAAAGGCATCGAATTCTTGATTTTCTGCCCAGGGCTAACGACATTTGGTGATAGGCCATCACGGGTGTGACGGCTTGTCACAATTGTCGTCACCAATTTCCCGGTCATACATGCTGGAGTAAAATGGGCATAACTCTTTTCTCCGATATCAATTTTTGACGAAATAGGTATCGTTGGAAAGATAATTCAAAGATATTTCATTTTATATATAGTAGGTCCTCTAATTCTATATATACAATGAGTTATGATCGATTGAATATGACCCAAATTTTGACGGTCACTAAAACTTGAACGATAGGAAAGCTTTCAACTCGTCCATGAGTTAGGGGACCTCTATGATCTCAATTCATTCTCAAATAGATTCCCACACAATTCAAAGTATTTCATACTTGAGAGGATATTTTTGAAACATTTTGACTCGAATTTTTGCTTTACCAAAATATGCTCTAAGGCTCGGACTGGAAGAGGATTTTGCGGGGCATTACATTTATTATGCACCTTCTACATCAATTCATCAAAATGAACCTTCTTATTGTTTACATGGACAATTGTTCATCCTAGATATATTAGAGTGTATTTTTTCTAATAAATCTATTGGATGCTTCCACATCCTTTATATGGGCATTGGACTAAAGTAAGAAGAAATAGAATTTGTATTCATTTCAATAGATACTATACTGAGTTTTAAGGGGTCCTTAATTAGGTAACATTTTTCTATATACACTTTATACTTACTAACTACAACATTATTGATCACAAAGCACACTTGAATAAGTTATTGGTTTGAAGTGATATCGACAAAAAGTTCTTCCACAATTCAGAAATAAAGGACATTATTTAAAGTTGCCACCTTATTGGATGTCATCTTCAAGCATAGCTTTTCCATTTCTTCAACTTGTTGTAGTTGTATATCTTCTCGTTGGATGGGTAGGATCATAAGATGCAAACAGATACTTGTTAGTGCACACATTATAGGAGGCATCAGAATCTAACCACCATTCCCTTGGATTGTCAATCAAGTTGCATTCAAAAAGTATGCCAAATGAGTTCTCTATTATTTTTTTTGTCATATTTTCTTGGCATTTTATCTTCTTCTTTTTTATGAAACCCAATAATCTAGATCCTTGTGACCAAGTTTTCCATAATTATAGCAATCGCCTTTGAACTTTTTCTTAAACAGATTATTTGTCAGTCCAGATATGTTCTTTCTTTCTATTCTATTTGTTGTTTATGCATATTCAATAATATTTTCTCCTATTATTTCTGTATTTGCGTGGTATTTCTTTTCTATAGCCTTGTTGTCTTCCTCAATCCTCAACTTGACAATGAAATTTTTTATTTTTACTTCTCGACACTTGTGTTTCAAATAACTTTTGAAGTCCTTCCATCCAAGAGAAACTTCTCAACTATTATTGTCACTTGAAAGTGAATCATTTACAATCAAGCCTACATCAAATGTTATGCAAGTATTAGTAATATACTTAATATTTTTAACAAAGGTATTATTTAAGTTTATACATTGGGAAAGGAGATCATGGATGATAACTTACAGTTCCTGCAATTGAGAAACAATAGGTTACTATTTATTATTTTGAGGTCCAAAAATTTGGCAATATTGTGATGGCATTTTATGAAACACTTTAAGATTTTAACCAATAAGATATGCGAGTGTTTAAGAAAACATTGTTAGATTTGATGATTTTTTGTGTTTAATTGTAGAAAATTAATCCAAGACCAATACTAAAGGGAAATTGTGCTTAAGAGATAGTGTGATAGCTCACTTGATGTACCATCAAGAAGGTGACGAACCATCCAACTACTGTCACACAAAAATAGAAACACCACTTGAAGATTTCATTATGATAACTTGGCTGATAAAATGTCAAGCCTCTAATGAGCCATCACTCTAAACTGTCAAAGAAAAGAAGAATCACAACCCAATTAGAGTCAAGTGATGACTCCATGAAATGAACCATCACAATCCTGGAAAACCATCAGGCTAGTCATCACAACTAAGGTGGTCAACTTTGATTTAAATTAGGATTCAAACTTTTTTGGAACCTATAAATACCTAGTGTAGTGTTTAGAATAGGCATATTTCATTACTTGGAATATTTTCACATTACTTTTCTCTAATATTGAATGCTTTGGGGTTTTGGAAACATCTACATTGGTTTATGTCAAGAATTCAAGTGTTGAATTTCATATTTGTAAGAATTTTGTTGTCATTATGAACTATATTGTTTATCTTCATCCAAAGAACTATGTGTGGATAAAATCCCACAACTAGAGTTGTCGATCCATAGCAAAAGTATTTCTAAGGTTGATTTCTGTGTGGATTCAAATAATATTTTGTTTGGTGTATTGTAATTCCTTTCATCTTAATAGATTTATAAATATTTCAAACATAAGAATAAGCCCTAGGTTTAACTTGCTTAAAATAAGAGGTTAAAATTGGGAAAGAGGATTAACAACGAGCATTCAATGTTTCTAACCTTCTAATAAGTAATGTTCTAGCAATATTAATCAACTTAAGGCTAAAATTGAGTTTTCTATTTTCATCTCTTTAAATTTGGAAGAATTAAATAGAGAATCGTCTAATTAGGTTAAGGAACATTTAGACATACATCTAAATTCAATTTCCTTTTGTTAGATATCCTAAAAGAATCTACAATCGATATTAACCCAAAATGTTAAAAAGCCATGGAGAAACCAATCCTAGTTATCTTTCTCTACTAATTCATATTTTATTAATTTAACGTTGGTTACCTAAAACAAGCTATATACCAATTCAAAATTGCTTATTATAAACCCCCCAATTTGATGGAACTTATAGACCAATAGTAATTTAAATCGAAAAGGACTTAGTGTGCACCATATTCCCTATGTGATTTGCCCCAAACTTTGTTGGGTTATATATTTGACAATCACTATTTATACTTCTTAAGGAGGTGTAATTAGGGCGTATCAAGTTTTGGCGCCGCTTTCAGGGAATACGATTGTCTCTTAAGTTGGTTGAGTTTATGTTAGTCTTAGTCATATTTCCTAATTTTACTTTTTTTGTTGCTTTTATAATTGCAGGGTACTAAATTGGGCATGCCAAGTATCCAAAT
Organism: Capsicum pubescens; assembly: GCA_030864215.1. NCBI lineage: Eukaryota > Viridiplantae > Streptophyta > Magnoliopsida > Solanales > Solanaceae > Capsicum > Capsicum pubescens. Next base: position 224,583,900 of record CM061542.1, on the reverse strand, counting down.
CTTGAGTTAACCATTGTTACCTTACTATACTGAGCTTTTAAAGATTTGAGGAAAAATATGGATGCACAACAACATGAAATAATAAAAGGATTTAGCAGCTTATTGTAAATCAGCAATCAACATAATTTGAATGCACCCGAGAATGAGGGAACGGATGATTTGGGTGATAATGTTGATCAGAAACACATTTAAAATGTTGCCTAAACCTACCAAAATCATTGATAAAGATTCAAAGGTCAAGAACAACCTGCTATGAACTTTAACCTCGATGAGAAAGATGAGTTAATTTAGATAGGGTTGGTGCCACTAGGGCCATTATTCTACCACTACTAGCCCCTAGAGCTAAGTTTAATATCACTAGATGTCATGAATCGAATATGGGGCTCGATGTGATGGGCAATATCAAACCTACCATGGGCCGAAGACAACCTCTTTAGCCTTGTAATACCCCGAACTTTCTTTAAGTTAAATCTAGTCTCCAGAAGAGTTAGTAATGAATTCCTAAATGATTAATGTTTAAATCATATATAATTTCTTTAATTTCAAATTTTTATTATGTGGTAAATTGTATTAGCTTTCCAACAATACCAATTTTGTCCAAATCTGGTATCGAAGTAAAAAGTTATGGACATTTTACAGAAAACTGTCGGAACTGCCCAGAAGTGATGGTCAGGCCGACTGACCGTTGAGCTAGCGACGGACCGTCGCCCAAGCCGTCGTGAATAAGGCAGTGAACCCAACTTCTAGTCAAGTACAACGTCCAGGACCGATGGACCATCGATCTAGTGATGGACCGTCTCCCAAACCATCGCAGACGAGGCAGAAAGTTCAGGTTCTGGCCAAGTGCGACGGTCAGGATCGATGGACCATCGAGCCAGTGACGGACCGTCGACCAAACTATCGCCACTTTTGATTAGTGATTTTAAGGCATTTTTAAAAGGGTATTTGGGTATTTTTCCACCCGTTTTAACCCTTAAATATTCCAGACGAGAGCTCATAACTTCATTATTCATCTATAACACCAAATTAGGATTTCTCTCAAAAATCAATCCCTAAGAACAAGAATCCGTAGAAGTTTAGTCCCAAGTCAAGAATTCAAGCTTTCCTCCACCAATCTTCAAGAAATCATCCACCCAGGTATGTCAAGTGTTCATTCATGGATTCTTTTTATCTATGAAGCTCAAGAAATCTCTTTTAAAATAAAAAGATTGTGTATTTATGAATGTTTATGAGTTATTTGAATTGGAAATTTATGTCCATATGATTATTGGATTTTGATTTATGTTTCGAATAACAAGTTACAAGATTTGATTCTTATATGTGATAATTTACATGATAACCATGACGAACCCTTCAATTTATAAGTTGGTTGATGTATCCATGATAATTAGATGCATTGATGATGGTATAACCAAAGTATGCACCCCATGTGTTTGATTAAATGCCTATGTGAAGAAAAAAGTGTCATTATAGAATGATAGTATGAAATCCCATTCATGTACAAGTTAATGCATGTCAAGTGTTTGATGAAATTTCTTAGTCAATGAATTATGAATATATGTATAGCCATTGTTGTGTTTTCGAACTTGTGCCATGATTTACTTTTATGCTATAGAGTCATAAGGGTATTTATACCCGATAATTTAGCTGTGTGCCTAGAGCCAATAACAGTTTCATGATAATCTTAGTCATGCCCTGATCAGTAGAATTCAGTCCGTTACATAACTCAGGAAAATTCAGAAATCTCATGAACTCAGTTAGTTAACAAAATTCAGTAACATTCTATCAGTCCACGAAACTCAGTGAACTCTGTCCAGTTCACCTCAGTATAATTAGTTCAGTGTCTATTCAGTTGGGAGTAGGATTCAGTACCGAGCGAACCTAAGGATGAGGGCACACACTGACCGTTCAGGGTATGACTCTTAGAAGCAATCCTTGCATTCCAGAACTATGTAGCCAACATAGGTTGAGACATCAACACTGACAGTTGAGGGTTGGTGAGGTGGATTAACACTGCAAGTTGAGGGTCCCACCATTCTCCTTTGGGGATACTGCCGGATGAGGGTCACTCACAGTTTGTCCTTACCAGTGGCACAGTATTGACACCCTTCCAATTGGGGTTACAGATTGGACCCTAACTCTATACAGAAAAAGGGCATATCGGTTAGATGACTACTTCCCACAGTCTTAGTCTTAGTCTCAGTAAAAGAACTTAGATAGTTCTTCAGATTTAGGACTGTCAGATACAGTCATTCAGTTCAGGATGGAACTCAGCTAGTTCCATCAGAATCAGGACTGTCAAACACAGTCACTCAATTAACAGTATATCAGTTATACGAAACTCATATTATCAGTATTCAGACTCAGTAGTCAGTATTATCACGATCTCATTTACAGTTACGTATTCATGCATGTATTTTTATGTTCATGTTATTTAGTCATTTGTATTGTTCATGCATATGAACCCTATGCATTCAGCCTACCTCACTTTGTATACCAGTACATTCAGACGTACTGACGCATACTTTTCTTGTGCGCTATGGTGTTTTATACCATAGGTTCGAATGCTCAAGTTCTCGATCACACTTAGCTTCAGATTCAGCCAGCAGCAGTAGATTTGTAGTGAGTCCTCATCATTCGAGGATTGCATGATTATTTCATTATTTCATTATTTCAGTTTTAGTAGAAGGAGTTAGTTGGGAACATGTCCCATTAACTCCACAGTTTTTAGACAGTTTAGAGGCTTTTAGACTAGCATGTTCAGACAGTTTATTTTAGTTTTGGTATTGTTATACCGTGTTTCTAGATGTTATGTTTTATCAGATATTTGAACCTTATGGCCTTTCAACCCTTTTATTCTGTATTTATATAGTATATTATGCAGTGTTCAATTACAGATATCTGTCATAGGTTAGCATGTGGTCCTTCAGGATTGCTAGCTCTGTGTAGCGTTCTAGGTATCAGATTCGGGGCATTACAAGACTTTTATCAAGAGCACATAAATGTAAACAATGGAATCCAAACAAGTCTATAAAAGATATATAAATCCAAAAAAAGGATATGAGTCAAACCAAGACATCCATATCACCCCAAAACTATCCACAAGAGCATTTAACCCAGAAATACCAACTAAGTTGAGACGTATCACCGACTATGAAAAGAGAAGCCAAAAAGAAGTACTAAGATAATGATGAAACCAATGAAATAACCAGGCCTTCGAAAAGATGGAGGCTCACTACTTTACAGCAGACCAACAGACGAATCGAACCACCTAACACTACACAGAAGCAATAGAAAAGTCCTCTGAACCTACATCATGAAATAATGCATTATTTGGGGACGGTCAATATGGTGAGCACTAGCATGTAAAATAAGAAAAAGGGATAAAATAGTGCATTTATAAAAAAACAGTTAAAACCACAGGCATAACATTTATATATACATATATAAGATACTAGGAAAGGGGTAAGGGCCCAATAACATAACAACACCATTAGTATGAACTATATAGCTTGCTCCACCCTAAAGTCACCACGAGCTATATGGGTTTGTCTCCCCCTTCCGAAAAGGACCCAATCTATGTTAGTCATATGTACCGAAGAAAGGCTAAATATACCAAGGCGATAGCCATCTAAAATATAATGTGTATCCATACACTTGGTCATATAGACCCCCAACATCGGTAAATATTATTTCCAGTATTGGTCCCCCGGACACTACACCTTCACAGTGAGCTACACAATTCCCCTTAAGCCCAAATTAAAACAGCTTACACATAAACCAGCCAGTAACCATGGAATCATTTATTAAGGCATTACCAACTTGGTATCATCATACCAATATTCTTGCAAGCTATTCCATTTATTTCAAACCAATCTAAATAATCATTAGACTCCCAAGTTCCATTTAAAATTCAAAACCATGGCTACCAAGGGCATTCCAAAACCATTATTATCCATTTGTCCTTTAATGCAATGCAATGTTTTGAAAGGACAACTTAAACTATGAGAATATTCATATCTATGTGAATATTCATATGTAAAACCAATATTGTAAAGTGGGTTGAGGTTAATGCCATTACCAAGATAAGATTTCATCGATTTGGGGAAATACATGCCCCCCATTCCAACCATTATAATTATGAACCAATTTAGTCTCGAAACTATCAATTTAAAGCATAAATAAGACATTTAAAAAATGGGAAAAGCAATTAAAATAATAACAACCAAAATCTCTCAATCTAATTTTAAACCCAATAATTTAAACATATGGATATTGAATCAACTTTGCCAAAATATGAAATACAAGTTAGAGAATAAGTATCATGCCTGAAAGATAGAGGAAATTGAAGAGAATTCAAAGTTTAGAGCCTGAATGGTGAATCCTTTGTAAACCCCTTGAACTTTCTTGGTTTGAGAGTTAAGGAGGAAAAAGTAATGTTTTAATCTTGATAACTGGGGGAAAAAGGGTCATCTAAGTTTTTTCAAGTTGTTTTAGGGGTAAAGGACAAAAAAACCCTCACCCCAAGTGAAAAAATAACAAAAAATAGATGAAATTAACATAGCATGTGTTTGGTAAACAAGTGTTTTTAAGCACTTTTTTATCAAAATGTTCGAAATACCCTTAAGATGTTAACAATATATTGAGTTTAGAGTTGCAACAACTACCGTGGTATTAAATTATTGAGTCATACGATGAAGATTTGAGAGAGGGTGGTGGAGCAGAGATTGAGGAAGATAGTGCCTATTTCAGAGAATCAATTTGGTTTTATTCCTAGTCGCTCGACGACTGAGGCAATTCACCTAGTGCGGAGGTTTGTAGAACAGTAAAGAGAGAGGAAGAAGGACCTGCATATGGTTTTTATTGACTTGGAAAAGGCGTATGACAAGGTCCCTAGGGAGGTTCTTTGGAAATGCTTAGAGGTGAAAGGGATCCTAGTGGCGTATATTTGTTCAATTAAAGACATGTATAAGGGGGAGAAAACTTGGGTAAGGACGATGGAAGAGGACTCCGAACATTTTCTGATCTTAACAGGGTTGCACCAGGGATCGACGCTTAGTCCATTTTTATTCGCCTTGGTGATGGATGTATTGACGCGGAATATACAAAAGGAGTTACCTTGGTGTATGCTTTTTGCGAATGATGTAGTTTTGATTGATGAGTATCTACGAGGTGTTAATGATAAGCTGGAGGTTTGGAGACAGACTCTGGAATCTAAAGGATTCAGGTTGAGTAGGACCAAGACGGAGTACCTGGAGTTCAAGTTTAGTGACTCGAGGGAGGAGGACGAGGTAGTAGTGAAGTTGGTTGCAGACGATTTGTAAGAGGGATAGTTTTAAGTATCTTGGGTCTATGATCCAGGGGAATGGAGAGATTGACGAGGATGTCTCCCACTGTATTGGGGCAGGGTGGTTGAAATGGAGGCTCGTCCCGGGAATTTTATGCGATAAGAAGGTACCTCTCAAGCTTGAAGGTAAATGCTATAGAGCTGCAGTACGGCCGACCATGTTATATGGGGTGGAGTATTGGCCCGTTAAGAATTCTCACGTCTAAAAGTTGAAGGCGGCAGAAATGAGAATGTTGCATTAGATGTGTGGATTTACGAAGGCTAACATGGTTAGAAATGAGACTATTCGGGAGAAGGTGGGAGTGGCTTTGGTGGAGGATAAGTTGCGGGAAGTGCAGTTGAGATAGTTTGGCCACGTGATGAGGAGGGGCACAGATACCCCAGTTCGTAGGTGCGAGAGGATGGCTATGAAGGGTTTCAAGCGGGGTAGGGGTAGACCGAAGATATACTGGAGATGAGTCATTAGACGTGACATGGAGAAGTTATAGCTTACTGAGGACATGACCCTTGATAGGAATATTTGGAGGAAAAGTATTAAGCTTGAGGGCTAAGGTGTGTGGTCAAGTGGTAGTCTGTAGATAGGAGGGTTAAGAATAGCTTGGTGGGTAGTTCTAGTTTTGGGGGAGGGGTATCCTTGGTTTGTTGATTATACTTCATTTTTGTGGATGTTGCTTCTTTGTTACTTTATCATGTTTCTCTTCATTTGGTCTACAGTCCTTTGTCTTGAGTCGGGGGTCTATCGGAAACAACCTCTCTATTCCTTCGGAGGTAGTGGTATGGACTGTGTACATTCTACCCGCCCCAGACCCTACTGTGTGGGAATATACTAGGTTTGTTGTTGTTGTTGTTAACAATATGTAGAGTTAATTATTATTAATTTTTATTTCTAAAATAATTCAAATTAAAATTAATATATATATTTGTAATTCAGTTTCAATATATATATATATATATATATATAATAATTTCATGAATAAATCATTTCATCGAGATTAAAATAAAAATTCAGGATTGTATTGTTAGTAAATGTGAAAAGATATTAATTTTTAGACCAATAAAAAAGGAAAAGAGAGAAAAAAGAAAATATTCATTCCTTTACTTATGTGTTGTCTTACGTAGTATTTATTATGTTTTTTAATTTAGATAGAAGACTGAATGAACTTATCTAAAGTGGTGAATTGCTTATTTATCCGTATGAATTGAGGATTTGAGAGTTTAGTTGACTAATTTTCAAAGTTAAATGAGATTAGATTAATTTAATAATTTAAAATTAAAATTTAGATATTTAAAATTTATATGAAAAGTACTATAAGTTGAAAAAAAAATTCAATATAACTTTAAAATACATTTTAAAATATTGATGAAGTTTATATTTTAACTCTAAAATCAAAACTATGTAAAATAAAAAAGAGGTGAGAAAATATATATATATATTATCAAATGATCACAAACAAAATGTGACTTACTATAGAAAGCAGAATGGATTAGAGGTATGTCTACATGTCTTTGAGCTCATGGTCAAATGATATGTATAATTATTATAAGGGCAAAAAATTTATTTACTTGGTCAATTGTGAATAGATTATAAGATAGAAAAAAATTAGTAGGAATACCAACTTCTTATTTTTAGCTTTTTTTAAGCATAAATTGGTTTTTTAAAGCAATTTTGAAAATTGCCAAACACTTGAAATAAGTATCACCAGCTCGAAAATCCTGAAAATGACTAGTAGGTACTAGTGGAACCCCAGGTAGAGTGGTACAGTCAGGAGCAGGAACCCTAGACTGGTCTGCACTTCATAAATAGGGCAACTTCCCTCCATATTTTCCTCATGTGGGACAGAGGTTCTAGCAAAGTTTCTACAATGGTTAGATCTTTGGGGAGGCATGATCTGAAATGCTAGTAAGCCAGGAATTAAAGAAATTTCATGATAACTAGACTATATATCTTAAATAGAACACAATAAAGAGAAACATTCCTAAATTCCTTGTAGCCTCTCCCTTATAGGTGTGGCATACTACACACTCATAAAAGGTACACTACTCGACACAGCTTTACGAACACCCAGCAACCCCGAATCATGCTCTGATACCAAGTTTGTCATGACCTGAACCCGGGTATGGTTGGATAAAACCTCCTTAGCCTTACCTAAAGAGCACAAAAAGTAAACAATGGAATCCAAACAAGTCTATAAAAGATATATTGTAATACCCGTACTTTTCCTAGCTTGAAAATTTTTTCCAAGAATGTTAGAAGCTTCCTTTGAAAGATAAATCCACTCTTATAAATGAGGTATTTTTAATATTTTCAATTTTTATCATGTGGTAAATTCAATAAGCTTTCCATCGATACCAAATTCTCCCAAACTCGACACCCGAGTTAAGAGTTAGAGCCTTTTTAGGGAGACAGTGTATCACCTGAGCTTTCAGCGCGTCGCGGAGATAGCTCAAATGGCAATTGTCAATTTTCAGTGTTTCTCCGCGATAGTGGTGCTTCACGCCAAACTTCTAGGTCTCAAACAAGGTGGCAACGTGATAGCTCCGCGTCGCGCCACCGTGCAATTTCCCATTTGTCACTTTCTAGTAACTTGGCGCGATAGTGGCGCGTCGCGCCAAGGATGAAAATCGGGAAATTTTCTCAAAAATAAAAGACGTGTCCTAGGGTTAAAAGGGTCAATTTTCCCACCCTATATAAGTCTTATAACACGAGATTTGGCCATAATTCAGCAACTTATACTCAATTACTCTCAAAAACTCTCAAGAACAAGCCCTAGGGTTTTCATAGAAAGTTCAATTCCAAGGGAATTCACTATCAAATTTCAAGAATCTCTCCATCAATCTTCGTAGAATCACAAGCTAAGGTATGAATAGTGTTCATTCATGGGCTCCTTTCGTCCATGAAGTCCAAGAATCTCTTTTCTAAATTCAAGTTATGGATTTTCTTTATTAATTTCATGATTGGATTGTTTTTGTTCATGTTGATAATGACTAATTGCATTCTAATCCATGTTTGGTGATAAATTGCATGTGTAATTGATTAGTAATGATGTAGATTGATGTAAACCTAGGATTAAAATCCTTGGATGATGAAATTAGAGATGAATCATATTGTTTGATTGTTGTATAATGTTGTTTACATATTCTATGCCTATTATGTGTTTGATTAAATGCCTAGATGAAGGAAACATGCCCAACTAGATGATATCATGAAATCCCTAATCATGTATAAGTTTATGCATATCACATATTTGACAAAATGCTTCAATATATGAATTATGAATTGTGTTGTTGGTCATGTGTTCATGTAAGTCACATTATGTTAGTTTCTTCTCATCGAGTCCTGGGAGTACTTGTACCCGAAACATTAGCTGTGTGCCTAGAGCCATGTCATGTTTTCACGATACTCTCAGTCAAGTCATGATCCATAGAACTCAGTCAGTCATGTGACTCAGGAAAACCCAGAAATCTCAGTAGTCTCAATAGCTCAGTAATCTTAGTAACCTCAGTATTACCAGTCAAACTCAGTAACTTCAGTATCCACAGTCAGTCCTCAGAACTCAGTACATTCCGTTAGTCAACGGAACTCAGCAAATTCAGTTTAGCTCTACTAAACAATACCTCTAGTATTAGTTCAGTTCAGTTAATTAGCTCAGTTCAGTCAATCAGTTCAGTTTAGTTATTCAGTTCAGTGTATTTCAGATGGGAGTAGGATTCAGCACCGAGCGAGCTTAGGGATAGGAGTTCACCCGCTAGATAGGACTGAGATCCCTAGAAGCAATCCCTAAGTTCCAGAACAACGCGGTCAGCGTAGGTATGAGATATCACCCGATAGATAGGACTGACATACTCAGGGATCACCCGTTAGAGCATTTATATGTATAGGACTGATCCCAGGGGTCACCCACTAGATTAGGAATGACTCCACAACAGTTGTCTTTACCAGTGGTGCGGTACTGACACCCTTCCAACTGGGGTTATAGGTTGGACCCCAGTTAGTTTAGTATGGGGCATGTCGGTAGATGAATGCATCCCACAGTTTCAGTTACAGAATTAGGACTGTCAGATACAGTCAATTCAGTTTAGTAATGTAGATTTAGGATTGTTAGATACAGTCAGTCCTTGTCATTATAAATAGACTCCGAGATTACCCATTAGATAGGACTGATCTCAACTATGGTCAATCAGTAGCAGCATAATTAGATTCAGAGATCACCCGCTAGGTAGGACTGATCTCAGACTATGTCAAATCATCTTTATTATCAGTATACTCAGAGATCACCCACTAGAGAGGATTGATCTCAGATTCAGTAACTCAGATAGAGTACGGAATTCAGTTAGTTCCATCATCTTCAGGACTGTCAGATACAGTCAATATACTTATTCTTTATAACCAGAACTTTCATACATAGTTATCCATGTGTCAGTAGTATAGTATCAGTCCCTTAGTATTCAGTAATTCAGTATTTAGTGCCAACACGATCTCAGTTACAGTTACGTAGTCATGCATGTATTCTCAAGTTCATATTTAGTCAATCAGTTATTATTATTGTTCATGCATTATAAACCCCATGCATTTAGCCTACCTCACGTGCATACCAGTACATTCAAAGTACTGACGCATTCGCGCTATGGTGTCTTATACCATAGGTTTAGAAGCACGAGCTACAGATCAGTAGTAGATTCCAGTCTCAGCAGTCAGAGTTGGAAGTGAGTCCTCATCTTTTGAGGACATAATGATTTCATTATTGTTTCAGTTTTCAATTTATTTCAGTAGTTGGAGTTAGTTGGGGACATGTCCCATCAACTCCTTATTCAGACAGTTTAGAGGCTTTTAGACTATAGCATGTCAAATAATTATTTTGGATTTGCTTTGGTATTCTTATACCATTTTCATACATTGTTTTATTAGATGTTTATTTAGTTTGAACCTTATGGCCTTTCAGTACATGTTTCCGCATTTATACCATATATAATGCAGTGTTCAGGTACAGATATCAATCATGATTTAGCTTGTGGTCCTTTGGGATCATGAGCACCGTGTAGTATTTCGGTTCAGTAAATCGGGGAGTTACATATATAAACCCAAAAGAAGGATATGAGTCAAAACAAGACATCCATGTCACCACAAAATTGTCCACAAAAGCATCTAAGTCGGAAATACCAATAAAGTCGATACATATCCCCGACTATGACAAAGGGAATCCAAAAAAAAGTACTAAGACAATGATGAAACCAATGAAATGACCAGGACTTCTGAAAGATGGAGGCTCACCACTTCACAGCAGATCAACAGACGTACCGAACAACTTAATGCTGCACAAGAATAACAGAAAAGTCCTCTGAACCTACATCATGAAATGATGCAGCATTCAGAGTTGGTCAGTGGGGCGAGTACTGGCATATAACTCAACGAAAAGGGATAAAATAGTGCATTTATCAAAAACCAATCAAAACCACATACATAACATTTATATATACATATATAGGATGTTGGGATAGGGAAAGGATCCATTAACATGATAATTTAAACCATTAGCATGAACTATGTAGCTCACTCTATCCTAAGGCACCCACGGGCTATATGGGTCTGACTCCCCTGCCAGTCCATGTTAACCGCATGTACCGAGGAAAGGCAAAAGACTTCTAGGCGATATTCATCCAAACACATGGTTATATAGACCACCAATGTCAGCAAATATTATTTCTAGTATTGGTGCCCCTGAGACTACACCTTCACAGTGAGCTACACAATTTCCTTTAAGCCTAAATTAAAACAGTTTATACATAAACCAACCATTATCCAGGGAGACATTTGTTAAGGCATTTACTAACTTGGTATAGTCATACCAATATGCTTGCAAGATATTCTATTTATGCCAAACTAATCCATATAACAATTAGATGCCCAAGTTCCATTAAAAATCCAAAACCATGGCCACCAAAGGCTTTCCAAAACTATTGTTATCCATTTATCCTTCAATGCAATGCAATGTTTTCAAAGGACAACTTAAACTACGTGGATATTCATATTGAAAACTAATATTGTAAAGTGCGTTGAGGTTAATGGCATTATCAAGCCAGGATTTCATCAATTTAGATAAACCCATGTCCCACATTCCAACCATTATAATCATGCACCAATTTAGTCCCAAAGCCATCAATTTAAAGCTTGAATAAGAAATTTAAAACATGGGAAAAGAAATTCAAATAATAAAAACAAACATTTCTCAATCCAATTTAAAATCCAACAATTTAACACATGAATATTGAATTAATATATGCCACAATTTGAAATACAAGTTAAGGGATGAGTAACTTGCCTGAAATATAGAAGAAATTGAAAAGAATTCAAAGTTTAGAGCCTGAATGATGAATTCCTTGTAAAACCTTTGAACTTTCTTAGTTTGAGAGTTAAGGAGGAAAAAGTAAGGTTTTGATCTTGATAATTGAAGGAAAAAGGGTCATCTAAGTGTTTTAAAGTCATTTTAGCGGTGAAGGACCAAAAAGCCCCTTCCCCCAAGGGAAAAAAATAAAAATTGGATGAAATTAACATAGCAGTGTGGCACGTTGCTATAGTGAAGGGTATCCAACATGCCATGCTCTTATCGCGGAAGCTATGTGGCGTGGCACACCACTATCGCATACCCTCACTACCTTGGGGTCCCAAAATAACCTCTAACCCCTTTAAAATTTCCAAAACTTTCCCAGAACAACTTTTTAACATCCCTCATCGTAATTCAAGTCAAAAATTAATGTTGCACATACGGGAGGGTCAAAAATAAAATGATCAAAATTTTACGGGGTCTTCCACTAGCACCATGATCCAATTTTGAATCTTCAGTTTTATTCAGATGGATGGTTGGTGATGATCCAAATATGCACTTGATGAACTTCATAAGGATCTACAAGTCCTTTTATTTTAAAGGAGTTAGACAAAATGTAATATGATTCAGGTTGTTTCCAGTTTCATTATCTGGGAAACAACATTGTGGTTGACTGAATTGCCACCTAATTCTATTACAAACTATAGGCAACTAAAAGGATACTTCCTAGAAAGGTTCTTTTTTCCCTCTAGTATGTTCCACTTAAGGGATGAAATTAGTAATTTTAGGCAGTAACCGAACAAAGCATTACATGAGACAATGCTGAGGTTTAAGAAGAAGTTGACTCCATTCCCAAATCATAAGTTGATAAATGATCACTTGATGGAGACTTTCTATAGGTCTCTAAACTTGAATACTAAACCAATGGTTGACAATCCAGTTGGAGGATCTTTCATGACATTTTTTTAGATGCATCAGTGACACTGGATAGGCTCACTAAAACAAATAAATCATGGCATACTAGATATTCAGAGGTAGCAAGCAGTACATATGCTATGGGTATGTTGGTTGAGTAACATAGAAAGGAAGAAGACAGTGATTAGGACATGGATTACATAAGGACACAAATGGACTTGCTTACAATGCATTTGTTAGCAGGTGGCATTGAAAAGGTAAGATTAATAGTCTAACTCTGAAGAAGAGGCAAACTATTTAAATGACTAGATAGGGGGTTTTCGAACCAATGGCTAAGGAAACCAAAGTTGAAACAATCAAAGGGATAATTACTATAACAAAGCTAGTTACAAGGATCATGATCAAGGAAGTGGGAAGACTAAAAATGAGAGAAGTGGTTTGTATGTACCACCTGGAAGTCTTGATAGAGTTAGCAATGATGTAGGAATGTCAGGACCCAATTTTCAAGTCATGATGGCACCTACTATAGCCCACAAAGAGGTAAGGCAAATCGTAACTCAGAATTAAACACAATAGGTTAACTCAGTGGAAAATGCCCAACATAGGTAGAAATCAACAACACAACTTATAAATAAACATAGTATTTGAAATCGATAAGATAGTCAACATAGATACCATCCCATGACCTGGTAAAGCTAGTATAAGAGTATCTAGTAATAATAATACAACTCAAATATCCAAAATAGTCAATAACATCTACCTCGAAACAAAAGACTAAACATAAAAATATAGAAGGAAATAGGTAGCTCTGACTCCAAGAGCTCACCCTATCTCAGGATATAAACATAACACGAACGTTGATTAACAATGGCAACTAGTACTCGGATCTGTACCAAAAAGGGTACAGAAGTGTAGTGTGAGTACAAAAACCACGGGTACTTAGTAGGCATCATCGACCAACTGAGCTAATTTATGATATAAAAATAATAAAATGCGAGATAACATAGCTAAGTCAAGGTATAGAAAAAACTAAAGTAACGCCAACGTCGTTGAGCATAAATAGGTAAACAAATTAGAATAATATCATAACGTACCATATAGCATCAATACATGCAATCATAACTACAAAATTGGCTCCCATACGTCAATTGGTGCAGAATAGTAAACAACCCATCGCAAGCCCCCATAAGCCTGGAAGGTACAAATAAGTTAGGATAACCCACTACCATCATTTATCCACTCTCATAATACAATTGGAATTCATTCAAATCATTCCACACTATAACCATCGTTGGTCCATATTCATCATTGCCAAATATTCAACACTTATCAACTAACTATAATGTAATAACTAATCCTTACGTATCGCTAACTCATTTTTTATCATCAAAACATCACTTATTAACTAATCTTCCTATAGTGGCTAATAATCACTTATCAAATACTCATTATTTAAAAATTAACCAATATTTATTAACTAATTATTATTTCACTAGAATCTATTTATATCATACCACATTATAGCCATTTCCTTGTTTTTGACATAGCTAGATTGTCAATCTCACTACCCAATGTCATCATATCTTAATAAGAATATCATCATAGAATAATATGTATATCCATACTCGAATTGGTAGAGATATTCAATAATATCCTCATAAATATCATCATAATTATCTTTTGGTCTTGCCGAATATGTATATATCATCATAATCATCCTCCGTCCTTACCAAGCATATATGTATCATCATAATCATCCTCCTATCTTGCCTGGAATATATGTATGATCATAATCATCCTCCGACCTTACCGTGTTTATATATCATCATAATCATCTTTCGGTCATGTCGGGCATAAATATATAATCAATATCATCATCAATATGGCCAAAAGCATAATCAATAGAGTACTTAATAGCATAACCATGAATATAACATATTAACATGATCAATAATCATAATCGAAATCGTGAGTTCTAGTATAAATAATAGCAAAATTGCCAAATAGTAAATAAGCACGATCTTTGGTAAAATCAATAGCATAATCGCTAATATAATCAATAAGTATGCTCTTTAGCATAACTCATAACGTATTCACCAATATAGTTATTAAACATGACCTCTAACCTAATCAATATGTACTATCAAGCATAGGCAACAACTTATCAATAGCCTAATAAACAACTTATCATTAGCATAGTAGATAGCTTATTATTTGCTTAATCAATTGCTAATTGATAGCACAATTCATAGTTTATTCATTTCCAAATCAATAACTTAATCGCCAATGTGGTCATTAAGCCTGACCTCTATAACTCAATCAATAACATACTTTATGGATTAGTCAATATGATAATCAAGGGCTTATTGAATAGTATATTTCGTAGCCAGACAATAGCCAAATCAATAGAGTATTCAATAGCTCAGCATAAGCTTAACCAATAATTCATTTATAGAATAATCGTTAAACATTACTTCCAACATCATCCATCATAAACAACAAGTACCAAGGTATCTAGATATCAATGAAATAACCATCTTCCTAGATGTACACAAGCATATCAAAGGATCTTCAATAACTATCACAAGTTTTGGCCTACTTCTAAATCCATAAATTATTTACGAATAAAATTTCTACTCCGGACTAGGCTAAGGTATCTAAATATACCATTAGATGTTGAACAAGCCAAAACTAGCCCTGGGGTAGCAATTCCTCCTAACATAGAGCAACTAAGTCCATTCCACCTAAGGTATGGCAATTTGGGTAGGTATCATCTTAAACCCAAGTGACTAAGGAATTCTCCTCATTAGTTTAGTAAGTAGAGTATTATGACCTAAGCATAAGACAACAAGGTCAATTTCACCTAAGGTATATTAACTAGGCTAATCATGCCCAAATGATCCAAAGTAGCATAAATAATCCAACTAATCCCAAGTATTTTAATTATCACAGGGTCACCTAAATCCTATCTGAAATCTAATGCAATTTCATAAACATACTATGAATTAGCTTAATCTAACAAGGGGTAAGACCTAGCCTACTTGGACGCCGAAGAAAGCTCAAAAGATCCGCTAAATCAGCATTTTTCCCTTTCGGGAAGCCTCCACAAGATTCCAAGATTTCAAAATCACACTTTACTAGTCAATATGAGAATATTGATACCCATATTACACTGTTGTGCTTCGGGTCCAAAAATCACCTAAAAATACCATGTGAATCCTATTTACAAAAAAATCTATTTTCAAAACCAACCCAACATTCCCATATGCTCAAGGAATTATTTTCCTCAAAAATGGTGTAATTCGAACTAATTTAGGGCTACTATCAAGCCTCTAAGGTTTGGCGATTTTTGAATAAGAAATGAGAAATTTTACCATGAAAAGGGTGAAATCTTTCCACAAATCAAAGTGGACACACGAAAATAGATGTTAGCCAAGCTCTCAAATCACCCACAAGCCTCAATTATAAGCTACCTCCCTTTTTAGGGTTTTAGTCTCAAGAGAATGGGTGAAGAATGAGTAAAATTAGGATAACATGGGAAATTTATACCCATACCAGGTCCTAGGGTATCGCTATCGTGACCTGACTACCATGATCTCCATACATGGCTTAAGGGGTAGAAGTCGTTATCGTGCTATTCCTCCATCGTGATCATGGAACTAGTCGGCTACCCAAGGAGTCACGTTCACAACTAAAAGTGTCGCAATTGCAGCACTTGTTGGTGCTTCCAGATCGCTATGCCAATCTATGGCCCGCGATCGCGGGTGCACCAATTACAGTTGTGACTTGGAAAATTTCCAAGTCTCTGCCAAGTCTTTGAGATTTATCCAGAATACTGTACACACAAATGAACTATGTAATCATACCAAATTCGATGTGTAAAACTCATTGGCACATCGGATATTTTCATCTTAGATCATTTTGACAAAATGTGGGTCCCACACCTAATTTTTAATTTCTTAACTTTCCGACCAATAGGTTGAAATGAGCTCATGTGCCTCGTCGAACCAAGAGTTCACCTAGCCTAAGATCAATATTGTGGAGCTGTTGGAAAAGTCAAAATTTGCATTTGAGGTTGTTTGACTGAAGATTTTTCCCAGTGGCCATTTGGAACCTGCGAAGACTTTAAAATAGGGAATTGGCTCTACAAAACAAACGAATTTCCCGATAATTAAACTGTCAACTCCAGCAAGTCATAAATGACTTGGGGAACCTATAGAAAAGCTCTAACAACAAAAATAAGAAGAAATATGGAAAATAACTTGAAGGGTCATTACAATATACACTACTAAAAGAACTTTTGTCTGCAAAAGTTAAAGGATTAGGATATACCTTAAGTCTTGAACTGGCAAGGATACTGGGTCTACTTCTCACTCTTGATCTCACAAGTAGCCTCCTCTACTGGCCAATGCCTCCTCTGTACCTTAACTACAGAAATCTTCCTAGTGCGTAATAGTCTGACATCGCTAGCCAAAATAAGCGCAGGATCCTCCACGAAAGTTAACCACTCATCCAACTAGACTGAGTCCCATCTAAGCACATAAGATGGATCAGGAATGTATCGCCACAACATGGAACCATTAAAATTGGATGGACGACTACAAAATCTAGAGGTAAAGCTAATCATAAACAACCTTACCAACTATCAAACAATCCCAAAAGGTCCAATATATATTGGACTGAGCATGCTCTTCCTCCCAAACCTCATCACACTCTTCATGAGAAATACTTGGAGGAATACTTGATCACCAACTTCAAATCTCAAGGCACGGAGTCTACAGTCTGTATAGGCCTTCTACCTACTCTGAGATGCTCTCAACCTGTCCTGAATTACCCTGACTCTATCCAAAAACTCCTGAAGCAAATCGGTACTATGGGGTCTAATCTCATAAGTCTTAAACAATCCAATCAGAGAATGACATCCCCTACCATACAAAGCCTCAAAAGGCGTCATTTCAATACTCAAATGATAATTATTGTTATAAGCAAACTCTACCAAGGCTAAGTGCTCCTCCAACTAGCCTCCAAAATCCATAACATAGGCTTGGAGCATATCTACAAGCACCTAAATAGTCCGCTCAGACTAGCCATCGATCGGAGGATGGAAGGTAGTACTAAGATCTACCTGAGTACCCAACTCCTCTTGAAAATCCCTTTAAAAGCTAGAAGTGAACACGGAACCCTTATCTGGAATAATAGATATGGGCACACCATGCAAATGGACTATCTCGCATATATAGATACAAGCTAACTCTCAGCGTTAAAGGACATCTGAATAGGGAGAAAGTGTGTTTACTTGGTCAATCGATCCACAATGACCCAAATACCATTAGAACCATGGGAAGTGAGAGGCTAACCACTAACAAAATCCATGGTAATCTACTCCTATTTCCACTCGAGAATGGGTAATCTCTGAATTAATCCACTAGGTCACTGATCCTCGGCCTTTACCTACTGAAAACAAAGGTAATAAGCCACAAAGTTTGTCATGTTTCTCGTCATGCCACTCCACTAATAATGTTGTCTCAAATCTCTATACATCTTAGTTGTACCCAATTGATTATAATATTTAGAGTTGTGAGCCTCATGCAGAATAAACTAATCAATTCATCGATTATTAAAACACAGATGCGGCTATACCATTTCAAAACACCCTTAAAATCTAGGGTGATTCTCTCGAACTCGCCTCTCAACACATGATCATAGAGGAAGCGAAGCTTACTATCCTCAAACTAATGATTCCAAATCTTCTCAAAAAGTAAAAATCTCACCTGAATGCTATCCAGAATCCTCCTAGGGTATGAAATATCAAGGCACACTATCAAGTTGGCTAATGACGAAATGTCCTGTGCTAACAACCTCTGAGAAACTTAAATACAAGCCAAGCTACCCATACTCATTGTCTACTAACTCAAAGCATCTTCTACCACTTATGCTTTATCTGAATGATACAAGATAAAAATGTCATAATCCTTAAGCAACTCCATCCATCTACTCTATCTACCATTAAGTTTTTTCTGGATCATAAGATGTTGAAGACTGCAATGATCGGTGCTCACAATGCACATCATAAAGATAATGCCTCCAAATCTTAAGCGTAAAAACTACCACTGCCATCTCCAAATCATGATTGCAGTAATTGCACTCACGAACCTTAAGTTGTCTCAAAACATAAGCAATAACACAACCTTGTTACATCAAAACACAACCTAAACCAACTCTAGAAGCATCACAATGTGTGGTGAATCCCTTACCTCAATAGGAAGAGATAGAATAGGAGCTGAAGTAAGAAAATCTTTGTAGTTTCAAAAACTCAACTCACACTCCTCGGACCATTAAAAAAAACCTCTTTCCGAGTCAATCTGGTCATAGTTGCTAAAATAGTAGCAAATCCCTCGACAAATTGTCTAGAATAACCGGCCAAACTAATAAGGCTATGAACCTCAGTCGGAGATGTAGGCTTATCCCAATCAAGAATCGCCTCAATCTTAGTTGGATCTTCCATAATCCCATCCTTAGACACCACATGTCCAAGAAATGTCGCCGACTTAAGCCAAAACTCACACTTAGAGAACTTGACAAAAAGAACATGATCTCTCAAAGTTTGGAGCACATTCCTCAAATATTGTGCATTCTCCTCTCTACTTCTTGAATACACAATGATGTCATCGATGAACACAATCACAAAGGAATCTAAATGAGTCCTGAACACTTTGTTCATCAAAACCATAATTGTAGTTGGGGCATTAGTCAAGCCAAATGACATCACAAAGAACTCATAATGACCATAACAAGTCCTAAAGATTGTCTTTGAGATACTCTCAGCCTGACTCTTCAACTAATGGTAACCAAATCTCAAGTCAATCTTAGAAAACACCATTGTGCCCTAAAGTTGGTCGAACAAATCATCAGTGCGAGCCATAGGATAATGGTTTATCACCATCACCTTATTAAGTTGTCTATAATCAATGCATATATGCATGGAGCCATCTTTTTTCATCATAACACAGATCTCCCCAAGGAGACACACTCAACCAAATAAAACCCTTACCAAAAAGATCCTAAAATTGAGAATATAGCTTTTTAATCTCAGTAGGAGCCATACGGTAAGGTGTCATAGAAATAGGTCAAGTGTCAGGATCAAGATCAATAGAAAACTTAATCTTACGAGCAAGGGGAATACTAGGTAGGTCAATAGGAAACACATCAAGAAACTCACAAACTACAAGAATAGAGTCAAGCGACGGACTCTCCACACTATTATCATGAACATAAGTGAGATTAGACTTGCAACCCCTCGAAATAAGCCTCCTAGCACAAATATATGAAATAATCCCCGTCGGCTCATGGATAACAGCTCCCTACCATATGGTTGGGGGTATACCAGGCATGGCATAGGTAACGATCTTGGCAAAATAATTCATGACCGCATGATAGTAGGATAACTAGTCCATGCTAAGAACACATTAAAATCCAGTATATCCAGAACAATAAGATCATCATGAGTATCAATATCTCTAGCAGTTACAATACAAGATCTAAAACTCAATCCACTACTAAAGAATCACCCATGGGAGTAGATACATGCAATGACATGGATAATAAATCCCAAGATGACTTTAACTATGGAGCATAAGCAAATACATAAGAAGAAGTGGATATCAGATCAAATAAAGCAAGGTCCGATTGACAGCATACCAAAATTATACCTATAATAACAGCATTCGAAGACTCAACCTTAGGTCTAATAGGTACTGCAATAATTCACCACTCATTCCACCTCACTGGGCTCCTAATCAATCTCCTGTCCTTTCTGCCTAAGAACCTCCTTGAGTACCCTAGAAACCAACCCTGAAACCCTGAGAACTACCTTTAGTTAAGGGATAAATTTCTCTAATAGGGGGAACACTACGAGCTAAAGCAATAACCGCCCCAAGACTAGGGCAATCTCACAAATGTGACCATGAGCTCCACAACTATATCATGTCACCTGAGTTGTACCAGAACCAATAGATCTATATTTACTAGAATGACCACCATATCTAGAATGACCAAGATATGCACCTCTCAAAGACTGACCACTACCTTAACCAGGGAGATCACTAGCACTAGACTAACCTCCATTAATAATTTAAAGCGCTACCTAAACAAGTTGACTAAGCTAACTTTGAGGTTCATATTGTGGACGCAGAGGATTTCTATCATGAAAATGGATACTTCTGAATGGGGAACTACTATGGCTCCCACGGAAATTGACCTAATGTCTAGGCCTCTTATTGTTGCCCTCATGGGCTTCATGATGCATCTTCTTTATAATCTCTGCATGATCCAAAACCTTAGCAAAAGACCTATCCACAGCAACCAAACTCTTAGTACACATACAAAGGGGAAATATCAACCTTCTAACAAAGAAACAAACTCTCTCATACTCAGTATCCTGAATAAAAGTCACATTGCTAGCCAACTTATGAAAAAGAGTCGCATACTCTGCAACAATCATAGAGAATCTAGAGAACTGATCTCTCAGACAATCTCTAAAGTTGTGAGGCATGTACTTCTCCAAAAATATATCAAAGAACTAAACCCATGTCAAAGAAGAAGATCCAGCTGGTCTAGAATCCACATAACCTCTCTACTAATATTGAGCAGCCAAGTCCAATTAAAATATGGTGTAATCCACACCACGAGTCTTAATAAGGCTTAAATTATGGAGCCTATCCTTATAAGCAATTAGAATCCCATAAGCATCCTTGCCTAAAGAACCAAAAAACCTAGGCAGAGCCAATCTTAAGAATCTACCCAACATTTTCAGTTCCTCAGTAGACATAGCAGGTTGGGTAATGAATGGATGAGCAACTACCTGTTGAGAAAGCGTCGATGCAAGAAAGACCTAAATACTGGAATCCGTAGCTACAGGTTGTGCCCCAGCCTCCGTAGTAAATAGTGCACCATCAAATGGTGCACCACCAACTAACCCCAAAATTTGAACCAACGCATCTCTAGTTTAGGAGCAGGAATAAGGTATGGTGGAGGACCTCTTAGCCTGGACCCTATCTGGGGATATATTTGATAGATGTCCACGACCTTTGGGTCATCCACGAATAAGAGAAGGATCTCTAGGCTTGGTCTTGGGACCCTTGTCCCGTGTTATGGTAGCACATGTCCTAGCCATCTATGAAAGAGTGAATTCAAAGGAATGTTTAACAAACCAACACAGACTCTTAGCACAAAATGAGTGAAAGAAGTAAAGAACTCCTAAGAATGTCCCATAGCCTCTCAAAGATAGGAAACAGACATCATTGTTCTAATCCACAAGACTCTACTAGATATTTTCTTTTGTACCAACAATATTGGTGTAGCCTAGGCTCTAATTCCAATTTATTATGACCCAATTTATGAGTCATAGTGTCACCTACTCTATTCCACCCGTAGGTAATCCAAATTGTAACTCAAAGTTAAACACAATGGGTTAACTCGGTGGAAAATTCCCAACATAGGCGGAAATCAACAACATAATTTATAAATAAGCACAGTATTTGAAATAGATAAGATAGTCAACATAGATATCATCCCACGACCTAGAAGAGCCAGTACAAGAGCATCTAGTAATAATAACACAACCAAAATATCTAGAATAGTCAATAACATTTGTCTCAAAATAAAAAACTAGAAATAAAAAGATAGAAAGAGATAGGTGACTCCAACTCCAAGGGCTCACCCTATCTCTGGATATCGACACTGCACGAACGTCGATCAATGACAGCAACTAGTACTTGGATCCACACCAAAAGGTACAGAAGTATAGTATGAGTACCAAAACCATGGGTACTCAGTAGGCATCATCAGCCGACTGAGTTAAATTATGATATAAGAATGATAAAATGTGAGATAACATAGTTAAGTCAAGGTATAGACAAACTTAAAGTAACTCCAATGTCGTTGTGCATAAATAAGAAAAAAATTAGAATAATAGCATAATTCAACATAAAGCATAAACACGTGCAATCATAACTACAAAATTGGCTCACATACGCCAATTGGTGAAGAAAAGTAAAGAACCCATTGCAAGCCCCCATAAGCCTCGAAGGTACAAACAAGATAGGATAACCCACCACTATCATTTATCCACTCTCATAATACAATTGGAATTCATCCAATTTATGTAACACTATAACCATCATTGGTCCATATTCATCATTGCCGAATATTTAACACTTATCTACTAACTATCATGTAAAAAAAATCCTCATGTATCGGTAAATCATCCTTTATCATCTAAACATCACTTATTAATTAATCTTCCTATAGCAGCTAATTATCACTTATCAACTAGTCATTATTTACCAATTAGCCAATATTTATCACTAATCATTATTTCACTAGAATTTATTTATATGATATCACATTATGACCATTTCCTTATTTTTTACTTAGCTAGATTGTCAATCTCACACCCTAATGTCATTATATCTTAATAAGCATATCACCTTAGTATAATATGTATATACGGACTCAAATCGATATGGATATTCAAAAATATCCTCATAAATATCATCATAATTATCTTTTGATCTTGTCAAGCCTGTATATATCATCATAATCATCCTTCAGACTTGTCGAGCATATATGTATAATATAATCTTCCTTTGATCTTTTTGGGTATATATATCATCATAATCATCCTCCGGTCTTGTCGGGCATATATATCATCATAATCATCCTCCTACCTTGCCGAGCATATATATATATATATATATATATATCATCATAATCATCCTCTGATCTTGTCGGGCATATATATATATATATATAATCAATATCATCATCAATTTAGCCAATAGCATAATCAATAAAGTACTTATAGCATAACCATGAACATAACATATTAACATGATCAATAATCATAATCAAAACTATTAGTTCTAGCATAACTAACAACATGATTGCCAATATAATAAATAAGTAATATCTTTGACAAAATCTATAGCATAATCATTAATCTATCAATAAGCATGCTCTTTAGCATAATCCATAATATCTTCGCCAATATAGTCATTAAATATGACCTCTAACTTAATCAATATGTACTATCAAGCATAGGCAATAACTTATCAATAGCCTAATTAATGTCTAATTATTAGCATAGTAGATAGTTTATCATTTGCTTAATCAATAGCTAATCTATGGCACAATCCATAGTTTATTCATAGAAAAATCAATAAATTAATCTCCAATGTGGTCATTAAGCATGAATTCTATAACTCAATCAATAGCATAATTTATGGATTAGTCAATATGATAATCAAGGTCTTATTCAATAGTATATTCGGTATCCCAATCAATATCCAAATCAATAGCATATTCAATAGCTCATCATAAGCTCAACCAATAATTCATTTATAGCATAATCGTTAAGCATTACTTCCAACATCATCCATCATATACAACAAGTACCAAGGAATCCATATATCAATGAAATAAACATCAGCCAAGATGTACACAATCACATCAAAGGATCTTCAATAACTATCACAAGTCTTGGTCAAAGGTAGGTTGAAGAGCCAACCTCAAACTAGGATAAGGTATCTAAATCCATCATTAGATGTTTAACAAGCCACAACTAGCCCTAGGATAGAAATTCTTCCTAATATAAAGCAACTAAGTCCATTCCACCTAAGGTATGGCAATTTGGGTAGGTTTCATCTTAAACTCAAGTGACTAAGTCATTCTCCTCATTAGTTTAGTAACTAGAGCATTCCAACTTAAGCATAAGCCTACAAGGTTTACTTTACCTAAGGTAATGGTTAACTAGGTTAATCATGCCCAAATGATATCCAAAATAGCGTAAATGATCCAACTAATCTCAAGTATTTTAATTTATCACACCAACACCTAAAGCCTATCACAAATATAATGTAACATCATAAACATACTATGAATTAGCTCAATATAATAAGGGGTAAAAGCTATCATACCTGAATGCCAAAGAAAGATCAAAAAATCTGCTAAATCACTATTTTTCCCTTTTGAGAAACTTTCGCAAGATGCCAAACTATCAAATTCATATTCTACTTATCAATATGAGAATAATGATACCCATATTGCACTATTGTTCTTTGGATCCAAAAATCTCATGTACGTCCCATTTATGAAAAGATCGTATTTTTGAAGCCAACCCAACATTCCCATATGCTCAAAAAATTATTTTCCTCAAAAATGGGTGTAATCCAAGATAATTTAGGGATAATATCAAGCCTACAAGGTTTTGGGATTTTTGAACAAAAAATGAGAAATTTTACCATGAAAAGGGTGATATCTAACCACAAATCAAAGGGGAAACATGAAAATAGATGTTAGTCAAGATCCCAAATCATCCACAAGCCTCAATTCCAAGCTACCTCCCTTTTAAGGGTTTTAGTCTCAAGATAATGGGTGAAGAATAAGCAAAATTGGGCCAAATGGGGGTATTTATACCCACATCAGGTCCTATTATATCGCTATCGTGACCCAAATATCGCGATTTCCATACATGACATCAGGGGTAGGAGTCACTATTGAGACATTACCCCATCGCGATCACGGAACTGGACAGCTACCCAAGGAGTTGAGTTTGTGACTAAAAGTATCGCGATCACAAAACTTGTTGGTGCTGCCAGATTGCTATCATAATCCATGGCCCACGATTGCGGGTGTACCAGTTATAGCTGATAGTTAGAAAATTTCCAAGTCTCCACCAAGCCATCGAGATTTATCCAGTATCTCGTACATGCAAACGAACTATATAGACATACCAAATTCTTAGTTTTGGACTTAATGGCCCATTCAAAATTTTCATCCGATGTCGTTTCAATAAAATGTGGGTCCACTCCCAATTTTCATTTTCTTAACTTTCCAGCCAATAGATCAAAATGAGGTTGGGTGAATTGGGACCTAAACAAAGAGTCCTGCTAGCCAAAAATTGGCATTATGGAGATACTGGAATAGTAAGAATTTGCATTTGAGGTCATTTGACTAAATTCTTTACTTGTGGCCATTTGAAACCAATAAAGACTTCAAAATAGGGAATTGACTCTAAAAAACAAATGAATTGCTCGATAACCAAACTGTCAGCTCCAACAAGTTATAAATGTCTTGAGAAAATTAAATAAAATCTCTAATAGCAAAAATAATTAAAAATATGGAAAATAATTTGAAGGGGAATTACAAGGAACCTCAAAGATGTGGGATATGTTGGCTAAGGTGCTGCAAAGGGTGGAATCCATTTATTCAGGAATAAAATAAATAAAGGGTGAACTATCTTCTATGAGTCGGCTTGTAGATTCATATTCTACTTTCATTAAACAGTTGAAACACCAAATAGGGCAGTTTACTATGACTTTAAATCAATGAAAGGGTGGTATGTTACCTAGATACCATTTGGAATCCTAAAAATAATGAAAATTACATGGCTTTTACCACAATGAGGGGTAGGGTTCTTCTTAAACCATATCATGTAGTTCAAACATAGGAGGAAGATGTTGCTTCCTATTATGAGCCGGTGGTTGATGATGTTGATGCTGATGAGAATTTCTTTGAATCTATAAAGCCAAAAAATTCTTATGCTCAAAATAATGTTGCTTTGAGTAAGAAGAAAGGTGAAGAGTTTGAGAAGCCTCTAACACAAATTCATAGGCCTTCTCTACCATTTCCATATGTGTGAATAAGAAGATAAAGGATGGTAAATTCCATAAATCTATCTCCACATTGAAACAGCTATCAGTGAACATCCCATTGGTTGATACCTTTGAACAAATAGCAGGCTATGCTAATATCATGAAGGACTTAGTATCCAAGAAAAGGACTGAGTCATGAGCCAGAGGATAATCTTCATCATTGTTGTTCAATTTCCACAAGGTTACTTGTTCGAAAGAAGGAAGATCCATGTGCTTTTAATATGCTTGTATAACTGGTGAGTTTAGCTTTGCAAGGTTATTATGTGATCTTGAAGCTAGCATAAACTTGATGTGATTTACTATTTATTGAGGGTCAGGCTTAAGAGCCCCCAAATCAATGACAATCCGACTACTAATGGTTGTTTGTTTAGTCAAAAAGCCAGTGGTTATATTGTATGATGTGCTTGTAAAAGTGAAGAAGTTTATATTCCTAGATAACTTTGTGATCCTTGATCTCAAAGTGAACCTCAAAGTACTCATAATCTTAGGTAGACCATTTTTATCTACTAAAAGAGTGGTGGTGGACATGAAGAGTAATGAGATAAAGTTTAGGTTAAACAACAAAGAAGTAAAGTTTATGTGTGTAAATTGATGAATTAACCAAGATACATGAGTGTTATCTCGATCATTAATGCTACTGATGAAGCTTAAATTGAGGTACCTATTGAAGAAAGATTGGTTGTTGAAACCTTAGCCATCCTAATGATAGACTTTGATGGTGAAGCAATCAAATACTATGATGAGACGATTAATGATTTGGTTGGAATGGGTTCTTATTATTATGCGCCAAAGAAGTTATACCTGGATTTGAAAACAGGTCATCTCCAGCAAAACTATCAATAGAGGAATCACTGGTTTTGGAACTTAAGGAATTGTCTGTCCATTTTCATTATAAATTATTGGGTGAGCATGAAATATTACTCGTGATTATATGTACTATCCCTCTAGTTCATTTACTAAATTTACATGCATTTTGGGAATTTAAAGCCTTGCCACATTGGCTACAAGTCATTTATGACTTGTCGGAACTATAGGTTTGGACCTTTCGAGCCTTTCCATAGTGGTTATAGATTATTTATGGAATTTCAGTGTTATTACTTAATCTTATGGGTTTGACTAATATATATTTTCTAACTTGTGTGGGTAATACCTTTGTATTTAACCCCAATGATGAATTGGGAGTAATCCCATTCTAGAAGATAACTATTACATTGAGTGGAGTCTTAACATAGGATGACATTATTTATGACATGACACTTAGCTAAGTGGGCTATCACGTGTTACTTTATTTAAATGGAGATTTTGTTTTTATACATATAGAACCATTGAGGACTTTTATATTTGGTTGCCTAAATACCCTATGTCTTTTGATTTTCCCCTTTGTCAATGTTTCTTATGTGACCAATTATCTCTTATTTTATTAGGTTACAAATAATTTGTGGCTCATTATGATGTTTGGTTATATGTTAAATATGTGCAGCCTTGGCATGGTGAAAGATTTACTATTTCTACCCCTTGTTCTAACTCCCATGCTATAAGGATATGTTTGTTGTTTTTCTTATTATGTTTTTGTAAGGTTCGAATTTGAGGATGAATCCTTTTGAAGAAGGAGAGGATGATACAAGAATGGTTAGCATGGGACATATTAGGATGGGCTTCCATATATGGAAGATAGATTGGATCCTGGAAGAAGGCATGAAAAAATAAATACACAAGGTCATAAGCAATTAAGATGCCATTTGGGCAATCAAGAAGGTCCCTTTATGGGTTATTTGTAAAACAGTCACTTTTGGGCTATTTTTGTAATAGGCTATCATATAAAGGCAATTACTACAAATAATTGTCTTAGCTATTTTCATTACTTAGATTTTGATGATTTGAGAATATTACTCCTAAAGATTGTTTTGAGGTGGAATCTCTTTAGTCTAGTTTAGTGTATCTAAATCTAGGTTAGTGATAGGTGGATTTCCATTGTTGATTTAGAACCTATTAACCTTGATTTTCACAAGAGTTACTTATTTGTGGATTCAAATTGAGTTTCTCTATTCTAATTGAAATCACATTCTCTTTCTCCCTAAGTTCATTGTGTTTTAAATTATCTATTCTTCATTTTCTTCTCATCTCAATTTCTTCTAACTCTTTTTGGTAAATTAACATTTTATTAATAACAAAAGCGCAAGCATTACATCTCTAAATAGGTCTAACTCTTGTTTCTTACTATGCCTCTCTTACTTCTAGTTACATCAGAATTGTAATCATAAGATCAATATAATAAGTGCAGAAAAGTAAAGTCTAATGCAACTAAAAGGTACAGAACAATAGGTTCTCAATACAAGCAACTCAAGGTAGATGGTTTAGTTGTTGGAAATAAGGATGTCATTTCTTGAAGCTCCCCCCTCTGATATGCAGGTTGATCATAATCTCATTTGCCACTCTACCAGGTTAAAACTAAGTTTGTTAAAATCTCATAAGGTTCTTCTCTCTCCATAGTGTTGTTACTACCAAAGCAAATAGACAACTAAAGATACAACCTTTGCCTGATCTTTTCTTAGCCCAACAGTTTTCTCTAATGAGTTCTACTTGCCATACCAATATATTCAGACTCCCCAACCATTTCAACATTCTTTACCAAAAATAGTTGGAGACAGAGCACTCAAAGAACAAATGCTCCATTATTTCATCAGGGCCTTACAGAATACACAAGCAGCAGGAACATTTATTCTAAACCTGAGTAGTCTTAATTAGTGGGTAGTATTTGATGTAGTTCCAACCATATACAAAATATTTTTTGTGGATATATATTAGGGTGAGTAGTGAGGCTTTTCCAAGGCATTTAAGGAAATTTGGGTTTTAATGTGTTATAAAGTTTCTTAATCCTGAACCTGTTAGCCAAAACCATGGTTTACATCCTATCTATTAAACTTCCCTGTAATGCAGATATATTTAAAATGTACTTTCTAGCCTCAATAATTTTCCTTATCACCGAGGTGGTATTCCTAGGAATTATACAAGTATCAACAAAATTTGTCCTCAAATAGTAAGTATGTACCCACTTAACCCAAAGACATACCTTCTTTTTTGTAATTGCCCACGAATGCTTCAAAATAGTTACTTTATTCCAATCACAGAAGTGGATAATATTTAACCCTCCAACCCCTGCAAGTTGGCATACCTTTTCCCAAGAGACCAAAACTCTATTAGAAGCAGCAACACCACCTGTTCGTAAGTTCTGCAAATATTGTTTATCAGCTTCCTAATATTTTTTGGAGGATAAAAATCTAAGAACAGTATGTTTTCATATCAAATACTACTGATTTAATAAGCTATAGTCTTCTAATATAATTGAGTAATTTTGTAGCCCAATATTTCACCCTCTCTATTATCTTGGCTACAACTTGCAGGCTCTGATCAATGGTCAGCTCTTTTTATGACAGAGGCACTCCCAGGTATTTGAACGGCAGTATGCCTTTATAATAGACTAGATTCCTCATAATTTCTTGCTTAACTGCAGGCTTAACCCCAAACATATATATAGCACTTTTCTCACAACTAGCATACAAACATTATGCTCTTGAGAAGTTTTCAAATGCTTGTTAAACTAGCTTAACTAACTGCATATCAGCCTTACAAAATAGCAGTGGGTCATCAGTAAAACATATGTGAAACAACTTTATCTCCTTGCATTTAAGATGGAAATGAAAAAGCTTATTTGCAGCCACCATATTGAGCTCTCGTTGAAGGTACTCCATAACTAAGACAAAAAGGTAGGGTGATATGGGATCACCCTTCCAAATGCCCTTTGTATCCTTAAATAGCTCAGCAAGGCCACCAGTGATCACTAAATAGTAGGTTACTAAAGTTATGCATTCCATAATCCAACTTATAAACTTGTATGGAAAACCAAAATATGCTAAAGTATTCCTTAACAAAAGGACATTCAAAGGTGTCATAAGAGTTCTAATATCAATTTTCATTATACATCGTGGAGATAAACCCTTTCTAGTATACCATTTAAGGACCTCGTGACTGATTAAGACATTATCAATAATACTCCTGCCCTTTATGAAGGCTGATTGAGAAGGACAGATAATTGAGCTGGTTACTTTCTTTAACCTATTAGCCAGACTCCTTGTAATGATCTTGTAGAAAGTAGTACAGCAGGATATTGGTCTATAGTATTTTACTAGAGTGGGATTCAAAACTTTCAGGACTAAAGTTATAGCTGTGCTGCTAAAGGATTTTAGTAATTTACCTTCTCTGAAGAATTTATGCATTGCTCTGTATCCTAAGTATTGTATAGTGTTCATTGCTTAGTGAAAAACTCTATGGGGTAACATTAACCCATAGGGATTTCTCAACTACCATGCCTTTAATAGCAGTTTGTATCTTTTCTATTGTAATAGTCCTTATGAGCTTATATTTCTAAGAATAAAAGAGATATTATCCTTGTTGTATCACCTCTGCACTAGGGCAAGGTAGCATTTCTATATTTGATCCCATGAAGCCCTTAAATACAGTTATGAATTCCTGCTCAATCTCTTATGGAGCAGTCAGTTTATGTCCCCCTTCAATACATATAGAGTTGATAGAGTTACTTGTAGTTGTGATCTTCACCTAAGCATGGAAATACCTAGTATTTGAATCTCCATATTTAACCTAAGTTACAATTTTCTTTTGTATCAACACTTGTTCTTCAATAGCCTTCCATTTAGTTGTTCTTCAATAACTTCCTATTTAGTGAGTTTACTGATGAGCTCCCTTTCATTTGTAATGAGTGACTGGTTTAGTGGCTGAATACGCATTTGAGATTGGACCATTTCTATCTTCAATTTAGTATCTTGTACTTTTTGGGCATATGAGGCTAAATATGTGTTAAAATCCTTCAGATTCTTTAGCTTATGCCACAACTAATATATATAAGTTCCTGTGACCTGAGAAAACCAAGCAGCCAACACAATCCCAGAGAAATCCTCAGGGTTTATCACAGTAGAATATAATTTAAAAGGTTTGTCCTCGAATATATAGCAGGTCTGTACTCCATGACAATTGGAGTATGGTCAAATAGCCTGGGGTTTCAAAAATTCAGCCTCCATGTAGCCATATCTCTGTATTCAATGAAAAATTCTAAAACACCAGTCTATTCTAGAATAGACTTAGATACTGAGATCCTGCTTATTAAAAAAACTAAAGTACCAACCTTTGGACTTGAGTGGGGTAAGCTAGAGCTTATCCACCTAATCTTGGAACTCCTATGTTTTAGCTGCTGTCACAGGTAAGTCCAATTTGTCATCTATGGATAAAATTGTAACAAAATCACTAGATAACAGTCAGGGTTCATGGATATTCCTCACAGTCTGAATTAAGTCCTCCCACAGTGGTATTCTCTTTATAGTTTCATTCATAGCATAAATAACGGTCATCATGATAGTAAAGTTACTAGCTAGGTCCTCCAGTCTACAGTAAACATATTGCTCACTTAATGTTAGAACTTGCACATTGACATAAGTTTTCTAAAAAAAAAGTCAAATTCTCCCATTTGGGGGCATGGGATAGTTGTAAAAAATGTTTTAACCCTAAGATATCTTACTCAAAATGTTACTAGATTTATTTTCCTTAACCCTACAACTAAACACATCCACTTTATGAGTCTACAAAAAAAACTTAACCTCTTTCTTCTTCTAAGAATGATTTAAGCCCCTAATATTCCATGTGGATATAACGACTTGAATCCCCCCAGGGTCTCTAAGCAATCCAGACCAATCACCCTCCTCACAATCTCCCAAACATTTAAATATGTTTCTAGAATAAACTCTGTGTTGATTAATGAAGGTGCTTGTTAGTCCAACATCTTTTATCAATGCAAGTTTTGTCACCACCTCCCTCAAAATAGGTCCAGCATGATGATGCATCATGCTTCCAGTGGTCGAGGCCTCCTTAGTGGTTGTAGTTACCTGCATAGGTTAATCAGCAGCAGGGGAGCCATCATTAATAGGCTTTGGTACCTCTCTCTTTGCAATCCACATAGGTGAGTTATTTCCAGTTCTTTCCTTTTGTTCCTTGTTCCTTCTACGTCGTTGAGGCACCTCTTCAAACTTATTTGTAGCTTGTTCTTTAAAATTTCACTATTTGTCTTCATGTCCAAGCTTCATACATTGCTGACAGTACTTAGGTCACCACTCATAATCTACTTGTTGCTGGAAACTCCCATTTGAGGATCTAATTTCCATTAAATCAAATAATGGTTGTCCCACATCAACTTCAACTAGTATTCTGGCATATGAGATACATTCCATTGTTGTTGTAGTTTGTCTGAGTATAATGGTTTACCTACTGCACACACAAATTTACTTAGGGCCTCACTCGACCAATAGCCTGCAAGAAGGTTGGGTAGTGCAATCCATAATGGTACTGTTATAATGCAATTCGGATTGAATTCAAAATCTCTCACCCAAGATTAAAGCAAAAGGTTTTTATGATACGTATAGGGTCATCCCAATAGGACCTTCTCACAATCCTCTTTTGTAGAAAATTGAAAAATAAAGTAGTTGTCATCATAAGCTAGGATTTATGGGTTTTTTTTTTGACAAAATGTCAAGCATTCTTAATGAATAGCTCCAGACTACGCATGTATAGGATATCTCTAATGACAAACCGAATGAGTGCATTGTGCCGGTATTATTCTTGAGGTTTCAGGTCGGCTTCCTCTAGAGTGACCACACATTTTTTTTGTCGAGTACTCGACATAATATAGCTAAGTAACTGACCCTTCTAAGCTTGCCTATTCTGCTGGAGGTCCAATTTCAATCCTAGGGTTTCAATAGAAGAGATTGCCATTGAGAATTGCAAACCTCTGTGTTGTAAGCGTAGTGGGTGTTGGCCCAAATCCTTTAATCAAATAGTTCCATAAATCTCTGAATCAGTCAAGCTATCTTCCTCTTCCTCGGGATTAGAGCAAAATTATGGAGGAAAATAGTTACCAAACGTAATTGGGGGGAATCACGAAGTAATGCTATTCTCCGACATGACTCTCATCAGAGTTTTAGTGGTGGTGAGGGTCATTTTCTAGTTTGGTGGTGCACATTAGCAGACTTTGATAGTGTGCACCCAGAGAGAAGGCATGCCCTAGATGACCTGCCATAACCCTTATCTTAATTTTTTCTAAGACCTCCCATAACCCTTATCTTAATTTTTTCTATCTCTTATCTTAATTTCTCCACTATCTTTATTTGTGTTGTTAATTTTCACATTTTTATATCAATTTTAGTTACTTGATTGAGATCATTATTAATAATGGGACCACCATAATGGACAGTGGGCTGCTAAAGTGGTCATTGGGCAATGCTTATGCCTGGGTTTCTAATTTTTGATATTATTTCTCTCTAAAATTCAAGGGTTCGTTCTTAGACCGTTGTGAGAAAAATAATTTGATCGTGCGTAAACGTTTGATTTCACACCTTTTTGTTTTGAAAGATCTCGATAGAAAGGCCAAATATGATATATTGTTGGTTAGTAGAGGAAGCAAGGGGGTTAGGTAAGGGTGCAATATGTACCCCTAAAAATAATGTCTTTCTAGTTTCAGCCTCTTACTTCTCTTCACCAATATTCATTCAGGGACTAATAGTTTTTATTCATAGTCCCAAAATAATTATAATAAAAAAATTATAATTTGAAAGCTAGAAGAAAAAATAAAAACATAGACAATATAAGACACAAGATAAAATTATCTCGTTTCTTAGATCTAACTATTACCTTTAATTTTTTATCTTCTCCTCCGCTTTGGACTTTTCAAGCTAAAATAGAGAAATCAACGCGCTCTTTATTTGATTTTTCTCAATCTCAAAGCTTGAGAAAACATCCCCATCATCAAGAGTTTCCCCATCATTGTAATTAACAATTGGTTCTTCAACGATATTCTTATGAAATTCTAACTCAAAACTATAGTTGGTTAATTCGAGCAACAAGATGTGGAATCGTGATGCGTGATCGGGCATAAATAGCTTTATCTTTACATTTTAAAAAATATGCATGATTGAAAACTCTGCAATTGTATTTAAGAAAATAAAAAACGAAAACAATTTACACACCAAAAATATTATTAGTTGAGCTTTCAATAGATTATTTATCCCTTGTTGGGGACGAACCCAATACCATCCTCCTGAATTATTTGAATCTGAAGCAGTCCTCATCGTCAATAAAATATCTTGTCAGCAACTCACTTGTGTGTTTCTCACCGAGTCAATTTCATCAGCACAAATCTGAGATAGGCTAGACATCGTAGCTCTCATCTGTATTCAATTTAGGGATTTGAGTGTGAAGGAGTGGATTGATTGTAAAAGAGTGGGTGGAGTGCAAAGGAGTGAGTTGAGTGTAAAAGAAGTAAATATAATGAAGAAGGAAAAAAATAAATTAGACATGCAAGACTTTATTGAGATGAAGCAAAAGAGTTAAATCTGAAATCTAAGTCCAGTTGGTCAAAAAAAAATTCTAAGAAAAAATAAATTAAATCTTAAAATAAATTTATTTTTGGTCAAGCTTAAGTAAAGTATTTATAAAATAACCAACATGGGTTGTGGTGCAGTGGATGGAGTAGCTTCATCCTTAATTAGAGGTTGAGGGTTCGACCCTGGGTATGGAGAAAACTCTGTTGGGAGCGTTGTCATCTTAATGGGCCCTGCAACACGCGATCTGAATTAGTCGGGGCTCCAATGCGGGTACCGGACACCGAATGAAAAATCAAAAAAATATATTTATAAAGTTGAATTTTAAATCTAAAATAAAGTTATCTTTGCTAAAATTTAAGTTTAGTGTAAAGGAATTGGTTGAGTGTAAAAGCAGTATCTAATGAAAAAAAATCACGCATGCAAGACTTTATTGAAATGGAGCAAAACAGTTAAATATGGGGTCCATATCAAATTTGTCAAAAAATTGAATTAAATCTTAAAATAAAATTACTTTTGTTCAAACTTAAGTTAAGTTTGAGTACAATTTTTATAAAATAGAATTTTAAATCTAAAATAAAGTTATTTTTTATCAAGGTTAAAGTTTAGTGCAAAGGAGAAGTTCGCCAAAAAAAATTAAAATACTATTAAATCTTAAAATAAAATTATTTTTGTTGAAGCTTATGTAAAGTATTTATAAAATTGAATTTTAAATATGAAATGAAGTTATTTTTGTACAAATTTAAGTTTAGCGTAAAGGAGTGGGTTGAGTGTAAAAGGAGTAAATCTAATGAGAAGAATAAAAAAATAATTAAATCGAGCATGCAACACTTTATTGAAATGGTGCAAAAGAGTTAAATATGCGGTTCATATCAAGTTTGTCAAACATTTGAAATTTTTTTTTTTAAATCTTAAAATAAAATTATTTTTGTTCAAGCTTAAGTTATGTTTGAGTAAATTTTTTATAAAATAAAATTTTAAATCTGAAATAAAGTTATTTTTGATCAAGGTTAAGTTTAGTGCAAAGGAGTGGATTGAGTGTGCAAGGAGTAAATGTAATAGGAAAGATGAAAAGAAAAAAATTAAGCATGTAAGACTATATATTAGAATGAAACAAAAGAGTTAAATATGGGGTCTATCTCAAGTTCTAAAAAAAATTAAAAAATTATTTTAAATCTTAAAGTAAATTCTTTTTGTTCAAACTTAAGTTAAGTTTGTCAAAAAAAAAAATTATAAAATAGTATTTTAAATTTGAAATGAAGTTATTTTTCGATCAAGCTTAAGTTAAGTTTGTCAAAAATTTAAAAAATATATCTTAAATCTGAAAATAATACTCCCTCCGTTCCAAAAAGAATGACCTACTTTGACTTGACACAAAGTTTAAGAAAATAAAGAAGACTTTTGAATCCTGTGGCCTTAAATTAAAGTTGTGTCAAATGTACCAAAATGTTCTTTAATCTTGTGGTCCTAAACATACCATGTGGAAAGTTGAAATTAAAGTATAGTCAAAAAAGGAAAAACGTCATTCTTTTTTAAACGGACTAAAAAAAAAGTAGGTCATTCTTTTTCAAACGGGGGGAGTATTATATTTGATCAAGCTCAAGTTAAGTTCGTAAAAATAAAAAAAAATAGTTAATTATTTCAAATTTGAAAAATTATACTTGAACAAGCTTAAGATAAGCTCATCAAAAAAAATTATAAATATAATTTTAAATCTAAATTAAAGTTATTTTTTATCAAGTTTATGTTAAGTTCGTTGAAAATTAAACATAATTGGAACAAAATTATTTTTGATCAAGATTAAGTTATGTTTGTGTACTATTTTAGTCTTCAATGGGAACCAAATATTGATCAAGCTTAACTCCTGAGTTCATGTGTCTTTTTATCCTTCAAATAGCGTATGAGCATTAATAACTTTTATCCAAATAAATATCAGGATAAGAAAATATTTTGAATAAAAAATAATGCGTGGCAAAAATAAATAAAGATAGATGTATTATAAGAGGAGCTCCGATAATACAAATGCATAACTTAAAAAACAATAAAATCAATCTTTTCTTCCTTCTAAGAAGGCCTTTTATGAAGCCCTATAATCGAACCTCCTCCTCACCTTCTTCTTCTTCTCCTAGGGACTCTCCTATACGAATAAACTGATACTTCTATTCTCGCTCCTTCATTTTCCTCGCTTCATGGGTCGTTCACATTATCCCAAGGGTTCAAGATAACATCCCCGTCCTCAACAGTTTCAGTCAGGCGGTCATCAATTGGACGACCCACATTATTATAAATTTCAACTGCAATCGTAATTGATTAATTCAAGCAACCAGTTTAGGAATGACGAAGCTCGATCGTCTACAATAATCTTCGTCTCTCCCTAGGAAGAATTAGCAATCCCGGGACCATACAATAGTAATTATGAAATTAAAAATGATAAAACTTAGACACACAAAAAAAGAGTTTTAATTAAATTTTGAATAAACAACTTATACCGTATAAAGGACAAAATCAATAGAGACTTTCAGGAGAGGAGTTGTTGCACCCCAACAAGTCTTCAAAGACACCACATAATCGTGGACACACCTCACCTCAAGGTTATTCGATGAATTATTTTCATCAACACAAAGTTGTGATAAGTTAGACATATTTGCTCTTTGATATGATTTGTCTTGCTTTAAGTTATTAAGTAAAAGAGATGAGATATTTTGAAGAGAAGACAATTGATTAAGTTATTATATAAAAGAGATAAGACATTTGAAAAGATAATTGCTTAAGATATTAAATATAAGAGATGAGATATTTGAAAAGATAATTAATATAATTAATGGAGTAGTTGATTAGGCGTGCATGCTTATGTATGGGATGGAGAAAAAAATACTAATGATTCATTTGAAGTAAGGGTGTCAAACGGGCTGGGCCGACCCGCCCCGACCCAGCCCCGATTAGCTAACTCGGCCCGGTTTGACCCGGCCCGATAAGCCCTAGGGCTTTAGGGTTCCGGGTCCCGGGCCGTTTTTTTTGTTAAAATGGGCCCGGTTAACCCGGCCCGGATCAAGCCCGGTCCAGGCCCGCCAGTTAACCGGCCCGGCCCGAAAAATTAAAAAAAAATGGATTTTGGGCCAAACTAGCCGTTGGCCCAACGGCTATATAGCCGTTTTTGGGTCCAAACAGCTAGTTTGGGCCCATTTAATAAAAAAAAAAAAAAACTTTAAAAAATATTTTTTAATCCCCAAAAAAAATCTATAAATACCCTACAACTTCAAATCATTTTTCACACAATTTTTCACTCTCTCAAATCTCATTCTCTCTCAAATCTCAATTCTCTAATATTCAATATATTTAATTTCTTAAAGTGTTCACTTTAATTTTTTAATTTTCGTTTACAAAGTATGAGCGGAAGTTTCTAAAGTCGCAATCTTCGGATACTTCCAAAATTTGGTATTGTCGTTCATCTCTTACGTTTAATTTTTATTTATTGTATTAATTGTTTAATATTTAATTTTATTATATTTGTGTATTTTGAATATTTTTAGTTTAATTTAATTTATATTATGGATAAATTTAAAAACCTCGCTGCTAAAGGTGTTAAAAAAAATTGTCCCGGAAGCGGTAGTGGTAGTAAAAAGCGAATTACTAGCGGTAGAGGTAGTTCAAGTAATAGTTATACCCGTGTGTCTTCGCCTCTGGTACCGCTTGGTACACCTTTTGAGGAAGAAATAGGTGTAGGTGCTCACGATATGGATTATGTAGAAGCTCAGGAAAATTACGGTATAGAAGAAGAAAATGAAGTAGATGCAGTTAATTTAGACGAAGATAATGAAAATATTGCTGAAACACCCGCAGTAGGAGATGCTAACGTTAGATCTGAATCAGTTAATCTCTCTTCCCGTCCTCCCAGTGCCCCAAAACCTCGTAAAAGAACTAGTATTGCATGGCAATTTTTTGAACGTATATCAGATATTGAGGTGCAGTGCAATATTTGTCAACAAATATATAAGCATAGAAGTGGAGGCAAGCAAGGGG
This sequence comes from Capsicum pubescens, assembly GCA_030864215.1. NCBI lineage: Eukaryota > Viridiplantae > Streptophyta > Magnoliopsida > Solanales > Solanaceae > Capsicum > Capsicum pubescens. Next base: position 224,545,148 of record CM061542.1, on the reverse strand, counting down.
GTACGGGTACGTTAACGAGCATATAGCTGAAGATCACAAAAAAGAGTTAAATATTGCAAAAGGTGATGGGGATGTTGGTGGGTCAACGCAAACTAGAATGGACCCAACAACCGGTCAAGTAGCGAAAAAGTATAATAAATTGAGGGACAAGGAAGAAACAGCTAAAATGGTAGTTGTGGGTCGTTTGCCTTTTAGTTTTCCTTCTTCTGATGCTTTTATTCGTTATATACAAGCAATTTATAATCCTATGTTTAATGGTATTCCTAGAACTACTTGTCGGTCTGATATTTTTAGACTCCATTCACAATATTATTTTTATTTATCAACATTGTTAAAAAATATTCAATGTAGATTGTCCCTAACTTCTGATCTTGGTCGTGCTGTAAATAAAAATGATTATTTAACCGTTACTTGTCATTGGATGGATAGTAATTTCGTGATGCAAAAACGTATTCTTGCTTTTTTATATGATGAAGATCGTAAACATACTGGACAATTTATTGCTGATTCTATTGTTAAAATTGTCGGATATTATGGTATAGAAAATAAAATTTTATGTATTGCTTTTGATAATGCTTCTAACAACAAGACTGCTATAACAAAAATAAAATCTACGCTATCTCCACCCTTGCCTGAAATTTTTCATATTAAGTGTGCATGTCATATATATAATTTAATTGTAAAAGATGGTCTTGAGTTTTTTGAGCTTTATATTGAAAAAATTCGTCTTGCTGTTGGTTTTATTCAAGGAAATAATCATAGATCGAGAATTAGAGAATTTAAACTTAAATGTCAAGAAAATGGACTTACACCGATTTTGATACCTGAAGAAATTGATACTAGATGGAATTCTACGTATGAATTTCTAAAAACTTGTTATAAATATAGAATTCCTATTACACTAGCTTTTAACCAACATTGCGGTTCATTTGCTGATTCTGCTGATTGCATGCTACATAATTCTGATTGGGTTGTAATTAATGATCTTGTTAAGTTTTTAGAAAAAATTTATGTAGCTACGGTTGAATTTTCCGGTGCTTACTATCCTACTGTTTGTAATATTTTGGCATATATAGCCGATATTTCTGGTTTGCTCCAACAATATAAAAATAAAGAAGGTTATAAAGAAGCTGTTGGCGCCATGTTTACGAAATTTAAAAAATATTTTTTCCCGATTCCCCCTATTTACTTGGTTGGTGCTATGCTAAATCCGTGCATGAAATATAATCATATGTGTCACTTTAGTACTCTTATTTATACTAACTTAGAAATAAATACTAACCATGATTCTGAACAAGTACAACCTGATTTGTGGACGGCTACGGCTGATGCAAAGGATTATATAGAAAAATTATATAATCACTATGCTGATTTATTTGATTCAGCCTTACCTACAAATATCACTCCAACTGTCGCTCCTCATCCTCCCGAGGAGCCATCATCTTCTAAAAGGCCGGCACATAGTGGTTTTTCTGATTCGTTTTATGATTTAAATTGTTGGAACAGTGTTGATGAGAGAACTTACACATCAACTTATTGGGAAGAGCTGAAATATTATCTTCGGACGACACCAGAGGATCGCAGACGACGGATCAACACGCTGGATTGGTGGAGGAATAATGAATCACAATATCCTGTGCTTTCAAGATTAGCTAGAGATATCTTGAATGTTCCAATGTCAACCGTTGCATCAGAGAGCGCCTTCAGTCAGGGACGACAGCAGCTTGGAGACAACCGACACTCATTGGGAAGCAATGCAATGAATGTTCTAGTTTGCCTCAGAGATTGGATTAGAGCGGAAAGAAGAAACCAAGGAATGGAACCGGAGCCGAGCGACGAGCTGAAACTTGAAGAAATTATGACTTCACGGGAGAACTCCGCAGAATCAAGTCCAATGCATGGTTTTGCCCCCGTTGACTTCGATTATCCTATGCAAGTTCCCATTAATATTAACATGAATGAGTTGGAAAAAATGATGCATAATTTATAGATTTTTCATTCATGTAAATTATAAATTTTGGATCATTTTGCAATCAATAAAAATCCCCAAATTCATTCACTCCTTAGTCGTTGTTTTTTATTTATTTTTATTTAACGATTTAAAATTTTAAATTGAATTTCTAGTTTTCTACTTTAAATTAAAAACTTACTTCTAATATATTATTAATTTACTACCAAATATTATTAATTTATTATATTAAGTAGCATATGTTTTGTATATTTGTGCATATATCTTCTATAGAAGTGTATATTTAACGTATACATGTGTATATGTTTTATAAATTAGTATATAAGTATATCTATACATATTGTAATGTATATATAATGTAGTATATTTTATAAGTAGTAGTATATATACATTTAATGGTGCGTATACACGTGTATATATCTTCTATAGAAGTGTATATTTAATGTATATATGTGTATATGTTTTATAAATTAGTATATAACTATACAAATATATATTGTAATGTATATACATTATAGTATATTTCATTTAAAGTATTACATATACATAGAATAGAGTGAATGGATCTTCTATAGACGTGTATATTTAACATATACATGTGTATATATTTTATAAATTAGTATATAACTATACAAATATATATTGTAATGTATATATATTGTATATATCTCATTTAAAGTATTACATATACATAGAATAGAGTGTATATATGTGAATAGATCTTCTATAGACGTGTATATTTAACGTATACATTATTTTATGTTTTATAAATTAGTATATATATTGTAGTATATACTTTTTTTAAAGTAGTACATATATATTGAATGGTGTGTATATATGTGTGTATATCTTCTATAGACGTATATCTTTAAAGTATACAAGTGTATATGTTTTATAAATTAGTATGTAACTATATATATATATACATATTGTTGTATATATATATATGTATATCACTATATTGTAGTATATATTTTATTTAAAGTAGTACATATATATTGAATGGTGCGTATACACGTGTATATATCTTCTATAGAAGTGTATATTTAATGTATACATGTGTATATGTTTTATAAATTAGTATATAACTATACAAATATATATTGTAATGTATATACATTATAGTATATTTCATTTAAAGTATTACATATACATAGAATAGAGTGAATGGATCTTCTATAGACGTGTATATTTAACATATACATGTGTATATATTTTATAAATTAGTATATAACTATACAAATATATATTGTAATGTATATACATTATAGTATATATCTCATTTAAAGTATTACATATACATAGAATAGAGTGTATATATGTGAATAGATCTTCTATAGACGTGTATATTTAACGTATACATTACTTTATGTTTTATAAATTAGTATATATATTGTAGTATATACTTTTTTTAAAGTAGTACATATATATTGAATGGTGTGTATATATGTGTGTATATCTTCTATAGACGTATATCTTTAAAGTATACAAGTGTATATGTTTTATAAATTAGTATGTAACTATATATATATACATATTGTTGTATATATATATATGTATATCACTATACTGTAGTATATATTTTATTTAAAGTAGTACATATATATTGAATGGTGCATATATATGTGTATATATCTTCTAAAGTAGTATATATTTAACGTATACATGTGTATATGTTTTATAAATTAGTATATATATATATATTGTAGTGTATATATATATATATATTATACTATTATAGCATATGTTTTATTTAAAGTAGTACGTATAGTCATATATAATTATATATTGAATGGTACGTATATATGTGTAATTGTTTATACTTTATATATTTTTTTAAAAATATATATTGTATATTGGAGTGTATATAGTGTATATTGGATTTTTTATTTATTTTTTAAACGGGTTTGACCGGGTCTTAGTGGGTTTGACCGGATTGGGTTAAGTGGGCCGGGTTCGGGTGGGTTTTAAATTTTTTACTGTTTGGCCCGGCCCGGCCCAGTTAACCCCAAACCCGGCCCATAACCGGCCCGGAATCCGGGTAAAATGGGAGGGCCGGTTCCGGGTTGGCCCGGCCCGGCCCGTTAGACACCCTTAATTTGAAGGGAAATTTCGAAAAAATTTGTATCTAAAAGCTGAAAATTTTCAATAAGGATAGAAGAGTCATTTAGGTGCGGGGCAGTGTGCGAGCATGCATGAAATTACTGAACTAACCCTATTTGAACATTTTGAATAGTAACTCTTTAGACGTTTAACACTCCCTATTTAAAATTACGTAAAAACTATTAAATGTCACATTATTAATAGCTTAAAATATTTTTAAAATATAATAAAAAATTTCTGGTCAATGAAAAGTTTAATGGCTCTCAAAATTTCAATGTCTATTAGTAGGCCACTAACCCTGAGTGTGAAACACCACCACCCCGCTGTCACCGCCGCCATACACTATTTTACCGTTAATTATACTTCCTCATCCGGTCCCAAAGAAACCAATTTATTGTACTGCTATGATATTTTGTTCAAATGCCAATATCACCAATATATATTTATTTTTATTTGTTATATTTTATTTCACAAAAGTTAATTTGATTAATTTTTAAAATCAAATATGTTGTAATTTTTTTCATATTAGTATAAAAAAAATACATTTTAAATATTAATTAAAGTCTACATAATTTGACTCTCGAAAAGCAAAACGTGATAAATTAAAAAAAAAAGAGTATAATCATATTTAAGATTTTATTGCAAGCAAAATTCACTTAAATACTTTCATCCTGTTTAGTTGTCCACATTCCTCTTTAAACGTTGATAGATCATAAATAATAACGATAGTTTTACAAATATACTACTTAAGAGTTTTTTTTTAAACTTTACAAACTTTATAAGGGTGGGATAGAAAAAATGTAGTAATTAGTTCTATTGAGTTTCACAAGTTGACAAGTAATTGGAGAAAATTATTTATATTTATAAAGTCAAATTTATAACTTTAGTTATTGAATTTCTTGTTTGTTTTTAATTAAAATATGCAACATTGTTTGGGTAAATGGAATGCCTTGGATTCTATAACAGAATGGAAAATTTCAACTCTTTTCAAGGTAGGATTGGACAAGCTAAGTAAACTTGGATCTTTTTTCACCTTCAAATTAGACCTTAAAATCAAACATCAAATTCTTGTAAAGTTACGATTACGTACTTTAACAAACTCCCTCCCCTTCATTATTCCTGACCCTCGACTTGGTATACCATTTTTTTTTTTTAATATTTTATTAAATTAGGCTTATTAATGATGGTTTGAATTTCTAAATTTAACTATTATTACTTTATGAGTTCGAGTTGAAAAAGCTAATTTTTTGAGCAAAAATGTCAAGGGAACAATGAATATTGGAAAAAAAAACAAATGGGAGAAAACAACCTTAGCCCAGTAATTTAGAAGTCAGTTGGTGGGCCAGCGACTTGTAAGTCGTTGGACCCAAAATGACTTACAAGTCGCTGGCCTAGCAGCTACTTCCTTTAATTTTTTATTTATTCCCAGTCTTTCTCTATATAAGTTTCTTTTCAGTTTCTTCTCCGTGTTTGAGTCAAGTTATTTATATCATTTGAGTTCCTGTCAAATCCTCCAACTGTTATATCCCTTGAAGAACCAACATTCAATTTCGATAAATACTTAGTATCAAAAAGATCAAACTCATCGTTAGTGGGTTCTTGAACAATAGGAGGACGTTCAATTGACACATACATGTCACGACTCGTTAAGTTAATGCGATTATCAAAAATTTCAACAGTACGGAGAAATAAAGACAAAGAATCATCACTCCAAATACAAGTCTCACCATACGTTGTAACTCCATTGGCTGAAAAGGACGTTGGATATATCTGGTGATAACCACTACATCTTTCGAATTATTTCTACTTATTTTGTTCCTTAGTAGATGTTGCAATCACTCATATTTAAGAGATAATGGATACACTTGCACAACTATAGGCCATTGATTATATCTTACAGAACTAGCTTCATATAAAACATGACCATTTCAATATAAATTTACTCTTAGTAAATCCTCATTCATCTGTTCTATAACTTATTCACCTAAACAATGAATTGAAAGAGAAAGGTTTAACTCAAACAAAATATGAAGAAGGAACTTATATGAAGAAATGTTGAGAATAAATAAAAATTAAAGTAAGTCGTTGGTGGGTCAGCGACCACCAGCAACTTGTAAGTCGTTGTGAGTCTAGTGACTTACATGTCTCTGACCCACCAGCAACTTCTAAATTGTTGGGCCAAAGATGTTTTGTCCCATTTGATTTTTTTCTAACATTCAGGGTTCCTTCAGCTTTTTTGCTCCAGAAATTAAGCCTTTTAGCTTCGGTCTCATTATTTTATGCTATTATTTGATATTAAAGGTATAAAGAAAAAAACATACTTTCTCCGTCTAGTTTTATTTGTCTATGTTACTTCCTCTGTTCAACAATGGTTGTTCACTATACTAAAAATAAATGTCCGACAACACTTAATCAGATTGAAAAATCAATGAATAATTTATATTTTCTATCTATGTTACCCTTTTAATAAATTCTATTCACCACTCAATGAATTTTTGAAGATATTAAATTTATTATATTCAAATAGTGATATAGTAAAATTACTTAACATATGTGTAAAGTCAATAGTGGACAAGTGTTCTTGGACGGATTGAGTAATAAAAAGATGTCAAATTTGAAAAACCAAAGATAATTTATCCATAAGTTACCATTTTCCAACGTTATTATTAACCATACTATTATTATCCAATACATTTTTCAATGTATTAAATTCATTATATTCAAAGATTGATATATTAAATTACCTATAATTTTTATTGTTTCTTAAGTTGTGTGTTAAAATTATAGTGGGTAAATATAATTGAATGAAAGAAATAATAATATTTTTCTTAATTTCATAAATTAAATAAATAAGTTGAAATAATTAATTTTTGCCGGGCAAGCAAAACAAAACGCCATGAGTAGGTACTCAATGTTAACGACAGAATATGAAAAAATAATTCATGTTTTCTAATGCGTTAAAATAACAAATAAAATTAAATATATTTAAAAATTAATGCAGTTTCAACTTTTGAAATTGGAAAAGTATATAATACTTGGTCATTTCATCTTATTTGTCCGCTATACTTAAAAATAAATGTTCAATAATATTTATTCAATTTAAAAAATTAATAATTATTTATTATTTTGTGTTCATTTTTATCCTTGCTAGTAAATACTACTCCTGTTTTGGATTAGTTGGTCATTTTATAAGGCAAAATGGTTCAGTGAACCCTTGTACTATGTCCGTTTTGTAATGTGGATACTCCTACTTACATGTTTGTCATCTGGACCCTTGAACCTACTAAAAAATAATATTTTAAATATTTTTTTGGTGAGTGTAATACACTCTCGCCACGTCAGCTGTCATGTCATCTTCCACGTCATTTTTATATATAAAAAATATTAAATATTAAAATAAATAAATAAAAAAAGACCCCCCCCCCCACTCATCTTCTTCCTCTCTCTTCCCCCATTTCTTTTTTTTTTTTGCTATTTTTCTTTCTCCATTTCTTCTTTTTCTTTTTTCTTTTTACAAACGGACATACCTTGATCTCAACTCGATTTTGCCAAACTCATACCCAAATGTCGAACAGTCGATTTGATAACCAAAATGAAATTGGGACAAATTCTCAAACCAACTGGACAACTCAAATGAAATGGATTATGTTGGCGACTCACTCGTAGCTCACCGGTGATGGTATTTCGTGGGTGATTTCGACCGTTGATGACGGAGTTTTCTCACGATGGCAAGCTCTGAGTCATTTTTCGGTAGATATGGTCGATTCCTGCGAAGAGCTTGATCACCGATTTTAATGGGTTATCTTTGCACTTCATCGGAATTCGATCACACTCTCTTCGCTTTTCTCTCGATCTCTCCCGTTCTTGCCCTTTCCTTCATTGTTTTCTTACTCTCAATTTCTCCCTCAATTTCTCTCTCCATGTGTGTATGTGTCTTTTTCAGTAAGGGGTGCGTCTGTGTGTATAAGTGATCAATGGAATCAAAAGAAGATGGTGAGTGTGTCGTATATTGATGTTGACGGGTGAAGAATTGTTGATGTGTAGTTGCTAATCCATAAATAAAATAGAGGTTTTGTATGGGTGTGTGTTGAGCGAATATGTTGTGTATGATTGTGTTTTGGTATATGAGAATGGTGGGGGTGGGGGGCGTTAATGGTGGTGGTGGACGGTGGGGGTGGGGTAGGGGGAGGGGGAGGTTTTTTTTTTTATTTTATTTTTAAAAAAATTATTATTTTTTAATTTTTAAAAATGTATTTAAATTTTAAAAGTTAGGGGACTTCTTCTTTTAATCTTTTAAAATTATTTTAATATAAAATTGATCAAAAATTGACCCCACTCGCATCCTAGGCGCCTGCTAGCACGCGCCTCGTCCTAGTCAGTTATTTTAATGCCACATAGGACTGGTCAACGGTCAAAGAGTTTAAATATTGTTTTTTAGTGGGTTCAAGGATCCAGATGACAAACATGTAAGTAGAAGTGTCCACATTACAAAACAAACATAGTACAAGGGTCCACTGAACCATTTTGCCTCTTTATAAAAATGTTTGCATCATTTTAGTTGTTCAAGTTCTAAAATCAAGAGTATTTTATACATATATTTTTCATTTTACTCTTGATAGGAATACTAAATCCATCCGTAATTTTTAAAATTATTGAATGGTGTATAAATGATCTCACTTCTCAAAATTAAAATTAAATAATTATTACTCCCTTCGTTTAAAAAAAAAATGACCTACTTTGACTTGACACAAAGTTTAAAAAAATAAAAAAGATTTTTTAATCTTGTGGTCTTAAATTAAAGTAGTGTCAAATGTACCAAAATGCCCTTTAATCTTGTGGTCATAAACATGTCATGTGGAAAGTTGAAATTAAAGTATTGTCAAAAAAGGAATGGGGTCATTCTTTTTTAAACGGACTAAAAAGAAAAGTACCTCATTTTTTTTTAAACGGAAGGAGTACTAGTTTTAATTAAAAATACTTAATGTTATAGACATAATGCATGTGATGAAGTAATATGTATCAAATTTTAATGTTTAATCATTATATTGATTACTGGACTTTAAAAGCCATACGAGGATAAATATGTAAAATGTATTTTTATTTATTGATTTATTAATGAATATATCAAGTCTAACTAATACGAAACAGAGGACTATTTGTTATCTAATCATATCCAAAACATTAAATCTAGATATGTGTCCATCATTTTGGTTTGGCCTGTTTCAGCAGTCCAGTAGAATTTACAATTTTCACGAAATACCTTCCAAACCTCTCTTAAACCCCCCTTCTTCACTTTGAACCCCCTTCCCTCTTTTATTACCTAATAACTATTTATTTTTTAGTAAAGTTACCGTGCCTAATCTGCAACCCTCTATAATTGGTATCAGAGCCTTGTTATTTAAAAAATACGGAAGTCGTATATATATAGATTTACTTGATTAATTTATTAATTATGATTTATTTGATAAATCTAGATTTAGATATTCCCCAAAATATTATTTAAATGAATAACGTACAAAAATATAAAGAATTAAAGAAAATAATATCTGAAAAACGTAAAGAATTAAAAATAAGGATAGAAAGACTACAATATAACATAATTGTCGGAGTTAGTAAAAACTCAATAAATGCACAAAAAGAAGAAATATCAAATTTAGAATCAACAATAGATAGTCTAGAATATACATACCAACATGATCTATTAACAATTAAATAAAAAATGAACAAAGAAGAATTTATAATAGATGAAAAAATATATGAAAATCACGAAAGATTAAAAATAAAAATAGTATTTTCTAATTTAGGTAGAAGGTATAAGAAAATAGGTGAACATTTATATTTAATGTTAGAAAAAAGAAGAATTAAAATTAGAAGATAAATTGACAGCTATGGTGAGAATAGAAAAAGAAAACGAAGAAATAGATAGAATAAAGGAAATAGAAAAAATAAAACAACAAACTACAGAAGAAATACGAAAAATAGAAGAAACTAAAAATAGTAGGATTGCTGAATTAGAAAAAGAACTACAAATGCTAAAACATCTGTATGAAAAAAGACAGAAAGAAAAAGAAGAAAAAGATAAAGAACAAAAATTATTAAATGAGATAAATCAATTTAAAGAAAAAATAGAAATAAACAATAAAGAAATAGAAACCAAGGAATTGGAAATTAATACAATAGATGTTGAAGAAACAGATAATTATGATTCGGAAGATAGTGAAACATATACAAAAATCTTAACAAATACAAAAAAATTAGGAATCAATGAAAAACAAGAAGTAATTAATGAAGAAAACTTAGAAAATATAAACATGAAAATAAACACTCTTGATAAAAAAGAAGATGAAAATATAATACTTAGAACATCAGAAATAAGAAAACCTACATATTATAAGAATAAGTTTAAAAGATATAATCTAAAGAATGAATATGACAAATGGACACCAAAAAAAATAGTTAATAAAAATTATAACTTTTTAAACTTAGATTGTGTAATAGATACAGAAAAAATAATACAATTATGGATAGGATATATGATAAAACAATTATTAGATAATAATATAAATGTAATAGATGCACCAGAATATATAGAAAGAACACTAATAGGAACAGTGAAATTATGGTTTTTAAATCTAACTGAAAATAGTAAAAGAGTATTAAGAACTGACAAACCTACAGAAGAAACATCATCAAAAACTACAACTAAATTAACACCTATAGAATTATTAAAAAAATATGAAACAGTTATAAAAGACGAATTTAGTAGCATGACAACAACAGAAGAAGAACAAAATGAAGAGAAAGATACAAATAGGAATTTAATGTTAAAATTAGCAATATGTAATATGTGCTACATAGATGAATATACTTGCGCATTTAAAGAATATTATTATAAAGGTACATATAATACAGAAGAAAGTAAAGAAATAAGAAAATTATATTTTAGTAAATTACCTGAACCATTTAGTTCAAAAATAATAAAAAGTTGGGATGAAGCAAAAATAGTAGATACTCTAGGAGCAAGAATAAAATTTTTACAACAATGGTATAGAAACCTATGTGAAAAATATAGAGAAGAAATAAAAATGAAAAAAACATTAATAAGAAATTTAGCATGTTGCAAAGATAAAATAGCACCTCAATTTGGATGCGAAGAAAGATATTATAAGAAAAGAAAAAGACATAAGAAATATAAGAAATACAAAAAATCAAAATACAAATATAAAAAAACAAGAAAAAAATATTATGTAAAAAATTATAAACATAAAAGATCATATAGGAAAAAGAAATCTATAAAAGAATGTACTTGTTATAATTGCGGAAAATTAGGACATTTAGCTAGAGATTGTAAATTACCTAAAACCCAAAAAATAAACAAATATCATAAATAAAAATAGAAAATACAGAATATATGCAAATAGATTATATAGATTACGAATTAGAAAGTGAAGACAGTATATATGAAATTTTAGAGAATGAAACAGATAATGAAATATAAGATAAAGAAATAGATAGTGAATTAGACGAATTAAATGACTGAAGAAGATATACAAATAAACCAAATGACTGAAGAAGATATACAAATAAACCAAATGACTGAAGAAGATATAAAAATAATAATAAAAGAAGAATATTTAAATGACGAAGGAACAAATCAAAAAATAATATTTGATAATAATATATTTGATGAAATAAAAGGAAAAGAGTTAGACTTAAGTGTAGAAAAAATATTTAAAATACCAACAATAGAAAATATATTTACTAGAAAAAAGGAAGAATATTATGTAGTAAGCCAAAAAGAACATGTAATAGACTGCAGATATGCAAAAGGTAAAGCTAGTATACCACTAGTAACAAAAAAGATAATAAATAAAGAAATAAACGATATAAAAAGTAGAGACCCAATAAAATATGTATACCTTGGAGGTACAGAGATATTGATAAAAGCATGTTTTAGAGAAGGAATAGATACACCAATAGAACTATATTTAGCAGATGATAGGATTATAAGACCTATATAAAAAAGTATAATAACTGTCATAAAAGGAAATTTAATATACCAAAACCTTAAATTTATCATAAGTGCAAATTATTCAGTAGCAATAATAGATAAAAATATAGATAAATCATTAGTATTATATTGGAAAATATCAGGAATAGAACTAACCCAAGGAAGTAAAATATTTACAGCAAGATGCAAAAGTCTATATGTATTAACTACAAAGCACAAAATAACAGGAAAAAATTAAATTAATAAAATACAAATAGAAATTCCTTTTGAACAATTCGTAAAAACAATTGATAATAATGATTATAGTTACAAAAATATAGACATAGAAGAAGATTTAGGAATAATAAATGATAGAATAAGTACAACAAAAAGAATAGTTTATGAAAAAACAGAATCATCAAGTTCATAAAAAAAAAAAAGTTATGAAACAAGTTCAATAGTTAATTTAAACCAATATTACATAACAGGAACAATAAATGAAAAGGAATATTTAATACTCTTAAATACAGGACAAGAAGAAAATTATATAGCAAAATATCTAGTAAAAACTGAGGAAATAAAATCTGATAATAATATATGCCCAGATCTACCAAGAAGCTTAATAGACACTCAAAATATAGCAGAAAAAAAATAACAATAGGAGTTAGAAAAATGAAAATAGAATTTGAAATAAAGGAAGAAATACAAAAAACAGACATAATATTAGGAATTAAATGGCTAGAACAAGTAAAATCATACAATATAGAACATACACAATTATCTATAATATATAATAGAGAAAAATTATTCTGAAGAAGAGCTTTAACATGATATGAAAATATATGTATTAATGAAGATAGTAGTAGAAGGATATTACAGTAGATATTATACGCCTATGATAGATACAGGAGCAGAAACTAATTTATGTAGATATAATTGTTTACCAGAAAGTAAATGGGATAAATTAAAAACATCAATAATAGTTAAAGGATTTAATAACGAAGGAAGCTTAATTACTTATAAAGCTAAGAATGTAAAAACACAAGTATGAGATAAAATATTAACAATAGAAGAAATCTATAATTATGAGCTAACATCAAAAGATATAATTTTAGGAATGCCCTTTTTAGATAAATTATACCCACATATAATAACTAGAACAGATTGATGGTTTACAATACCATGTAAACAGAAAGTAAGAGCAAAAAGAGTTACTAATAAAATAAGAAAGAAAACTGATTGGATAGAAGAAAGTGAAAAAATTACACAAAAATTAGAAAATATAAAAAATACTGAAGATACAATAGAACTGGTCGTATTTTCAATAAATAAAAAGGAAATAACTATATTTTCAATAAATAAGATAGAAATAATTAAGAAAAAATTAGAACAATTATATAGTGAAGATCCATTAAAAGGATGGGAAAAACATAAAACCACTATAAAAATTGAATTAATAGATAAAAATAGCATAATAACCTAGAAACCATTAACATATAATTTTGATGATTTAAAAGAATTTAAAATGCATATAAAAGAATTATTAGAAAAATAATATATACAAAAAAGTAATAGTAAACATAATAGTCCAGCATTTATAGTAAATAAACATGTGAACAAAAAAAAGGAAAAAGTAGGATGGTTATTGATTATAGAAATTTAAATGCAAAAACAATGACTTATAATTACCCAAACCAAACAAGATGCTAAAAATAAGACAAATACAAGGATATAATTATTTTAGTAAATTTGATTATAAATCAGGATTTTACCATTTAAAGTTAGAAGAAGAATCTAAGGAATTAACCGCATTTACGGTACCACAAGGATTTTATGAATAGAATGTACTACCATTTGGATATAAAAATGCACCAGGTAGATATCAACATTTTATGGATAATTATTTTAAACAATTACCTAATTGTATAGTATACATAGATGATATACTATTATATACAAAAACTAAAGAAGAACATTTAAAATTATTAGAACAATTTATAGATATAATAGAAAAATCAGGAATAAGCTTAAGTGAGAAGAAAACAGAAATTATGAAAAATCAGATAGAATTTTTAGGAATACAAATAGATAAAAGTGGAGTCAAAATGCAACAACATATAGTCCAAAAAATAATAAATTCAGAAGTAGAATTAGATACAAAAAAGAAATTATAATCATTTTTAGGATTAGTAAACCAAGTAAGAGAATATATTCCAAAATTAGTAGAAAACTTAAAACCATTACAGAAAAAATTAAAAAAGGATGTAGAATATAGATATAATGAAGAAGACAAAAAACAGGTACAAAAAATAAAATTACTTTGTAAAGAATTACCAAAATTACAATTTCCAGAAGAAAATAAAAAATTTACATATATAGTAGAAGCTGATGCAAGTGAATATAGTTATGGAGGAGTACTCAAATATAGATATGAAGAAGAAAAATTAGAACTTCATTGTAGATATTATTCAGGAACGTTTAACGAAACAGAAATAAAATGGGAAATAAATAGAAAAGAATTATGTTCTTTATATAAACGTTTAATAGCATTTGAACCATATATCGTGTATAACAAGTTTATTGTTAGAACAGCTAATACACAGGTACGATGGTGGCTAACAAGAAAAATACAAAACTCAGTTATGACAAAGGAAATTCGGAGACTAGTATTAAATATACTGAATTTTATATTTACAATTGAAGTAATCAATACTAACAAAAATATCATTGCAGATTACTTATCAAGACAAAGCTACTCAAACTGATTTACCAATGGAAGAGACTGATGCCAAAGATACTCAGACTAATTTATTGCTCCAAATGTTTAAACAAATGGCGTTATTACAAGAACGAGTTATTACACTAACTACTGAAGTTACAAATGTAAAAGTGCAAGTCGAGCACTATAAAAAATAAGATACTGTGCAGAAAGAGCACATTAAAAAACTAGACCTAGAAGGTGACGATGAGAAACACCTTAAAACTCAAATTACTGACGAAACTTCAATTACAGCTACAGGCACTTCTAAAGGGAAAAATATAGTCACTCAAAATAGACCTGGAATACCAAAGAAAAAGAATTATAACCTCAGCCAAATATTTTCAAAACCATATACACCAATTATACAAAATTTAGAAGCATTTGCACCTCCCCAGATACATACATATTCTGAATCACTTATCCAAGAAAAACAGATATACAATTATTCTTCTCGTAAATACATTGACAACATACACACCTTACAAACCTTATTAAATACCAAACCTATCCAAAGTGAAGAGCTAGCCACACAACAAAAAAGATATATTACCCAGAAATGCCAAAATTACAATAAACTTATTGCCTTACCAGGTACAAACCCAAATCTTATTAAATCATGTTACTATTATGGATTATTATCTACGATTTACACAACCGATGGAGAAGAGTTAGCAGGAATCCCAGAAATTCACAAAGAATTTATGACTTACAAGAGAATTACCAACGGACAATTATTCTATGTTCGATTTGATTCCGCACCAGCAGAAATATTGTTTGACGAAATTAAACAGACTATGAATGTGGTCAAAATGGGTATGACCAGAGATTATATTATTCCGGAAGAAATATGTGAACATACCGAGATACCAAAAACGCAGATACCAGCATTTTACCGCAACAAAAGAGTTATTGGAATAAGCAATATATTATCAGAGTTATTTAATAATTATTCAAATAAAAAGCCAGTTTGGATATATAATTCAAGGAATCAAGCATTGATTTATTCAACTTGCAAAGAAGTTAGAGACCATGACATGAAAGAACTTAGAAAATGGAGATTAACACTCCTCAGATCAGAAGAACAACCATTAACGAGATCTATCAGTAAGGGAATTATTTCAGAAGAAGCTATGGATCAATTTTGTGAAAAAGTTGGTCAAAAATACAAAGACCACATATGCAGCAGATGTAGTGGCAAGCACAATTTTATTCCAGATGTGATGCTACACTGACAAAAAATAGAGAAGATAACCAAAGCAGATACGAAAGAAAGAGATAAAAACAAAAGACATGTGAATAAAATAGCATAACTTTACTTTACGTAAAGTTTGTAAAGTCTTTAGATAGAATAGGTTTTTTTGACTTTTCAAGCCAAAAGCATTTATAAATTTTTCAGCATGATAAAATATGCCAGAACTTTAATTAGGTTAGGTAGAAAAAGACTTTTCAAGTCTTTAGATTTTTTTTGTAAAGTTTTAGAAACGTGTAAAATTATGTAAAGTTTCTCATTATAAATAGAAGACATCGGAGGCATAAGGAGGACAAGCCTTCATGCGTTGAAGCAAAAAATCTCCCTCTTGTCCACAACAAATATTTTGCTTATTTATTTAAAAACAGGTATATTTCAATGGAAAAATCTATGGAGGAACAAAACTTAGGATTATTAAACTTACCAGAACATGTATATTTATAGCTAAATTCATAATTCCTAACAATCATGATATGATAAGATAAGTTCATGTTAGTTACTTTATAGTAGAATTATTCGAAGAATAGCATGTTAAGAACTTTATTAGCAAAGTGGAAACGGAGAAAAATTTCTAAGAACTATTTCATCCTAAAGGTGAAACCAATAAGGCAAGAAGCCGTGGTGGGGAGTAGCCAGAGTTGAGGCGCTGTTTAAGGGAAAAGTATCTGGATTACCATGCTAATAGTGACCGACGAACATGTTATTTAAGAATGATCTAGTATATAGTAATCTAATATGATCATATTTTATTATGTGTATGATTGAAGGAAATATTTTGAAAATAGCAATTTTATGAAAAATGAATAATTATTTATCTGACGAAATGGTAGATAAATTTAAAATACTTATTTTGTATGCACTTAAGGATATAGAAATAGTAGATATAAGAAAAATCATATTAGAAAAAGCATTTGGTAAAGATTATATGACTAAAGTAAATTACATACCATACCATACCTACCTAACTACTCTTACAAATACTTACGTACACACCAACCATGATAAATTACATATATCTAGAATTTTGGGAAAAAGATATAAGAAACATACAGTTAGTAGAAAAACAGATGAAAGTAAATTTAGACAAATACATGAAAACTAAAGATATAAAATATATAGAATTCCTTAATGAAAATATGCAAGAACTACTTAGACTAAAACAAATAACTGAAAAATATTATGAAAAAATATTTAATCAAGCTTAAATGACAGATGATATTAAAATACTTGTTTTATATATACTTATGAGATATAAAAATCATAGACATAAATAAAATAATATGAGAAAAATTACAAGATTATGAAGAGGATGAATTATTAAATAGTATAGAAAACTTACGCATATATTATGAACATCAATACCATTTAGATTCAGATGGATATTACATAGACTAAAAATGTCAGAATATATTAAGAAAATTAGAGAAAACCAAGAAGACCTACATAAAGAAATTAATTATAGAAAATAAATTAGAGAAATAATGAAAAATCTACTAGAAAAATTAAAATGGATAGACGAAACCTTGAAAAATTTAGAAAAAAGCAAAGATAAAAGTTTAGATAGTTTAAAAAATTCATTAAGAAGAGAACAAGAAAAAATAGTTAGTAGTATTAATAACCTCAAACAAGATATTAAATATAGTACAAATAGAATAGATTATTATACATTTACTTTAGAAGAATAAAATGATAAACTACGAATATCCAAAATACTGGGAACAAGAAATGGAAGAAATAAGATTAACAGAAAACCTTATAAAAACGAATTTAATTGAATATTTTAAAACAAAAGATATATAATATATAGAATATCTTTAAAATAATATAGAAGACTTACAAAAACTAAGAGAAAAAGCTAAAGAATATTATAGCAAAGTATTTAATCAACTACCATTTAATCACCCCCAAAATATGAATATCAGTAAAATTGAATATATTAATAAAATAAAAAATACAAGAACGAAGAAAAACAGTTAATGAATATTACAAAAGATTAAATGGTACCAACGAGGATCCTAGAACACTAGATAATTTAATTACGATAATATCTAATTTAGAATATGAATTAATAAAACATTTAAGTCAAGAAGATAAAAATGAAAAATATTTCAATAGATAATATTCACAAAATACATTATATAAAAATAAATACTTATTACCTAATAACTATTTATTTTCTAGTAAAGTTACCGCGCCTAATCCACACCCCTACAATTGCTATCAGAGTCTTGTTATTTCTTATATATTTTGGCATTTTTCTATATAGGTGAAACTTCTGAATCTCCATTTGATAACGTGAATCTTACAACCAAGTCATTCTTAAAGTCAGAAATGAATGCTTATGTTGCATTATCGGGTGGTGTTTTTTTTTCTTTTTATACCTTATATACGATAAGTTCTTCAAAGGCCGTTTTGGAGGAGGCAATGATAAAGGCAGGGATGGGACTGGTGGTAGTGCTAATGTTGCTGATGATGGTAAGGATGGGATTGGTGGTGGTGTTGTGTTGCTGCTGATGCCAGTGGTAGTGTTGCTGATGATGGTAAGGATGGGATTGGTGGTGGTGGTGTGTTGCTGATAATGCCAGTGGTAGTGTTGCTGATGTAGCCAAGGATGTTGATGGTAAGGATGGGATTGGTGGTGGTGTTGTGTTGCTGATGATGCCCGTGGTAGTGTTGCTGATGTAGGCAAGGAGGGTACTAGTAGTTCTAGTGTTGCTGATGTAGGCCAGGATGGTCGGTACTTAGAGAATGGTTAGTATTATTCATTTTATCCTTTTGTTTGCTTTGTATTACCTTAAATGTGTTCAATTATAAAAGTCTTTTTTGCTCAAACTTTTTGTTTGATATTCTTCTTTTTAGGTAACAAACAGATTGAAGTAAGAAGTCTCCAAGAAGTTTGACTAGTTAAGTTGAAATACAACAACAACAAACCCAGTGTATTCCCACAAAGTGGGATCTGGGGAGGGTAAAATGTACGCAGTCCATACCGCTACCTCCGAAGAAGTAGAGAGGCTGTTTCCGATAGACCCCCGGCTCGACTAGTTAAGTTGAAATGTTTCTAAAAAATGGATTCTTCTTTGAACTTCGACCAAGAGCTTTTCTTTCAAGCCTATCTTTCTCATTTTTGATTAGAAGTCAACCAATGACTAAATTGTAGTGTCTCTGTTCTTTGAAGCCTATCTTTCTTATTTTTGATTAGAAGTCAACCAATCACTAAATTGTAGTGTCTCTGTTCTTTGAAGCATTTTTGTGGTCAATTACTTGACATAGTTTGTTTTTTGCACAAACTTGATTGGAAGTCAGCCAATGACTAAATTGCAGTGTCTTTGATCTTTGAAGCATTTTTGTGGTCAATTATTTGACATGTTTGCTTTATGCACAAAATTTTAAGGAGAAATTGATAAGAGGTGCAAATTGACTAATATGACATTATTTAATATTGATTAGATGATGAAAAAATAGTTAATTATCCCTTCAATTATTAAACATGCCAAGTAGCGTATTTCTACCTCAAAATGCACCTCATTTCATTTGAAGCCATTTATAACTGCTCTTCTATCACTAATTTGTTGGGGACTTGCAATCTTGTATATTGTATCTATAATTACTATTTAGGTTGTCGGTCACTAGCAATTGTTGTATTTGAAATTCCTGTTATTTATGAAGTCACACCAGCTGCGTGTTCTCATTCCATATTAGCTTTTTCAGTAGCTTTAGTTCTCATCACAGGTTGATAGATCTGTATCCAGCTGTCGATCGAAACATAAGCTCTGACATTGGCTCTCGCACTCTTAGTTGATAATTGTCACGGTTGTTCTTAAGTTTTTGCTTAGTTGATTTTAGTACTACGTGGCTTAATTTTAGCATTTAAGCCATACGTCATCAAGTAAGGAATCTTTTAATTCATGACTTTTTTTGCTTACTTTTTAGTATTTTAATTTAAAATTAAGCGCTTATTAGCACTTTTTAATGTAGGACTGTTCAAATCTATCCAAGTGCAGGTTACAATTTTCACTTAAGAAAATGGGAGAAAGTTCAGAAACCAAGATGTCTTTCTAGTTAAAAATTGATATGGGTTTGAAGATTGGACCAGTAATAGTGTTACTTATTCTGCATCTAAGTAGTTCCAACAAAAGCATGTTATGTTCAGGATGTAGATTTTGATCGTGACACATGGTGACTTGCCTGTTCTTGATGTTTAGACATTGATTTTTTGTTGGCGACTTACATGTCCTTATGATTATAGATTTAATTTGTATTAACATAATAAAGAATGTATGCGTTCATGGAATATATGTAATTAACTTGATGTGATCTTAACTCGAATAGATTGGTGTGAGTTGTGGTGAAGAATTTATGTGTTAATAAAAACATAGTGTAGTGTTTGGTGGTGTTGTTTTTGTTATTACATTTATTGCTGTGAAAGAGCCCGAGCTGTCCCTAGGTTGAGAGTTATGAAAATCTCAGAATAGGGAGTTCATACAAATCTGAGTGTCGTGTTGTGTAGAAGACTCTTTGTGTCTCATGGTAGTTTTTGTATTGATTTTATAGGTGTGACGTGATAAATAGGAAGTTTAGTGATCTATAAAAAAATTAATTTGGATGTACAAAGAAGAAGGGTGTGTTTGGTATGATGGAAAACATTTTTCAGAAAATATTTTTCAATTTTCTCATGTTTGGTTGGCTTAAAGGTTTTGAAAAATGTTTTCCAAATCGACTTATTTTTCTCAATTTTAAGGAAAATAACTTCCCTTAAAAAAGTAAGGAAAATATTTTCCAAAACTCCCTTTCAACCTCACTCTTAAGTTGAAATATTCATACAACTCTCAAAATCATTCATTCCTACTCCGACCCTCAATTCTCCTCCCCCGAACCCCCCCCCCCCTACCACTCCTATTAAAAAAATATTTTAAATTTTTTTCTTACCTCACCCCCCTACCCAAAACCCAAACCCCTACCCCTTCCAAAATATAAAAAAAAAAATTAAGAAAAATCTAAACTTTTTTCTTACCTTCCCTACCCGACCCCCTACCAACCTCCCCCCCACCCCTCCTAAAAAAAAATGTATTTTTTTTAAATTATTTTTTTTTGAATTTTTTTAATTTTTTCCTTACCCCACCCTCACTCCCCTACCCCGACCCCCACCCCCTAATACTCCCCATTCAAAAAAAATATTTTAAATTTTTTTCTTACCCCACTCTTTCTTCCCTAACCCCACCCCCTACTAGCCCTCCAACCCCCCCAAAAAATTAATTTGTTTTTAAAAAAATCAAACATTATATTTTCTTACTTCACCCTTATTATCTATTTTGACAACCCCAACCCCCACCTACCAACCCCCTCTCCAAAAAAATTAATATTTTTAATTTATTTTTAAAAATAAATTCAAAACTTTTTCCTTATCCCGCCTTTTTTATCCTATTCGTTCTCATTAATTTTTGTTAAATATATACAAATACTTTTAGAAAACATATACTTATCCAATTTGCATAACGATCATACGAATATAAGTAAGAAATAACTTATTTTTCTAGAAAATATTTTTCCTCCTTCATATCGAACGCACCCTAAAAAAAGTATTTTTTGAGATAAACAATTATTTTTCTAAAATGTATTTTTACGTTTTATCTAAAAACTAGAATATATGTTTTAAAAAATATTTTTTCATTCACCAATCAAATACTATAAAATATTTTTCGAAAAATATTTTCCAACCACGAACCAAACATGGGAAAACAAGTAAAAAATCAACTTGTTTTTCAAGAAAATATTTTTCATGGAAAACATTTTCCTTCATACCAAAAACACCCGAAAAATCTAGAAATTTCTCTGAGTCACTGTCTAAGCTCCACTGTAGAGGCTTTGGTGTCACTACATTGAACTGCCGTAGCATTCGGACCAACCATTGTAGCGGTCAGCAGCAGGATACGTCAGATCGCCTAGTGGGCCATTGGGCCACTATAGTTGATAACGATCTCAGTTGAGTGACTAAAATCAATATAAAAACTGTGAAAATTAACAATACAAATAAAGATAGTGGAGAAATTAATACGAGAGTTAGAAGAAATTGAGATGAGAAGAGAAGGAAGAATGACTAACTAAAAATACAATTAACCTTAGGGAGAAGGAGAACTTATTTCTCATTAGAATATAGAAACCCGATTTGAATCCACAAATGAGTATCTCTTGTGAAAATCAAGGTTAAGAAGTTTTAGATCAACAATGGAAATCCAACCATCACTAACCTAGATTTAACTACACTAAACTAGACTAAAGGGATTCCACCCCAAAACACTCTTTAAGAGTATATTCTCAAATCAAAATCTACATAATGAAAATAGCTAAAACAAATATTTATAATCATTGCCTTTACAAAAGGTTACAAATAACTCAGAAGGGACCTTCTTGATTGCGCAAATAACATCTTGATTGCTTCTGACCTTGTGTATTTATTTTTTCATGCCTTCTTCTGGGCTTCGAGCTATCATTCATATATGGAAGCTCATCCTAATATGTCCCACGCTAATCGTGCTTGTAACATCAGATTGGATACCTTATATTGTTACCTTTGAGTTAACCTCGTATATCTATATGTATATATTTATCTAGCTGTGGTATTACCATGTATCCCTCTCTTCCTTTTTTATTCACATTGTATATATCTTTCTTGCCCTTGTATACTACTATATATCCTTCTTCTACTCTTGAATTGTATATTGGCCAGTGATATATGGTATAGTGCTTTAGTTTTCATATACCACTAGAATATGACAATTTATCCTTATTGCCTCTCTAGCTTTATTATGTTAGCTTTCTGGATAGTTGCCTGTAGTTTATATTTCTGTTTGCATGTTATCTATATTTTCATGATCTTTGGAGCTCAGTCAATTGTTGTCTACTGAGTAGCACGTGTTTGGTACTCATACTATACTTTTGTAGCCTGCAGATCGTAGTACGAGTCCTCACCGTTAGTGTGTGCATCGTGCGGAGTAGCTATGAATCGAAGATCTGGGGTGAGCTCCTGAAGTTTGAAGCATTACTACTCTCCCTCTTATTGATTAGACTGATCTTTATGCTGCATTCAGAAATGGGTTGTACATATTGTTCGTAACAAATTTTCTTTGTGCGAAAAATTAACTGCAAGAAAAAATAAAAATAAACAAAAAGAATAATTTTATTTTAAGTAATTTTGCAGGTACAATTCCGTTATTCTCTCGATTCTTCTCTCCTAAGCTTTTCCGTAATTCGAGGGCCTTTGTAGCGTAATTCTCGAACTTTCGGATGATTTGAGCCTCCCAGAAATTTGTTTGGATCTCCAGGAATTATTTGACAGCACTTCGTCTTATCGAGTTGACCTTCGGGCAGAATTTCGTTAGTTGATTCGTTGAAGAGCTGTGTAGTCAACGCAGAAGTTTCCTCCAATGCTTGAAAAATGACCTCAAAATTGTGTAACCCTCCTATTTATAGTTGTAGAAGGCAGGCAGTCCAAGTGTAAATAACCTCTTTTGCCTCATTCTGATTAGTCCATTCAATTTTCAATCTTATCACAAATGTTATGTGACAAGGTTGCTTGTGATTGGCCAAAAACATGTCATTTGGGGCACTTGGCGATGTTTAATTGGCTCTTGAACTTGACTTGGATTGCCACACCATTTGATGAGTGTGGTCTTGCTTCATTGGTCTTTAATTTGACTGGGATGCTACGTCATTTGACACGTGGCATAAGTTTGGACCTCAAGGTGAGGTGAACCTTGAAGTCCTTGATGAGGAATAAAATGGGTTTATTATTTTTATAGCCCAAAATGATTTTAGACCCAATAAAATATGGGTCAAATCTAATTTTTATATGAATTTGACCCAATAAATTTTACGTGTCTACAGATGTCCCCTACTTCAAAGCTCGTCAAGGTGTTTTATTTGTCGGACCTGTTAGAGACAAGATTTGAAGTATTTGTGGAGCCCTTATTCATTTTTTTTTTTGCAAAACTTGAACACTTTGTCGAAATTCGACTCCTCGGATTCATCATAATCTAGGTAGAATAACGTGAATCCCTTCCTTAGGAATGTAAATTCTATTTAAAACTAAATATATCCAAAACTTGTAGGATTCAGGTATTAGTCTTATATCGAATTTTAATAGGATTAAATAATGATGTTATCCCACTTCGAAAAGGATTAGGAATTTGACTTGTTTTGGACACTTGGATGTCCCAGTTCTTCTTGAAGACAACTTGTTCAGCAAATTCCTTTTTGAAATCAAACTGGGGCTTTCCAGAGTTTATATAAGGACATCACCGCCCCATTAAGTCATTGTAATTCAGCCTGAGCAGAAATTCAACTCCCGTTCTTCTCCTTTTTAGCTCTTTTTTCACAATTGAGCTTTCGGGCACTTTGGGGCGTTTATGGAAGAAACTTCATAACGCATCGTGGAGGTGTCTGAATCATGAACGGCTTATAGTGTTGGAAAGTAGATTCGCGAGGCTACGTTATACGCGAAAACCACGATCAATTTATCTCCGGAT
Organism: Capsicum pubescens; assembly: GCA_030864215.1. Lineage (NCBI taxonomy): Eukaryota > Viridiplantae > Streptophyta > Magnoliopsida > Solanales > Solanaceae > Capsicum > Capsicum pubescens. The sequence continues at coordinate 224,520,554 of CM061542.1, read as the reverse complement.
CTGCTCAGGTATCATTTCAAAATTAGACCTTCAGTTCTGTTTCGTCACTTTTTACTTGTTTTGCGCTGTCTCACGAAAACTCTCATATCTTGACATAGGAACATCAAAATCAGGAGGAATTTTTTGCATTAGAAACTACATTCGTAGATCTACATCTCACGTGGAAACCAGAATCAAATTACATCTGAATCGTCCCAGATATCGCTCCCAAAATAGCCTTCTAATCTTGGTTCGCTAGTTATTTCAGCTTTGCGCAGCGTCGCGATAAATTCCATATCTCGACGTGGAAACATCGGAATCAGGTGCCGTTTTTTGCATTGGAAAGTAGATTCGTAGATATATGTATCACATGGAAACCACAATCATATTGCATCCTAATCGTCCCAGATATCGCTCCAAAGACAGCCTTCTAATCTTGGTTCGCTAGTTATTTTACCTTTGCGCAGCGTCACAATAAATTTCATATCTCGATGTGGAAGTATCAGAATCAGATACCATTTTTCGCATTGGAAATTATACTCGTAGATCTACGTTATACGTGAAATCCATCAACAGAAAACTTCTATATTTTCTCAAGTAAATTTTTGAAGTTACAGCCTAAATCTTGCGATAGTCTTTTTTCCTTTAGCAAACTTACCGTTTAATTTAATTTCTTTGGCAGGTCTTCAAACACAGAGAGGATATCTTAAGAAATTTGAAATATGGTGAACTTCTGTGACCAAACGTCACCATATTCTCTACTTGAAATAGCAAACGATGAACGATATTCTCCTGCTAGCATCCTTACCTTGAAAGTTCATCCTCCGGTAATAGGTGTCTTCCCGCTTGACAGAGGATCGCCCGACATGTCCCTTCATCTAGACAAATGGTCGACAAAAGAAGAAATTGATGTCTAAGTTCATTAATACTACTGCTTTTGTGTTGCATTCATCTACACATGACAAAGAATCTGCTGCTACATACCCCAAAGGCTCGGATAAAGGCCGTGCTACATGGAATTATTCCCAATCAGGCTTTGGTGAGTTTCGTTATGTTACTTGCTATTGGGAGTGGGTATAGGATGTCCTTAGCCGTAGCAAGGAGGCACTGGAACGAGCTAAGATTTATGATGCTATTTTCGCCTCTTTATTCACGTACGACGTCAACGAGAATGTTTTGCAGGCCTTTTATGAACTTTGGCATTTCTTGACTAATACAATATGTGTTGGCATTGGTGAGCTTTCCATTTCATTGTGGGACATGCGTATGATTGAGGGTTTTCCAGTACACGAAACTTTCTTTGATGAAGTCGTCCCTTCGACCAAAGAATTGTCACAAACAGATCAGCAAGGGAAGCCATTTTTGCCTAAAACTTGTGCTTACTTATTTTCAGCCTTCTATAGGCTTTCAAATGGTGCATCTAAGGAGGTTTCTATCCGTGATTGGGTGAATTTTTGGTTCAAAGGACTGGAGCGGTACAAGGATCCTTCACCACGAGGCCCTAAACAGCAAGCTAAATCAAAGTCAAATCACAGTCCCAATGGCTACATTGATATGTCATTTTTACCGCGAACGGAAGAAGAGAACGTCCCTTTCGTCGAGTTAGGTGTGGAAGGGTCTCTTAGAGAAGAGAGGAACTTGGCTGATTTTCTTGCTTGCTTGATTTGCAAGTTCGTTCTTCCAATTAAGAAACTTGACCACATCCGTCTTAGCATTTTTAACATTGCAAGTCTAATGGCTCATGGGGAGAGGTTTGCACTAGCGATTCCTTTTTTGGCTAGTATTTATAGAGGCTTGACAGAGATCACAACTTCAACAAACTTAAGTGCAGGCGAAATAATTTTTCCCATACAATATGTCTATGGATGGATTGGTGCATATTTTAACTCCTACTATCAAGCACATCATTACAATGGTACTCGTATGTGTAGGATTCTTGGGAAAGGATGGCTAGAAACTTTGATCTTTCAAAGACAGTTATTTCAGAATGTCGATATCTGCAGTCTCCCCACCTTGGCCATGCTACAACCCAAGGAGTTGTTTATAGCAGACAATGAAGAATTGTCTAGTTCTTGGAACGATTATTTCATTAGTATTCGTTCGAGCTACGTTACCCTCCGGTGTGATGATCACTTTGTCATGGAGACTTACAGTCCCCGTAGATTCAGCCGACAATTTGGATTTGTTCAAGACCTGCCTGGGAACTTCATCAAATGACCATATGACGGCACATTAAAAGAATTGGTACAACTTTGGGACTCTTGCACCCGTCTTAGTAGTTCTTCAACCATTAGTATACCTCCACGTCCTGAAAGGCCTCTAGCGACCAATAGGTATGAAAATTGGTGGTATATTGGTGAACAAACCTTGTTGGGAAGAATAAAATTATCTTAAAAGTTCCCCTTCATCTATCGGAACAAGGTAAGTCTTCTACTTCCTCCCTTGTTAAGTCAAAGACGAGCCCGTTGTCTTCTAAGTCTTCACCTTCAAGGGGTAAGTTGGTGAAAACTGGAAAAGGATCATCCTTCATTGAAATTGAATGACACTCCTTCTGTGGCTTCGAATAAGACTCGCAAGCAAAATAATGATTCTTCTTTGCTTGAGATTAATAGTGGAAAGATGCCAACCAAAACGCCACTCGAAGATAAGATTCCGCCTATCTGCATAGTTAATGAAGTTGTAGATGCTAATGGTGACTCTAGATCAACGGAAGGAGATCAAGACCAGCATTGGAAGCGCAAAAGAAAGAGGACAAAAGACCATTCTAGCGAGTTTGTTGATTTGGACATTGCTACTATAGATAGCGAGGCATTTCCTGTTAACGACCCTAGCTCCATTATGCCATTGCCTGAACTCGTAGAACAAGTAAGATTACTTTTTTTATTTGTTAAAAATAATAATAATAATAATAATAATACCCTGCTAATCTTTTTTTTTTCTTTTTTGAAGTTGGATCTCCAAGGCATTTTTACTGATATGCTTAATGGCATTTTTATGGCGTTACGAGTCTAAGTTGCCTTGATACATCTTCTCTTCCTGTGACATAAGCTTTGATAAATAACATAGAGGTTGTGGCTGCCCAAGATAAGTCGCCCAAAGTTCATGAGCCTTCATTGTGTTTATCGTCATTTGTTGCTCCAAATTTTGAACCACAAGAGACGGTCTCTACTTTTAAGAAGTCATACATTCTTCAGATGTGTGGTGCATTGCATGAATGGCTAACCATGTTCTCCGTTGAATCTTCGGACGACTTCTCAAAGTTAAAAAATGGTGTGAACATGCTCATGGAGGACCTCAAAGGGATTAACGCCATCAATACCTCTATTCTAGAGGACTCTATTAATGCTTTTATAAAAACATATGAGGAGTATGACGCTATGAAATCATCTTCATCCTGGAAAATAACTAAAGAGAACCATGTGCAATAAAGCCTTGTTAATGCAAAAGAGGAAAACACCAAGGAGCGAGTGCGCATGGAGGATCTTCAATCAAATCTTGCTAAGTTTGATGAAGAACTGAAGCTCTTATCTATGAAGAGGGAGAAAACCATTTCATGCATAAAAGAGAAAAAAGAACGGTTGTCTAAAATCCAAGAGAAGATTATCACTTTCGAGGGCGAGCTTCATGCAATTAGAGAGAAACATCCATTATCTGAAGATGAAGTGGAGAAGCTATCCAAACTGAAAGAGGCAGTTGAGGCGAGTCGTCAACAAATTCTGGAATTTTAACCTTTTCCATGGTTTAGATATTTGCTTAGGATTTTTTTTTATTGCTTATTATGATGTAGTGACATTTTTGCCTTTGGTGCAATAAAAGTGACCTTAGCTTTCATTTAAATATAGTGGCGTCTGTTTTCTTTTTTAAATGATCAAGCTAGATAAATTCCCCCCAATCATGAATAAACTTTGAGCTCTGTTGATAACATGTATCAAAATCAAACTTCTTTCCAATTAACCGAAATTAATTTTTTTTGAAGTTAACCATGAATTTGTCCAATTTCATAGTTTTGCGCGGCTAGGGTAGAAAATTCATAACTCAATGTACAAGTCTTTGAATTATGAACAGTCTTTTTTATTGCAAAGATAACACAAAGAGACATAACATATGTAAAAATCAAGACCATGTCCTTTACGAATTTGTACAGATACGTCATTGAAGTTAGCTCAGTTTGAAACGTGAGGGTCTCTTTCTCAGCTTTGAGCGGCTATGGTAGAAACTTCATAACTTCATACAGAAGTGTTTGAATTACAAGCCGTCTTTTTTGTTCCAAAGATAACACCAAAATATACAACATATTTAAAAATCAAGATCATATACTTTACGTATTTGTATAGATTCATCATTGAAGTCAGCTCAGTTCGAAATGTGAGGGTCTCTTTCGCAGCTTTGAGTGGCTATGGTAGAAAATTCATAACTTAACGCAGAAGTCTTTGAATCACAAACCATATTTTTTGTTGAAAATATAACACCAAGATCTACAATATATATAAAAATCAAGACCATATCCTTTACGTATTTGTACAGATTCATCATTGAAATCAGCTCAGTTTGAAATATGAGGGTTTCTTTCTCAGCTTTGAGAGGCTATGGTAGAAATTCATAACTTGACGCAAAAGTTGTTGAATTACAAGCCATCTTTTTTGTTGCAAATATAACACCAAAAGATACAACATATGTAAAAATTAAGGCCACATCCTTTACGTATTTGTACAGATTCATCATTGAAGTTAGCTCAGTTTGAAACGTGAGGGTCTCTTTCTCAGCTTTGAGCGACTATGGTAGAAACTTCATAACTTGACGCAAAAGTCTTTGAATTATGAGCCATCTTTTTTGTTGCAAAGATAACACCAAAAGATACAACATATGTAAAAATCAAGGCCACATCCTTTATGGATTTATCTAGATATACCATCGAAGTCCGCTTTACTTTACTTGTTTCTTCACCTTTGCACGTCTATGGTAAACTAAGTGAAGAAACATCTAATTCATGCGATATCTGTGTCACTTCAAAGTATTATTGCCGTGCTCAAGTATTGACACATCTTTTTTTTTTAACTCATATGACTGAACTTAGAGTAAAAGCATACTCTAAGCTGCCTACTTACCTCAAGAGGATCAAGTCATAATGTAGTTCAGGATGATGAGTTATATTTTTTTTCTTTTTTTCTTCTTTTTTATTTTTTTAGAGCAGATCACAGTTTAGACTCATGCGGGCCAGGAGTAGACATGTAGTTTATACTCGTGCCTTAAGAAGCGTAGACGACCTTCATGGAAAGTACTGCTTCAGGAACTTGCCATTGATGGGACCAATTCTTACACCATCTTGATCGACGATCTTATAAGCGCCACTTGAATATGCTTCTTTCACAACATATGGCCCATCCCATCCCATTTAGATGTAAACTTGTCACCGATGCATTTGTTGAGGATTATGGGTCTTTGAACTGCTAAGACCAAGTCTCCTACTTGAAATGACCATGGTCGCACTCTCTTGTTGAAAGCTCTAGAAAGTCGAGCTTGATAACACTCCAACTTTTGTTGTGCTTCTAATCTCTTCTCATCCAATGCCTCTAACTCTGCCAGACGAAGTTGAGCATTACTTTTAGTTGTAAGAATTTCTTGGATCGCCATTCGTAGTGATGGAATTTGTTGTTCTAGTGGAAGGACTGCTTCTACGCCATACACCAACGATTATGGAGTTGCTTAGGTAGTAGTTCTGCAGGTCGTACGCTATGCCCACAAAGCTTCACCGATCCTCTCATGCCAGTCTCTTTTATTTTTCGCAACCACTTTTTTCAAGAGGTTACCAAGTGTTTTATTAAAAGCTTCGGCAAGACCATTGGCAGGCGCATTGTACATTGAAGACTTATGCTGCTTAAAATTGAACTTTCTCGCACAAAGTCCTCATGAGCTTATTATTAAAGGGTGTTCCATTATCAGTAACTATGTTTCTTGGTATGCCATACCTAAAGATGACGTTCGACTTGATAAAATCAATAATATTTTCCTTTTTCACCTCTTTTAGCGGCACAACTTCCGCCCATCTCGAGAAATAATCGGCAACTAAGATGTACATTTGCCCTTTTGATGACTTTGGGAGAGGTCCAATAATATCAAGTCCCCACGCATTGAAAGGCCATGATGCTATAGTTGGATAAAGATGCTCTGGAGCCTGAAGTATATAATTAGCATGAAATTGACGTGCTTGACACCTTTTGGCATACTCTAGACAGTCCATCACCATTGTTGGCCAGTAGTAGCCCATCCTTTTGATGCAAAAATAAAGTTTAGGCCCTGATTGGTGCGCTCCACATGTGCCAGAATGTGCTTCCTCCATTGTTTGTTGAGCTTCTTCTTTGTTAAGACACCACAAGAGTAACCCCTCGTAAGAACGATGAAATAAAATCCCCTCATGAAAAATGAATCATGGTGCCCTTCTCCTAATGTCTGCTCTTTTCCACGGCTCCTCGGGCAGCCTTTCATGTTTGAGATACTTAATTAGTGGTTTTATCCAATCTTCTTCTTCAACAACTCGAATAGATGTATGGAGGATTTCGTGTAATTGAAGATCAAGGCAACCGAGAATAACCCACCGATGACTTACTTACACCTTTGTTGACTCATTTTCTCCGAGTGCCATCATCGTAGCTAAGTTTGCTAGAGCATCCGCCATGCGATTTTCTTCTCTTGGGACGTGGTTTAAGAACACTTGATCAAACCTTTCAAGAACACGAGTAGTGTATTGATGATATGGTATAAGATCTTCCTTCTTCACCTCGTAACTGCCTAAGAGTTGATTTATGATCAACTTAGAGTCACCATAGATATCCAATTATGGAATTTTCATATCTAATGCCATTTCAAGTCTAATAATTAAAGCTTGGTACTTTGCAGTGTTATTGAAACATGTTTCACCCAGAACAAATGAAAATGGCAAGATTAGTCTTTTTGGTGATATCAACACGACTCCTGCCCCTGCATCATCTTGACTTGCTGATCCATCGAAGAGCATTGTCTATGTCGGCATTTCTTTAGTAAATAATACATCTTCATCAGGAAAATCATCCGAAATCTCCCATTCTGCTGGCAGGGGGTGATCAGCAAGGAAATTAGCAAGTGTTTGCCCTTTTACAACCTTTTGAGGCATGTATATGATCTCATATTAGTTAAACAATATAGACCATCTGGCTAGATGTCCTGAGAGAACTGGACGAGTCATCACAAACTTCACAGGATCAGCTCAGGAAATTAGCTTGATGATGTATGCTTCAAAATAATGCCTTAATTTCTTTATCGCATAAAGCAAGGCCAAACACATCTTTTTAATGGGCGTATAATTTAACTCAACTCCAATCAAAGTTTGACTTAGATAGTGCAATGGTTGATCTCTCTTAGATTCATTATCTTGGTCCAGAAGTGCTCCAAGTGATCGCTCTTGTGATGCAATGTAGAGTATCAATGGCCTACAAGGAATTGGTGCCCCCAATACAGGTGGATTCAATAAGTATCTTTTGATGCTTTCAAAATTATTTCAACATGATTGATCCCAGTGGAAAGGGGCATCTTTCTTCATTAGATGACTGAAGGGTTGACATCGTCCAACCAAGTTAGAGATGAACCTCCGAATGAATGCCAAATTTTCTTGCAGACTGCGGAGGTCTCTCAAGTTCCTTGGCTCTGGTATTTCCTGAATGGCATCAATATTTGTGAGATCAACTTTAATTCTGCGGTGACGCATAATAAAGCCAAGAAACTTTCCCGAAGTAACTCCAAATACGCATTTGAGTGGATTTATTTTCAAGTCAAATTTTCTTAACCTCTCAAAAACAATACGAAGATAATCAAGATGGTCGTCCCTATACTTTATCTTCACCACCAATTCATCGACGTAGCATTCCACCCTCTTATGCAATATATCATAAAAAATGTTTTGTATTGTATGTTGGTAGGTGGCACCCGCATTCTTTAGACCAAAAGGCATCACCTTGTATCAGCATATCCCTTTTGAAGTTCGGAAAGCAGTGCATTCTTCATCTCTTAGGGACATTCTGATTTGGTTATATCTGGAAGGCCCATCCATAAATAAATAGTTTTATGTCCATTCATCGCATCAACCATGAACTCTATGATTGGTATCGGAAAATCATCCTTCGGACACGCCTTATTCAAGTATCGAAAATCAACGCACATACGTATTTGGCCATTCTTCTTTTTGACAGGTACAATATTTGAGATCCATGATGGGTATTTCACCTCTCAAATAAATTCATCTTTGATGAGCTTATTGACCTCTACTTCAATTTGTGTTACTAACTCAGGGAGAAACACTCGTTGTGACTGCTTTACAGGATATGCCCCCTTTTTTATCCCCAAATGATGAATAACTACCTTAGGACTAAGGCCAGATATTTCTTTGTATGACCAGGAAAAGACATCTTTGTAATTGACTAATAACTTGAAGTAGTCCCTCTCTTCTTGCGGTGTAAGAAGTGTACTAGCAAAGGTTGGGCGCAGATTCTCTAATGTACCTAGGTTTATCTCCTTGAGTTTATCTACAGTCGATTGTACTCCATCCTCTAGTTGAGGGGGTGCTTCTTGAACATTATCATCTATTTCATCATGGCACAGATTTTCCTTCACTGTTATATGATATGATGCACTGGCTTCCTCTGGATCCTCTTTTGTTTCTCCAAGATGTTGGTTGGTAAAAACAATAGTTCTTTTTCTTACCTTTAGCGGGCCATCTGTGGTAATTGACAAAATAAACTTTTTTTTCATGCGCGATGGGAAAACACTATGAATTTCCTTGTCATTAATGTCCTCAGAGAAATATTATTGTTCGTGCCCCAACAACGTCTTTCTAGATGATGGATTTTCCATAGTTCCCAAGCGAAGGAAACTAGAGGCATTCGCGGTGGTAACACGTCCTTCTACACAGTTACAAGCTCCACTTCCATCTTTGCCTCCTAATCTATCAAATATAGAGACACGAGGTATTAATTTTCCTATGCAATTAAACACTAAGGTCCATTGTGGTGTTTTCTCGTCCTCACCCTTCTTTTCCCCTTCTATTGAGATGTGGTGAGATGAAGTCATTTCCTTCACCTTCCTAGCTAAAATTTGAAGAGGCTCTGGAAATTTGAATCCTAGCCCAAACTTAGGAGTGGCGACGTAATGTCCTTGCTTTCTCAACTTCATTTGGGATGCTGCAAGGTTGTGTATTTTTTCGCCAGTGACTTCATCCTTGAGCTCTCCTAGTCTTGTCAGATTGGAGAAGTCACAACCTGATTTTTCAAGTAATGTGAAAGCCTTTTGATCAAAGTGACCTTTTATCTTTTCAACTAAGGTGTCATTTCTTGAGGACTCAAGAGTAATAGGTTGGAATTGTATGACTGGTACAACCATACTCTTCTTCAAATCTTGTAACATTTCATGGCTTATTTCTTTTCTTGGATGGAGAAATTGTTGAGTACATGCCTCTAGCAAGGGTTGCCCCTCTCTTCGACGCTCACGTGGAATATAGCAAAAGACTAAATGCTCATTATCTGTCTTTACTTTCATGTCTCCTTCAGATGATGAGAACTTAATGGAAATTCCTTCAGTTCTTTCCTTAGACATCTTAGCAATACCTGCTTTCAGTCCTACCTCTTCTTTTGAATTGACCCCGATTGGGTTGGAGGGTGTTGGTTTCTTCACATCTAACTCACAAGAGTCTAAGTAGAATTTCGCATCTGCAAAGTACGACTCTATTTCTGTGAAAGGATGAATATCCGCATTAACTTTGACTACCTCACCATCCTTCATATACTTCATGCACTGATGTAAAGTAGATATTACCACTCCATTTTCATGCAACCAGGGGCGTCCAAGCAACAAGTTGTATGATGTCTTGGCGTCTATGACGTGAATCAAAATATTTAATTTCATATTGCCAATGGATAATTCTACGGAGATTTTTCCCATGGCTCTCTTCCCTCTTTAATTGAAGCCTTGGATTGTTATATTGCTTTTGGACAGTTCATCAATAGAGATTCCAAGCCTTTTGAGCACTGTCCTTGGCATGATATTAACCGCTGAACTATCATCGATCAGTATGCGATTGAGATATTGTTCTCGAATAGCTCCTACAATAAACAAAGGCCTGATATGCAGTTTGGACCCTAACAACAAGTCATCATCGGTAAAGGAAATTACAGCAAAATACTGTGCAACTGTTGGCTTAACATGACATTCTTGTGCTATTGTTAGATGATGCTCTTGTTTGCTTTCCTTGGGTTCTTCTATGCTGGAAATTACATGTGTCGCCCTGACTTGGCTATCTTGAAGGAATTTTTTCAGAAAAAATTCATGCAACGTGACAGGGCTTCGAGCCTTCTGTGACAAGAAACCACTAGTCCTCTTGCTAGCATTAAACTTGACACTTTTTTATGGTCGCTGATCCACATTATGCTCCATCACTTTCAGCTCAGGAAGTCGTATCCTTGGAACCGCTCGATGTCTTCTTTTTTTATGAGAAACAAGAGTCCAACCGTCATCCTCATCATTTTCAGAATTGTCGTCTACCTCTATTGCAGCTTCAGAAGTTCTTCTTGGGGCATCAACTTCAATCGTCCTGAAGCTCCCAAATTGCAATAAGATGGTGCTTCGCATAGTCTGCGGCATGGAGCATTTTTGTCGATCGACAACACTAGCATGATTTGTATCCATTATTTCATCCATGTCGATGATGATTTTCCCTTCACTTACTAGTGTCATGATTTTCTCCTTCAAAACGAGGCATTTCCCCGTCGGGTGGCCAATGACGCGATGAAACTTACAGTACTTGGGATCATTAACCCTATTAATTTCCTCAGGCCTCGTTGATTCCGGAAGATCAATGGCTTTTTTGGACAATAATTCATCAAGGATCGTGGGCACGTCTGAATCTAGAAACGGGTAAACTTTTGCTTCTAACTCTTTCAAAGTTGGGCAACGTTTTTCCTCCCTCGGCTGTTGCTTGGAGGTTTCATCTTTCTTCACTTTTTGCTTCATCGTGACCTTTACTAAAGTTTCTTTCATCGCTATGGATTCTTTAGTATGGATCTTTGGGGTCGTACCCTTCTTGAACTCCTTCTTTTATTTAGTAAGATCAACAAAAGGAGACATCTTCCCATGACTTGCGATGCTTAACTCCATGTCATGTGCTCGTGTATCAAGTTCTTCAAAAGTTCGCGGTTTGATTCCTTGTAGTATGTATAGAAGGCCTCAATGCATTCCTTGAGTGTACATTTCTACAACGGATATTTCAGAAAGGCGATCTTTGCAATCCAAACTCAATGACCTCCAACAATTGATGTAATCCACCACAGGCTCATCTTTTCTTTGCTTAGTTCCAGTCAACTCTATCATACTCACAGTTCGTCTAGTGCTGTAAATCGATTGGGAAATTTCTTCTCAAGCTGCTCCCAACTATCCATTGACTCATGGTCCAAGTTGATATACTAGTCGAATGCATTCCCTTTTAATGAACGGACAAACTGCTTCACCAGGAGATCGCTGTTTGTTCCAGCATTGCTACAAGTTTTGACAAAGTGGGCGATGTGTTGCCTCGGGTTTCCCTTGCCATCAAATTGCTGAAACTTTGGTGTTTGATAGTTTGTTGGCATGGATAGATAGTCAATTCGCCTTGTGTAAGGCTTGGAGTAATACAACGAACTTTGTGGTGCTCTGCCATATTGAGCCCTGATAGAGTTAGTTATCATGTCTCGCAACTGCTGAACAGACAGAGCTCCAACCGAAGTAGATTGTTTTTCTTTTGGAGATTTAGTCTTGCTAGGTGACTCGTCGACACTCTTATTTTGCAGAGTAAAGCCGGGTGGATAAGCAGGGTCGTGGCTCAATTCTCCAGGGGCGAAGGACTCCAACTTGTTCATCAGTTGAGCGATTTGAAGATTTTTATCCTCAACAAATTTCTTTAAAACTTCAATGGTTTGTTCCATTATTGTGAACTTCTCATCCATATCAGTCGCGTCAGCCATTAAGGCGTTGACCTTTGTTGGAACTGGAGAATCAGTCGAATTTTCATATCCACTAAAATTGACGTCAGTCTGAGAGAGTTCATCACATAGCAAGGATGTTAAGTTGCCCCCAGGAGTTGCGATTCCAGCCGCCATAAGAGATTTGCTTTTTTTTGCCTTCTTCAAAGAAGTGAAGTATTCAGATCCGTCCTAACCACTAGTCTTTAATTTGCGCCAAGTGAGTGGACCAACATGGTTGAGCTCACAGATGTGGCAATAACAGAGTTCTTGCATGGGACAACTTTAGTATTTTCGAAGTCCATAGCAGTAGTTGAATTTGATTTGCAGGAAGAAGAGATAGAGAGTAGAACCGATCCCACTGGGCGTGCCAAAATCTGTTCGCAACAAATTTTCATTGTGCGGAAAATTAACTGCAAGCAAAAATAAAAATAAACAAAAAGAATAATTTTATTTAAAGTATTTTGCGAGTACAATTCTGTTATTCTCACGATTCTTCTCTCCTAAGCTTTTCTGTAATTCGAGGGCCTTTGTAGCGTAATTCTCGAGCTTTCAGATGATTTGAGCCTCCCAGAAATTTGTTTGGATCTCCAGGAATTGTTTGACAATACTTCGTCTTATCGAGTTGACTTCCGAGCAGAAATCCGTTAGTCGATTCGTCGAAGAGCTTTGTAGTCAATGCAGAAGCTTCCTCCAACGCTTGCAGAATGACCTCAGAAAATTGTGTAACCCTCCTATTTATAGTTGTAGGAGGTTGGCAGTCCAAGTGTAAATAACCTCTTTTGCCTCATTCTGATTGGTCCATTCAATTTTCAAGCTTATCACAAATGTTATGTGACAAGGTTGCTTGTGATTGGCCAAAAATATGTCATTTGGGGCACTTGACGATATTTTATTGGCTCTTGAACTTGACTTGGATTGCCACATCATTTGATGAGTGTGGTCTTGCTTCATTGGTCTTTAATTTGACTGGGATGCTACATCATTTGACACGTGGCATAAGTTTGGGCCTCAAGGTGAGATGGGCCTTGAAGTCCTTGATGAGGAATAAAATGGGCTTATTATTTTTATAGCCCGAAATGATTTTAGACCCAATAAAATATGGGTCAAATCCAATTTTTATATGAATTTGATCCAATAAATTTTACGTGTCTACACATGTATATTTATTTAGTATTTGACCTTGTACTCTTATCGTATTAGAAGCTCTTATACTAACTTCAACAAATTTTGAGATTGCTATATGTATATATTAGCCTTTTTATCATATTTATTTTGCTATTTTCATCCATTTCTCTTGATAGTCCGTTACTAGTAGGTCAGACCACGGGATGGCTAACCTACTGGTGAGTTATATAGGTTTCATTGTTTTATCCTCTAATTTCATTTAAAAGAAAATAATTTCAATTTTTTAAAACTATTTTAAAAGATTCAAGAAAGTTTCGAAATAATTTTGAGAAATTTAATGAGTTGCCACTTGGTTTTTATAGAAAACATTAAGAAAACTTAAAAGAAATTTCAAAGATTAAAAATCTGAAATAAATTTTTGAAATAAGAGAGACTAAGGGTTCAATTAACGTTCTATGAAGGTTTTTAAGACACTTAGGAGCGTCCATTTAAAAAATGATTTACCAAAATAATTTTTGACTAATTTAACTATGGCTAGTTTTGTAAACACTTGATTTTATGAAAAATATTAAAATCATTTATTTATTTATTTATATTATTTTTGAAGGCCTAAAATGACATTTATTAATTCAAGTAAAAAATAGTACTATTTAAAGAAATTTTTCTATAAAGAATGTTGAACTAAACCCGATTCATTTGTCGATTTAAGGAAAAAAATATTTTCACAAAAAGAAAAAATAGAAAAGAAAGTGATTTTGAATATCGTTGTTGACAACATAAATTTACATTTTTAAAGAAAAATATCAATTTAAATAAATTATGAAAGTTGATTAATTAGTGAAAATATTTTTATTTTTTGCATAGAAAACTGATTTTGGTTGATGAGAATTTTTATTTAACTTAAATAAATCAATTTAACATATTAACAAAACAAAATGTCATTTTTGTTCTCAAAGAGTAATTCTCAAGAAAAACACAAAGAGACTAGTTTTATTAATCCAAGAATTTAGATTACGTGACGAATTATAAAGAAAGAAAATAAAAAGATAAAATAGAAATGACAATTCAAAAGGGGATTTAATTTAATTTAACCAAAGTTCATTACAAACAAGTAATCAAATAGGAATATACAAATAAACTAAAGAGGAAAAGTTTAAGATTTCGGGCCTTGATTTGGCACATTAGAATCTGCCCAATTTTTGGGCTCATTTTTATGGATTTTCAGCCGTTTCAGCTATGTTATTGGTTGTATATCACAGGCCTTTATCCTTGCATTTTTGTATATCTGGTGTATACATGACCATATATTAGTCATATATGCATATGTTTTAGTCTGCCACCTGTATACTAACTTCACATCCTCATTTTTCATTGTGTATCCTCTGTATATCAGCCTCCCTAGCACGTATATCGCTGTATACTGGTTCTAAAGATCGTCCTTTCGGGACATGGCCGTGTTGGGTCTGACCCAACGAGGATGCAAGGAAAGAGTCCAAAACCGACTAAAACAAGTTCATGCACAAAAAAGAGATGGAAGATTAGCTTCAACGAACAAATTCTATATATGTTAAAGGGACATTGATAGTGAAGAGCAAAGAGAAGATCAAACTTTAAAAGAACAAACTTGAATCGTATATATACTCAAATATGCATATTGGAACCAAATAGAGATAGCTCGTCATTATTCTTGATTTTAAATATTTAACAGAAAAACACTTTATAGATTCGAAGACATTTTCCTTAAGTCTAAAGTCAAGCAACAAGGCAAGAGACCGAGGACGAGTGCATAAAAAAAGAACACAAGCTTGGAGAAGTTAATTTTTACACATAATGTCCATTCCAGATTTCTTTTCTTTTAAACCACATGAATTCCAAACACACGAGCAAATCCTAATACTAATTTTTATAAGAAGTAATAAAGCCTTGAATGAGGCTAAACCAGTCCATCTCATAGTCAATCATGTACCCACAAAATAATCTATAAACCAATATATATACTAATTAACACCTACTCATGAAAGTGTGATCTTGCATTATGCTCAATATTTACTGTATGTCTCTCTAATGCAACCAAGAATTGACCAACATGATCAAGTAAAGAAAACAAAAACTTTATTCTTTAAGAAGGAATTAAAGTGTAGCTAAACTAAACTTCACGTTCTTGGGAGAAACTAATAGTTAACCCAAGAAGCACGGTTCATAAACCCGGTATGATATGGACGACCATAAAGGTGTTGAAATACGACTCAAAACAACACCATCTACTAATCTAGATCTCTCAAGCCAACAAAGAGATAACATCGGGATTACAGGAAAACATCAATGCCGAATGGCCAATAAGGGATTACAACGACAATCTTTAGTGCCTGTTTGAATGGTGGTTTCTGTGGTATGGTATGGTTACCAAGACAACCATGTTTGTTTTGATTATTTTCTAAAAGATGGTATGGTATGATATCTTTTCATTATTTGGTAACCATGAAATACCTGAATTTATAAAACCACCGATTTGATGGTATCCCATGATTTTCTTATTTCTTTTTCCAAATATTACTTTCAACCCTAATATGTTTTATTTTTACGCTTTTCTGCTCAATCCCTCCTTTGCGTTGCTCTTCACCATTCTCAAACCTTGTAATCACTAAATCAATTCCTTTCTATTTCAAAAGGTATGCACAAAACTCATTTCGAGTTAATTCCTCTTTTTTTCTTTCTAATTATTCTTTCAATCTTTTTTTTTTAAAATAAATTAATTTTTTAAAATTAAACCTCTGCATATAACACTAAATAAAAGATTAAATGAAATCATCTAGAAAATCTATTTCTGGGTTTACTTAATTTCGATTTGTGTTGCAGCTAATTTAATTTGATTTTCGTAGAAGCATTAAAACGAGCAGCTTATGTGCAATTTTGTTTTTACTGCAAAATATGATTGTGATGTTCCTTGGGAGTATCATGGATAAAATCTTGTACTTAGCCTAATTGCTACACTAATTTGGTACTGGGACATGATTTTTTTATTGAAGAGTGAAGGTCTAAAGTATCTCAATTTTTTTGAGTTTCATATCTGAACAATTACGCGTGGACTGTTAGATGGCTGTTGCTGTTAGTTAATTCACCTTAATTTAGTTAATTCACCTTAATTCAACACATCTTATCTGGGATGGGATTTTTTTAGACTCATAGAATCAAGATACCGTGTGTTACAGAAGAATTGAATGACAATTGAGTAATGTTAAACATTGTATGCAGGACAGTAGAGTTAATAAGAGGTCCCTCTCTTTGGGGCTAAATGCCATTTTTTCTGTTCATCAATTATAGTTAACATGAATTTTGGCATTCATGGTAGTTGTCATTTTGTAAAACGAGATTAAACTCTCCATTTGTTAAATTAGGAGTGCCAAATAAGTTTTACTTGATTTTCATTTTGACACAACCCGAGCCAGGGCCTAGTCGTGTCGAGTGCCTCAAGCCCAACTGGGACTGGAGATCCCTAATACCCAACCATAACCACCCTACACCATATGCTGAATAAATTCCGACTATATAACATAACAAGATGAAACAATCATAAATCAAATATAGTCAAACAGAGTCAGCCCAATACAACTACCAATGCCAAGGCTGACACCAATACTGACACACCCATGCCAATCCAAAAGTCTCACAAAGCCTCTATCCAAAATTAAAATAATATTCGATCGGAACATGTCCCCGACCATAGCCAAAATCGAAGTCTAAGAAATAAACAAAAGTGTGTAGAGAAGACTATAACATTAAATGGAGCCTTCCGGAGTAAGGAAACTCACTATTTTAATCTGACACAAAGCTATCCTCGAATCTAAGTCACTGAGCAGGAGGAGTAGTATGGCTGGTTCCTACATTGCGTGGGGATACATCGCCCGAAGATGGGTTAGCGGATGAATGCTAGCATGCACTCAGGATTAAGGATAAAGTAATGTCAATATTTAAAACCAAGTAAATAACTATATGCAACCACATCCATCCATCTATATATATATATGTATATATATATATATATATATAGGGGATCAAATTTAGCATGTATTTACAACTTTAACCTGGGCTGTGTAGCTTGACTATCCTAAAACCACCCACGGGCTATATGGGTCCAGTGTTACCTCCTAAACGGGCCCTAATGTGTGTAGCCGCACGAATCAAAGATATCATAGAGGTAGAGATTCCCGTTTATCCTTCACCCTCCATGATACATATATACAAGTATGACTTAGATGATTCCAGTGTTCACCACAAGTACATGGTCACCATAAGTAAGCCTCATGTTCGCAAACATAAGTTTCCAATGTCCGTCCATTGGACTCACACCTTCACGGTTAGCTATCACAACCGCCATTATTGCCCAATTAAAACCATTAGAACATAACCAAACCACCAATTCCATGTAGTAATTACAAAGGCATTATGTAGTGGTATCGTCATACCGACTATAGCTTGCAACCAATGTCATCAGACAATCCTTAGGGGATTCCCATGTACCCCACACGATTTCCAATTAAACCAAACCATGGCCACCAAGGTCTAACCAGATCATTTAAAACCATTTAAACCAATTTAGGTTCCATAACCATATTATGCAATGCAATAGTTTCAATAAAAGTCAAACTATGTGACAAAACCACTCTTATAGGCATTTTAATAAACATATTGAAGGCATATAATTTCCAAAACCAAAACCAAGAACCAATTGACCATTCCCATGAAATCACATGTTCAATTACACAATTTTAACGTGAAGACCATAAGAAAAACATGGGAAAACAACATTCATCCATTAACAACCAAAACCCCCAACATACAATTCAAAACCAAACAATACCCACAATTAAATCATGAAATCCATTCATTAAAACATGAATTTAGTTTAAATAACAATGAGGAAGGAGTAGCATTCCTTAGATACCAAAGAAGACAGAGAGAAACCACCCTTAAAAGCCCTAATTGATCACCTTGAGGAAACCCTAGCCTTTTTCTTGAACTAAGAGCGTTGAGAGAGATTTGAGAGTGCTTAAAGTGTTTTGATTGAGAATAATAGGGTAAATAAAGTCCCAATGGTATTTTAAGTCGTGGGGTCAAAAGAAGTTAAGAGGAAAAATGTCCAGAATACCCCCAACTTAAATTGTAAATTTTTTTGTAGGTGGGTACGGTTTGGGTACCTCACTCGTACCCTATCATACGAGTAGTACTCCTAACTCGTAACCAGGATGGAAAGTTGAACTCCATATTCTGTCCAACATACGACTCCCTTTGCCCAAATCATACCATCACCATATGACAAGCACCCACCTAGTCATACCCTAAGCAGAATGTCAAGGCTAGACATAGGACATCATACAGTTTGGCACTATACTTCTTGTTCCCTAACATACGACTAGTATGATTTCCATTCGTACCTTGGAAAAAAACCAACCAAACCACACCCTGATTATCATACGACTTGGGCTACTAAGTCATATCCACATCATACGACTAGTAAGCTTGAGTTGTATGGTGGCCGGAGAGTTCAAAACCAAGGAAATTTCTAAGGACCAAAACTTAGGGTGTTTCACATTTGTTCTATTTACTAGTTCTTTCACGATATCTGTTGTTAGCTACATTAATAGACTAATAAACATGTTGTTTGATGCAGGTATATTTTTGTGGGGTCTCAACTACGGCATTTATGTTTGCCTACTCCATATCCTTCTATTCCAAATCAAACATGAGCGGGGTCTTGCAAACTACTGCCTTCTTTGTATACAACACTTGCATATGCTATGTATTTTTGCTTATGCTTGGAACAATAAGTCTCCGTGCTTCCTTGGTGTTTACCAGTCACATCTACCATGCTGTAAAAAGTGAATGAAAATTCTTCTTGGTTGCTATTATTTGAAGAGCTCTTTAGTGATTTGAGAAGTTAAACAGAAAGGGTTTCCATCTTTGTGGTCGATATCATTTTACGACATCTTCTGTGATTTGAGAAGCCAAACAAAATGGGAAAGGTTTCTTGTTTTTGGTCAAGTGAACATTGGCTGCAAAACTAGCAGAATTTCAAATTTCTTGTTTTTGGTCAAGTGAGCATTGGCAACAAAACTATCAGAAGTTCAAATTAAACAATAGTTAACATCCCTATATGAGTTGAAAATATGACCAGATTTTTGTATGAAGCTAGGTAGTTACATTTTTTTCTATCCTTAGAGCAAATCTTGTTCTTAACAACAATTGAAATTTGAAAAGTTTAGCACTACCAAGTAGTTCATTCTTATTACTGTGTTTGTTCCTATACAACTTAAGTTTGCATTCATGAAAGTTGATTTGCAGTTTATAGACCATTCTATCTATCAACTATGTAAAACTGTGATCAAATCTGCACAATTTAGATTCTTAACACTTCAGATTCCACATTCTATTTTTCATATGATGCAATCACATGACTTTTCCATGAAATAACCACTAGACAACTCCAGAGGCAGAGGCATTGAACGAAAGTTGGTGGTAGGACATTCGTGCCAAAGAGATCATAATTGGCATGATGTATAGAAGTTTCTCATATATTATATTCACTCTAACAAGTTGAAAGCCGAGTTCTTTTATTTTCTTAAGAATGGTGGACAAACTATAAAGTTATTAAGATACAAAATCTTGAAGGTAATTCTTGCTATCAAGGAAATAGAAAACACCCTCCAAGGATACAAAACAATGTGAAGGATATTTTTTGTTACCATGGAAATCGTACGTAACATTTTCACTTAAATTTTTTCCTTCAAGGAAATACAGATATCAAATAATTAGTCCCGATCAGCAATATTTTAGTAAAAATAATTATTGAAAGATGGTTGAAATGTTCGTCTTCAACGCAAAAAACACCTATTACTGCAAATCTATTTAGTCGGTCGCTATCCCAAAACTGAAATATCCTCATAATGCTTTTGTATTTCAATAACAATAAAAACATTAGTTACAAGATTGACACAAATTCAGCAAGAACAAAAGGAGAAGAACTAGAAGCACGGGAAAAACAACATAGGATCCAAAACATATACTAGAATGGACAAATGCTCATCATGCTTTAACTTGAGAGCTGAAAATTTGAAAGGAACATCAAATATTAAATTGTAGAATAGGAATGCCACTTCTTGGAAGTCTATATAGATATAGAGGCAATTTTAGGCAATCAATACCTAAGAGCTGATTAGAAAACTTGTTGAGAGTACTCGAAGATAGACACATTAAAGACTAATCATGTTTTACTAAGACTAGCCATGATGGTTGTAGCTCAAATTTAGTAATTGTTTTGTTTATTTTTTGATGTAGAGCCTTGGAGTAACAAGTAAAGTTGTTGTCATGTGACTAGGAGGTCATAGGTTCAAGTTGTGGAAAAACCTTAGGTATAAATGCAAGGTAAGGTTACATATAATAGACTACTGTGGTTCGGCCCTCTACGGATGCGCGCATAGAGGGAGATTTAGTACACGAGTTGTCCTTTTTTTGTTTATTTTTGGTTAGGCCATACTTCTTCAGAAACAAGGTTGTTTTGTTCTTTTGAAGTTGAGGTTCTTTTATTCTTAAATTACTTTGATAGTATAATTAAACGTTAAATATGCCATCTAATGCAATGACTGAGTGATAATAGAAGATCTCTTTTTTGGCGCTACATCTTAATTCTCAAGCAAATAGAATCAAACATCTAGCATTCAACAAGTCCAAACGTCATCTTAAATTTGTTTTTTGTGAGCGTGTGTTTGCGTTTTTTGTATTTTGACTCCCTTAGTAAAAATTCTGACGTCACCACTGATTTTGAGATATTAAAATATCACAACAAATACTCATGAATCCAAGAAAAACCAATATATATACTATATAAGGTTGATGAAAGAATTTAGAAATATATTTCTTAAAGAAATTCCCGTGACAATAGGGAAAGAATTAACATACCCCAACATTATTGTGCTCCCAGATCTTATGAATGTAAGTAGACTAACCAACATCATATCCTTAATAGTTTCATGATTGTTTCATGAATGTAAAATTTTAATTTTGTTAGAATTTTCATGAATTTAACAACTTAATATATTTATAAGACATGATTTATGATAAATTTATAGAAAAAAATTATTTTATTATCAACTATTGATAAATTTAAAATTTATAATAATTAGAGGCATTTTAATTAACTTATCTATTACAATAGAGTACTATATCATCAAACCAAATAATAAAACTGTTATTAAACGGCAGTGAACAATACCATCCATCCAAACATTGTATTGTACTATACTATATTGTACAATACCATCTATCCAAACATGGTATTGTACTATACTATATTGTACAATACCATACCATACTGTACCATACATTATAAAACCATGGCAAACCACCATCCAAAAAAAGTGTTAGTTAATGGACTTGACAGAGGTTTCACATTTAGATCCTTACTATACCATTTCCGTAATCAAACCAAAACCCCAAAAAGCTAATCCACACACCAAATCATATTCAACTAACAAGCCAAATACAAATAAAAACAAATAAATAGTGAGTAATTAATATGAGATAGGAAGGAATATTACCTTTTAGATGGAGGAATTGGAACAACGAGATGACAAAGACGACATTAAAAATCAAAATTGAGCTCAATTTTGCCATAATTTAAATGAATTCAATGGATTTCTTGGTTATGTGAGATTAGAGGAATGCTCCTCCAGAATCACCAAATTTTTATCCAAGAAAACCCTCACTTGAATGGGGTGAAGAACATCCATACTTATAGGAGGAAATCAGGACTTCAAAATTCGAATTTGAAACAACAATTAGAAAAATGGATAGAAAACCCCTATTCAAAATTTGAAATGGATTTCATCTATTTCTCTAATTTTTGGATGTTTTCAAGCTTTTAATTTGGATTTGAGATCAATTTTAAGTTGTTGCACCAATTTGGAGTCTGTTGCTTCTAGTGCGGTAGAATCATGGGCTGAAGGAGCCTAAAAAATTGATGGTGATGCGGCTAGGGTTTTTTGGGGATTGATGTCATTTGTTGTTGTGTTAGTTGTACATGTTGTTGTCATTAGGGTGAGCATAAATATCGAAAAATCGAACTGTACCGAATCAGTTTGGTTTTTTGGGTTTGGTTTTTTGATTTTTTGGTTTTTTTTTTTTTTTTTTAAATTGGTATTTTAGTTTGTGTTACGGGTTTTAGGTTTACATAATTTTATTTTTCAGTTTAATCCAAAAATTTTAATATACTTTTTTTAATTATATAATATATATAATAAAATATACCGAAATTTTTAATATACTTTTTTTAAATATATAATATATATAATATAATAATATATATTTAACTTTTAAGAGGCTCTTTATATAATATAATAATATACACTAATATATCTATATTATTAAATTAATATATATTCCAAAAGGCCCTAAATCAGTAAATTGATTTCATTCTAGAAGGCAAGTTTCCTTTTATTAAGTTAATATATCTATATTACACTGATTTGTCCATGTACATATTTCCTTTTCTGTATATACCTAATCATTTCCATTCATTCAATTTGTAAACTAGTGTTATTACTTATTAGTTTTATACCTGTCTGGCTGCCCAGTAGCCCAATTTATAAATATAACGTAGCCCATTAAACAGGCCCAAAACCAAAAAACTAAAATTATTAAACCACAATAAAACCTAATCAAAAATTATATAAACCGAATCGAACCGAACAAATTCGGTTTGATTTTCGATTCTTATAATTTCAAAACCGAAAACCAAAAAAATCAAAATAAAAAAATCGAACCCGAATCGAAGTGACGAATACCCACCCCTAGTTGTCATTGTTAGTTGGTTGTTTTGCTAGCTGTTGTTGTTTTATGATGAAAAAGGTTAAAAGGTATGTGGGCAGGGTCAGTGGGGTACTTGGGGTACTGGGTTGTTATGTTGGTGTTGTTGTGGGCTGAAATTTGATTGTTATTATTGGATTGAGTTATATAATTTTTAAGGAAAAATTACATAAATATACCGTTTAAGAGTCAATATTACGAAATATACCGATATTGTCTTTTATTTACCAAATATAGTTTTTATTTACAAAATCTCCCAACTATTCAGTTTTTTTTCTTTTTCTGTAAAAGATCCAATCAAAATCCTTCTATTTATGTGGTTTTCCCATATAATAAACTCACAACCAAACTCATATATGAAACTGATACGGGTGTCACGAGATCGAGACCATTTGCTAGAAGTCAAGCTCGTGAACTACAAAGACTTCAAGGGGTGTTTATGAAAATGGACACGGTTGAGCTTATTGCGAACTCTCCCAAGGGAGTGTACGTCTTGACATGTGGGGTCTGACCTTAGGTTCTAAAAAATACACCCCAAGGCTTCCCCAAACAACCCACACCCGCCACCCCTTCATTAAGGCCAAAGAGGTCCTTTGCCATTCTTTTTGTAAAGACTATTTAAGGTATTTCTTTAGATTGGTTCCTTAGTTAGTTCATTCTTGAAAACACTTGTAATATTTAACATCATATTTCCTCTCAAGAAGAGAGTAGACCACCAAACATTTGAAGATCACAAGTGAAAGGTTCCACTTGTGTTGTTAAACGGCTAGAAATGAGAGTTCTTGAGAGAACCGCGTTTCTCTTGTGTTCCCGTAAGAACTTGGTGCTTGTTAACTTATTTTTTAAAGGTTTTAGAGTTTGATGCACTCTTTAGTTGCTACCTAATAAGTTCTCTTTGTGTCAATTTATCTATCTCCTTATTTTTCAAGTTAGTGTGTTTGTTGTTCTCGTTTGATGTCTTGTACGTGTGGGCTATTTTTGTGAGTTTGTGGACTGTTTTGTGCTCTTGTAGATACCGTTTGGTATCATTTGTTATCATAGAGAAGGCTGGTCGTGTTCTTACACCACCAATCTTGGGCTCTTCTAGTTGAAAAAAATAATGGGTGTTATCTGGTGACTTGTGTTGGCCACGAAGTGTCTAGATTTAGGTGTTATTTTTCTTGTCTTAGTAGCTTCGTCTGTTAGTTTGTTGTTTCCCTAGAACACTTGAGTCTAAGGTCCAAGATTTGAGCCTTTTGTTTAGTGTTGTTGAAGTTCAGACGGCTTGAATATTGTTGTTGTTCTTAAGTATTCTTATTGTTGCTCATGATGTTCTTGAGGTGAATGTTCAACAAAAGGTGTGTTTGATTTGAAAGAGGAAGAGAGAGGTGAAAGTCTTGTGTTTGTCTTGGAAGTAGTTTCAAGACAACACCAAAGAGGCAAATAGACAAGGTACCTCACAAAAAGTTTACTTACCAAAAGGGTGTCAAACCTTTTTTCAAAAAGAATCAAAATGGGAAAGGAACAAACCAAAGCCAAAAAGGTGTTTTGCCATTTTGGTGCAAGTTGGTGGAAAGTTGATTGACACCTTGACCTTTGGAAACAGAGTTCCAAGTCTTACCTTTTCACTCCAAAAACCGAAAAAGCCTCACCAAATCAACAAAATTGAATCATTCAAGTTGGACAACATCAAACTTCAACAAAACAACAACACTAACGGACAAAAATAAAAAGTGTTGGCCGGCCATATCAACATCAAAACTTAAGTCATAGGACCTTCTATGTTTCTTTCCTTATCTCTACTAGTTTCTTTCTATTTGTCTCCTATAATAGTTGACAACTAAGTAACAACCTACTAAGTTGTGAACTAGTTTTCGAGTACGTCTTTCGTGTCAACGTTTTTTGTGGTGCTTTGCTCATTTACAATTCATAGTTGTTCTTGGTTCAAGTGCGTACAAAACTTCCTTGAGTCTTCCAAACTGAAATCCATTCTAACTCAAGAGTAGACGCATTTCTAAGAACTCAAGGATTAATAGCCGGCTTACAACATTTGAAGGGCCAAGTGGGTGAGCCGAGTAAAAAGAGTGTGTGAGAGTATTTTCAGCTAACGTTTGCTCGTTTTGTAGGTACATTTGCAAATGGAACCACCACACATGGAACCTAAAACGTCTAATGCACAAACCATGGATCATAATGTTATGAATTCCCTTGTAGCTAGTCTTGAGTCCTTGTCCCGAGATGTGGCTAGAGTGAATGCTACGGTTGAGAAGTTGGGAGTGGAAGTGGCCTCTATTAGTGTCCGAATGGAAAGGGTAGAAATTCAACGGAGTTCTCGACCCTCAACTACCCAAAACACATCCCCAACCATTACCCCTGAAGACACATACCAAAGAATGTACTTACCAAATGCCATACCTCAAGCCAACTATTATTCACAAGGACGAAGCCTTGAAGGACCTAGCCATTCTCCACATCCCCAAGTCCCACATGATGGATTTGGAACCCAAATGCCACCCTTAAATCCGACTATTCCAAACCAAAATCCGCCAATCCAAAGACCTCCACCACTAAATGCCAATCAGCCATACCAAATCCCAAATATCCAAAACCCACCAATGCGAGAAGAGGGATTTGTGAGGGAGAATCGAAGGGGAGGGTATGGAATGTATGATGATCCTTATTTGATGGAGGATGGGATGAGAGGTAGAATGGTAGAACCTAGGTATAACTGGGGGATTGAAGGTAGAGGCATCCAAGGTGCTCGGGAAAGGGATATTGGCCTCAATACCATAAAAATGGGGCTCCCGATCTTTAAGAGAGAAAGTAATCCGGAAGATTTTCTCGCATGGGAATCCACATGCGAGAGAGTCTTTCAAGTGAATGATCTCACGGAGGAGAAGAAGATCTTCTACATCATTGCTTATTTTGAGGGACATTCTACCACGTGGTGAGAGTATGTCAAACATTTTGGCAACGTATTGATTGAGGGGTAACCCCCTCCTTGGTTTTGGTTAAGGTATCTTATGAGGCAAAGGTACCTTCCCGAAAGCTATCAACATGAACTCCTTGCAAAATTGTACAACTTGAATCAAGGAAATAAAAGAGTGGCAACCTACTATGACAAATTTCAACAACTCATCTTGAAACTTAATCATAGAGGAGAGAAAGTGAGCAATGACATCATCCGGTTCAAAGTCGGCCTAAACAAGGAAATCTCTACGCACATGACGCTTCATAAGTTTGAAACTATTGAAGGGATTTTTCAAGAGGCTTTAAAGATTGAACGAGAGAACAAGGAAAGGTCGGTATACAAAACCAAAGCCTACCAAGGGTCCTCGGGTTGGACCAAGGGGAAAGAAGTGGTTCCATCATCTTCGTGGTGGAACAAATTCAAGCAACAACCAGTGAAGACCCCTCCACCCATGAGCAAGAGTGCTCAACTACCCCCTCCACGGTTTGAGGGCAAACCAAATATTTCTTCCAATGTCAAGGGATTCCAATGCTTCAAATGCCATGGATGGGGACACAAGGCTAGTGAGTGTCCTAATCAGAGAAATTTGATATTGAGGGAAGGTAAATTGTATTTCTTGGGAAATGAATTGGGACTTGAAACGGTTGAAAATGAGGAAGTCTCCCAAGATGGAGAGAGAGGGGAGGCCGAGAGGCCTAGTAATGACGATGAAGAGGAGGTTTGGCCTCAAGAAGGTGAACTTGAAGTACCTAATTATGTGGTACGGAGAGTTATGATTAGCAAAGCATTGGATGATCCTAGCCAACGGGAAAACCTCTTTCACACTAAGTGCCTCATTAAGGGGAGTGTGTGCTCCTTGATTATTGATAGCGGAAGTTGTGCTAACGTAGCTAGTGCCTCGATGGTGGATAACTTAACATTGCCAACTACTCCACATGTGAGTCCGTATAGACTCCAATGGTTGAATGATTGTGGAGAATTAAAGGTGACCCGTCAAGTGGTGATTCGGTTCAAAGTTTGAAATTATGAGGACGAGGTACTTTGTGACATCATTCCTATGCAAGCTTGTAATCTTTTGTTAGGTCGGCCATGACAATATGATAGGTCGACCAAGAATGATGGCCGAACCAGCTACTATTTCCTTGAGTTCAAGGGTCGGAAGTACAACCTCCAACCACTATCACCATCACAAGTGTGTGAGGCACATCGATAAATGAAGAGTTTGCAAGGAAAGAGAAAAAGAGAGAAGGAACCCATGGGTAAGGAGGAGGAACCCGAGAGGGAGGAGGGTTAGAGTGAGGAGGTAGTTTTGGCATTGAGGTATAGGGATTCGATGGTAATGTTGGCTCGAAAGGGCGACCTCTTCAAAGAGTATGATAATACTACTCCCATGCTACTTTTGGCTAATATTTTAAATGCTAACCCGTCCGCTTCCCCTATCTCATCTTTTATTTCTAATGTTTTGCAGGAATTTGATGATGTATTTCCAAGTGAGTTGCCACAAGGACTTGCTCTACTTCGAGAAATTGAGCACCAAATCAACTTTTCTCTGGGGTCGCAATTACCGAACAAGCCGGTTTATAGGAGCAACCCCACAGATAAAAATGAACTCTAACGGCAAGTTGAGGACCTCCTTAATAAAGGATACATCAAAGAAAGCATGAGTCCGTGCGCGGTCCCGGTGTTGCTTGTGTCGAAGAAGGATGGGACGTGGCGAATGTGCATGGACATTCGAGCCATAAATAAAATTATGGTAAAGTATCGTTATCCTATTCCTAGGCTAGATGATATGCTTGATGAACTCAATGGCTCTTGTGTGTTTTCTAAGATTGATCTTAGGAGTGGATATCATCAAATCCGTATGCAATCGGGTTGTGAATAAAAGACCGCATTCAAGTCTAAGTTTGGTCTATATGAGTAAATGGTCATGCCATTCGGTCTTACCAGCTCTCCTAGTACCTTTATGCGGCTAATGAATCATGTGATGAAGCCGTTTATTGGTAAGTTTGTGGTTGTGTACTTTGATAATGTTTTAGTTTATAGTAAGTCCCTTAATGAACATGTTTTACATCTAAAGAGTGTGTTTGATGTTCTTTGGAAAGAAAAGTTGTATGCTAATACTGAAAAATGCTCCTTTGGTGTTCATAAAGTTATATTTTTAGGATTTGTTGTAAGCTCGAGGGGAGTGGAGGTAGATGAATCCAAGATAACCGCCATTAAAGATTGGCCAACCCCAAAAACCGTGGGGGAAGTTCGGAGCTTCCATGGGTTGGCAAGTTTTTAAGGAGGTTTGTCAAAGGATTTAGTACCCTTGCTTCCCTCTTGACCGAAATCATCCGGAAGGACCAACCTTTCAAGTGAGGTGAAGAGCAATCTAAGGCCTTTAGGACCTTGAAAGATATGCTCGTTTTGGCACCATTGTTGCAATTTCCTAACTTTGATAAGATATTCGAAGTTGAGTGTGATACTAGTAAAGTAGGCATAGGGGCTGTTTTCATGCAAGATTTAAATCCCATTTCTTACTTTAGTGAAAAGATCAAAGGAGCAACTCTAAACTACTCTATGTATGATTTGGAGTTGTATGCCTTGGTTAGAGCGTTAGGCAATTGGCAACACTATCTTTGGCCCAAGGAATTCGTAATCCGAACAGATCATGAATCTTTGAAGCACCTTTGGGTACAAGATAAACTTAACAAACGGCATGCCAAATGGATTAAATTTCTTGAAATCTTTCCTTATGTGATTCAATACAAAAAGGGAAAGGATAATTTGGTAGCCGATGCATTATCTAGAAAGCATGTTCTTATGTCCACTTTATCGTCCAAGCTAATGGGGTTTGAGAGCCTCAAGACTTTGTATCCCCAGGACCCTTACTTCGCTCCTATCTTTAGGGAAAGTAAAGTCGTGGGTAGGGAAAAGAGGCCCTCGGATTCTAGTCCTTATGCCGTGTTTAATGGGTTCTTGTTTCGGGGGAGACGATTGTGTGTACCTTATATCTCTTGGAGAGAGTTATTTGTGAGGAAGGCATACGACGTCGGTCTCATGGGTCACTTTGGAATTGATAAGACTCTCAAAATATTGGAGGAGCAATTCTATTGGCCAAGGATGCGCAAAGATGTTGTCAAAATTTGCGGTCAATGTATGGATTATAGGAGTGCTAAGTCTAGGATCCTTTCTCATGGGTTATACACCCCACTTCCCACTCCATCATGCCCGTGGCTTGATATTTCTACAGATTTTGTGTTGGGGATGCCACGAACTCAAAGGGGTAGGGATAACATCTTTGTTGTCATTGATCGTTTCTCCAAAATGGCATACTTTATTCCTTGCAAAAATAGTGAAGATACGGATAGTGTATCTTATTTGTTTATTGAAAATATTGTTAAGTTACACGGCATCCCAAAGACCATTGTAAGTGATAGGGATTCTAAGCTCCTAAGTCACTTTTGGAAGTCAATGTGGGGTAGGCTCGAAACTAAATTATTATTTTCTACGTCTTGCCACCTACAAACCGATGGCCAAACAAAAGTAGTAAATCAAACCTTGGGTTCCATTCTATGTTCCATGGTTAAAGGTAATTTGACATCTTGGGAAGATTACCTACCTCTCATAGAATTTGCTTACAATCGGGTGATCCATTAGAGTACGGGCATCACGCCCTTTGAATGTGTCTACGACTTCAATCCCCTAACCCTCTTGGATATAACTCCTTTGACAAGTGATGTTGTTGTTATATTAGATGGAAACAAGAGGTCCAACGCCATGAAAATCTTGCATGAGATGGTGAGGTTGCGGCTTGAGAAGAAGAAGCAAGAGGTGGCCAAACGAGTCAACAAAGAGAGAAGACATCTTGTGCTTAAGCCGGGAGATTTGGTGTGGGTACACCTACTAAAAGATCGGTTTACCAACCAAATAAAGGGAAAGTTACTTCCAAGAGGTGACGGTTCATTCCAAGTTCTTGAAAAAAACAATGATAATGCTTACAAGATCGATTTGCCACCGGAATACCAAGTGCATAACACGTTTAATGTGTGTGATCTCTCACCGATTGATACCATTACAGATGAGGAAACCTTGAGTTTGAGTTCAAAATCCTCTCAAGATGGAGAGGATGATACAGGTGTCACGAGCTCGAGACCATTTACTAGAAGTCAAGCTCGTAAACTACAAAGACTTCAAGGCGTGTTTATGAAAATGGACGCGGTTGATCTTGTTGCGAACTCGCCCAAGGGAGTGTATGTCTTGAAATATGAGGGATGACCTTAGGTTCTCAAAAATACACCCCAAGGCTGCCCCAAACAGCCCACACCCGCCACCCCTTCATTAAGGGTAAAAGGGTCCTTTTGCCATCCTTTTTGCAAAGACTATTTAAGGTGTTTCTTTAGATTTGTTCCTTAGTTAGTTCATTCTTGAAAACACTTGTAATATTGAACATCATATTTCCTCTCAAGAAGAGAGTAAACCACCAAACATTTGAAGATCACAAGTGAAAGGTTCCACTTGTGTTGTGAAACGGCTAGAAACAAGAGTGTTTGAGAGAACCACGTTCCTCTTGTGTTACCATAAGAACTTGGTACTTGTTAACTTGTTTTGTAGAAGTTTTAGAGTTTGATACACTCTTTAGTTGCTACCTAATAAGTTCTCTTTTTGTTAATTTATCTATCTCCTTATTTTCCAAGTTAGTGTGTTTATTGTTCTCGTTTGATGTCTTATACGTATGGAATATTTTTGTGAGTTTGTGGTCTGTTTTTTGCTCTTGTAGATACCGTTTGGTATCAAAAACCCTAATTTTTCTTTCTTCCCTACTTTTATTTATCCCTAATTGTCTTGTTTGTTTGATTTGTTTTTGGTTTTCTTCGTTATTTTCTTCATTGTTTATTTTGGTTTTAAATATGCCCAATGATGGAAACTTTATGTGTATTCAGTGGCTGTGATGGTTATTATTCATCAGTTGGTCTTTATGCATCACCTGAATATTAGAGACACCCTCTATTCTTTCTCCCCTTCCTAATTTCCCTAAGCATTGCACTCTACTGTTGCTGTTTATGGTGATGTATGAAAGACTTCTAATGAGTTCCATCACTTTCGGTAGTTTTGATGAGTTTTGGAAATTTTGGTGACACCGACGGGGGAAGGATATCAATAATTTTATGGTGCATGAATTGTATAGAAATTGGTGTACTAATAATTTTATGGTGTATGAATTATATAAAAATTAGTGTATCAACAGTTTTATGGTGTCTGAATTGTAAAAGAATTGGTGTACCAACAATTTTATGGTGTCTGAAATAGTTAGAAATTAGTGTATCAATAATTTTATGTTATGTGAACTATATATAGAGATTGGTGTATTAACAATTTTATGGTGTCTGAAATATTTAAAAAATTGATGTATCAACAATTTTATGATATTTGGACTATCTAGAAATTGGTGTATCAATAATAACTATTTTATAGTGTCTGAAATATATAGAAATTGGTGTATCAATAATTTTATGGTGTCTAAAATGTATAAAAATTGGTGTATCAATAATTTTACTGTGTCTGATCTATATAGAAATAGTTGTATTAATAATTTTTATGGTATATCAATAATTTTACGGGGTATGAAATTTGTATGGGATATGGTCTGAATCAACCCAAAAATTTACTATCATTAATGGTATTTTCTCCTTAAAAATATTAAAAATAATGTTAATTAAGTTAAATTAATGTTAATTGTATTATGGAATTGAAAAACATATTAGGAGAAATTATAGAAAAGAATACCAGTTATTCTTTACCCAATTTTGATATTTTTAATTATTTTTTTAATATTGACTCTTAAATTGTATATTTGTGTGATTTACCTAATTTTAAAGGGGTAGGGGATGGACAAATTTAGGAAGAGGCTTAGGGTCAATTTTACTTTAAATTTTAACCATATTGAAAATTAACTAGCCAACTGCATTATAATTTTGGCCAAATTGATTTCGATTATGATCAAAATTTAATAAATTGACTAAATTAAAATAAAATCCGATATAAATTAAGTGCTGATTTAATCTCGAGTGTCTTGATTAAATAAAATCAAGAAAATATTTTTAAATAAATCATTTTGAGGACAAATTATTTCAAAGTCAAGCTTTTACCCATTTCAATTTTTCGTAAAATAATTATTTAAGTAAAAAAATATACGACTCTGTATATACGAATATGAAAATATATAATCATTACTTAAAATAACAAAATGACCTAGATAAATATTTCAAAAAGTTTTTATTAGATAAAATTAATTTTATGGTGTTATTTAGAATCGAAAAAACTCAGAATTAAAAGTAGTTATGGAAGAAAAAAATTAGGTGTTAATAACTGTCCCTACTTTGGATAGGGTGGATGCAAGTAACCCTGGGCAAAGAGAGTTTGACGTTCATAATTTTGTCCGACCATAAATTCATTTATCAAAAAAGTTTGGTTTTCGCACGAGTTTCATAGAGTTATCATCCGACCTCAATATCAGATTTCCTACATAACTCAGGTTGCATGAGAATTCAAGCCACTTGTAGTTCATAAATCTTGATTTTAATCGCAATTTTCAAAAAATTCACAAGATATCCTGATTTACGAATTTAGGTGAAGCCAAAAAGTTAGGAAATAAAAAGATTGGGAAGAGGTTAGAATGCAGTCGAGTTTTCTACATAGAGCACAACCTACATATCTTTGAGAGTCAGGGAATCAGAATGCATGTAGTTTGACTCGATCGGTGGAAAAGGTAGTCTTTCATGCTAAGATGACCTTTGTCTCAAAATGAGTAGCAGATAATTAGCTAGGGAATAGAGACTTGTAATTATCTCAATTACAAAATATGGGGACCTCACACATGTAAATATGAGCTATGTGGACATAATTCCCAAAGCTCTAGCTGTACCTCACCCAAATTTGATAAAACAAAAAGTTACTGCTGGTGTGAGTTTAGAAGTACTCTGAAAGTGAAACTGAAATCCAAATCCCAAAATGCTCACATGCCTTCCGATAGGAATGTGGTTTGATGGAGGTGAAAGTCATCGTTTAGCTCGCATCCAATGAGTTTGATATTCCTCTTTGGACCATGTCCCAGTTCGTTGCTAAGAAAAAGTTTCACATTATGTTGCGTCCTTTTTGGAGTCGTCCGTATCTGTGATTTTGATTTGAAATGTTCATCCTTTTAGATTCTCTCAACAGTGTCTCAAACAAAATTATTAGTGTTACAACCCTTGAGGGTCTGCACTACACAGTAAGGGACCAACTCTCTCAAGATCAATCATAAGAAATCAAATAATAGAGTTCAGGAAAACTAAAGATAATGCAGAAAGAGTAAATGCACAAGGATTTTTACGTGGAAACCCAGGAAGGAAAAAACTACGGCTTGAATTCACAAGAACCAATGAAATCCACTATAATAATCCTCTTGATTATAGTCTAGATTTTAGCCTACCTCTAGGCTCCTTTCGCTAGTAGTAACTCTACTACAAACTCATCTTGGTAGCTCTACCAAGGACTCTCTCTACTGATTAAATTTAATCAGCAACAAGCTTAGGTAACTCTGCCTAAGCAGCTCTCTCAATAAGAAAATACTACTCTTATAACATGAGTAGTTCTTTTACAAATCGGCACCCAAGAATAATTTCAATTTAAGCTCACATAAATAGTTAAGAACCTGAGCAGTTTTTGAACTGGGTTTTCTCTGCCTCACTTTACTCTTTGGAATTGCAAAAAAGTGATTCGATGAAGAGGCATCTCTTCCCTTTTATAGCTGAGTGATAATTAGGGCTGAAAGATCATTAGACCAGCTGTCTAAGTCAGTACAAAATAACACTTACAAGTTTGTTACACAAGAGGACAAAACTGTGCAGATGACGCATGCCAGCTGTACTGTACCTTGCATGTCCAGGGACCTGATCCCTTGGAGTTTAGCTGCTTATCATTAGAACTACATATAGAAATTTCCCCTCTTTTTGATGATGATAAGACAATCCATTCAACTTTGAGCATTATTGCACATTCATCACATTTAATTAGTGTGATTACCACCTAAAGATGAATGTTCCCCCTATCATCATGCTTCTTCTATCATATAACACAGGGACCTGGTCCTTTATTACCATTTTTAGCAAAAACCTTTGATTTCTTTCCCCTGTCATCATGCACATACATTTAGTGCATTTGCACACTTCCCCATGTCGACATAACTCCCTTCATTCATCTATTTAACACATTACTCCTTTTCTTCCCGTATCAGTATTCCATTCATATTCATTTAGAATACTTAATACCTGGTCCCCTAGTATATGTACTCAGTAAGTATTCTCCTTTTTGGCATAATTGAAAAGTAAGAATAGTAAACCAAGAGTAAATTAAGCACAAATTAATTAACTCATGGCCATTGTGGCAACACTAACATGAAAAATAACTTTGCAATTTAAAGAGAACAAATGTAACAGACAAAGGAAAGATTAATTCATAAGTAGGATAAGTATCATTATAGTGCATAATTTAAGTATTCTTAGGGGAAAATCCACAGGAGTCAAGAAGGATTAACAAGTGAAGGACTGGGAGAAGGATTTTGAAGGAGTAGGGTTAGGTTGTTGGTGAGATGCCCTATATCTGCATTTGACCTGAGGACCTCATCAATTAAGATTGACACCCTCTTCTTCAGTTTAGCATTCTCAGTTCCACGTATTTCTTTGTTATATGGGATTTCTTAGGAAAGATGCTGAATTGTCTGCTGAAGCTTGTTGATTTCTTCCTCTTTGGCAGCTAGGTTGAACTTCAGCTCCTCTATTTCCTTGCTGAACCCCCTTTGATAAATGCTACCTGGTTTGACACATTCAGTCTTGACCAATGTTTTCATATCAAGCATTTGAATCACGGATCCGTGGGTTCCAGAATCACATACAATGCTAAAATAATTAAGTACTTTGTTCAGCCAAAATCCATACGACATGCCATGCTTTCCATTCTTACCAAGAACCACTTTATGAATATGTTCTATCTTAAATACAGGTAGATTAATGAATTCCAAGCTACCTAGGCATTCCATCACATATAAGTCAGTGGCTGAGGCAATGTTTCTCGTTTGTGACCTAGGAAGGATTATCTTGTTCACGAAGTAAAAAATTAATTGAAACTCACTCTTGAGTGAGTTCCTATTCACTGCAACCACAAATTTCCCTTTGACCTTGGATGAATTTCCTAAGAATTCTATCGAAGGTAGCTTCTTGGAGATAGTTCTCACCCCATATATGTGATGTTCCGGCTTTTGACGAAATATTTTGGGACTTTTTCTCAGGAAAATTATGAGTTTTCAAGAAAATAAAGTTGTATTTAATAGTTTATTTGAGTAATTTCAGGTTGAGGAGTCAGCTAAAGGAAAAAAATCAGGAAAACAACAGAAAAAGGTCAATGACGTCCCAAATGGAGGACCGTCAGTCATGCGACGGACCGACAGGAGGACCGTTCGAGCTAAACAGATGGTTCCAGTTGGAAGACCCATGCAACGGCCCAAGTGGCGGATCGTCAGGATTGCGGCGAACCTCCAACTTAGCCATCTGACTTAAACAGAATGCAGTATTTTCAGAAGCTTGAGCGATGGGCCGTGCGACAGACTGTCAGACCATCGATGGTCCACCAAGATAGCCGTCAGACTTAAACATAATGCAAGATCTCAGAAGCCTGAGCAACGTACCATGCGACGAAACGTCGGACTATCGATGGTACGCTAAGTTAGCCGTCAGGTTTAACCAGAACATGATATCCTGGGACACTTAGCGACGGTCCATGTGACGGACCGTCAGACTCCTGATGGACCGTCTGTTGGATCGTCACTTTGGATGCGGGTTTTATAACTTCGAATTTTAAATCCTTTTTGACTGAGGAACATATAAATACCCAGTTTTAGATTTTATTAGGGATCTCCTATCTTTTATTAGGGTTTTCCATACTGAAAATATATTGTTACATAGTTTTTCTCTATGATTCATTGGAGATTTGTGGATCTAGATTCCTTTATCCTATTTTCTATTTAAGATTGAACAATAATTGTGACTTTTGTAAGTAAACTTTGGATTAATTTATGAATAACACAATGGTTTCTTCTCTTTCTTGGGTGGAAATGTGTGGCTAAGCTCCCATAACTAGGGTTATGGGAGCCTTGATGTGAAAAGCTGATTTTAGGTTGTGAATCTAGTAGATTCCCATGAGTAATTGATATTGCATAAACACTTATTCACTTTAATGACTTTTCTTGGTTGCAAACTTGAAATGTGATCCCAAGAACAACACTTGTTCAAATAGAAAAGTGCTTGTTGAAAAAAAAAAGGTTTACATGAATCTAAAGGCTTTAACCTTTGGATAGAGGGTAGATTCCTTAACCGGATTGACCCATATTAGATTATAGTTGAATTGATACTATGTTCCTTAAGTTTAAGAGAATTAAGGGATAAGTTACTCATTTAGGATGAGAAACTAATGGGTAAACCATAGAATTCAATTACTCTTGCAATAAAAATTGTTCATTGGGAATCCACAATAGTGCACAACCCTAGCTGCTTAAGCATCTTGGTAACTATAACTCTAGTTTGACTTCTCTTATTGTATTATTACTGGCAATTTAACCTACAGTTGGATTACTTTTCGTGACAAACATTTGAATATAATTGATAAATCAAAATCCCCCTCTATTCTGGAACGTTCGACCAACACTCTAGTAACAACCATAATACTTAGTGAACACAGTATTCCCTGTGGGATTCGACACCCAACCCAGTTGGGTTCTATATTTGACAGCGATCTATTACACTTTCTAATGAGAGTGTTAATTTGGGTGTATCAAATTTTGGCGCCGTTGTCGGGGAATAAAGTTGTCAAATAAGTTTGTCTTTATTAATTGACCTTTGGTCAAGTTTCCCAAATTTTACTTTTGTTTCTTCTTTTTGCTCTGTGCAAGGTAGTTATTATGTATGCCAAGTACACTGAGATTGGGTGCATCATTATTACCGATACATCTGGAATCACAGTTAATTGGCAGAATGGCAGACTCCCAAGATGCTAAAAGAGTAGCCGCTCTGGCTAGAGCTCAACTAAATCAGCAATATGACGACCATCAGGTACGTAATCCTAATCCTGATGATGATGATTTGGGGGATGATGATTTGTGAGATATTATTAACCCAAGGCATGCAGAGAATGTGGATGCACCAGTGAATTGGAATATAAATAGAAATCACCCCTTTAGGGCAAGGCAAGAGCATCAACCAGTGCAGTTTGATCTGAATGACGACGAAGATGGAATGGATGGAGTAGGTGAGACTGGAGCTATCATTACTCCACCTCTAGCACCAGGAGCTAAATTTAATATTACCAGTATGATGATTCAACTCTTTCATCTTAAGGGGTTGTTCGGTGGTATTTCCGGAGATGATCCAAACATGCATTTGGTGAACTTTATCACCTTTTGCAAGTCTTTTGACAATCCAGGAGTTGGTCAGAATGCTATCCACCTGCATTTGTTTTCGTTGTCTCTGTCTGGGAAGGCAATACTATGGCTAAATGAACTGACTCCCGACTCTATAACCAACTGGATGTAGTTGAAAAAGGCTTTCCTAAAAAGGTTTTTTCCACCTTCTAGGGGGTATAGTTGAGAGATGAAATCAGTAACTTTCGATAGCTTTCCACTGAAGCTCTTCATGAGACCTGGGAAAGGTTTAAAAAAAGATGATGCAATGCCCGAAACATAACATGATGGATATTCATTTGATGGAAACTTTTCATCAGGTTTTGAACTCTATTACGAAGCTAGTTATGGATAATACCACAGGAGGGTCGTTTGTTGACCTTACTTTTCCAAAGGCTTTGAAGATGCTTGATCGGATGACCAAACAGAGTAGAGCTTGGCATACCAGGGATTTTGTGGTAGCAAGACCTACTGTGTATTGTAGTATGACTACAGAGTAACACAACAGAAAGAAAGAATATGACCAGGACATGGCACGCTTGAAAACACAGATGGATTTGTTGACTAAGAATCTATTGTCTGGAAAAATGAAGAAAGTAAAAGCTATTTCATCCCAGGAAAGAGCTGACTCTGATTCGGAAGAAGTGGCAAACTCTCTAAATAATTAGGGGGTTTTTGAGGCAATATCCAAGGAAATCAAGGTCAGAACTATTACGAAAAAGTTTGTTACAAGAATAGAGATCAAGGGAACTGGAAGAGCAAAAATGATAGGAGTGGACTATATGTGCCTCCTGGAAGCAGAGATAATGCTGCAACTAGCTTTGGCAAGATGTACATAGAGGACATGATGGAGAAATTATTAAAGAGAGTTGAGACTACTAACTCTGGGGTGACTACTATGAAGAGTGATTTGACTTCTATGAGTCAGTTGGTAAACTCACACTCTACTTCTATCAAATAGTTGGAGCAGTAAATGAGATAACTCTCAGCAGCTTGAATCATAGGAAGAGTGGAACTTTGCC
The DNA here is from genome assembly GCA_030864215.1 of Capsicum pubescens. Taxonomy (NCBI): domain Eukaryota; kingdom Viridiplantae; phylum Streptophyta; class Magnoliopsida; order Solanales; family Solanaceae; genus Capsicum; species Capsicum pubescens. The sequence continues at coordinate 224,482,133 of CM061542.1, read as the reverse complement.
AAGTGATACAGTTTAGAACCCTTGAAATGATGGCTCCTGCATGGCAATTATCACACGGAGTGGTAAGGTATTACCAAGCCTGTCTGTGGGCAAAGTTGTGATTGAAGACATGATTGAAGATGATATTGAGCATGAAGAAAGTTATCCAGTGGATTTTTAGAAACTGGATGAAGTTATTAATAATACACCATCCAACCATCAGCAGGGTGATGAGTTGAAAAAGAGCAAGGGAAAAAAGACCAAAGTGGTGGTTACTATGCTCCCAAAACGACCTCCTCTATTTCCTCATCAATTGAAATAGAAGGCCGATGACATAAAGTTTGGCAAGTTTATGTCTATGCTTAAGCAGTTGAAAATTAACTTGCCATTGGTGGAGGAATTGGAGCAAATGTCCGGGTATGCAAAGTTCATGAATGACCTTGTTACGAAGAAGCAGACAGTTAGTTATGCTACGGTGGACAATCTCCATCATTGTGGTGCTATTTCCACAAGGTCGTTGGTGCAGAAGAAGGCAGACCCGGGAGCATTTACTATCCCGTGCACTATTGGGCCTCTTGATTTCACAAAAGCTCCATGTGATTTGGGAGCCAGTATAAACTTGATGCCGCTTATTGTGTATAAGAAACTGGGTTTGGGGGATCCTACTCCCACGAACATGAGATTAGTTATGGAAAATAGGTCTGTGAAGCGGCCCATGGGGATTTTATATGACATATTAGTTAAGGTGGCCTGTTTCATATTCCCAGCTAATTTTGTCATTCTCAATTGCGAGGTGGACTTCGAGGTGCCTATAATCTTGGGTAGACCTTTCCTCGCAACGGGGAGTGTACTTATTGATCTAAAGGCAAATAAACTACTATTCAGGTTGAATGATGAAGTAGTTCAATTCTATGTATGCCAGTCCATGAAACAACATAAAGATATGAGCGTGTTTTCTATTATGTATGTTTATTATGAGGAGGAGCAGGAAGTACCTATAGAGGAAAAATTTGCTGTGGAGACTTTAGCTGCTGTATTAATGAATTTTGATGAAGACGGTATTAAAGATTATGAAGAGATTGTGTGTGCCTTGACAGGCATGGGGTCTTATTTTTATGCACCAAAAAAGCTGGATTTGGACTTGAAAAATCATCCAAGTCCACCAGCCAAGCTGTCTATTAAAAAGCCACTTACTTTGGAGCTGAAAGAGTTGCCCGGTTATTTGAGGTATGTGTTTCTGGGCAGCGGGAATACACTACATGTTATTATTACGGTTGACTTAGGTGAGAAACAGGTGGAGAAACAATACTAAGCTCAGAATCCTTTAAAGGACATAAAAATGGAAGAGCTGCAACCATCAAGAAGGTTTTTCTTTTGGAGGAGCTACTTGGAATTTAGGATTTTCCCTTTTTGATACGAGAAGGAGTGGGTGCAGCATAATTTAAGGAATAATGAGCACAAAGAAGGGTTTTCTGGGGAACAAGATATGATCAATATCAAATTTGAGGTGACTCACCTTTTCTTTTATAATAAGACAACTTTGTCCTGACATAAGGACAAGGAGGACACAACCTTTTCTTAGCAGAACAGACAAAATTTACACATACAAGATACTAGCCTGAGAGGTGGGATCGGGTCCGTCTCTAGTTTGTATAAATATTCAAATTTATGTTTGTTACATTTGTCTACCTCCAAAGTTGTTCCCATGGGTGTATACCTGCAAAGGTATGGTACTGAGTTAGACCAACAAGTACTAATTTACCAAGGATATTTGTGACATGACTCGAACCAAGGCCTAGTCGTGTTGGGTGCCTCAAAGTCCAACCCGGATTGAAGACCACCCCCAAGACCTAACTATAACTACCTTGTACCCTATGTCAGATGGATTCTGAACATATAAAATGATAGAACAATTATAATTGAAAGGTGTCTAGAAAAGTTCATAACCCTAACCATCCAAATATCTAACCAAGCATCCAACCAGTGTCAGCCTCAATACCAATACCAATGCCAAGGCTAACACTAATACCGACACCGTCCATGCCCATAGTAGTCACACAATGCCTCTAACTGAAAACAAAGAACATCCGGTCGGTGCATGCCCCTGATCATAGCCAAAAACAAAATCTAAGAAAAAAACAAAAGTATAAAAGGAAGCCTATAGAATGAAATAGTCTTTCTGAGTCTGAAAGGTCACCACTTCAGTCCAACACAAAGCTATTCTTAAATCCAAGATCACTGAGCAGAAGGAGTAGTATGGCCAGTTCCTACATCGCGTAGGGATACAACACCGAAGACGGGTTAGCAGGTGATCACTAGTATATACTCAGGAGTAAGGATAAAATACTACCATTATTCAAAATAGAAATAAATAGTCATATGAAATGACATACATACATATATATACCATGCCAGGAAAAGGGAACCATGTTTAGCATGCATTTAAAACCTTTAACCTAGGTTGTATAGCTTTTCCATTTAATCCACCCATGGGCTATATGGGTCCATTATTACTCCCTGAAAGGGCCCTAGTGCATGTAGTCGCACGAACCAGAGATATCATAGGTAGGGGTGTTCATGGGTTGGTTTGGATTGGTTATTGGTCAAAACCATAACCAAACCAACTTAATTGGTTTTTAATTTTCTAAAACCAAACCAAACCAAACCAAACAAGAAAATAACCATCAGTTTAGTTCGATTTGTTTTTTTTTTGGTTTATAACTTTAGCTAATGATAAAAATTGAAGATTTAAAAAAAATAAATCCAATTTAACATATGAGATGTCAATCGAGTGTTGTATCTCAATCTTGAAACTAAGCTGTCAACTGAGTATTATACTTTGGCAAAGCCATAAACAACACCACATGAATGCTTCTAAGAAAATATTTAAAAACTATATTAATAGAATGATATGATAAACCCCGCAAAAGGTGAACACATAAACTTTTTGCTCAACATGGTTCAAAAAGAAAATTAAAATTAGTGATTGTCTATAGTCTAATGAATCTTAGCTATAAATTTTAATATACAACAAGATATTATTTTCAAAATTAGTATCACTTGTCATTCAAAGTGCAAAATTCATTTAGAATCTCATAAGGTACTGTCAACTAGATGGAGACATATGACTGAATGTGTTACGACTAAAGTTAAATCATGATTAAAATATAAAATGCACAAATATTTATATTGTATTTATGAATAATATATAAACAATTATAATATATATATATATATCGGTTTAGTTTGATTATTTTGTCGGTTATTTTAGAGTAAAACCAAACCAAACCAAATTAGTATTGGTTTTTTAAAATTCAAAACCAGACTAAACCAAACTTAACCATATATTGGTTTTTTTAATCAGTTTGGTTTGGATCGCGGTTTGGTTTGGTTAAAAACCAAATTGTAAACCCCCTAATCATAAGGGCCAGGGATTCCTGTCTACCTCACAAACATATGGTCACCATGACCAACCCTCATGTTGGTAAACCCGAGTTTCTAGTGCCCGTCCATCGGACTCACACATTCACGATTAGATATTACAACCCGCCATTATTGACCAATTAAAATATTTAGCACATAAGCAAACCACTAATTCCAAGAGTTAACTATTAAGGCATTATAAAGTGGTATCGCCACACCGACTATAGCTTGCAAGCAATGTCATTAGCCAAGTCTTAGGGGATTTCTTTGTACCCTAAAAAATATCTAATTAAACCAAAGCCATAGCCACCAAGGCCTTCCAAATAAATTTAAAATCAACCAAACCAATTTAAGTTCCATTATCATATTATGCAATGCAAAGTTTCCAATAATAGTCAAACTATGTGACAAAAGCATTCCCATAGGTATTTGAACAAACAAGTTGAGGGAAAAAGATTTACAAAACTAAAATCAAGTATCAGTTGACCATTCCCATGCAACCACATGTTTCAAACAACAATTATAACATGAAAACCATATGAAAAATGAGAAAACATTACCCAACCAGGAATAACCAAAATCCCTAACATATATTTCAAAACTCAAACATTATCACAATAACATCATAAAAATTATCCATTAAAAATATACTTTTAGTTAAAATAACAATGAGGGAGGAGTAACATGCCTTAGACAACAAGGAAGACAGAGAGAGACCACCTCTTAGAGACTGAATTGATTGCCTTGAAGAAAACCCTAGCCTTTCTTGAACCAAGATCTTGAAAATTAATAACTTCCTAGATGGTACCCTAGAAGCGTACTTGGTAGGATTCAACTTCAAATTATACTTTCATAATCAATCAATGAACTTTACCAAATGGGTCAAGTGGTCCAAACTCTTGCGAGATTTGATGATCATATCATCCACGTACACTTTAATCTTATTATGGATCATATCATGAAATATGGTTGTCAAGGCTCTCATATACGTAGCACCAACATTCTTGAGACCGAAGGGCATCACCCTATAGTGATAAATACCCTATGGCATGATAAAACTCATTTTCTCTGCATCTTATTCATCCATTAATATTTGTTGAGACCCTTCAAAACAATTCATTAATGACTGCATTTCATGCCTCACATAATTGTCAATGAGAATGTGGATATTGGGTAGAAAGTTAGCTTTAGGGCTGGCCTCATTCAAATCTCTATAATCGACATAAATCCTAATCTTTCCATCCTTCTTTGGTACTGGAAAAATATTGGTTATCCATGTTGGATACATTGTGACTTCAACTACTTTGGTTTGCATTTGCTTAGTGACTTCTTCTTTGATTCTCTAACTCAGATCTGGCTTAAATTTCTGTGACTTTTGCTTCACAGGATTAAGCTCTGGGTCAATTGACAACTTGTGCGATATGATATTTGTACTTAATCGTAGCATGTCATCATAGGACCAAGCAAATACATCAAAGTATTCTTTAAGAAACTCGATGAGTTTTTTTCTATTCATCCATCAGATGAACACTGATTCTGGTTTCTTTGACTTCACCATCATCACCTAGATTAATTACCTTAATTTTCTCTAAGTTGGGTCTTTCCTGATCCTCAAAATCTTTTAGTTCCTCTGTTAATTGGTCTGGGGACATTTTTTATTCATTATACTCATCCCATTCATCATCATTTACTTTCATTTGTTCATTTATCTCTTGACATGACATGATATTGACAGGTTTGAAATTATTATTACTGAAATCATAAATAACTTAAGTTAGATTATAGTTATTATATCATGTAATAAAAAATATATGGAAAATACTTTTGCAATAAGGTATTCCTTCATTAAATTTTATAAGATTACAAACATTGGCTATAATCCGCACTAGTGCGGGTCTGAGCCTTTTGGAAAGCATAAAAGTGAAAATAAGGTAAATAAAATATAAAAGAGAGAGGACGGAGTGGGGGTAGGGGGGTTATCGTTCCTAATTTGGACTACCACCAATTTTAATAAAGTAAAATTTTATCCTTTCATCTACCACATCAATCGGGGAGTCATGATTGGAGTAAAAGTCCAGTATAACAACTTCTCCCCTGGTTCATATTTCTTGATCTGGATATTCTTAGGGACATATTTATAATAGCTTCACACTCTTCAAATAATTATCCTATTCTATCTTTAAGACCATTGTTCATAGGTTTTACAGATATAGGAAATGACTGGTAGAGCAAAGGTAACCTCTTCACTGATTTTGGACCTTCTTTCTTATTCTCTCTTTTACCTTCTTTATTTGGCGCATAGCCTGAACCATATTTGAATAACTTATATAGGATCAAAAAAAGCTAAATAATTCTATTCAAATTCTTTCCCAAGCTACATCCAAACTCAAAACTACTTCTTAATATAACAGTGGCCAATATTTTGTAGATCAAAGGAATTGGGTTGTAGGGAGTTGGTCTACCTCAGTTGCATTCATGATCTCCACTATATAAAAATAACTCTCTCTGACTTTAATCATAGGAACATAACCTTTAGGGTGACTCAGATGGCTTCCTTCACCATGGATGGCCACTTTATTATTTTTCCATGCAAACTTTACCGATTGGTGTAATATTGAGGAAACGGCCTCCGCTGTATGATCCAAGGATTTTCTAAGAGAAGATTTCACTTATCGTAATGTCCATCACTTGAAACTCATCCAGAAATTCTATAGGCCCTATTCAAAGATGTAACTTAACTTTCCCGATCGTGTTTTTTTGACCCCTGTCGAAAGCCTTTACATTTTACTGTGTTCTGACAAATTTTTCCTATATCATAGTTCAACTGAGTTAGAATGGATAGTAGGAAGATATTCAAACCTAATCCATCATTAAATAATACCCCTGTTGATGGTCTTATCTTGGCATTTAACAGTGATATGTAATGCCTTATTATGCATAACTCCTTCGAAGGGTAACTTATTTCTACCTAAGGTAATGTGATGGTCTCCCACCACTCTACTTATCATGGATACCAAATTTTTGGTCCTTGTTCCTATGGGTACGTAGGCTTCTTCAAGGACTTTCAACAAGGTTTGTCTATGATATTGAGAACTCATAAGTAATGCCAAAATAGAAATCTAAGCAGTGGTCTTCTATAAATATTTCATAATAGAGTATTCTTTTGGATGCATTCTTCTCCAAAATTCTTCAGCTTCTTCTCCAGTGATTGGCCTTTTTTGAGCACTCTTCTTATATGCATCATTAGCAAGATTTTATAAAGTTTAGCATCTTTTTGATCTAGTCATTCCTTGTGCAGCGACGACTTCAACCATGAATTTTTCTCTTACGACACCATAGCAAAGACTTGATGAGGTGCGGTGAATGCAAAAAATTTGGTCTTCTGTGTAACACTTAACTTAGCCACTACCTTTTCTATTTATTCTACTTTATCCATTTCTTCAAGGCTAATCTGTACTATAGACATGCTCACCACCTACTCATCATTTATTTTAATCATACTTATGGTTTCCTTTTCACGGTTTGGATGTGGGTTGGTTGTAACATTTGGTGGCACTATTTAAAGTGAAATCACCTTGTGATAAATCAAATCTTGAATCTTGTTCTTCAAATTAATACAGTCCTTAGTTATGTGTCCAGCATCCCCTGAATGATATGCAAAATGTTGATTGGCATGGAAAAATTGAGAATTGGTATTAGCGGTTTTTGGATGGATAGCTTGGATGAGACCTACTTCCTTTAGCCTTTCGAAAAATTAAGTTTTAGTTTCATCTAAAGTACTGAAACTCCTTGTAGCTTTTTTTCATGATTTGTGCGAGGAAGATTATGGTCATTTTGGTTGGTAGGAGAAGATACTTGATGGTAATTCTGGTTAACCAAGGTTTTTGGTAGGCTTGGAAATTTGGGGGTGGAGCTTGGTAAGTGGGTTGATAATTTGGTAATATAGTTGGGTAATTCTATTGATTGGTGGAGAAACTTGGTTATGGAGCTTGGAGACTAGGTTGGGTATAAAATACAGGTTGAGGATTTTGTGGAGTTGGTGTGTATATAGACGATGATGGTATTTTTCTAGAATTAGACCAAAAATATTTCTTTGACTTTGAGTTTGGACTAGAGGATACAAAAAACACATCTTCTCTCTTTTTCTTCGTGAATCTTGAAGATCCAAGCTGTATAGAGGTTTTGCTGATTTCTCCTATACTGAGTCCTTCCTCAACTGTTTCACCAGTCTTAACCAAATCAGTAAAGGTAGCACGAATGGTAGATATTATTTTATCATAACAGTCCCTCTCCTAATCTCGAGTAAACATAGCGACTATTTTTTCTTCTGTCATAGGAGGTCGTACCTTTGCTACCACTTTCCATCAATGATAGGAATATTCAAAAGAATTTATTAGACTTTTGCTTGATGCGGTTCAAAGAAATATTGTAGGAAAATCTATCAACAAAATCCTAGGCCAAAACACTCCATTCATGCCACTTTTTTAGTTCTTGGAAAGCATACCGTTCTAATGCCTCTTCACTTAGGCTTCGACTGAATAGCCTCATAAATAATGCTTTATTTCTACCGGCATCTACCATTTGGTGATAATATCGTCTCAGTGGGCAGAGGGTTTCCAGTACCATTGAATGTTTCAAACTTAGGACCATTAAATCCTCTGGTAAAATTCAGATCGGGGTGGATGCAAAGATCATTATAATTGAACACTATTGCATTAGGCAAAATATGCACTTCCTTTATTTTAGCAATCTCTTCCTTTATCAGCAGTAAATCCTTAGCATGTTTGCCTTCAGGTGACTTACACTTTTTTTCCATTTCCTTATAATGGTCAATTTTTGAGTTTTGAGGGAATGTATGGTAAGATGCAGGTATTACAATGGTATGGAGGGTAGCGGGAGGCATATTTTGGGTTAGCAAAGGATTTTGGGTAGTATAAGTGGATTTTTTGTTATATAGGAACTAGGTTTTTTAGAACATTGACATTGGGATTAAAAGTAGGGCAAGTCATTTAGGAAGTAAAGGCATTTGTGAAAGTATTTTGGTAATTTGAAGTGAAGTTTTGAGGATGGTAAACATTTGGATTATTGTCGTGGTTGGTATTATAGATGGAAAGAGTACGAGTTTGGCACGATGGATTGATGGGATTGGTAGGAGGTCTAGGCATATAAGTAGAGGGTATGTCATTTGGCTGGTTTCCATTATTAGGAGAGCTAAAAGAAGGAAATCAGAGTGGGACCCAAAGTATTTTTTATATGTGGGACCCACTTGGGGGTTTTGGTGTCGGTTTTGGACCCGTAGTAGAATAGTAAAATATGGGTATTAATAGACTTATATTGATAAGTAGATTATGGTTTTGTTAGTGTGATGACATTTTGGGGATAATGAAGTAAAGATGAGCATATAGTGCATGATGTAAGGTTTTGGGGTTCAACTTTGAGGTAGGCTTCTGTCTACTCTTCTTTATAGATGACGTGTGAAATATATTATGTATGGATTTGACGTTAGGATTGATTATGAGTGAAATAACTTAGCCTTGTTTATTGATGTTTGGGGATTAAATAAGGTTTTTTGGAGCCGTAAGATGGCATATTTATAACCCTATTGAATCCTATTTCCTTCCCTCTCTAGTTTAGATTTAGTTGTGGTATGGTTATGATATAATACTATATTTAGGATGTGGTCTTTGCATTTGAAGCATGAATTGTACATTCAATCTTATTGAACTAGTGTGGCAATCTTTAACCATAATTTGGGTAGAGTTGACTCGAGTACCCCTATTTTTAGTCGAAGCTCCTATCTTAAGCTTAAATTGGACTACATGACATCTAGAAGGGGAACTAGATACGTTAGCCTCGTTTGGGGCATAGTGTGCCTAATTATGGAAATTGAGGTTTAGAAGTGGGATCATCCGACCCACTTAGGCCAAGACTCGTGTTAGCTTGTGGGCTTAGTTGTGGATGTTAGACATAGATGAGGCTATTAAACATTAGTATAAGGTAACTTCATGACTTGGTAACTTGCATTGATGTTCCCCGAATTGTTGGTTTTAAGCTATGTCTATGATACTTCTTGTGGAAGTGACATTAGTCATTTAGAAATGATATTCCCCTTAGATATGTTATGTGACCTATAGAGATTATATTTCCTCTTAGACTTGATTATTGGCCTATAGAGATGCTATTTCCTCTTAGATATAATTGTTATGCCTATAGAGATGCTATCTCCTTTTTGGTTATGATTGTTGGGCCGATAGAGACAATATTCCTCTTAGATACAATAATTGTCCTAGAGAGGTAATATTCCACATAGTCATGATTATGTGCTTATTGATATTATGCCTCCTAAATGTGATATGCCTCCTATATGAGAGATGATTACGTGCTTATTGATATTATACCTCCTAGATGCGAGATGTTTCCTATATGAGAGATGATTACTTATTTATTGATATTATACCTCCTAGATACGAGATGCATCCTATATGAGAGATAATTACTTGCTTATTGATATTATGCCTCCTATATGCGAGATGCCTCCTATATGTGAGATGACTAGAGATATGATACGACTTATAAATGTGATTATTGATATGAGTTCTGGATATGTATATGGGCCTAAGGCCATAATTATGATGTTATGGTTATTCTAGATATTTTATTAGGCCAAGGGACCTGTTATGATAATAATTGGATATTCAAGTAGTGTTTATCATTGAAAAGAATATGATTATAGTTTATGGATTCATATATATATTTTGCATACACATCTCTCCGGTATGGGATGGAGAAAGATGTAGGATGTTGCTTACGGCTTTATTGATTGGATACTGGTGATAACATCCATAGATTTGGTACATGCATGATTATTGTTTTTCTTAACTAAGGCTTAAGATATGTGGTAGTTAGTTGTTTATTAGGAGACTATAACACTTTGTGGCTAGGAATCAAATATATTAGTTAATGAGTCTTGCTTAGTTGAAATATGGTGGTTATCGATGGTTGATATATGGCTTATGGTGAGGTCAGGTCTAGCATAGAGAAAAATTAGTTGATATTGATGACTAAGTTTGTGATATCAATTATTTGATAAACAAGGAGTTGCGTATTAATGAGGCTAGATAATAAGAGGTGTTAAAAATAGGAGATGACTTGTTAATAATGATAGATAGTTGGTAAATGAAGATTAGTTGTAATTGATGGTTAGTTAACGAATGTTGTTCGTTAATAAAAGATGGTTAGATGATAAATGGGTATGTACTGTGTAGTAATGATTAGAGGATATAGAATGATTAGTTAATAATATGGAGTAGTGGATAAATGGAGATTATGGTCTAGTGATGAACTTTGGCTAGATGTTAGATGTTGGAAATTTAATAAATAATGGTTAGTTGCTATCCTATAAATAAGGATAATGTTTAGGCTAATAACTAGAGGCCATATGATGACTAGCAAACTAGTAGGTTCATTATAATAAGCATTGGTTAGCTAATAACGACTAGTCAGGGAGTATAGACTAAATAGATACTTTATGGTGATATGATAATGTTCAAGAGTATAATAGTAAATGTTACTCCGTGATGATATTGATACCCAGCAAGGCCGGAGGATACTGTTGTGCTGCTATTGTTATCCAGCAAGGATGGAGAATATTATGATGATATATTAATACCCGATAAGGCCGGAGGATGCTGTTGTGCTGCTATTGTTATCCAGCAAGGATGGAGAATATTCTAATGATATATTAATACCCGATAAGGCCGGAGGATGCTGTTGTGCTGCTATTGATACCTGGTAAGGCTAGAGGATTATGATGATATATTTATACCCGACAAAGATGGAGAATACTATTGTGCTGCTATTGATGCCGGGCAAGGGTTGAGGATATTATGATGATATATTGATACTCGATAAGGTCGGAGGATACTGTGGTGATATATTGATACCCGATAAAGCCAGAGGTTGATTATGATGATGATAGTTATGATAAGTTTGATATTAATTATGTACCTTGCATTCATTCTTACATGCGCAAGGTCTATCACCAGTATGCACCCATATTTGTCAGTCAGTATGGGATGGTTGCAGAGATATGGGTAAAAAGTATGCCTTGTGTTGTTCTATGTTGATTAAACCTTTTGAGTCTAGAACGATGGGGGTACACATAGGCTCGGCTAGGTATTTGGTTGTTTGGAGGAGTCGGTTATTCACATTGTTATTGATATTGTTATTATCATTATTATGGCTAGCTTATGACAAATTGGCCGTTTATTGGGTATCGAGATTTGAGGTATGTTTTCAGCCTCTTTTATCTTATTATTGCATTATTGTGCATGATTCTATCATGTCTAGCCATTTAGATTAGCAACCCTGAGTATGATAGTATTAAATCCTGATAGTATCATAATGAGGTATTAGAATCAGGATATGATGATTTGATTACTCTTTGGGATGACCTCATATTTATTTGTATGTATAAATGTATGTATACATATCTAGCTATATAAAACTATGACACTACCGTATATCCCTTTCTTTGCTTGTTCATATTGTATATTCATTTCTTGAACATATATATTGCTATATATGTTTCTTTCACTCTTTATTCGTATATTGTCCTGGGATATACGATATAGTATTGACTTCTGATGAATGTGACTGGAATAGTTTAGTTCACCTTGGTACTTCCTTAGTCTTGTAATGTTAGACTCTTGGACTTGAACACGATAGTTGCCCCTTATTATTCTCCTAGACTTGTTATATAATCTCTGGACTCTTGGGTGTAGTTTTCATTCTGTTTATATGTTGTATATATCTATTTTTATCTTTGGAGCTCAGTTGGTACTTACCTACTGAGTACCATTCGTTTTATACTCATACTATATTTCTGTAGCCTGCAGATCATAGTATGGGTTATCGCTGTTGATGTGTGTATTGTACGGAGTAGCCATGGTTTAGAGACTTAGTGTTAGCTCCTGACATTTGGAGTATTACTTATCTCTCTCTCTTATATTAGGCTAATCTCTAAATTGTATTTAGAGATAAGTTGTATCAGTTTAATTTGGTTTTTATTTCACTTTTGTTCTCCTGTTACATTAGAAGATCTTGTACTAATACCACCAGGTTTTGGGATTCTATTATGTATTGATTTTTATGTCATTTATTCCGCATTCATTTCCTTATTTTGTTGAGTAGTCCATTATTAGCCGTTCTAGTCTATGGGTTGGCTCGCCTACTGGTGGGTTATGGTTTGCACCATCTTGGTCTGATAAATTGGGTTGGGACAAATTGGTATCAGATCCTAGGTTTCATCGGTGTGTTAGTACAAGATCTAAGTGTTAGTAGAGTCTTGTGAATCAGTATGGAGACGTTCGTAACCTATCTTAGGGAGGCTAAGGGATATTTTAAGAAATTCACTTCTCAACTCCATATAGTGTTTTTGTATTTCCTATGAACCTTGAATACCTTCTTTGACTCTCTTCTATCCCCGAAGGACGATGCGACCTTATCGACAGATGCAAATGAGACTTCAACACGCATTCCTAGAGTTTTAGTGCAGCATTGGATTAGAGAGTCAAAGATGGATATCAAAGATCTCGAAGATCTCTAGCGACAACCAAAAAGGATTTGGTCCAGCTTAGGCTCCAGTTGAGCTTGTGACTACTTCATCCTTTAAGGTTCAACATTGGGAATTCGAGTCATGTTGTAGATCCCTTTCAACCATGGATAACTTTTTATTCATTGAGAAGTTCTCAGACCAGAGTTGGTTCTATTGGTGTTTATTATGGTTCTTTATTAATTTTTGAGTATGATATTAGATTTCTTGTGTGGTCCAAGCATTTTCCTATGACACATCTTTTTGAGTCGGTCATTGGTGCATGGATGTGTTAGAGGGTGAGTATTGTCACTCTGTTCGACGTTGGAGCACTGGATAGAAGTTGCATCTTTCTTTCATCAGGGTGTTGATTATGAGAGGACCATAGAGAGGATAAGTATTGAGACATATGGAAATGACGGCAAGAGGCATGCCATAATATAGTGCTATTGGTATTTTATTCGAGAGTGAAGATCCCTCCAATTGAGTGTTTAGCTTCACCTATAGCCCATCAACTCTATGCAGACAATATTTCATACTATGAGTAGTGCACAGATTAGTCGCGGTGATCATAGTGGGCAGGGCCATCCCTATCAGACTTGCAGAGTGTAGTACATTTCTTTAGGCCATGGCGACTATTTTGGATTATGAATCACAGTATCTTCAAGTATTTCAGGATCTTAGTTTAGTAATGTCGTGATGAGACACTGGCTTAGAGAACACCTAGGTATGAGATAGATGCTCTGCTAAAGTTAGCACGTATTCCTTGCCAGCCTAGAGCTATTGAGAAAGGCTGTGATTTCAGAAGTATGGACATAATTTTGCTGATTTCTCTCAGCGTCAGTTGGCTAGCCACGTGGGCTCAATTTGTGTTCTTACCATGCTAGTGCTTTAAAAGTTTGCTTTGACTGCATAGAGACCAACTACTAGTCCAGAGAGTTCCCCCGACATGGCAGTTCCGGTCATTAAGCTCATTCAAATCAACCTCGTGATATTATGGCATTCTCAGTTAAAAATAGTGTGTGTGGCTTCTCAGTTGATGATTCAGTTGGTCGATCCGAGTTGGACTCATTCTGATTTTTTTTTTCATACCTGTCAGACATGTGATTGCGGATGTCACCATGATTAGTGTACTCTTATTTCCCGCATTTATCTTTTATTATGTGTATTGGGATTCTTATACCCATTAGTAATTATATGCCTTGATAAATTAATATTGTTTATTATGTGTCTTGTTATTAAATTCATGATTATGTTATTAAATTCATGATTATGTCATTAAATTCATGATTATGTTACTACTATGTGGTTTATTTCTTTTAGTAGTTGATAGAGTAGATCTGTATTGATATTTTCCCCTATTGGTGTAGTTTTGAGTTTGAGTCCCATTTATCTTGGCACAGTAGCCCTACTATGGCCCTTGAGTGGTACATGATATTGATATTCATTTTGGTATCGCCGTTTAGTATGTTGATTTTGATATTTTTGTTGCTATTGCTACCACTGTGTGAAGTTACTGATATTACTTGATATTATCACTTGATGATGTTACTTAATATAATTGATTCTTGTTGGGTAGCTGTATAGACTAGTGTTATCTAGTTAGACTTTCATTCTCTTATGGTATTATTTGGTGGCTTAAGTAGATATAGCCTGATTTGATGATTTATTTCCCCTAGCATAACGAGGTTGATTGTGTTCCCTATTGGTTAGCTGTATTAGATTGATTTGAGGATGTATTGTGATATCGAGAGGCAAGTTAACCTTTTGTGGCTTTGTTATGACCCTAGAGTTACCAATTTAGTTATATTGCCTATTATTGAGTTTGAGACCCTTAGACTTGCCTCCTAGGTTGCGAAGGCTTTTGTTTTGACTATCCCTTCCGATATAGCCTGTTTGTGAGATTGACCAGTTTGAGGTCCGTTCTTTGGTTGTGACTATTTCATTGCTCGATAGTGGTTTTGACATCGATATTGAGGTGTCATGGATTTACCTCTTAGATTTTTTGGTTTCATTCCATTGTGATAGTTTGCCCTTGTTATTAGTATGGAGATTGCATGCTCCTTTCCTGCAATACGAGTTTCCTTAAGTAGAACTAGAGAGTTAGAGGCAGGTGACCTTACCTATGATTGTTTCTTGAGTTGGCAATTTAGAAGTTCCTTATCTTGAGTTATTGAATTTCTGGTAGTGGTTTTGACTTTGACCTTAGTTTCTAGATTGGTATTTTCTTCTTCGATGATGAGATTGTTGGGTGAATTTGGGAAATCCATATTTCAGAGTTTGTTTGGCCTAATGAGACTTGGTGGAGTATTTCTCCTTAGGGACATGTACCTATGGCTATTTCTCATCGAGACATAATGTTGGATTTGTTACTTTCTGGCTTAAGTTGAATTTTCAAATTGCTAGAGCTTTTGCCACTCCTTGTGTGATATTTAGCCTTGGGAAGTTTTTGAGTATATTTGGATAATTCACGCCTTCCGATAGATATGGAGTAGGTTACATGCATTTTCAGCTAGTGGTTTATTCGTTTGTATGATTTCTATCTTGAGACTATATTTCGTTCCCTCCAACTGATATAGAGTTGGTTGTATGTTATCAGTCAGTGATTATCCCTGTGGTGATTTTATTCTTTAGATATGTCTCGACTGTGGCTTGGTATAATTTATCTCGGGTATGTCAGATTTGGTTACTAGGGTCGATTTGAGATAGTTGACATTTTTAGAATGGAAATTTGGAAGTACGATAGATTTGGAGCATTAATGCCTTCCCATTTTTTTGTTTTGGTTTAGATATTTGAGACCAAGTGATTCAGTCTTGGTATTGAGATTTCAGCTTGGAGTTGTAGAGCTTGCGTACCAAGTGATTCAGTCTTGGTATTTAGATTTCAGCTTGGAGTTGTAGAGCTTGCGTGCAACTTTTGTTTTAGACTTGTCTTTGTTCATGTTTCATTTATAGGCTGGTTGAGCCTTCTCCATGGTTACCAATTTGTTCTTCTTGACGTCGGTTGGATTATAGTTGATAAGTGTTCAGATGATAGCCTATGGGCCCCGGATTGGAAACTTCAGTCTTGACTTAGAGTTTTCAGTTTTCTTTAGGAATCTTGGATGATTTACTAAATGGGAGTAATATACTCGAGTTGGATTCAGTATGACTTCATTCCCGATGGATAAGACATCTTAAAGTGGAGTATTCATTGATTAGTAGATATACCTTGGACTTCGAGATTTCTATTTGAGGGTTATCCAGACTGGTTGCAATATTGGCATAGATTGTATTCCTCGATTATCTCTATTGGTGTGCTCAGACAACACCTTATGAGCTTATTCTCATGTTTGTCTTATGGACTTTCAGCGGACCAGCTTCAGTTCTTGAGTGCTTCGTGATGATATTAATACCCGACAAGGCTGGAAGATACTGTTGTGCTGCTATTGATACTCGACAAGGCCAGAGGATATTATGATGATATATTAATACCCGACAAGGACGGAGGATACTGATGTATTTCTATTGATACCCAGAAATACCGGAGGATATTATTATGATATATTGATACCCGATAAAGTCGAAGGATACTGTTGTGCTACTATTGATACCCGTTAAGCCCGGAGAATATTATGATGATATATTGATACCTGGTAAGGCCGGAGGATACTGTGGTGATATATTGATACCTGACAAGGCCGGAGGTTAATTATGATAATGATGGTCACGATGATGATAGTTATGATGTATTGTGATATTGATTGTGTACCTTGTATTTATTCCTGCATGTGCATCGCCTATCACCAATATACAACTGTGTTTATTAGCTGATATAGGATAGTTGCATAGATATGGGTGAAGAGTATCCCTTGTGTTATTACATGTTGATTGAACCTTTTGGGTCTCGGATGGTGAGGGTACGCATAGGCTCGACTTAGTATTTGGTTGTTCGAAGAAGCAGGTTATTCACGTTGTTATTGATATTGTCATTATCATTATTATGATCATTATTATGGCTAGCTTATGACAGATTGGTCGTTATTGGGTATCGAGATTGAGGTATGTTTTCAGACTTATTTATCTTATAATTGCATTCTTATGTATGATTATATCATGTCTAGCCATTTGGATTAGCAACCCTAAGTATGATAGTATTAAATCCTGATAGTATCATGATGAGGTCTTAGAATAAGGATATGATGATCTAGATTACTCTTTGAGATGACCTTATGTTTATGTGTATGTATATATATATCTGGCTATATGAAACTATGACACTACCGTATATCCCTTCCTTTGCTTGTTCATATTGTATATTCATTTCTTGGCCTTATATATTGCTATATATGTTCCTTTCACTCTTCATTCGTGTATTGACCTGGAATATATGGTATAGTATTAAAGTCTGATGAATGTGG
This sequence comes from Capsicum pubescens, assembly GCA_030864215.1. Classification (NCBI taxonomy): domain Eukaryota; kingdom Viridiplantae; phylum Streptophyta; class Magnoliopsida; order Solanales; family Solanaceae; genus Capsicum; species Capsicum pubescens. The sequence goes on along the minus strand of CM061542.1, from coordinate 224,464,739 downwards.
CTGGAATAGTATAGTTCACCTTGGTACTTCCTTAGTCTTGTAATGTTAGACTCTTGGACTTGAACAAGATAGTTGTCCCTTATTATTCTCATAAACTTGTTATATAAGCTCTGAAGTCTTGGGTGTAGTTTCCATTTTATTTATATGCTGTATATATCTATTTTATGTTTGGAGCTCAGTTGGAAGTTGCCTAATGAGTACCATTCGTTTCGTACTCATACTATACTTCTGTAACCTACAGATCATAGTACGGGTTATCGCCATTGATGTGTGCATTGTACGAAGTAGCCATGGTTTAGAGACTTAGTGTGAGCTCTTGACATTTAAAGTATTACTTGTATCTCTCTTTTGTATTTGGCTAATCTCCATATCTTATTCAGAGATAAGTATCCGTGTAATTTCGTTGTTGTTTGTACTTTTGTGACATTAGAAGATCTTGTACTGATACCACCAAGTTTTTGGATTCTATTATGAGTAGATCTTCATGTCATTTATTTCTCATTCTTTTCCTTATAACACCCCTAGCATTGAGTACCAGTGAAGACTAAACCTATCAATGTGAAAGGTGGTGAAGAAAAAAATAATCAAGTGGCTTGATATGAGTGTTGTGTACCTAATATCTTATAGTAAATGGATAATTATGGTGCTGTGTATTCTTACAAAGAGAGGTATGATAGTGGTAGCGAATGAGAGAAATAAGTTGATTAAGGTCATCACTAGTTGATGGGTGTGCATTGAATACAAAAAGTTCTATAATGGATTCTCCGGGATCATTTTTCAATGCCCTTTGTGGAACAAATGCTTGATAGGTTGACAGAGAGAGGTTGACACCATTTCTTGGGCGGTTATTCAGGTTATAACCAAATCTCCATTGCACCCAAAGATCAGGAGAAGACTACGTTTACTTGCCCATTTGGGATATTCACCTTCAAGCGTATACCTTTTAGATTATGCAATGCTACTGCAATATTTCAAAAGTGTATGATTCTTATTTCTTCCGACGTGGTGGAAGATACTTTAGAGGTATTTATGGATGACTTTTGAATCATTGGTAATGCTTTTGAAGACTGCTTGAAAAATCTCAATAATGCCTTGCAAAGATGTGAAGAATTCAATCTCGTATCAACAGGGAAAAATACCACTTTCTGATTAAGGAAGGCATCATTTTGGGGCACAAGATTTCTAGGAAAGTTATTGAGGTGGATAGAGCGAAGATAAATGAGATAAAAAAACTACCTCTACTAATCTCGGTAAAGGGAGTTAGAAGTTTTCTTGGCCATGCATGTTTCTATAAGAGGTTCATTAAGGACTTCTCCAAAATTGCTAATTCATTATGCAAGTTGTTGGAGAAGGAAGAAAAGTTCATATTCGGTGGTGAATATTTGAATGCATTTGAGTTCCTTAAAGTGAAATTGGTGGTTGCACCTATTATTGTTGCTCCCGATTGGTCTCAACTATTTGAAGTGATGTGTGATGCAAGTGAGATAGCACTTGGAATTGTTCTTAGGCAAAAGTAAGAAAAACTTATTCGCCCTATTTATTATGCTAACAAATCATTAAATGGGGTGCAAAATCACTATATTGTTATTGAGCATGAACTAATTGCAGTTGTCGATGCCTTTGAGAAGTTTTGAGCATTTTTACTTGGCACTAAAGTTATTATGCATATGGATCTTGCTGCCTCGAGATATTTCATAGCAAAGAAAGATACCAAACCTCGATTTTCTTAGATAGGTCTTGCTATACCAGGAGTTTGACTTTGAAGTCAAAGATCACAAAACATGTGAAAATCAAGTTGCAAACCATCTTTCCAGGCTTGAGGATGAAGGAAGGGTGCAAGATGATTTAGAGACTAATGACTCCTTATTGGATGAATAGGTATTAGTTGCATCTACTACAACAAAATATATCTATAGCTATGAAATCTAAGCTATGAATTCAAAAATTGTAGCTATTACTTAGTAATAGCCACAAAAATTTAAATTTTGTAGCTATTTATAAATTTGTAAAATTTCTTAGCTATAAAATCCAACCGACGAAGCTAATTTCTCATTTTTGCAACAATTACTATTATTAATGACAACAATTTCCTCAATAGCTATAATTTATTGCTACAATAAATTTTTGTAACTGATCATAAGTTTTTGTCACACGATAAAAATTATTGTAGCAATAGTAATTTTTTAGCCACAATAAAATATTTGAAACAAAACATTGTAGCTAAATAATTTCTTGCTTCAAGTTGTAGAAAATTGTGGCAATAGTTATCTTGTAGCCACACCAAAATTATTCGAAATAATATATTATATCTAGATAATTTTTTTTGCTTCAAGTTGTAAAAATTGTAGCAATAGTTGAATGATATAGTCACGTATTTTTTGTTATAAAATTTTGTGTCTAATTATTAATTTTTGCGATGGTCTAAACTTTATTGTAGTAATACAACTACAATAAATATAAAAATAAAATATTGCGACTAAATAAATAATTTTACTTCAAGCTATAAAAAATTATTGCAAGAATCAAATTATATAGACGTAGAATTTTTGCTTAGTAAAATCTCTCAGCTGATTATTAATTTTTGCCACATGCTGAAATTTGTTGTAGCAGTAGTGACCTTTTATCCATGAAAAAAGGTTATTTAAATAAAATATTGTAGTTAAATAATTATTTTTGCTTTGAGTATACTAAATTTTTGTAGCAATAGTTGACTTAATAATAACCATAATTATTTGTTATGATGAAATGATTTAGTCACAAATTTATTATTGTGATTAAATTTCATATATAGTAATTTCTATTTCCATGAACTAAATTTGTTATAGCATTACTAATCTAGAGTAATTAGAGATGTTAACCATTCAATTCGGTTCAATACTACATGTCTACTTGTGAGTTTCAAATAGTTTCAGTAATAGGTTGATTTATCCAATTAATTTTAATTAGTTAATTATATCGAACTTAAATAAAATTTCACTAATCGAACTTAAATAAAATTTCACTAAGTCTCACAGCCTGATCAAGTGCTTTCAGAATTATTATTTTTCTCAAACTTATTTTAGTAAAATAGTATATTTATCAATCTAATGTGTCTGGAGGTGTTTTTAATTCGATTTTAATCAATTTTATAGTTTGTAAGTCTTAAATATAACCAAGTAAATATCTAATTATATTTATTTTGATTTACATCTAATTATACTTATTTTAGTTTCCTAATCATATCAAATTTTAACGAAATAAGTCTCATTCAACTTTATTGTCACGATCCAAAAATGATAGGTCATGATCTTGTTGCGACGAACCTTGACAAGTAAGCCTATCACAAAAATCGATACATGGAAGGTAAAAAGATAAAAATAACCCCAAGGTAAGGCTTCTAGAATGAAGCCAAATCATACAAGTATAATAAATGTGGAAAGAAACATAGCAACGCAGCCATAACTCCCAAAATTAGGCGTCGACAGTATAAGAACGTATCTAGTACAACTCGAATCCAAAAGAAATACATAAGATATCCAAATACAAGAGAAAATATGTATCTGAAATGAAAGTAAAGACATAGTCTATATAGAAAGATAGTAGAAGACATTCGGACGCCAGAAAATCATCAACTACCTTGAAAGCTCCAGCAATTTCCCGAGTTAAGCAACGTGGGGCGCATCCAAACCTAGATCTACACCAGAAGAGTACAGTAGGACTGAGTACGGTCCACTTGTACTCAGTAGGTATCATAGGTTGACCGAGCAAAGTAGAAAATAAAGTACACAAAATGCACACTAAGGATACATCACCGCAATAAAAAAATATCCCACAACGATATCCCACACCGCTTGCACTAATAGTTCTAATATATATCACAAATACAACAATAATACAATGAGTATAACGCAAGTATACATTATGTCACATGCAAGTGTAAATAGATAAAAACATACATATACAAGATGGTCAAGTATAAGTAACAGGGTATAGAGAAAGTAGACATATAATAAGTCAATATGTAAATTCAATCACAACGTCAACACAATAAAGCAAATGCAATGTATAAGATGATAATGCTGATGGTGACGATGATGTGATGATGATGATGCACGAGGTTGGCACACATCCTTGAGATTGACACACAACCTTGAGTTTGGTACACAGCCTTGAGATTGGCACACAACCTTGAGAAATATTTAGTATTTTCGGTCTTTCCAATATTTTTAGTAATTCCTGTATTTTTAGTGTTTCTAGTATTTTAAGTGTTTCCAATATTTCCAGTAATTATAGTATTTCCAATATTTTCAGTAATTCCAGTGTTTTCGAAGAACGTACCTAACATAAGACACAAATCAAGTACACACATGACAATAAGTAAATATAAAGCAATAAAACAAACAATTGAATGATGCATATGATGACATGAGAATGATGATGCAAGGTTCACAACCATTCAAAATAAGTATTTCCACAATCAACCCACATGATGTATTTCCACAACCAATCCATATGAAGTATTTCCTCAACCAACCACAATGTTACAATTTCACAACCACGCGAGCCAATATCCACTCACTATTTTCACTATCCACGAATTTTTTATATGATTCACATGCCCACAAAGTATGATTATATCACAATACGCCAAAGGCGCCATAATAATCATTTCTAACAACATAATACAATTATTTTCATGTATTCAAGGCTATCAAATCATCACATAAGACTTCGTATAGTCACACGTATCACATGATATCTCTGATTCAACAATTACATCATATTTAGGCCCCCACACAGGAAAAACATATAGATAGCCATATTTCATGATTAATTCCACCCTTAACTTGCATTTTGGTATATAAATTAACTACCCAACTCAGTCTGAAGATTTAAGCTATAACCTATCTCGAATGTCGGAATCGATTCGCTACACTTTGAACCCATGACCTTACTTCTCATGAACGTTCCCAAAATTAATTAAAAATAAGAGATATAGAATATACACATTAAAATAAAACTAATACCCATATTGCCTAGTTTTGGTTTGGGGTCAAAACAAACTCCTGAAATGAATTTTCAAAAAGACAGGAAAAAATTAGAACTTTACTTCAAAAACGTGTTCCCCATACCTTTAGGAATCTATAGTTGAAAATCCAAGTCAAATCAAGTAAAAGATGAGGTTCGAATTAAAGAAAAACCATTTTTAGTCTTTGCCGAGTAAAACCTTTGAAATCTATTAAAAATTCAAGAATCGAGGATGGTTTGAAGATGAAATCAAGGAAAAATAAGTAATTATAGGATTAGGAACATTATTCAAATAAAATGGAGTAAAATTTAGGGATAAATCAACTAATAAAGTTTTTGGGGTTTTGAGAAATTAAATCAAGAGTTAAAGTAAGAAATAGATGTTAATCTAGCTTCCCAAACAACCACAAGCTTCACTTTTAAGATGTCACACTATTTTAGGGTTTAACTCTCAAGAGCTTAGGTGAAAAAATGAGCAAAATCAGGCAAAAAAGGCCTTTTTATATGTGCACAAGCTTTCCATGAAAATAAGGCATAAATCGCCCTTGCAAAATGAGATTTACCCTTTATTTACCAAATTGCACCAAGCAACCTGGCACACCAAATTTTTAAGTCCCAAACGGACTTCGACGGGGTGCCCGAGATTCGTTCAGAGTTTGATATATGCAAACAAACTATATAACCACACCTAATTCAATGCTCCAGACTCAATGGCGATATCAAAATTTTTAAAAACTTTGTTTTCACAGAGTCGACCCCAAAATCTGAAATCATAATTTTTCAAATCGAGGATCGAAATGAGATTTAAAAGCCATAAAACCCAACCAAACATGTTATCATCGTAAAATTGACATTTCATACATGTTGGCAAAGTTGATTTTTCATCTGAGTTCATTTTATCGAAATATAGGATTTACACCCATTTTTAATTTTTCAACTTTCCGACTAACAGGTCGAAATGAGCTCGGGTGCATCAAAACCCAAACGATGTTCTACCAGCCTAAAATTGATATTTCAGAGTTGCTTATGCAGTTTGTTCAGCCGTCCATCACATGGATCAAAAACTGACCACATAAGTCCATAATAAGGCTTTTGAAGCCATCAAAAATCACAATTTCATACAAAAGTCACCAAAAATGCATTGGGAACCATGTCAATCACCCCTACACCCTAGAAGTACCACAATGTAACTATGGGGAGGAGAAAAATAGCCAAGTCACACAGAAACATATATTTCACATATTTCATCAAATTTTTAGGTCGTTACATTATCCACCACTAAAATTTAGTTCATCCTCGAACTAAGATGAAGAAATACCTGAATCAATGAAGATCTAGGGATAAGAACTATGCATATCAGAATAGACCACCCACGTAGCCTCATCTATAGGTCGATGTCGCTATTGAACCTTAACCACAGGGATAAATTTAAAATGCAACCATCTAACATCCCTAGACAAAATAGAGACCGACTCCTCAATAAAAGACAACCGCTCATATAACTGAATCGACTCATGGGACTCATTAGAAATATTATGTAAAGCATAAAAATATGAAAAACTCGATGAATAATCGATAAATCTGGGGGCAAAGCTAACTCATAGGCCACATTACCAACAACCAAAGAATCTCAAACGATCAATTATACTTGGGGCCAAGATTACCCCTCTTCCCAAACCTCATCACACCCTTCATTGGTGAAACTCAAAGGAAAACATGATCACCAACACCAAATCTCATGGCACGAAGTCTACAGTCAGTATAAGACTTCTACCTAGTCTAAGTTACTCAAAGTCTATATTGAATGATTCATACTCTATCCAAGGACTCATAAAGTACGTTCGTACCTCGAGGTCTAACCTCAAAAACATCAAATGAACCAATTAGAGAGCGACAATACCTACCATTCAACTCCTCTAAAAGGGCCCTATCGATACTGTAATGGTATCTGTTGTTATAGGCAAACTTTGCTAAAGACTAATTCTTCTCTCACTAGCAAAATAAATAATGAGCGGAGCATATCCTCTAAAACCTGGATAGTTTGCTCTGACTAACCACCAGTCTGGGGGTGAAACATTATGCTAAGATTAACCTGAGTGCCCAACTCATCCTGAGAATCCTTCCAAAAGTAAGATGCGAATACAGAACCATGATCTAAAACAATAGATACTGGCATACCATGTAGATGCACAATCTCACATAAAATAGATACGAGCCAATCTCTCGGCACTGAAAAAAACCTGGACCAGAAGGAAATATGCATACTTGGTCAATCGATCCATGATGACCCAAAATTTATCAAAACCATGCGAAGAGCAAGGCAAACTATAAGACCCTGTAAAATTCTAAATCTTAGTACAGTTATTTAAGCGTGTCAAGGGGACCCTAGACCTAGAAAATTTTACCTACATTTCCAACTTAGCTTAATTTTGGCCTTCAAAAGTTGGAAAATTTATTTTGCCACCTTAATGTCCTTTAATGGTCCATATTTTTATTGATTCATGATCAGAAAGGCCAATAGGTGTTCCCGAACAAGTTTTGGATTTTTTGAAAACTCGTTTAGATCAAGATTGGAAGTCCAAAATAGTAGACCAACGCGATCTTGGCGCACCGCATCTCCAATAGCGTTGGTCACTAGTTGTGCAGACTGCCATAGCCAAAACAACTGAGGCTCGATATGTTCATGGAACACCATGTTGGGTATAGCGTCGCAGCCCTCGATGCGCCGCGTCACTCATAACGTTGGTGCCCAATTATTTAGTCATTAAATATCTGCATTTTTAAAGGTAAAGGTATAATTTTTCCAACCCTATATAAGGCTTAAACACGGGATTAAGCCTCATTTACCCCAAAATACATCTTTTTCTCTCAAAATCCTCTCAAGAACACATTAGGATTTTCATTTGGGGATCCAAGTTCAAGTAAATTTCTTCGTAAATCATCAAGAATCTTCCATCCAAGGTATGTATAGTGTTCATTCATGGACTCCTTTCGTCCATGAAGCCTAAGAATCAAGTTTTAAATTATGAATTGTTCAATTCATTCTTTGAATTGAATTATGTTCATGTGTTGTTGTATGAATTCCAAGATGGAACCTTTATTATGTCTCTATTAAATAACGCTAATATGTGGACAGAAATAATGAAATTGGGTTGAATTGTGAAGTAAGATTGTATTAAATTCATGCTCATGCCTAAGCCTTGAATCATGCAACCTAAGTGTTTGATAAAATGCCTAGGAGAATTGAAATTATACTTGATAGATAGACTGTGACCTAAGTTATGAATGCATGTGTTCCCCTATGTTTAAAATGATTTCCATGAGGATTGTTGTGTAATGCAATGGCGTGATGATACAATCATGATATTAAAATGATGAAGTTAAGACATGATCATGTGCATTCTAAGCAATATACAAGATTATGATAACCACGTGCTTCATGAAATATCCCCTACTATTGTAGTATGAATTGTTGATGTTTGCCATGTATTCAAGAAAGTCATGCTTTGTCAGTTTTCTTCATTAGAGTCCTGAGGGTACTTATACTCGAAAGATATAGCTGTGTATCTAGAGCCAGTGTCATGTTTCAAAATATCCTCAGTCGATCCATGATTCATAGAACTCAGTCAGTCATGTGACTCAGGAAATCTCAGTAAATTTAGAAATCTCAGTAGTATTCCATCAGTCAACGGAACTCCATGAATTCAGTCTAGTCTAGTTCAATTAATTATATTCAGTATCTATTCAGATGGGAGTAGTAATTAGCACCGAGCGAACCTAAGGATGGGAACTCACCTGTTATATGAGGGTGTGATTCTTAAGAACAATCATTATGTTCCTGAACTACGTAGCCAACATAGGTTGAGACATTACAGCCTGTTATATGAGGGTAGATGAGGTGGCTTAACATGTTATATGAGGGTTACCACCGTTCTCATTAGAGTTATCTGTTATATGAGGGTTACTAACAAATTGTCCTTACCAGTAGCGTGTTATTGACACCCTTCCAACTGGGGTTACAGATCGACCCCAACTCAGCTATATTTTGATTATTTGGGGTATGTCGGTTAGATAACTACTTCCTACAGTTTCAGTTACAGAATCAGGACTGTCAGATACAGTCATTCAGTCTCAGTAATAGAACTCAGATAGTTTTACAAAATTCAGAACTGTCTGATACAGTCAACTTAAAATAGTACGAAACTCAACTAGTTCCATCAGAACATAGACTATCAGATACAGTCGCTTAGTATAAGTTATATCAGTTATACCAGTTATCTCATTTATATCAATTATGTCAGTTATCAGTAACTCATGTTACTAGTAATCAATTTCAGGTCTGTCAGATACAGTCAACCAGACCAGTTCTTCATAATTAGAACTAATAGAAATAATCATTCCTTTATCATTAATATACCATCAGTTCCCCAGTATTCAGTAGACTCAGTTATCAGTATTAGTAAACCCAGATGTTAGTAAATCAGTGCTCAGAACTCAGTACCCAGTGTCAGTATGGTCTCAGTTACAGTTACTTATATATGCATGTATTCTCACGTTTATGTTGTACAGTCATTCAGTATTGTTCATGCATATGAACCCTTGTATTTAGCGTACCTCACATACATACCAGTACATTCAATCGTACTGATGCATTTATGCTATGGTGTTTTACTTTACGCCATAGGTTCAGAAGCACAAGCTCCAGAGCATCAGTAGCATTCCAGTATCCAGTAGTCAGAGTTAGAAGTAAGTCCTCATTCTTCCAGGACATGATCAATACTTTATCATTTCATTATTTAGTTCATTTTAGTAGTTGGAGTTAGTTGGGGACATGTCCCATCAACTCCTTATTCATACAGTTTAGAGGCTTTCAGACTATAGTATATTCATACAGTTTATTTTAGTTTTGGGTATTTCTATACCTCGTTTAAACATTTTTTTATCATATTTTATATTTCAGATTTGAACCTTATGGCCTTACAACTTATGTTTCCACATTTATATACGTTTATTATGCAGTGTTCAGGTACAAATATCAGTCATGGGTTAGCCTGTGGTCCTTCGGGGTCATGAGCTCCGTGTAGAATTTTGGGTACTAGATTCGGGGCGTTACAAACTTGGTATTAGAGCCTAAGGTTCAACAACGTCCTAGGAAGTCTGAAAAGCCGCATCTAGTAGAGTCTTATACATGGGTGTGTTGTGCACTACACTTATGTGCAGGGGGATATGAGATATTTTAGGAATAGTTTTACTTCTTTCAGTATTCATGTCATGCGAATGAGCATTAGCTCAAGTCAAACTCTTAGTCTAATTCACTCTTTCTTTTCATTACAGAATATGTCTCCCAAAAGGACTAACAAAAAGAAGCCCGAGAACCAGTCGGTACTTTCCCTGGACGAGCATGTCTTTCATGGCGAATTCAGAATTGACTTTCTTACTATATCCTATTTAGTAGTAGCTCATAGCAATCAACAGGCCATTTTCCCACCCAGGTACATGATTCGCGCCCAGTTGATCGAGGTGGGAAAGTATAGTAAGAAAGAAAGAAAGAGAGAAAATAAGAGAGCTAGAATATGTAGCCTTAATTTTAACCAGCCTAAGTAAGAGGGTGTAACCTCTTTCAGTTCCACCCAAATTTTTTAATTCCAGTTCCTTACTTGGCCAGTACTCCAGTCCCTAAATTCAGAGATAGGATGCCAAGTCCTAAACCTCAGGGCAGTGTTAATAGTGCCCGAAGCCATCCCCTTTGTCAGACTTGTGGTAAGTATCATAAGGGCATTTGCAGAGTTGGCAGTGATGTGTGTTTCAAATGTGGTGAGTCAGGTCACAAATTCCAATAATGTCCTAGGCCCGGTCCTCGAAGCCAACATAATAATTCTTCAGCTCAGTCTGGTCACCCGAATCAGCAGGGTGCCTCCTCCAGCTCCATTAGTGGGCAATGCCCAAATAGATTCCATGATCTTCATCCCCGATAGAATTAGGAAAGTCCTTCTAATGTGGTCACTATCAACGTTGAGGTTAGACAAAGTATTAACATGAACTTTCTTAGTCTTCGCCCTAGTGGTCCAGTCTACCATAGCCCGACAGATATACAGGTACTATTCAGTTATGAAAGCTCAGAAAGAGTTAGGCCTTCAGATTTTAGTAGTGGTGCCGGTATGTATAGGAAAGCAGTAAGGGAAAATCGATTCCTGACCTATCCTTATCTCAATGTAAAGTTTCGTACTTTAGTCAGCATGATGCCTTCACATATTTTACATCTCTGTTCCATGAACCCAACTTATATTCACACATTTTCATAGAATCATATACGATTCTAGTTCCCAGCATAAGGAGTTTAGTTTTACTCCCCCCAGCAATCCAAGTCATGACCCACGAATGCAGAAAACTCTAAACTCTGGTCATGTAGCTCAGGACTCATGTACATATGTCATGCTTACAGTATACTCAACTTCCATGAATCATGATACTCTCCTACTGGTTAGTTAAATCCAGAATATGTCATGTATCTTCTATATCCTCAGTTCATACCTTTTGGGTAATCTAAGCTATTGATATTATATTCCTCAGGCCTCAACCGTGTGTTAAGTTTACTTAGTATCCATTCATGCTTCAGATCCTCTTGATTTAACCCTTCAGTAAGCTCTCTTTATGAAAACAGTGTAGTGATGAGTAGATACTTAGAAGGGAGAGAGTAAATATTTTATGTTAAGAGAAGATTGTTTAATGCTTATGTTACCCAAGGGTGTAGTAATGAAGATAGGCTTGAATGTCATGTTAAGTATGCAAGTAAAAGGCTAACAAGAGGTTGTAATTAGAAGTTAGGAAGTATAGAGTGAGAGTACACTTTCAGATCCTCGACTTATGTCAATCTTCATTGTGTAACTATCAAAACTCAGTTTCCATCTCAGTTATAGTTTCAGCATTCAGTACTCAAAAATCAGTGTTTTGTCTCAGAATTAAGTACTTCAGTATCAGTCTAAACCACATTTATAAATGTTCAGTTATCAGAACCCGACATTTAGTTCCAGTATGAATCCTTGTTATAGTGTCAGCTTCAGTTTAGTAATTAGATCAGAAACTCAGTTCAGTTCCAGGCTTGCTTGACCTTAACATACAGTTGTCAGATACTCATTTATTAGTATTTTAGTACCTCAGTCTATGAAATATTTCCAAATCATGTCGTACACTCGGTATTGCATCCACAATTAAATCAGCTTTCATAAAATTCATGCTTAGTTACCTCATGATACCTAGTCAGCCATTAACTTCTGTGTATAATACTCTATAGTCTCAGTCCAACTACTCAGACCAAGTATAGTTCAGTCTTACACGCCCAGTATTCAGCTATCAGCTATCCAGTTAATCAGATTAGTAGTATATTTTATCACTCGTGTTCAGAACCCATGTGAATCTTTTCAGTAATCTTATTTACAGTGCAAAAGGCTTAGTCATTTCATCTTAAATGGTGTTCGTAGGCCTCAACTCATCTTACCGAACTTTAGCCATGTAATTATTTTCTCATTCAGCTGTCTTATTTAGACAAGGCCAAGATTTTCTTGCGCCCTAAAGCCGCTAGAACTCTATAAAAAGAGTGTTAGATAAAAGGCTCTTGTCGACTATAATATTTTAGCATGAGTTAGTCTGTAAAACCAGTAATTCAGTTTAGCAGTCAGACGGACAAGTTCACATGGTTTGGGTTCCTGTCCCTTCCATCTAGACGTGCTATCCGAAGTCTCATGGATATAACCATTCTAAGGTGAACCAACCAGATAGATGCAAGCTCAGCTCAGTTCATGTATCATGTTTCAGTTTTAGATCCTAGTTATTCAGTTAAGACTCAGTTTGTAGGTGCCTTGTGCATCGCTTCAGCTTCCCCAGCAGCTAATCCAAGTCAGTATTATTTGAGGGACACAGAGTCCCAAGGGATAGATATACTATAATCCTCTAAACTTTCATAACATAATCATCCCATTCTCACTTTAAGTAATGAATCCAGTTTGGAGTAGGGGATACTCATAAGTTAACCCTCAAGTTCCAATCTCAGCCATGAGCCATGTATTTAATGGCTCGAAATTCAGTTCACAGTATTTAGTTCATGCATCACATTCCAGACTCAGTTCATGTCATCCGTTACTGACTCAATTAGGTTCTCATGTTCCTATTTATGTGTGTTCAAGATTGGTGACTATGTGTATCGCAAGATCTCTCCCATGAAGGGAGTGAAGCGATTCGGCAAGAAGGGAAAGCTCAGTCCCCTATATGTCGTTCCCTTAAAAAATTCTTAGTTATTACGGCAATATTACTCATAAGATCGAGTTACCTTCAGATCTAGCCTCAGTTCATCCAGTTTTCCATGTTGATAACGCTCAAACTACACCTATCTTATGAAAATGTAAGCGATCGTTGTCAATATATAACCCAACTAGGTTGGGGTCGAATCCCACAAGGAATATGGTGTAAATTTGAGTTATCTATGGGTTAATCAACTGATAGTTAGAAATTTCCTATGAATGTTTTTTTTTGGAAAGATAACAAATAATTACTTCTCAATTCAGTGTTTGAAATCAATATGATAAGGGAAACCCAAGTTATGTTCACTATGGGTGTTGGGATTTGACAGACACTAGTAACGATTCAAGATCCTTATGGTAGGTAGGACAACAGACTATCCTTGTCGAAGTTATGTCTAAATATTTCTCAACCTATTTAGACATTTAACCACCTAATTCTTTCAAACTTAGGGAATTTATATTTCATAACAGGATGTTATCTCAAGTTAATTAATCTTGTTACAACATTAATTATTAAATGGAGGTTTGATGCTTCCAAGTCCCTATTGATAATTCTCTTCTTAATAGGGTTGATTTGTTATCTCAAGCAAATCACTAGTAAGCAAGGCCTATTGTTTGCAACCAATAGTTAGAATATAAAATAATGGAATTAACAAGGAGTTTCTACCACCGCTAGAATCTTGAACACTTAGTTACGTTACAAACCCAAACCCATAGATCCCACAACTCGGGTTAAGGGAATTTTGCTACTCATAACATAAAAAGCAACAACGCCAATTGTATTCATAGTTAGATACATGATAACTTACAAAATAATGAATATAAACAAGTGTTTGTCCTTATAAATCATAGTAGAAAATCCCCAAAAAAGTAATAACAATTTCTCCAAAAGTAAACTGTAATGTTGCAGGTAAAGCTAGAGAGAAAACTTGATGAAAATATGAACTTCAAGATGCTCATAAAAACCCTAAATTATGCCTTAAATACTTCAGCCTAATTATGGAAACAAATCACATATTACAGATCTTTTCTCGCACAGGTGACGACGAAGTGTAATGCCTTATCAGGAGTCTGATGACTTATCAGAAATGTCGTCAGCTTCTTTTCCAAGTTTGATAATTTCTATATTAGACTGACGATGACACTCTGATGGCTTATAAGGAGTCTGGCGACTTATCAAAACTGTCTTCAGGTCCTCTTCCACTTTCATTATTTCTTCCTTGGGATGACGACATTCCTGACGACTTATCAGACACCTAACGGCTTATCTGGGAATGTCACCACACTTTTTCTCTCACTACCTCACACTTTTTACAGCTGATGATGATTCTTATAACTTATCACAAAGTTGTGACTTATTAGAATTGTCGTCGATTCTTCACTTCAAGTTCTTAAGCACTACCTAAGCCTGACGGATTATCACAACTCTGACGGCCTATCACAGGTTGTTGTCACTTCTTTCAGCTGAATCTCATTCTCTATCTAAGGCTAACGGCAACTCTAATATCTTATCATAAATATGATGACTTATCAGACAAGTCATCAGCTATACTTCTCTCTCTACTTGCTCAGAAATCAACTCTTTTACTTCCATATTGCTAGTTCTCTTGCAGCTTGACTTTTACTGCAATATCAAAGAGAAAACAATCGAAAACAACAAAAGTTTCTTAAGACTTTGCAATTATTCTCAGTTAAAAGCCTCAAATATGTTAGTATCTGCTCACACATCAACACCTTCAACTTAAAATGATTGCTTGTCCTCAAGCAACTAAAACACAACCAAGAGGATACAAAGTACATTTGGCAGTCAACCATCCAGATTATCTCAAAACATCTTCACCATCTCCCAGGTCAATTAATTTTAAAAAACAACTGTGCATATTATTGAAGAACTACAATGCGACACAAAGGAATCAAGATATGACTTCAATTCAGCAACAACAACCGTGCATGTACCAAGATTACACTATCCAAACAAGTTAGCAACAAGCAACGTAACCAGTGTGCCCTCACTACAAAGAAGTCCCACTTTACATATATCAGACATCACATATGTAACCATGGGGGAAATCAAAAGACGCTCACTCTCAGAATGAAGTTCCAATCAATGTATGCCAAATACCATAGTCTTGCCCTTATTTTCATTACCAAGATTTTCAGATAGGTCATCTAGGATCACTACAGGTCTTTCCTTTGGCTTGCAATGTAGGCTAGGGACTGGTATGATACTCGATGATATTTAAAGTGACAAAGCCTCCTTGACACTACACTAGCTTCTGGGGTCTCACTTATTAACCTTTTTCTATTCTTCTCTTTACTTGATCACACATATTCAGGATGGGTGCGGTCTTTTCTACAATCACTTCTTTTTTTCATAACTTTTCTTTTCTTGTTCTTTTCTTGTTCTTTTCTACCGCACCCAACTTTTTATTCTTTTCTTTTATTCTGCCTTTCTCTATACTCATTTTACATCATGCACCCCTATGATATCCACCCTCAACTTAGGCAATTTGCCTAAGTCAATGTGCACAGTATATAAGGAGGACCAGGGCCAAACAGGTTCATTATGATATAAATGGGACGGTGATAGGTATCATAAAAAGAAATAGGCTATTCAGGCTCAAAATAGGGATAAAGGGATATTATGCATACAGGGAAGGTCATTTAGGCTAAAAGTGGGCTAATATCAAAATGGCCTATGATTCTTTCCTAACCCCTATCCTTCAACCTAGGTAAGACTAACCAGGTAAGTTCTGGATTTAGCATACAAAGGGAACTAAGTAAGATCTCACACGCACATGGAACACAAGTATATCACAAGTTACTACTTATCCAGTTCATGCAATTATTTATCAATGATTACCAAGTCACTAGAACTAATACCATAACAAGATGTACAGTGGTCACAATTAGATGCAAATCACATAGTTAAACAATCATACCATTTGAGAGGTGTTAACAAAATAACAAAACCATGTTAACTACCTCAGGTACTTGTATTTCTCCTAGTCAACTACAAAATGTTACAACAACAACTCACCCTACACCCTCAACTTAAAATTAAAAAAAAAATGAACTAAGGGTTAAGGTATACCTGGAGTAGATAAAGCACGGGGATCATGAGTCCCTGACCCTGCTGCTGCATCCTCAGCTACCTTATCTCCTTATCTTCATCGAGAGCCTCTCTCTATTCTGACACATCTGTCCTAGCGGTTGGTGGAGGCCTAATAGTTTAGGCACCTATGGCTCTCGATCGTAGGGCCTCCTCTCATTTCTCATTGTCAGCTCAGGACTCGATCATCGCCTTCTTCGTCTCCTCTTTTTTAGCCTTCTTTCTCACCCTCTTCTCTGCTTTTCTTTCTTCGTCGCTATCAGGACTTTCTCTCTTACTCTTACCTTTCTTCATACCCTTCTTATTATTTTGATTCATTGGTTCCACTATAAGATCAAGCAATAGGATTTCACCCTCAGAACTATCAATAGTCGGATCTGCCGACACCATAAGTTAGTGCTGCTGTAATACTCCAACATCTGCCTTTACCTTGTCCAGGGATGATCTAAATTGTGCAAGGTCTGAGCCCAACATTTCTCTTAACCATGTAATGAAATGATTTTCTAAATCATCAATTCGATCAAGCAAGGCTTGGAAGGGCTCAAGTGTGACCTTAATCCTCTTGTCTACCATAAAGGCAAATTGCTTGGCAAAAAGTTACAGCTGAGCCTCACACCACTTGGATTATTTTTCCACTCTCCTGAAATTCATCAGGTTGAAGGCAAATTCTATGGTAAACACAACAGCTGAAGGATTTGTTTCATTTCCAGGCACTGAATCTGCTAGTGCTGAGGATGTCGGTGGTGCAGCTTCAGAATCTTACACCTCTACATTAGGTGCTGAGCTGGTATCTATAACTGGTGGATCTATTGCAACCTCTGATCCTCTATCAAGTATTAGCCTCGACTAATTTTCATTATATCAGATGGGGTTGTGGGTTTTCTTGGCAGGCAGTTTGTTATCTATCCCTACAACCTCAGGTACATTGGCTGCCTTACACAACCTGGTGATTAGACAAGGGAAAGTATATGCCGTGTCAGGACTTGAGACCCAAATTTTCATATCCATAACAATGATCTCTCCAAAGTTCAATTTGAGTTTAGCCATAAGACTTGCGACCAATATTTCTCTATCGTCTCTAACGATTTTATCTCCCTTAGTAGGCATTAAATGGGTGCGCACTACATCCTACCATAACCTTGCCTCTTGAGTCAGGGAGGCCTTGAAAATCTTTTTATTCGGGTTAGTCAGCCATTCAGTTTTTTCTTCAGCTATGAGGGTGGCTAACCAAGATCGTTGATTTGCATGATGCTTTAATCAAACGTAGAATATAGGTGAAGTGGCCTGAGGAGTGAATTTGGGGCCATGAAGAAATCTGTTGATTGTTGTTTCTGAGAGATCCACCATCACACCCCGTACTGGAACTCTATCCAACAAGGGCTAATCTACTGATTTCTCCCCTTTTCTACATATTTTCTCCAATCGAGCCTGATAGTTTGCATAGAACTCCCAGACTAGTGTAGGGAAAAATGAACTTCCTTCTTTTGCATTCCATCCCAAGTCGTAGTCTCAGAATTTTTGCTCCACTTTAGGATATATGCTCAATCCGGTAGTGATAATCTTTTTTTCTTCAAAGATTGGTCTTTTAATGGTCCTTCTTTTAGTTCTGAGAAACCCATCATAGAAGATTTTCTGTGCCTTGGAAATTTGCCACCTAGCACTGTCTCGGACCCCGGGGTTCTTATATTTAACCAGAGTTCCCCGAATCGGAGATTCTTAATCATCCTGTTGCTCAGCAGAAGGGGACTCAGATGATGTTCCCTCAAATTTAGGTTGCTCAGAATTAGCATGCTCTGACTCAGGCTCCCCAGACTCAGAATACACAGACTCAGGCTGTTCAGAAGCCGTCTTCTCAGAAGCTTTACTGTCAGGTGTTGTTGTTGCTTCTGTATCATTGTTTCACTCTTCCCCACCTTAATTGGTGGAGGTGGCAAAGACTTTTTTGGGATTTTCTTTTTTCCTTTGCTTCCTGAGCAGTGGCTCCTCCTCCTCATAATCGAATTCCTCATTGAAGAGTCTCTGAGGTACACTCTCCTTTGTCACTTTCTTTGTAGATTTGTGGCTCTTTTCTTTGGGTGCTATTATAAGACCTGTAGCAAAAGAAAACACTCATTTAGCACTCATGATCATACAACTCAAGAAGTTCAGTCATTATAATTCCACATCCCTAAAAAGAGGTTCATAATTGTATCAGATCAAAGTTGTGACGACATGGTCTGATAAGTCATCACAAATATGATATCTTACCATGTGTGTCATCATCCTTAAACAGAACAGGCTTATTTTTCTCAACTTGTGACGACATAGTCTGATAAGCCGTCATATTCGTGATAACTTATCAAACACGTCGTCAACTCAGAATTCAACCTCCAGCTCAATTTTAATCTTGATTATCAATCCAGTTTCTTCTTAGAATCACATAGAGATGTGTTCTTGAGCTAAGCCCTAGGTTTTTATGCACAATGCAGCACGGTAAACCCTAGATTCTATTTTTTCACACAATGGCAAGTTAAGCTTGCCAAAATCTCTTTGAAACTAAGATTTACATCAGTTGCATCACTTACCTAATGAAGAGGAGAGTTGAGTTATGAGCATACCTAATAAGAGACTTCAACTTGGTTACGTGAGTGAGAGGAAGTAGCAGATGAAAGAAGAGTTCTTGATCTTGACTTCAAACCCACACTCACAAGGAAGGATATTTTTCTTGTTTTACTTAGGAAATAATTTTGAAAAGAGTAAGTAAATAAACTAAATATGAAAGAAAATAAAACTTAAAGGAAAGAAAGAAGCTACGTGGGAAGGTAAAAGGGTTTGACTATGGGCCGGGTCAAATTTTTAGTATTTGGGCCCAAAATTACCTAACGGCTTATTAGATGTCTAATAAGTCATCGCAGATGCCGTCAACCTTAGGCAGAATATTGTCTTCTTTTGGATTTTCTGAAGACATATCTGATGGCTTATCACAATTGTGATAGCTCGTCACATCTGTCGTCAGGGTCACTTGGCTGACTACATCAATTTTTACCTAGACCCCTGCATACCACTTCAGTTCATTATGCTTCCTATCTAAATAAATAAAAACAACTTGCGTTTAAACATTAAAATTTTGGGTTGCCTCTCAATAGCGCCTGATTTAATTTCGCAGCATGACTAGGTTATCTTGACTACTCAAACTTCATCAAGATACCATAATTCTACCTCTTTCCCATCTTTATAAAATGCATCCACGATTGAGAAGATACTCATCTCCTTTTGCTGTGTCATGGATGAGTGTGTTTCAAATCTTGCTTCTTTGTCATTGAACCTGAACTTTAGCTCATGCAGCTCTATATCCACTACCACTCTTCCAGTCGCAAGGAATGGTCTACCTAAAATGATGGGTACTTCAAAGTCCACTTCACAGTCTAGAACTACAAAATCAACAGGAAGTATAAAGTCGGCCACCTTTACCAATACATCATGTAATATTCCTACTGGCCGCTTTATAGACCTATCCTCCATCACCAACCGTATGTTTGTCGGGTTAGGATCCCCAAACCTAAATTTTTATACACGGCTAGCGGTATCAGATTTATGCTCTCCCCCAGATCACATAGGGCCTTAGCAAAACTAAGAGACCCGATTGTACATGGAATAGTGAATGCTCCAGGGTCAGCCTTTTTCTGCACTAAGGATCGTGTAGAAATAGCACTACAATGGTGGAGATTATCCACTGGCTCATAGCTTACTACCCTCTTCTTTGTCACCAGATCCTTCATAAGTTTAGCATATCCTGGGATTTATTCAAGTGCTTCTACCAAAAGAACGTTCACTGTTAGTTGCTTTAACATTTCCTTGAACTTGATAAATTTTGCATCATCCATTTTCTTCTTCAACTATTGAGAAAAAGGGAGGTGGTGGTTTTAGAATAGTGGTAACCACTGCCTTCTTCTCCTTCTCTTTTCCTTATTTCGGAGCATCATCAAAACCATCCAGCTACCCAGACTCCACTAGACATTCTTATTCAGGTTCATTATCTACTTCAATCATATCTTCAACTCCATCTTTGCCCACAGAAGGGCCAGGTAATATCTAACCACTTCTAGTGTTAATCTCCATACATGAGCCATGATTCCATGGATTCTAAACCATATCACTAGGTAACGTTCCACTCTTCCTCTGGTTCAGTGCTGTGGAGAGTTGGCTCATTTGCTATTCCAGCTGTTTGATCAAAGTAGAGTGCGAGTTTACCAACTGACTCATAGAGGACATATCGGTCTTCATGGTAGTTACCCCTGAGTTGGTAGCCTCCACTTCCTTTAACAATTTATCCATCATATTTTCCATGGACATCTTTTCAGAACTTATTGTAGCAGCCTCACAATTTCCAGGAGAGACATATAACCCGCTCCTATCATTATTTCTCCTCTAATTTCCTTACTCCTGGTTCTTATATACAGCCTTATCATAATAAGTACGACCTTGATTTCCTTGGCTATTGCCTTGGAAACCCATCGGATTATTTACATAGTTCGCCTCTTCTTCTGAGTCAGACTCTACTTTGCCCTGCAATCCTATATCCTTCACTTTCTCATTCTACCTAATAGTAAATGCTTCGTTAGCAAGTCCATCTGCGTTTTTAGGTAAGCCATGTATTGATAATGCTCCTCATCTCTTCTACGTTGTTATGTAGACAAACCGATAGAAATAGTGGGACTTGCTACCACAGAGTCTCTAGTATGCTATGTCCAACTCTGTTTGGTCATTCTTTCTATCATTTTTGAAGCCTCTGGGAATGTAAGATCAACAAATGAACTGCCAGCAATATTATCTATAATTGGTATTGTCACAGAGTTAAGAGCCCTGTACAAAGTCTCCATCAAGTGTATGTCCGTCATGTTGTGGTTCAGACACCGCATCAGCTTCTTTAAGAATCTCTCCCAGGTTTCATGCAAGGCTTTAGTTGGGAGCTATCTAAAGTTACTAATCTCATCCCTCAACTGTACCCTTCTAGAAGGAGGAAAGAACCTTTCTAGGAAAGCTCCTTTCAACTGCCTCCAGTTGGTTATAAAATTGGGTGTCAGCTTATTAAGCCACAATGTTGCCTCCCCAGACAGAGACAACAAAAGAAATATCAAACGAATAGAACTCTGACCCACTCCTAGGTTATCAACATATTTACAAATGGTGACAAAGTTCACTAGATGCAAGTTCGGATCATCCCCAGGAAGTCCACCAAACAACCTCTTCAGATGAAGGAGTTAAATCATAGTACACGTAATGTTGAATTTCACCCCAGGTGCTAACGGTGGAGGAATAATTGTACCCATTGCACCTGCTCCATCCATTCCATCATCATCATCATTGAGGTCATATTGGACCGGCTGGTGATCTTTTCTTCCTCGGAACAGACGGTTCTTGTTAGCATTACGCTGTACTGATGCAACTATTTTCTCTACACGCCTTGGATTACCAGGGTTTAGCAACTCCTCGTCTCCCAAGTCTCCATCCTCAGGATTTGGATGCCGTACTTGTTGATCATCATTTTGCACATTAACTTTAGATCTAGCTAAGGCTGATAACCTACCAGCCTCCTGCTGGTCTGCCATTCTGTTGAATAGTTGCGGTTCAAGATTAAATGGTAATAATAGTTCTCCAGAGCTTCTGGTTCTTGGCATATACCACAAAAGTTGTAATACCCCGCATGTTTCTAAGCTAGGAAGTGAATAAGTTTTCCTACGCATGAAACCTCCTATCCTGTGAGTAGCATTTTAGTGCATGACTTACAATGAATATCCTAGTGATAGGATAGCTTTCAAGGTCTTAATCATGCTCATATGAGTTGCTTAGAGTGATGCAAGCTAAGAGTTTTTGAATCCATCAAGTCTTAGTGTTCGATTTTGCAAGGGTCATCTTTGAACAAGAATAACGTGATTGATATGTAAAATTTTGGCAGATTTAAACCCACCAAATTGTAGATAATCGAATTATCTTTCCAACGATACCAATTTCATCAAAATCCGACACCCGAGCAAGGAGTTATGGCCTTTCAAAGTAGAATGCGTCGCCTAACCAATCACACATGGCCACTAAAAAACATAGGCGATATCATATGCGGCACCTATGTAAGCATAGGTGATAGCATATACGACTCCTATGTAAACATAGGCGATAACATATACGGCGCCTATGTAAGCATAGGCGATATCATATGCGGCGCCTATGTATGATTTCATCCACGAAAACACTTAGTTTTTGAGTTATTTCGAGGGTAGTTAAGTCTTTTAACACTCCTTACTTGACCCTAAATCTAACCTCACGAAATTAATAGCTTCTAAACATATTACAACCTTATTGACATCTCAAAGTTCATTATCCAAGAGCACCATAGGAGAAAACCAACTAGGGTTGCACAATCAAGCTTGAAGATCAAATTTTAAGGAAATTCCTCCGTCAATCATCAAGAACCTCCCTTCCAAGGTATGCGTAGTGTTCATCCACGGATTAATTTCGTCCGTAGAGTTCAAGAATAAATCTTTAAAATACAAAATCTTGGTTGGTTGTACTGATAAGATCATACCCATGTTGATGCTTGTTTGTTTTGCTATATAATAGTATCGTGACTGTATATCTCATAAAAGTTATGTTGTTAGTTGAAAAACATGATCTTTCGATGGATTGATAGAATACAAGTATGAAATTCACCTATGCCTTAAAGAATGCATGCAAGGTGTTCGATAAAATGCCTAGTATGTTAGAACTTCATATTTACATGATTTCATGATATCTAAATAACAAGTTGATGTTAGTCATACACTCCAATATGAATTTCCATGAAAATTATGTGTTGTTATTGTTGTGGTATAAAGCATGATGATAATAGAGACATAAATTATGTACACAAAATGTATCCATGATTTTCCTATCATGTTTGAAATGTTCAATAAATACATGAAGTATAGTATCCCCTACTTATGATATTGTGAATTGTGGACTCAAATCTTGTGATCAAGTCATGTATGTGTGTCAGTTTCCTCCTATCGAGTCCTGGGGGCATTTGTACCCGAAAACTATAGCTATGTTCCTAGATCCATGTCATGTTTCAATATATCCGAACTCAAGCTATGATTCCATAGACTTCAGTCAGTCATGTGACTCAGGAAAACCTCATGATCTCAGTCAGTTGTCAGATATCAGTAACATTCTGCCAGTTAACAGAATTCAGTAAGATTAAGTCATATATAGTTAGTTATTCATGTCCAGTCCCTCCAGATAGGAGTAGAGGTTAGCACCGAGTGAAACCAGGGATGGGAACTCACCCGCCAGTTCAGGGTGTGATTCTTAGAAGTAGTTCTTGTGTTCCAAAACTATATAGCCAACGTAGGTTGAGATATCTTAACCTGTCAGATTAGGGTTGATGAGGTGGTTTAACCTGTCAGTTTAGGGTTCCCACTGTTCTCATTGAGTACCTGCCAGATAAGGGTCACTCACAAGCTGTCCTTACCCGTGGCACGGTATTGACATCCCTCCAATCGAGGCAGAGATTAGACCTCAGTTTAGTCATAATGGCATATATGGGGCTTGTCAGTTAAACACTACCTCCCACAGTTTCAGTATCAGTCTCAGTAAAAGAACTCAGGGCATTCTTCAGATTTCTGTATATACAGGACTGTCAGATACAATTGTCCATGTTATCAGCTTGCAGTATCATTCATGACAGTTATCAGTAAACCATGTATTAGCTTACAGGTCATGCTATTACGCATTCATGGTCCCTGTTTCTATATATGTATGTTTGAACTCCCACGTTCATATTAGTCAGTCAGTGTTTTTCATGCATGAAACCCTTTATGTTCAGCCTACCTTCCTCGTATACTCAGTACTCCAGTTGTCCTGACGCATTTGCTCTATGATGCTTTCTTTTCATGTTACACCATAGGTTCTGAGACACGAGCTCCAGCCCAGCTGTAGCGGTAGCATTCCAGTCGTAGAGTCACAGTGAGTCCTCATTGATTCGAGGACAATATGATTTGATACATTTATTTATTTCTTCAGTTCAGTGTTACGGAGTTAGTTGGAGACATGTTACTTCAACTACTTATTCATATAGTTTATAGGCTTTCAGATTATGCTCAGATTTATGTTCAGACTTAGCTTTCAGATTGAGTTGTTTTCGGTATTTTCACCCACATGGACGTTATGATTTTCAGACATGGTTTTATTCAGTTAAACCTTACGGCCTTACAGTTTTACGTATTCCACATTATTATGTCATGATTTGCAGTATACAGGTACAGATATCAGTCATAGGTTCTCTTGTGGTCCCTCGGGGTCATGAGTACCCTGTAGAGTTCCGGTTCAGCAAATCGAGGCGTTACAAACTTGGTATCAGAGCCTAAGGTTCAATAGAGTCCTAGGAAGTCTGAAATCTGCATCTAGTAGAGTCTTGTACATGGGTGTGTTGCACGCCACATTTATGTACAAGAGTCTATAAGATGTTTTAGGAACAGTCCCCTTTCTTCAGTATTCATGTCATGCTAGTGAGCATAATCACAAGTTAAACTCTTAGTCTAATCCATTCTTCTCTTATTCTAGACCATGTCCCCAAAGAGAAAAAACCAGCCAGCTCCTCAGCCCGAAGATCCTTTGGGTGAACATGTTTTCCATGCGGAGTTTAGAGCTGCATTTACCACACTTGCTCAGTCCATGGCTGCACAGAATGAATGGCCACCAGTCATTCCAGCCAATCCAGTGGCCAATCCTATAACAGCTAGGGTTCGGGACTTCACCTGGATGAACCCTCCGTCTTTCCATGGGTCTAAGTCTGATGAGGACCCTCAGGAGTTCATTGACCAAGTCCAGAAGGTTATTGACATCATGGGTGTTACTTCTATTGAGAGTGCCGAGTTATCCACCTACTAGTTACAGGATGTTGCTCATGATTGGTTCAAACAGTGGAAGTCTGAGAGGTTAGATGATGCAGGCCCTATCGAGTGGGAGAAATTTGTCACGACCTTCTTAGATAGATTCTTTCCCCAAGAGCTAAGGGAATCCAAAGTTCTTGAGTTCATAAATCTCAGGCAGGGGAATATGACGGTTAGGGAGTATTCTCTCAGATTTACTCAGCTAGCCAGGTATGCTCCTCATGTGGTTGCAGAAAATAGGGCTAAGATGAGCAAGTTTGTGTCAGGGGTTAATAATAGTGTGGTAAATGAGTGTAGGTCTACGATGCTGATAGGTGATATGACCTTAGCCAGACTCATGACCCATGCCAAGCAAGTAGAAGAGCAGAAGGTTAAGACTAGGGAGAGGCAAAACAAGAGAGCAAGGTTAGGTAACTTCAACTTTGCTCAACCCAAGTCAGATGGAGGAAACCGTTCATAGTTTCGCTCCAAGTTAGCCATTCCATCCCCTTCCTCTGCCAGTGCTCCAGCGCCAAAGTTTAGAGATGAAAACAAAGACAAAGCTCCAGGCTCTAAATCTTAGGGCAGTGTTAGCAGTGCCCGAACGAATCCCCTTTGTCAGACTTGTGGTAAGAACTATAAGGGAATTTGCAGAGCCAGTAGTGATATCTGTTTTGGTTGTGGCAAGCCAGGCCACAGGATTAGGGAGTGTTCGCAGTCAAGTCTTCAGGGTCAGCAAAATCATTCTGCAGCTCAGTCCGATCGCCCAAACTAGCAGGGTGCCATTTCCAGTGCTACCAGTGGGCAACGCCCAAACAGACTCTATGTTCTTCAGTCCCAGCAGGATCAGGAAAAATCTCTTGATGTCGTTACTGGTACGTTACAGATTTTACATGTTCATGTTTATGCTTTGCTAGACCCAGGTGCATCCTTGTCTTTTGTTACTCCATACATCGCAGGCGATTTCGGAATCAGTCCCGAAATTCTAGCAGAACCCTTTTCAGTCTCTACCCCAGTGAGTAAAACCATCATATCCCGACTGGTATAACCGAACTGCCCGGTTATGATATCTAAGAAATCTACGTCAGCAGATTTAGTTGAGTTAGAGATGACTGATTTTGATATCATTCTCGACATGGATTGGATTCATTCCTGCTATGCCACAGTCGACTGCAGAAACAGGATAGTTCAGTTTCAGTTCCCGAATGAGCCCATCCTAGAGTAGAATGGTAGCATTTCAGCGTTCAGGGGTCAACTTGTTTCCTACCTTCGGGCAAGGAAAATGATTTCTAAGGGGTGTGTGTATCATCTCGTGCATGTTAAAGATTCCAGTTCTGAATCTCCCAGTCTCAAAATAGTCCCTGTTGTTAATTAATACTCAGATATCTTTCCCGAAGATCTTCCAGGCATTCCTCCCGAGAGGGAAATAGACTTTGGCATAGACCTTCTTCCAGATACTCAACCTGTTTCTATTCTGCCATATAAAATTGTACCAACAAAACTCAAGAAACTGAAAGATCAGTTGAAGGATCTCTTAGATAAGGGATTCATCAGACCCAACATTTCTCCATGGGGTGCGCCAGTATTATTCGTGCTCAAGAAAGACGGTTCTCTCAGGATGTGTATTGATTACCGTCAAATCAACAAGGTCACGGTAAAGAATAGATATCCTCTTCCCAGGATTGATGATCTATTCGACCAACTTCAGGGTGCCAGTTACTTCTCCAAGATAGACCTCAGATCAGGCTATCATCAGCTCAGAGTTAGAGAATGTGATATTCCGAAGATAGTTTTCCGTACTCGGTATTGTCACTTCAAATTTTTAGTCATGTCATTTGGTCTTACCAATGCCCCTGTATCTTTTATGGATTTGATGAACCGTGTGTTCAAGAGGTACTTGGACATGTTTTTCATAGTCTTTATAGATGATATTCTAGTCTATTCTTGCACAGAGCGTGATCATGTAGACCATCTCAGGATTGTTCTTCAGACTCTCAGGGATCACTAATTATTCACTAAATTCAGAAAATGTGAATTTTGTCTAAGAACAGTAGCATTCCTTGGCCATATTATTTTCGGTGATGGCATTAGAGTATATCCTCAGAAAACTGAGACAGTAAGAAACGACCCAGACCCGTATCTCCATCAGATATCAAAAGTTTCATGGGTTTGGCTGGCTATTACAGATGGTTTATCGAGGGATTTTCTTCTATTGCATCTCCCATGTCCAGATTGACTCAGAAAAAGATTAAGTTTCAGTGGTCAGATTCATGCGAGAAGAGATTTCAAGAGTTGAAGACTCGACTCACCTCAGCTTCAGTTCTAGCTCTTCCAGATGGTTCAGATGGTTTTTTAGTCTATTGTGATGCATCCATAGTGGGTTTAGGTTGTGTCCTCATGCAGCATGGTAAGTTCATAGCCTACACCTCCAGACAGTTAAAGCCACATGTGAATAATTATCCTACTCATGATCTTGAGTTAGCAGCGGTAGTTTTTTCCTTGAAGATTTGGAGGCATTATCTCTATGGAATTCATGTAGATGTCTTCGCAGACCATAAAAGTCTCCAGTGTGTCTTTTCCCAGAAAGATCTCAATCTTCGTCAGAGAAGGTGGTTAGAGCTCTTGAAGGATTACGACATGAGTGTTCTTTATCATCCGGGCAAGGCCAATGTTGTCGCTGACGGTCTCAGTAGACTCTCCATGGGTAGTATTTCTCACGTTGAGGGTAGCAAAAAAAAGATGACTCAGGAGATCCATCAGCTTGCCAGACTAGGCATTCGCTTAGTCGATTCTTCAGAGGGCGGTGTATGTGTTCACAGTAGTTCAGAGTCATCTCTAGTTTCTGAGGTGAAAGAGAAGCAAGACAGGTATCCTAGCCTTGTCAATCTCAAAGAGTCAGTTCAAAATTAGAAAGTCGAGGTTTTCTCCCAAGGGGGAGATGGTGTTCTTCGTTGTCAGGGTCGTCTATGTGTTCCAGGTGTAGATGAATTGAGGTAACAAATTCTTGTAGAAGCGCATGGTGCACGGTACTCTATTCATCCAGGGGCCACTAAGATGTACCGCAAAATGCAAGAGATCTATTGGTGGAGTGGGATTTAGAGAGATGTATTAGAGTTTTTGGCTAAGTGCTCCACATGTCAGCAGGTTAAGATAGAGCATTAGAAACCTAGTGGTTCCTTTCAAGAGTTCACCATTCCTACTTGGAAGTGGGAAGAAGTGAACATGGACTTCGTGATGGGTTTGCCTAAAACTCATCATCAGCATGATTCAGTTTGGGTCATTATAGATAGAATGACCAAGTTATCATATTTCCTTCCTGTTCGTACTTCTTATTCCACCGAGGATTATGCCAAACTCTAGATCACGGAGTTAGTCAGGTTACACGGTGTTCCACTATCTATTATCTCAGACAGAGGTACCCAGTTCACCTCTCATTTTTGGAAAGAGTTCCAAAAGGGGCTCGGTACCTAAGTCTATCTCAGCACAACGTTTCATCCTCAGGCAGATGGTCAAGAAGAAAGGACCATTCAGACTCTTGAAGATATGCTAAGGGCGTGTGCAGTTGACTTCAAGGGAAGTTGGGATGCCTACTTGCCTTTGATTGAGTTTTCATACAATAATAGCTATCATTCTAGTATTCAGATGGCTCCATTCGAAGCTCTCTATAGTAGGAGATGTAGATCTCAAATTGGTTGGTTTGAAGTTAGTGAGGCCTCAGTCATAGGTCCTGACTTAGTATTCGACGCCTTAGAGAAAGTTCAGTTGATCAGAAAGAGAATCCGGGATGCTCAGAGCTGACAGAAGTCCTATGCAGATGTTCATAGAAAGGATCTCGAGTTCGAGGTCAATGACTATGTTTAACTTAAGATCTCTCCTATGAAGGGAGTGAAGAGGTTCGACAAGAAAGGGAAACTCAGTCCTCGATATGTCAGTCCCTTCAAAATTCTCTGTCGCTTTGGCAAGGTAGCTTATGAGCTTGAGTTGCCTTCAGATCTAGCCTCAGTCTATCCAGTCTTCCATGTCTCTTTGCTCAAGAAGTGCATAGGCGACCCGACAGTTATTGTCCCTATTCAGAGCATCGATATTCAGAACAGCCTCTCTTATGAAGAGATTCCAGTCGAAATCTTAGATTATTAGACTCGTAGATTGAGGAACAAAGTAGTCCCTCTAGTCAAGGTTTTTTGGAGAAATCAGTCTCATAAGGGAGCTACTTGGGAAGCAGAAGCAGAAGAAGAAATGCGTACCAAGTATCCTAACCTTTTCCCCGCCAATTCAGATCAAGCTCAAGGTAACAGTTCTTCTTAAGGTTATTCAGTTTCATGTTCATTTTTCCAGTATAAACTTGGTACCTATTAACCGTTGCATACTCAGTCATGCATTCATGCATCAGTTGTCCGTGCATCAGATATGCATGAGTTCGGTATGTTTAGCATGTCAGTCATGAGATCAAGTTTTAGTTCTTCATGTTCAGTTCAGGTTCTGTTGTCTTGTATCCCTTCTCAGTAAATTCTCATTCGAGGAGGAATGTTCCCAAGGGGGAGATATTGTAATACCCTGCATGTTTCTAAGCTAGGAAGTGAATAAGTTTTCCTACGTATGAAACCTCCTATCCTGTGAGTAGAATTTTAGTGCATGACTTACAATGAATATCCTAGCGATAGGATAGCTTGAGAGGTCTTAAGCATTCTCATATGAGTCGCTTAGAGTGATGCAAGCTAAGAGTTTTTGAATCCATCAAGTCTTAGTGTTCGATTTTACAAGGGTCATCTTTGAACAAGAATAACGTGATTGATATGTAACATTTATGCAGATTTAGAACCACTAAATTATAGAGAATCGAATTATCTTTCCAACAATACCAATTTCATCAAAATCCAACACCTGAGCAAGGAGTTATGGCCTTTCAAAGTAAAATGTGTTGCCTAACCAATCGCACATGGCAACTGGAAGCATAGGCGATATCATATGTCGCGCCTATGTAAGAATAGAAGATAACATATGCAGAGCCTATGTAAACATAGGCGATATCATATGCGGTGCCTTTTTAGGCATAGGCGATATCATATGCGGCGCCTATGTATGATTTCAGCCACGAAAACACTTAGTTTTTGAGTTATTTTGAGGGTAGTTAAGTCTTTTAACACTCCTTACATGTCCCTAAAACTAACGTCACAAAATTTATAGCTTCTAAATATATTACAACCCTATTTACATCTCAAAGTTCATTATCCAAGAGCACCATAGGAGAAAAACAACTAGGGTTGCACAATCAATCTTGAAGATCAAATTTTAAGGAAATTCCTTCGTCAATCATCAAGAACCTCCCTTCCAAGGTATGCGTAGTTTTCATCCACAGATTCCTTTCGTACGTGGAGTTCAAGAATAAATCTTTAAAATACAAAAGCTTGGTTGGTTGTGGTGATAAGATCATACCCATGTTGATGCTTGTTTGTTTTGCTATATAATAGTATCGTGACTGTATATCTCATGAAAGTTATGTTGTTAGTTAAAAACATGATCTTTGGATGGATTGATAGAATGCAAGTATGAAATCCACCTATGCCTTAAAGAATGCATGCAAGGTGTTCGATAAAATGCCTAGCATGTTAGAACTTCATATTTACATGATTTCGTGATATCTAAATAACAAGTTCATGTTAGTCATACACTCCAATATGAATTTCCATGCAAATTATGTGTTGTTATTGTTATGGTATAAAGCATGTAATGGAGATATAAATTATGTACTCAAAATGTATCCATGCTTTTCCTATCATGTTTGAAATGTTGAATAAATACATGAAGTATACTATCCCCTGCTTATGATATTGTGAATTGTGGACTCAAATCTTGTGATCAAGTCATGTCATGTGTGTTAGTTTCCTCCTATCGAGTCCTGGGGATATTCGTACCCGAAAACTATACCTGTGTGCCTAGAGCCATGTCATGTTTCACGATATCTGAACTCAAGCTATGATTCCATAGACTTCAGTCAGTCATGTGACTCAGAAAAACCTCATGATCTCAGTCAGTTGTTAGATATCAGTAACATTCCGCCAGTCAACAAAATTCAGTAAGATTAAGTCACGTATAGTCAGTTATTCATGTCCAGTCCCTCTATATGGGAGTAGAGGTTAGCACCGAGTGAACCCAAGGATGGGAACTCACCCGCCAGTTCAGGGTGTGATACTTAGAAGCAGTCCTTATGTTCCAGAACTACGTAGCCAGCATAGGTTGAGACATCTTAACCTGTCAGATTAGGGTTGATGAGGTTGTTTAACCTGTCAGTTTAGGGTTCCCACCATTCTCATTGAGTACCTTCAAGATAAGGTTCACTCAGTTGCTGTCCTTACCCGTGGAACGGTATTGACACTCCTCCAGTCGGGAAAGAGATTGGAACCCAGCTTAGACATAAAGGCATACATGGGGCATGTTGGTTAAACACTACGTCCCACTGTTTCAGTATCAGTCTCAGTAAAAGAACTCAGGGCGTTCGTCAGATTTTAGTATATACAGGACTGTCAGATATAGTCGTCCATGTTATTATCTTGCAGTATCAGTCATGACAGTTATTAGTAAACCTTGTATTAGCTTACAGGTCATGCTATCACGCATACACGGTCCCAGTTTCTATATATGTATTTTTGGACTCCCACGTTCATATTAGTCAGTGAAGTTGGGCGTATTTACACGCCTAAGCACCATAATTTATCCATGTTTCAGCTAAGTTTTAAGGATAAAATATATAATTCTTGCACTTTTAGTCCATTTTCCTTTAAGTGAGCTGACCTATGTGATTAGCATGTTTTCAGGTACTAATGATGAATATTTCAGCACTTTGTGGACCTGTGGGCAGCAAAAGAAAACTTCACATAAGAGGGAAGGTAGCTTTTTGACTGAAAGTGATGCATGGGAACTTTTTCCCGGGAAAACCCAGTATTTTTAAATACTTAAGGATGCAGTAGCAACTTATTAGACAAGGATGCTATTAAAAACCTTATTGCTGAATTTTTCAGCATGATTATCATTCGATTCATTATTCAATTCACGTTGAAGATTTTTTTTACGAGTTTTGAGAACAGAAAATGGCTCACTTGAGCAACGGAGAAGGAAAACACGTTTCATCTCCATAGCCGAGATTTCTCTAAGTTTTGGTATGATGATGATGTCTAATTTGATTTCCGTTGTATTCATGAGTAGCTAAACTTATCTGTTAGGGTTATGGAAACCTTGTAAGATACTATCTATTACTATGTGTTTGTGAATTCTTGATGTGTTATGCTACTTATATCATTACTCTCTTCGTTTTGATTGAATTCTTATGGTTGCAAACATAGAGAATACGCCATTATAGCATTAACTTGTTCGAGAGAAAAGTTACATGTTTGGAAAAGAGAGTGTGACAAGGAAATAGGGTTTCCAACCTCTATTTACACGTTAATGCCTTAACTAGATTAAATTCTTGGAGAATTTGTACCATTTGTTATACAATTTAGGCTCGAGAGATCTAAAGCGAAATAAATCCTTGATGGTTGAGAAACACTTGGATTTAGAATTAGAATACGATTCTCTATAAGTTCATGCATGTCTAAATTCTGCGTTACTCATAGTTAATAGAGAAGTAGAACTTATAAGGTGGACATAACCCTAACTTATCAATCTCTGTGATTAAATCTTACTACGCAAATCGTTCCATTGTTACTTTGATAATATTAGTTCACGCCTAAACCAAACCCCCCTTTTTCCTTGGAATTTTCGACCAACAGTCTACTAATAATTGCAACACTTAGTGACCAAAGTATTCCCAGTGGGATTTGACACCCAACCCAGTTGGGTTCTATATTTGACAACGACCGCTTACACTTTCTAACGAGAGTTGTAATTTGGGCGTATCAAATTTTGGCACCGCTGCCAGGGAATACGGTTGTTAACTAAGTTTGTGATAGTTAATAGACCCTTAGGTCAAAGATTCTCGAATTTTACTTTTTGTTTGTTGTTTTTGTTTTGTTCAGGATTATTGGAGTGCATGCCAAATACATGAATTTTTGGTCAACCATTATTACCTATAAATCCTGAACCACATCTTATTGGTAGAATGGATGTGGAATGAAACCTTGAACGGATGGCTGCTCAATAGGAGCAGGAAAGATTAGCTGCATTGGCAGCTGCTCAAGTGCATCAACAAAATATTGATAACCCAGGTCGGGCAACAAATCTTGATGAAGAGGACCTGGGTGATGATGAGTTATTAAATCCAAGGCGTGCTGGTGAGGTGGCAGCACCTGTGAACAGGAGAGATCGTCAAGCTAGAATGAGACCTGAACACCGAGTAGTGCAGGCCCCTTTCGATGATGATGATGACGATTTGGATGCGGCTGGTGCCACAGGGGCTATTATTCCTCCACCCTTGGCACCTGGAGCCAAGTTCAATATCACCAGCACCATGATCCAGCTATTACAACTCAGAGGGTTATTTGGTAGACTTGCAGGCGATGATCCGAATATGTATCTGATCAACTTTATCTCAACATGCAAGTCGTTTAACAATTCAGGAGTTTTACAAAATTCAATTCGACTGTGCTTATTTCCATTGTCTCTATCTGGAGAGGCAGCTCTATGGTTGAACGGTCTGACTCCTGACTTTATTACTAATTGGAGGCAACTAAAAGAAGCTTTCCTAGAAAGATTCTTTCCGCCATCCAAGAGATCCCAGTTACGAGATGAGATCAGCAATTTTCGACAGCTTCCAAATGAAGCTCTCCACAAAATATGGGAGAGGTTCAAGAAGAAGCTTATGCGGTTCCCAAATCATCAGATGACCAACATCCACTTGATGGAGATATTATACAGGGCGTTGAACTCGGTGACTAAGCCAGTGGTTGATAATGCTGCAGGTGGGTCATTCATGGACCTTACTTTTATTGAGGTTGGTGATATGTTGGATCGTATGACAAAGCAGAGTAGAGCTTGGCATACCTGGGATTCTGAGGTAGCAAGATCTACTGTATCTACTGGCATGACAGCAGAACAGAGGCGAAGAGAAGAGGAACGTGACCAAGATATGGCTTACATGAAAATGCAGATGGACCTTTTTACCAAGCATTTATTATCAGGGAAGACAGAAAAGGTCAAGGCTATTGTATCACAGGGTAAAGATGAATCCGATTTTGAGGAGGAAGCGAATTATTTGAATAATCAGGGAGGTTTTTGAGGCAATGCCCAAGGGAACCAAGGTCGGAACTATTATGAAAAATCCGGATTCAAGAATAAGACTGACAGAAGTGGTTTGTATGTCCCTCCTGGAAATCATGAAGCTGTTGCAACTAGTTCTGGGAAGATGTCCATGGAGGACATGATGGCCAAGCTTTATTGGTGGAGGCAACCAACACGGGACTAGCTGAGGTAAAAAATGATTTGTCCTTAATAAATCATTTGGTTGACTCGCATTCCACTGCAATAAAATAGCTGGAACAACAAATGAGTCAACTATCAGCGACATTCAATCAAAGAAAAGCTGGCACTTTACCTAGTAACACTGTGCAAAATCCACGGAATGATGGATCATGTATGGCTATTACTACTAGGAGTGGTAAGGTGTTGGAAAATCCATCCAAAGGCAAGCAGGTGGTTGATAATACAGAAGAGAATGTTACTGAAGAAGATTGTGATGATTCTGTAGAAGCTGAAAATCAGAATGAGAATGTTCATGACACTACACCTATATGTCACCAGCCTGAAAAGATTGATAATCGAAAGAAAAACCAAAAGGAAGTGGTGGAAAAGACTCTTCCAAATCCACCACCACCTTTTCCTCAGAGACTGAAGAAGAAGGCTGATGACACCAGGTTTAGTAAATTCATGACCATGCTGAAGCAACTGACTATTAATGTGCCTTTGGTGGAGGCACTGGAGCAGATGCCAGGGTACGCCAAATTCATGAAGGACCTTTTGACAAAGAAAAGGGCAGCAAGTTATGAACTGGCAAATAATGTTCATCATTGCAGTGCAATTGCCACGAGATCTTTAGTATAGAAAAAGGCGGATCCTGGTGCTTTCACTATTCCTTACATGGTTGGATCCTTGGATTTTGCTAAGGCATTGTGCGATTTGGGGGCTAGCATCAATCGACCCTCACCACCGGCGAAGCCACCAGATATCTTGATGAAGTCTGAGTAATCGAGATAACTATGTCGTGCCACGACAATAAATCAAGTGCTACATGGGAGGCAACCCATCATTAGGAGTTTGTTCGTTAGGATTTTGTTTTTGACAAATAAAAGTTAAAAAAGAAGAGTCGAGCCACAACCAAAACTAAGGTGCTCGGTGGGAGGCAACCCATTCTTCTATTCATTTTTGTTCTTTTTGATTAAGTGGAGGTGCAAGATATACAAAAGAGGAGATTAGTCCCAAATTTTGATTTAAAAGTGAGCCATGCTAAAGGTGGTAAGTGAGGAATGATGGAGCAAAGGCTATAGGCTAGGCATTGCCTATGCCAATCTAGGCAACGAACAAGGTAATGCCTATGTAAATCTAGGCAACGGAAAAGGCAATGCCTATGCCATTGCCTATGCTCACTGCCTCACATAGGCAATGGACAAGTCAAGGCCTATACCAATGTAGGCAATGCTATAGGCACCGCCTATGCCATTTTCTATGCTCACTGCCTCACATAGGCAATGCCATAGGCGCCGCCTATGCCAATCTAGGTGATAGGCAAGGCGCCGCCTATGCCAATCTAGGCGATAGGCAAGGCGCCGCCTATGCCAATCTAGGCGATAGGCAAGGCGCCGCCTATGCCTATCTAGGCATTGCTAAAGGCGCCGCCTATGCTAAGCATAGGCAAAGCATTAGGCGCCCCCTACTTATCTTTTTTTTTATCTCCTAACCAGATTGTACATGGATCAAACCCGACCCATGGCTTAGTCTTTAAATAGATCCTCAACCTTAGAACACAATTCCATTGTTTTCTCAAGATAGGTGACGCCTAAGCTCCCAAATTCTCTCAAAGTTTTTCTTTTTTATCATCTAATCTTGCAAGTTCATCTTCTTGATCCATCATCACGTAAGTTACTCTTTTATATTCCGTAGTTGTTGAACTACTACGCTTATAATGGTTTATTAGATTTTGAAGTGGTGTTTGGTGATAAGAATATGGTTGGTTTGTTATGATGCATATAGTTGAGTGAATGGATTCGTGTGGGTGTTCTTGACTTTGCTCCAACTTGTATTTGATTGGTATTCACTATCCTATTTTTATGGAGTCGAAATTGTGATGTTCATGCATAATCTTGAATGTTGTAAGCTTGAATGTTTGAATGACTCGCTCATCGAAGGTATTGATCATGATTGACCACAAGCATAAGATGATTTGATTATTTCTATGCAACAACCTGATAAGATTTCTATGTGGTCGTCTTGTTCAAATATTGCCTTAATCCAATGAAATAAAGTCGGAAAGGATAGTCAAGATTACATGATTACTAACGTTGTGCAAACAGATTAAGTGTGGGGTGCCAAATTTTGATTTTAAAGTGAGCCATGCTAAAGGTGGTAAGTGAGGAATGATGGAGAAAAGGCTATAGGCTAGGAATTGCCTATGCCAATCTAGGCAACGAACAAGGCAATGCCTATGCAAATCTAGGCAACGGACAAGGCAATGCCTATGCCATTGCCTATGCTCACTGCCTCACATAGGCAATGGATAAGGCAAGGCCTATACCAATGTAGACAATGCTATAGGTGCTGCCTATGCCATTGCCTATGCTCATTGCCTTACATAGGCAATGCCATAGGCGCCGCCTATGCCAATATAGGCGATAGGCAAGACGCCGCCTATGCCAATCTAGGCGATAGGCAAGGCGCCGACTATGCCTGTCTAGGAATTGCTAAAGGCGCCGCCTATGCTAAGTATAGGCAAAGCATTAGGCGTCCCCTACTTATTTTTTTTTTGTCTCCTAACCTGATTGTACATGGATCAAACCCGACCCATGGCTTAGTCTATAAATAGATCCTCAACCTTAGAACACAATTCCATTATTTGCTCAAGATAGGTGACGCCTAAGCTCCCAAATTCTCTCAAAGTTTTTCTTTTTTCTCATCTAATCTTGCAAGTTCATCTTCTTATTCCATCATCACGTAAGTTACTCTTTTATATTCCGTAGTTGTTGAACTACTACGCTTATAATGGTTTATTAGATTTTGAAGTGGTGTTTGGTGATAAGAATATGGTTGGTTTGTTATGATGCATCTAGTTGAGTGAATGGATTCGTGTGGGTGTTCTTGACTTTGCTCCGACTTGTATTTGATTGGTATTCACTGTCCTATTTTTATGAAGTCGAAATTGTGAAGTTCATGCATAATCTTGAAAGTTGTAAGCTTGAATGTTTGAATGACTCGCTCATCGAAGGTATTGATCATGATTGACCACAAGCATAAGATGGTTTGATTATTTCTATGCAACAACCTGATAAGATTTCTATGTGGTCATCTTGTTCAAATATTGCCTTAATCCAATGAAATAAAGTCGGAAAGGATAGTCAAGATTACATAATTACTAATGTTGTGCAAACGGATTAAGTGTGGGGTGGTACCATCACGATTTTCTTTTTCGAATATATTAAATCTTCCATGATGAAACTAACATGACTTTATTGTGATCTCAGGTAGAATGGCCCCAAAAGGACGACAAGGAAAAGAAAAAGTGTCCACCTTCCAAAAAAGGTCAGAAAAGGGCAAGAAAAGATCAGGCTGAGTCCTCCTCTTTGCAAGTGCCTCGATGAACTTTCGGGATAAAGTGGGTCCTAGAGGAGGAAGGAAAGGAGTGGTACAAGAACAACAAAGTTAAAAAAATATATTCACATGGATTTGATGCAGAAGGAAAGTCTAGCAAAGAGAGAGACCCGTATTTTGGCTAAAATCATGGCACTAAATCTTGATTTCATTTTCTGAGATATGGGGGAATGCAATCTTGATCTAACACGAGAGTTTTATGCCAATTGGTCCCCAAAGACTACTGGAAGTGAAGTAAAGATTCGGGGCCAAGTCTTGCAACTGAATGCAAAATTCTTCAACTCTTTTCTGGGCCTTCCATCTGTGGATCCATCACCGCTCAAGGAGCTTTATCACAGACCTCCCTATAGGTCCATCAGACATACACTGTGCGGATCAAGGTCAATGGCATGGTGGATTCGACACAAGGATAATGGTTGCCACAACACCTACCCGTATGCCTCTTTGAACAGGAAAGCTCGCATATGGTTAAGGATAGTCAACTCTTGCTTGATTCCTGGGACACAATATACTAAGATCACACGTGATCGAGTCTGCTTGGTGTACGCTTTGATGATGAATATTCCCATCAACATTGGTGCGGTTATACGATCGTCAATGCGCAAGGTTAGGCTGCACAAAAGGTCCCATTTCAGTTTCAGCAACTTGTTGACTGCGATCTTATTGAAAGAACACATTGAAGAGGAACCTGCGGATCATAAGCTTCCACACAACCCGAAGAAGGTTGATTTCACGAAGGTTAAAGAGCCAGAAACTGGTCAAGGCATCAACCTCACCACTGCAGAGAGACATGCTCGAGATGAAAGCTTTTTCCGCCATCTGTATGGCATGACTAGATTTACACTGATAAATAGGGGTCGTGTTCCGACTGATGCAAAGCTTCAATAGTTGGACTATGGTTACCTGCTTAATGAGCATGCGCGGGCCATGTGTAGAGTGGGGGTACATTTTGAGGAACCTCTCGACAATGACGTGCTGAGTGACGATGATCACCGACTGCTAGACTCAGACGTGGAGGAAAACTCTGATGACGACGACTCTGATGATGATTCCGACGTAAGGGGTATGACCCTAGACATAGAAGAGGAGTCCGACTAATCAGGTTTTCCTTATTTATTTCCACTGAGGATAGTGTGTCCCATCTAAGTGTGGGGTGCGGGTATATGTCTGTTGTATTGTATTTCTTTGCCTACATTTATTCTTGTTTGTTTGAATTAGTCGTAGTTAGTTAGTCGTAATTAGTTAGTTAGATTTTAGATTTTGCATGAAATTGTTCTGATAGACGGCATGGTATATTATAACAAGAGTTTGTGCTAAGTCATTACTATTGAGACGCTTAGGCTCTAAGTTGTGACTCACTGTGTGATAAATTGTTGTGGTTTAATTCATTCATCTGTTGGGTCAAGAATCTATAATGCTCCCAATGAAGTTGACCATGTGCCTTGTGTGTGTGAGGATATTGTATATTCTTTGTTGTGACTGATGCTAGAACTTGCCTGGTGTGTGTGTGAAGCGAAATAGAGATTGTGAGTGTAGGAGATGATTTAGGCATTTCTTTGGCAGCCCTGAAATTGTTTACCTTCTTTTTACCTACCTTTGTACATTGTCCTAGTGAACCCCCTTTAAGCCTTTAGCTATTTTCTTTGGCAGCCTCATATGTAGCCTAATCCATTTTTTTTTCAAGACCATAATTTGATCCAAACTCCTAAGCGCTTTAAAATTGTAGAATCATGTGGAAAAATAAAAGGAGAATGGTGAAAGTGATGCCTCAGGGTGTATTGGTACTTGAAATTGTTGTGAAAAAGAGTGGCTATTATAGGGATGCTTTCTTAATATAAAAAAAAAGAGAAAAAATAAAATAAAAAATTTTGAAAAACAAAAAGATAGTTGTGTTTATAATTGAATAACAAAATGGGTGAAAATGGGTTGGTAGATGAAAGAGAGGTAGAGTGGTTGTTAAAAGATAGTGTAAATGGCATATTGTAGTGTATTAAAGCGCTTAGGGAACATAGTCACTATTTCTGGCCAAAATAGTCCTACCTGTCCCTTAGCCTACATTACAACCTGTAAAGACCTATTTGATCCTAAACTTAGCAGTCTGATATTAGTAGAGCATTACACTAAGGGCAAGCCTATGATCATCAGTTGCAATATAAGAATTCTTTGTGAGAGCGAGAGCAAGGAGAGTCTTATACCCATGTTTCGAAAAATGCAAAACTATGAGTGATTATGGGTGATATCTTGTGTGAGAACACATGGTTGATGGTTGTTGGGTAGTTTTATATGTTTCTTTGTGGCTTAACTTGTGGATACGAATTAACCATACTAATGAGTCTATGTTGGAGGTTGAGTTGTTTCTAGTAGTGATCGAGAAACCTACTCTTTGTTAATGATTGTTGTGCATGTCTTGTTGAAAATTTCGTGTTGCTATTGTGAAATTCTAGTTAGGTGTTTGCATGGATGTAATATTTTGTTCGAGGAAAAACAAATCTTTAAGTGTGGGGTGGTGATGTTGGGCGTATTTACACGCCTAATCACCATAATTTACCCATGTTTTAGCTAAGTTTTGAGGATAAAATATATAATTCTTGCACTTTTAGTCCATTTTCCTTTAAGTGAGTTGACCTATGTGATTAGCATGTTTTCAGGTACTAATGATGAAGATTTCAGCACTTTGTGGACCTGTGGGCAGCAAAGGAAAACTTCACATAAGAGGGAAGGCAGCTTTTGGACTGAAAGTGATGCATGGGAACTTTTTCCCGGGCAAACCTAGTATTTTTAAATACTTAAGGATGCAGTAGCAACTTATTAGACAAGGATGCTATTAAAAACCTTATTGCTGAATTTTTCAGCATGATTATCATTCGATTCATTATTCAATTCACGTTGAAGATTTTTTTTATGAGTTTTGACAATAGAAAACGTCTCACTTGAGCAACGGAGAAGGAAAACACGTTTCATCTCCATAGCCGAGATTTCTCTAAGTTTTGGTATGATGATGATGTATACTTTGATTTCCGTTGTATTCATGAGTAGTTAAACTTATCTGTTAGGGTTATGGAAACCTTGTAAGATACTATCTATTACTATGAGTTTGTGAATTCTTGATGTGTTATGCTACTTATATCATTACTCTCTTCGTTTTGATTGAATTCTTATGGTTGCAAACATAGAGAATACGCCATTATAGCATTAACTTGTTCGAGAGAAAAGTTACATGTTTGGAAAAGAGAGTGTGACAAGGAAATAGGGTTTCCAACCTCTATTTACATGTTAATGCCTTAACCGGATTAACTTCTTGGAGAATTTGTACCATTTGTTATACACTTTAGGCTCGAGAGAGCTAAAGCGAAATAAATCCTTGATGGTTGAGAAACACTTGGATTTAGAATTAGAATACGATTCTCTATAAGTGCATGCATGTCTAAATTCCGCGTTACTCATAGTTAATAGAGAAGTAGAACTTATAAGGTGGACATAACCCTAACTTATCAATCTCTGTGATTAAATCTTACTACGCAAATCGTTCCATTGTTACTTTGATAATATTAGTTCACGCCTAAACCAAACCCCTCTTTTTCCTTGGAATTTTTGACCAACAGTTTACTAATAATTGCAACACTTAGTGACCAAAGTATTCCCTGTGGGATTCGACACCCAACCCAGTTGGGTTCTACATTTGACAGCGACCGCTTACACTTTCTAACGAGAGTTGTAATTTGGGCGTATCAGTCAGTCAGTGTTGTTCATGCATAAAACCCTTTATGTTCATCCTACCTTCCTCGTATACTCATTACTCCAGTTGTACTTACACATTTGCGCTATGGTGCTTTCTTTTCATGTTACATCATAGGCTCCGAGATACGAGCTCCATCCCAGCAGTAGCGGTAGCATTCCAGTCGTAGAGACACAGTGAGTCCTCATTGATTTTAGGACAATATGATTTGATACATTTATTTATTTCTTCAGTTCAGTGTTACAGAGTTAGTTGGAGACATGTTCCTTTAACTCCTTATTCAGATAGTTTAGACGCTTTCAGATTTATGCTCAGATTTTGATTCAGACTTAGCTTTCAGATTGAGTTGTTTTGGGTATTTTCACCCATATGGACATTATGATTTTTAGACATGGTTTTATTCAGTTGAACCTTATGGCCTTATAGTTTTACGTATTTTGCATTATTATGTCATGATTTGCAGTATACAGGTATAGATATCAATCATGGGTTAGCTTGTGGTCCCTCGGGGGTCATAAGCACCGTGTAGCATTTCGATTTTGAAAATCGTGGCGTTACAAAAGTCCTGCAGCAAACAAAAACAACAAATAAACATAAAACTAGGAAACTTGACTAACAGTCAATTAGCGTACACAAACTTCAATTTACAACCGTATTCCCTGGAAATGGCGCCATTTTGATAAGCTCAAACTACACCTATCTTACGAGAATATAAAAGATCATTATCAATATTTAACCCAACTAGGTTGGGTTCGAATCCCACAGGGAATATGTTGTGAATTTGAGTTATCTGTGGGTTAATCAACTGATAGTTAGCAATTTCCTTTGAATGTTTTTTTTTGGAAAGATAGCAAATAATTACTTCTCAATTTAGTGTTTGAAATCAATATGATAAGGGAAACCAGAGTTATGTTCACTATGGGTGTTGGGATTTGACCGACAGTAGTAACGGTTAAAGATTCTTATGGTAGTTAGGAATAACAGACTATCCTTATCGAAGTTATGTCTAAATGTTTCTCAACCTATTTAGACATTTAACCACCTAATTCTTTCAAACTTAGGGAATTTATATTTCATAATAGGATGTTATCTCAAGTTAATTAATCTTGTTACAACATTAATTATTAAATGGAAGTTTGATGCTTCCAAGTCCCTATTGATAATTTACTTCTTACTAGGGTTGATTTCTTATCTCAAACAAATCACTAGTAAGCAAGGCCTATTGTTTGCAACCAATAGTCGGAATATAAAATAATGGAATTAACAAGAATTTTCTACCACCGCTAGAATCTTGAACACTTAGTTACGTTACAAATCAAAACCCATAGATCCCACAACTCGGGTTAAGGAAATTTAGCTACTCATAACATAGAAAGCAACACCGCCAATTGTATTCATAGTTCGATAGATGATGACTTACAAAATGATGAATATCAACAAGTGTTTTCCCTTCTAAATCACAGTAGAAAATCCCAAAAAAGTAATAATAATTTCTCCAAAAGTAAACTGTAATGTTACAGAGAAACTAGAGAGAAAACTTGATGAAAATGTGAAGTTCAAGATGCTCAGAAAAACCCTAAATTATGCCTTAAATAATTCATCCTAATTATGGAAAAAAATCACAAATTACAGATCTTTTCTCGCACAGGCGACGATGAAGTGTGATTCCTTATCAAGAGTCTGACGACTTATCAGAATGTCATCAGCTTCTTCTCCAAGTTTGATGATTTTTGCCTTAGGCTGATGATGACACACTGACGACTTATGCAGAGTCTGATGACTTATCAGTATTGTCGTCAGGTCCTCTTCCACTTTCATGAATTCTGCCTTGGGATGACGGCATTCCTGACAACTTATCAAAAACCTGACGGCTTATCAGGGAATGTCATCACACTTCTGCTCCCACTACCTCGCACTTTCTATAGTGATGATGATTCTTATAACTTATCATAAAGTTAATGATTTATCAAAATTGTCGTTGCTTCTTTACTTTAAGTTCTCAAGCACTGCTTAAGCCTGACGACGATCCCGACGGCTTACCATAACTCTGATGGCCTATCACAGGTTGTCGTCACTTCTTTCAGCTGAATCTCTTTCTCTGTCTAAGGCTGATGGCAACTCTGATAGCTTATCACAAAGCTAACGACTTATCAGACA
Organism: Capsicum pubescens; assembly: GCA_030864215.1. NCBI lineage: Eukaryota > Viridiplantae > Streptophyta > Magnoliopsida > Solanales > Solanaceae > Capsicum > Capsicum pubescens. The sequence goes on along the minus strand of CM061542.1, from coordinate 224,420,762 downwards.
AGTCGTCAGCTATACTTCCCTCTCTACTTGCTCAGAAATCAACTCTTTTACTTTCATTATTGCTGGTTCTCTTGCATCTTGACTTTTACTGCAATATCAAAGAGAAAACAATCAAAAACAAGAAAAGTTTCTTAAGACTTTGCAATTATTCTCAGTTAAAAGCCTCAAATGTGTTAGCATCTGCTCACACATCTCATGTCTCTTTGCTCCAGAAGTGTATAACGACCCAACAGTTGTTATTTCTATTTAAAGCGTAGTTGTTCATAATAGTCTCTCTCATGAGGAAAATCACAGTTAAAATCCTAGACTACCAGATTCGCAGACTAAGGAACAAAGAAGTCCCTCTAGTCAAAGTTCTTTGGCAGAATTAGTTCGTTGAGAGAGCTACTTGGGAAGCAGAAACATACATACATACCAAGTATCCTCACCTCCTCTCTACTAATTCAGATTCAATCCAAGATAAAAGCTTTCCTTAAGCTTACCTAGTTTACATGTTCAGTTTCATTACCAACTCGGTATTCAGTTTCATGCTCAGAATTCTGTTATAAACTTGGTACTAAGTACCATTGCATAATCAGTCATGCATCATGTTAGTTATATATTTATGCATCAGATATACATTCTCATTATAAGAAAACCTATCCTATCAGAACACTCAGTCATGCATTCACGAATCAGTTACATATGCATCAGATATGCATGCTCAGTATGATATATTTAGATATCAGTCTTGTCAGTCATGAAATCATGTTCCAGTCGTTCATGCTCAGTATGTGTTTTAGTCTGTCATTTCTCCCATCTCAGTCAATCTCATTCGAGGATGAATGTTCTCAAGATGTAGATATTGTAAGAACCCATAAAATTCTAAAGCTTAATACAGTCCTTTAAGCGTGTCAAGGGGTTCCTAGACTTAAAAAATTTTAGCTACACTCTAGACTTAGCTTAAATTTGGCCTTCAAAAGTTGAAAAATTCATTTTAACACCTTAATTTCCTTTAATGGTCCGTATTTTTATTGATTCATGATCAGGAAGGTCAATAGGTGTTCCTGGACAAGTTTTGGATTTTTTGGAAACTCGTTTAGATCAAGATTGGAAATCCAAAATAGTGGACCAACACAATCTTGGCGCGCCGCGTCACCAATTGCATTGGTCACCAGTTGTGTAGATTGCCAGAGCCAAAATAACTGAGGCTCGACGCGTTCATGGCGCGCCGCGTAGGGTATTGCGTCGCAGCCCTCGACGCACTGGTCACTCATAGCATCAGTGCCCAGTTATTTAGTCATTAAATGTCTGCATTTTTAAGGGCAAAAGGTTAATTTTCCCAACCCTATATAAGGCTTAAACACGGTATTAAGCCTCATTTACACCAAAATACACTCTTTTCTCCCAAAATCCTCTCAAGAACACATTAGGGTTTTCAATTGGGGATCCAAGTTCAAAAAAATTTCTCCGTGAATCATCAAGAATCTTTCATCTAAGGTATGCATAGTGTTCATTCATGGATTTATTTGGTCCATGAAGCCCAAGAATCAAGTTTTAAATTACGAATTGTTCAATTCATTCTCTGAATTGAATTATGTTCATGTGTTATTGTTGTATGAATTCCAAGATGGAACCTTTATTATGTCTCTATGAAATTACGCTAATAAATGGACTGAAATCATGAAATTGGATTGAATTGCAAAGTAAGGTTGTATTAAATTCATGCTTATGCCTAAAACTTAAATCATGCAACCTAAGTGTTTGATAAAATGCCTAGGAGAATGGAAATTATGCTTGGTAGTTAGACTGTGACCCAAGTTATGAATGTATGTGTTCCCCTATGTTTAAAATGATTTCCATGAGGATTGTTGCGTAATGCAATGACGTGATGATATAATTATGATATTAAAATGATGAAGTTAAGATATGATCATGTGCATTCTAAGCTATATACAAGATTATGATAACCATGTGCTTCATGAAATATCCCCTACTGTTGTAGTATGAATTATTGATGTTGGCTAGTATTCAAGAAAGTCATGCTTTGTCATTTCCTTCCATCGAGTCCTGGAGGTACTTGTACCCAAAAGATATAATTGTTTATCTAGAGCCAGTGTCATATTTCACGATATCGTCAATCAAGCCAAGATTCATAGAACTCAGTCAGTCATGTGACTCAGGAAATCTCAGTAAATTTAGAAATCTCAGTAGTATTCCATCAGTCAACAAAACTCCATGAATTCAGTCTAGTCCAGTTCAGTTAATTATATTCAGTGTCTATTCAGATGGGAGTAGGAATTAGCACCAAGCGAACCCAAGGATGGGAACTCACCTGTTATATGAGGGTGTGATTCTTAAAAGCAATCCTTGTGTTCCTGAACTACATAGCCAGCGTAGGTTGAGATATCATAGTCTGTTGTATGAGGGTAGATGAGGTGGTTTAACCTGTTATATGAGGGTTCCTACCATTCTCACTAGAGTTACCTGTTATATGAGGGTTACTCACATATTGTCCTTACTAGTAGCCCGATATTGACACCCTTCCAATTGGGGTTACAGATTGGACCCCAACTCAGCTATATTTTGATTATTTGGGGCATATTGGTTAGATAACTACTTCTCACAGTTTCAGTTACAGAATCAGGACTATCAGATACAGTCATTTAGTCTCAGTAATAGAACTCAGATAGTTCTATAGAATTATGGATTGTCAGATATAGTCAACTTAGAATAGTACAAAACTCAGCTAGTTCCATCAGAACATAGACTGTCAGATACAGTCGCTCAGTATCAGTTATATCAGTTATACCAGTTATCTTAGTTATATTAGTTATGTCAGTTATCAATAATTCATGTTACCACTAATCAGTTTCAGGACTGTCAGATACAGTTAATCAGACCAGTTTTTCATAATCAGAACTGTTAGAAACAATCATTCCTCTATCAATAATATACCATCAGTTCCCTATTATTTAGTAGACTCAGTTATCAGTATCAGTAAACCCAGATGTTAGTAAATCAGTACTCAAAACTCAGTACCAGTGTCAGTATATTCTCATGTACAATTACTTGCTTATGCAAGTATTCTCACGTTCATGTTATACAGTCATTTAGTATTGTTCATGCATATGAACCCTTGCATTCAGCCTACCTCATATGCATACCAGTACATTTAATCGTACTGACATATTTGCGCTATAGTGTTTTAATTTACGCCATAGGTTCAGAAGCACGAGCTCCGAAGCATCAGTCGCATTCTAGTATCCAGCAGTCAAAGTTAGCAGTAAGTCCTCATCTTTCGAGGACATGATCATTACTTTATCATTTCAGTACTTAATTTTTTTTAGTAGTTGGAGATAGTTGGGGACATGTCCTATCAACTCCTTATTCAGACAGTTTAGAAGCTTTCAGACTATAGTATATTCAAACAGTTTATTTCAGTTTTAGGTATTTCTATAACCCATTTAAATATTATTTTATCAGATTTGATGTTTCAGATTTGAACCTTATGGCCTTACATCTTATGTTTCCGTATTTATATACGTATATTATGTAATGTTCGGGTACAAATATCAGCCATGGGTTAGCTTGTGGTCCTTAAGGGTCATGAGCACCGTGTAGCACTCCGAGTACCAGATTCAAAGCGTTACCAAACCAGTCACAAAGTCCATAGTGATCCATTCCTATTTTTACTCAAGAATGGGTAGCCTCTGAAGCAATCCACCTGGTCTCTTATGCTCAGCCTTAACCTACTGGCAATAAAGGCAACGAGCTACAAAATCCACTACATCTTTTCTTATACCACCCCACCAATAATGCTGCCTCAAATCAAGATACATCTTAGTTACTCCCACATTGATAGAATACCTAGAACAATGGGCCTCCTCCAAAATCAATCTAATCTAATTACCCATTCTCGACACACAACCTCAGCCACCAATTTTCAAAACACCATCCAAATCAAGTAAGGCTTCCTTAGCCTCACTATTCAACACCTTATCTAGAATCGACCTTAAACTTGCATCATCAGATTGATGAACTCAAATCTGCTCCATCAAATAAGATCTAGTCTCCACAAAGGACAAAACACAACCAGGGGTTAAAATAGCAAGCCTAACTATCTGGTTATCTAAGGACTTAATGTCTAAGTCCAAAGGCCTCTCTTGGGTCAAAAGATGCGCCAAACTACCCATGCTAATCAACTTCCAACTCAGGGCATCCACAAATATATTAGCACTGCTCTAATGGTAGAGAAAAGTTAAGTCATAGTCCTTGAGAAACCCAATCCAATGACACTTCCTCATATTCAGATCTCGCTGGGGTAAGAAGTACTAAAGGCTATGATAATTTGAGAAAATCTCTCAATGGATTCCATACAAGTAGTGTGTCATAACCCAAACTAGGGCCTGGCTGTGATGGGTATCTCAAGTTCTACGTGGATCAGAGATCACCCCCTGCATTTAACCAAACCTAACACATCATTCCCCAAGTTCAAATAAATTCTAAACACATAACAAGATAGCGTGCAATCGATTAAGAAAATTTTAACGCATGTCCATAACTAACGATCGGTGATCGGCCAACCAATCGACAAACACCACCCAGTAACCACAATATTCAAAATAAAGACTTCTAATAATAAACCAAAACTAAATATCAATAAAGTATTATGATATGCCCTCGACTATAGTCAAAATCAATTCTAAACATTCTGAGACATAAGATACCAAAATATGAAATGTAGTCGTTCGATATATAGAAGCTCACCACTTTAATGTCAACTAATAATTTGATACCAAATCTTAGTCACTGAGAAGAAGGAGTGTAAGTTTACTATATGTAGTTTTGATGAAGAGTAGATGAACTACGAGGGGCCAAGTACCTGGACATGCAAGGTACAGTATAGATGGCATGCACCTTCTGCATATTTTTATCATCTTGTGTAATAAACTTGTAGGTGCTATTTTGTGATATTTTGTACTGACTTGGAAAACTAGTACAATGACCTTTCAAGCCCTAATCATCATCCAACTATAGAAGGAAAGGGATGATTCTTTAATAAGGAGTTTTTTCCAATTAAAAATATAGAGAAGTAAGGCTGCAAAAACTCTATTTCAAGACTGCTCAAGCATTGCTCATGTTCTTAACTCTGTACTTTGCTTAAAGAGTGAGTAAGTGTTTTTGAGTTTTGATTTGTAAAAGAAATACTCATATTATAATAGTAGTGTTTTCTTATAGAGAGTGCTACTTAGGTAAAGTTGCCAAAGCTTGAGACTGATTAGAGATAATCAGTGTAGGAGGATTCCTTGGTAGGGTTACAAAGAAGAGTTGGTAGTTGAGTTGTTTCTAGCGTAAGGATATTAGAGTTAGGATGAAATCTAGATTGTAATTAGGAGGTTGATTATCGTGGATTTCATTGGTTGTTTAGAGGGAAAGTCATGTTTTTTCCAACTCTAGGTTTTCGCATAAAAATCCTTATGTCTTTCTTTTTTCACACCATGTTTAGTTTTCTTGCACTCTGTTGTTTGATTGCCTGTGTTTGACTCTGAGGTACCTGGTCCCTTATTGTGTGGAGCAACTCTGAAGTATTTCATTAATTGGTATTAGAGCCTGGTCACTATAAAAGGTTCACATCTAGAGTGTTTTGGTTAAAGTGACTGATCCACTTAATCTACAAGAAGGGAAATCTACAACTAGACCACCAAGATTTAATGTACAATAAGTAATATGGGTGGTGGAAAACTAGGATATTTGACTTTATCATGGCTGAAGATAGTGACTGATTGACATAATCCTTTATGGTCCTCATGTTTCTGTAAGAGAAGTCAAAGAAGAAGATGTTAGAAAAATGGTCATCAAAAGTAGAAGAGAGTTCAATGAGAAGATAAAAGAAAGATTGAGAAAAACTACAAGGCCAAAAAATTGTTAGTCTGTGGAATAGGTCTTGATGAATATAACAGGATCTCAACTTGTGAAAATGCCAAAGGGATTTGGGATTTCTTGAGGACTGCACATGAAGGTACTACTAATATGTATGATTCAAATTAGACATGATGACTACCCACTATAAAACCTTCACTATGAAAGAAGGAGAAACTATCTAAGAAATGCATACATGATTCACTTCTATCATAAATGAGTTTCCCTGCTTTGGAGAAGTGATTACAATATATAATCAAGTAAGAAAAGTTCTTGGTGTTCTTACAAAGTCCAGGGAAAGAAAATTAAATAATATAACCGAGGAAAAGAACCTCAAAACTCTCACCATGGATGAACTCATTGGTAATATAAAGACCCATGAGCTCAAGAAACAACACGAGATAGAGAAGAAGAAAGTGAAAAGGGGAAAATACCTGGCTTTGAAGGTCTCAAAACATGAGTCAAATAAAGGAAATAGAGATGTTTCCTACTTGGCAAGTAGGATTTTTATAGCCCTTCAGATGAGTATGCATTTCTAAAGAAAAACAAGCAGTAGTAAAAGAGAAGGCAGTATAGAGGTGTGTCACGAAAGTGGAAGACTTGAGCACTTCATTAAGGATTGTCTATTGTTCAAAGTGGATTATCAAGGGTACCTCAAAATTGGAGGTGACAAAGAAATAAATAGGGACCAGGTCCCTGAAGATTCAAGAAGAAAGACAGCTGCTGAGTCTACTATGAAGCAAGCTTTTGTTGCATGGGGAGATTCTTCCAGTGAATCAGATAAAGATAAGAAGTCTGGAGATATCTCTATTCTAGTTGAGGAAGAAAATTATGTTATTTATGATTCCATGTTTGCCTTTATGGCCAGCTTAGAAGATGAAGAAGAAAAGGAGGTAACACTTTCTGATATTAAAAGAAATCTACATAATTACTCTACTATGAAGACAAAAATGTTTGCAAGTTTGCTAATAGAGTTGGTATGTAAACTAAATACTGAAAGAAATACCTTAGAAGAAAAGATAGAGAGTCAAGAGCATGAGTTGATTGCTTTAACTCTAAAAATTTCTGAAACTGAAGAGTTGTTAACTAGGATGAAATCTGAAAATCTGAGTCTAATGGATAATTGAAAGAAAGTAAATGGTGTAGATGGTAAAGGGAATAAGAAAGCCTAAAGGTTTGAGGTTGATCTTGAGGAAATATTGAAAGCCTCCCAAAAACACTTTATGGCATCACTTCACAGAAATAAAGAGTTAGAGAGGGACCTGGTCTGCCAAAAATAAGAGTTGAACAAGTATCTTAAATGTACTAGTTACTCCCAAGTACTTTTTGACTTGACTAGTTAAAGTGTTAATGATGGTAGAGGTCTATACTACCAAGGAAAACTCCAACCCAGTGAGTATAAATAAAACTTTGATCACGATGATCGAAGCAAAAGACACCAACTTTTGTGGCTCACTGTGGAAGAGATGGACATTTGAAGGAAAGATGCCAGCACATGATTAAGGAAAAATTAAGGAATGATGAATACATTCAGTAGGGAAGTGCTCATCCTAGAGGCTATGAGCCTTTGAAAAAGGTCAAAAGGAACTCTCTACCTAGATGGGCTAAAAAGGATTTGATCACTTCATTGTCCTACTATTAGGAACTCACACACGAGTGGGTTCCCAAATCTGACAAGTGATCATGGTCCTGGGTATAAAGAAGAGAATTGCAGTCATAAGTGATCACAAATCTTAATATTCAAAGGTCTGTCTGAATTCTCTCTCTCAAGACATTTCAAGATAAAAGTGTCTTAGGTAAATTAATTAATTTTAAAGAATATGTTACATGGCATAATATAGCTGAAAACCTCCATGGCAAGAAGGAAATCTGTGCAAGTTGAAGATCAATAGGAAAAGTGTGAAGAGGCAAAAGGCTAAAGAAGGATTGATCAAATCAACCATACCTATCTTGTGATTCATTATTTCCACTCAAAGTTGGCTATGTTTAGGAGACAAGTATCTTTGATAAGGCAAGTGCATATTAGTCTAACTCAGTACCATATCCTTGAAGGTCTACACTCATGAGAATGGCAATAGGAGAAAAAAATTGAAGCAATCATAAATTGAGAATTAACTTTAAAAGGAGGGGGACCTAGTCCTATCTCTTAGGTTAGTACTATTTCAGGATGCTTCAACAATCTTAAAATAATGTCTGAAAGGCCATGTGTCTTCTCATCCCTATGTATAAACCTTCAACTCCTACAAAAAGGGAAGAGTTGTAATTACTAAGATCAAACATATCATTTTAAAAGGAGCATTTTTTTTAATGACAATGATATCTTCTAAATCAATCTCCTTCTTTCTTAGAAAATCTTAAACCTATAAATATGTCAACTTCGACAAAGTTCTCCTCTACTTCAAAAATCTTTAGTCAGCTATTCTTGGTATAAAATTCAAGTCAAATGTCTTGTCTCTCATATTGATCGAAAATTTTCTCAATCCAAAATTCATTCTTCTTTAGAAGCTCCATAACCTCCTGTAGAATTCCAAAACACAAAACAAGTAATAGGACAAATTAATTAAGTGGATAAAGGAAATAGAGTATTATTATAAAAAAAAGTAAAGAAGATATTGTGGCTGAAGATAAGTTATTCTTTAGATGGATAGTGAAGAAACATAAGGGGAGGAGAAACAAAAAAGGTATGATTGAAGCTGGAGAAAGAAAAATACTATTGCAAATATTGCTGAAAAATTTGAGAAATGAAAGATGAATTTATATCCGACTCAAAATCTGGCAGTTCTGTTGAGATAAGGAAAAAATATTTAGCACTAAAAGGGAAGGAATTCTGAGGGATCTGGTCCCAAGAGAAAAGAATCTGACTGGTAAAATGAATAATCTTAATGCAAAAGTTAAGGAACTCACTAAGAAGTTGTGGGATACCCATGCTACTAAAAATGTTGAATAAAATTATTGATTCGGACCATTTCCCCAAGCCCTCCTCCTCTTGAGTCTTTTACTTAACTCTGTGTTGTTTCCACTCCTTGTTATCATATGGCTTCTATGGACAATTATTTTTGTTGATTGATTTAGTATACTTAATTGGAACTTAACTGCTTAACAATGAATGAATTCTGATTTATGGGCCTATGCTGTTCTCTTTTTAAAAGTTGTTCTATATGTTAGTATTGCCCCGATGACCATGAGTTAACTAATTTGCGCTTAATTTACTCCTGGTTTACAGTTCTTACATTTCAATTATACTAAAGTGGGGAATACTGAGTTCCTATAATAAGGACCAGGCACTAAGTAAATTGAGCTACATATCTGAAGAGAGTCATACTGACGGGGGAAGTGTGTAAATACAAAGGCACCAAATAAAATGAAGGTGCACAATGACACAGGGAAGTTTTTGATATAAAATGAAAACAAAGGACCAGGTCCTGTGTTGCATAAAATAGAAAATATGATAATAGGGGGAACATTAATCTTCAGGTAGTAATTACTCTGATTAAATGTGATGAATGTGCATTAATGCTCAAATTTGGATGGTTTGGTTGGTCATCATCAAAAAAGAGGAAAATTTCTATATGTAGTTTTGATGATAAGCAGATAAACCATGAGAGACTAGGTTCCAGGATGTAAAAGGTACATTACAACTAGCACACGCCTTCTGTAAAGTTTTTGTCATCTTGCGTAACAAACTTGTAGGTGCTATTTTGTGCAATTTTTTATTAATTTGGATAGCTGGTCCAATGACCTTTCAATCCCTAATCATCATCCATCTATAAAGGGAAAGAGACGCCTCTTCATGGAGTTTTTTCCAATTATAAATCGAGAGTAGTAAGGCTACAAAAACTCTATTTTAAGACTGCTTAAGCATTGCTCACGTTCTTAACTCTGTACTTTTCTTAATGAGTAAGTGAGTCTTTTTGAGTGTTGATTTGTAAAATAATTACTCATGTTATAAGAGTAGTGTTTTCTTATTGAGAGTGCTACTTAGGTAGAGTTTCCTAAGCTTGAGACTGATCAGAGCTAATCAGTGTAGGAGAAGTCCTTGGCAGATTTACCAAGATGAGCTGGTAGTAGAGTTACTGCTAGTAGCCTAGAGTTAGGCTAAAATCTATACTGTAATTAGGAGGTTTATTATAGTTAATTTCATTGGTTCTTGTAAGGGTAAGCCATAGTTTTTCCTGCTCTAGGTTGCCACGCAAAAATCCTTGTGTCTTTTACTCTTTATGCACTGTGCTTAGTTTTCTTGCACTATATTGTTCGATTGCCTGTGTTTGACTCTGAGGGACCTGGTCCCTTATTGTACGGACCAACCCCAAAGGGTTTCATAAATTGGTATCAGAGCCTGGTCACTATAAAAGGTTTACACTTAGAGCATCTTGGTTAGAATGGCTACTCTACCTAACCTAGGAGAAGGGCAATCTATAACTTGACCACTAAGATTCAATTGATAGTACTATGGGTGGTGGAAAACAAGGATGTTTGACTTCATCATGGCTGAAAATAGTGAACTGATGGACATAATCCTTGATGGTCCTCATATTTTTGTACGAGAATTCAATGAAGGAGATGTTACAAAAATGATCATCAAAACCATAAGGGAGGTCAAAGAAGAAGATAGAAGAAAGATTGAGAAAAACTATAAGGCCAAAAATGGTTAGTCTGTGGAATAGGGCCTATGAATATATCAGGATCTCAACTTGTGAAAATGCCAAAGAGATTCGAGATTTCTCGAGCACTGCACATGAAGGTACTACTAATGTGAAGAATTCAAAAATAGACGTGCTAACTATCCAATATGAAACCTTCACCATGAAAGAAGGGGAAACTACCCAAGAAATGCATACAAGATTCACTTCTATCACAAATGAGCTTCCCTGCTTAGGAGAAGTTATTCCAGTATATAAGAATGTAAGAAAAGCTCAGGGTGTTCTTCCAAAGTCCTAGGAAAGTAAAGTAGATGCTATAACAGAGGTAAAGAACCTCAAAACTCTCACCATGGATGAACTCATTGGTAATCTAAAGACCCATGAGCTCAAGAAACAACAAGAGATGGAGAAGAAGGAAGTTAAAAAAGAAAAATCCCTATCTTTGAAGGTCTCAAAACATGAGTCAAACAAAGGAAATACAAATGTTGACTACTTGGCAAGTAGGATTGTTATAGCCCTGAAGATGAGTGAGCAGTTCCAAAGAAAAGCAAGCAGTATTAAATCAGTGGAAGTCTTGAGCACTTCATTAAGGATTGTCTATTTCTCAAGGTGGATTATCAGGGGTACCTCAGAACTGGAGGTAACAAATAAAGAAATAGGGACCATGTCCCTAAATATTTAAGAAGGAAGGCAGCTGCTGAGTATGATGTGAAGCAAGCTCTGGATGCATAGGGAGATTCTTTCAATGAATTAGATAAATATGAGAAGTCTGGGAATGTCACTATGCTAGTTGAGGAAGACAATTATGTTATCTATGATTCCATGTTTTCCTGTATGACCAGCTCAGAAGATAAAGAAGAAAAGGGGTAACACTTTCTGATATTTAAAAAAATCTAGATAATTACTCTGCTATGAGACAAAAATGCTTACAAGTGTGCTAATAGAGTCGGTATATGAACTAACTATTGATAGTATTTCCTTAGAAGAAAAGGTAGAGAATCAAGAGCATGAGTTGATTGCTTTAACTCTGAAAATTTCTGAAACTGAAGAGCTGTTCACTAGGATGTGCTCTAAAAATCATAGTCTGATGAATAATCTAAAAAAAAGTAAATGGTGTAGATGGTAAAGGGAAGAAGGAAGCCTCAGGGATTGAGGTTGAACTTGAGAAAAGATTTAAAGTCTCCCAAAATCACCTCATGGTAGCACTTCACATAAATAAAGAATTAGAGGGGGACCTAGTCCACCTTAAAACGAGTTGAACAAGTCTCTTAAATGGACTACTTCCTCACTAATCCCTTTTGACTTGACTAGTCAGAGTGTTAATGATGGTAGAGGTCTAGGCTACCAAGGAAAACTCCAACCTAGTGAGCATAAAGAAAAGGTTGCTCATGATGATAGAAACAAAAGGCACAAACTCTTGTGCACTCACTTTGGAAGAGATGGACATTTGAAGGAAAAATATCAACACTGGATTAAGGCAAAATTAAGGACTATTGAATACATTATGTTAGAAAGTGCTCATCCTAAAGTCTACAACCTCTGAGAAAGGTCAAAAGGAGCTCTCTACCTAGATGGGCCAAACAGGATTTGATTACTCTATTGTCTTACTACTGGGAACTCAGACACGAGTGGGTTCCCAAATCTAACAAGTGATCATAGTCCACTGTATGAGGAAGATAATTGCAATCATAAGTGATCACAAAGCTTAATATTGAATGTTTTGACTGAATTCTCTCTCTCAAGACATTACAAGATGGAAGTGTCTCAGGTGAATTAATTGATTTCAAAGAATATGTTACATGGAATAACATAGCTAAAAACCTCCATGGTTATAAGGAAAACTTTGCAAGTTGAAGATCAATAAGAAGAGTATGAAGAGGCAAAAGTCTAAAGTAGGATTGATCAAATCAACCAGACCTAACTTGTGATTCAGTATTTCCACTAAAGTTGGTTATGTTTAGGAGACAAGTATCCTTGATAAGGCAAGTACATATTAGCCTAACTTAGTACCATATCCTTGTAGGTCTAAAATAATAGGAACGAATTTAGGAGAAAATAATTAAAGCAATCACAAATTGAGAATTCACTAAAAAAGGAGAGTGACTTAGTCCTATCTCTCATTTTAGCACCATTTTAGGATACATCAACAATCTTAAAATATTGTCTGAAAGTCCATGTGTCTTCTCTTTATTATGTATAAGACTTCAAATCCTATAAAAAGGGAAGACTCATAATTACTAAGATAAAACATGTCATTTAAAAAGGTCCATTTTTAATGATAATGATCTCTTCTAAATCAAACTGCTTCTTTCTTAGAAAATCTTTAACCTGTAAATGTGTTAACTCCTATGAAGTTTACCTCTAGATCAAAAATCTTTAGTCATCCATTCTTGGTAGAAAATTCAAGTCAAAAGTCGTGGCGCTCACATTGACCAAAAATCTACTCAATCAAGAATTTATTCTTCTTTAGAAGCTCAAAAACCTCCTGTAGAATTCCAAAACTCAAGAGAAGTAACAGGAGTAATGAATGAAGTGTTTAAAATGAATGAAGTATTATTATCTTAAAGTAAATAGGATGAAGTGGCTGAGGATAAACTATTCATTAGATGGACTGTGAAGAAACAAAAGGGAAGGAGAGACCAAAAAGGTATGGTTGAAGCTGGAAAAAGAAAAATATTGTTGCAAATGTAGCTAAAGAAATAGAGAAATCGAAGATAAAAATTCATATCTTGCTCGAAATCTGGAAGTTATGTTGAGATAAGGTAGAAACATTTAGAAGTAAAAATGAAGTAAATTCTGAGGGACCTGGACCCAAGAGAAAAGAATCTGACTGACGAAATAAATGATCTTAATGCAAAATTTAAGGAACTCACTAAGCAGTTTCCGGATACCCATGCTGTTGAAAATGTTTCGTAAAATTGGTTATTAATCCCCCTCTCCCCAAACCTTACTCCTCTTGAGTCTTTTACTCATCTCTGTGTCATCTTCACTCCTTGTATTCATGTGGCTTCTAAGGAAAGTTATTTTTGTTGATTGTTTTGGTATACTGAATTGGCACTTAACTGCTTAACAATGAATGAATTCTTATTTGTTGGCCTATATTGTTCTTTTTTCATAGTTTTTCTATATGTTAGTGTTGCTCTGATGTCCATAAGTTAACTAATTTATGCTTATTTTACTCTTGGTTTACTGTTTTTACTTTTCAATGATGCCAAAAGGTGGAATACTGAGTTCCTATAGTAAGGAACAGGTACCAAGTAACATGAGCTACAGATCTAAATATAGTCATATTGACAGGGGGGAGTGTGTAAAGGCAAAGACACCAAATAAAATAAAGGTGCACAATGACACAAGGAAGTTTTTGCTATAAAATGAAAACAAGAGACCAGGTCCTTGTGTTACATGATAGAGGAAACATGATGATAGGGGAAACATTCATCTTCATGTTTTAATCACTCTGATTAAATGTGATGAATGTGCACTAATGCTCAAATTTTTATGGTTTGGTTTGTAATCATCAAAAAGGGGGAAAATTGCTATGTGTAGTTTTGATGATGAGCAACTAAACTACGAGTGACTATGCCATAGGACATGGAAGGTACAATACAGCTGGCACACGCCTTCTGCACAGTTTTTTCATCTTGTGTAACAAACTTGCAGGTGCTATTTTGTGCTATTTTGTACTAACTTGGACATATGGTCCAATGAACTTTCTACACCTAATCATCATCCAACTATAAAAGGAAAAAAATGCCTTTTAAACAAGGAGTTTTTTCCACTTCTAAGTAGAGAGAAGTGAGGCTGCCAAAACTCTATTTTAAGACTGCTCAAGCATTGCTTATGTTCTTAACTCTGTACTTTTCTTAAAGAGTAAGTGAGTGTTTTTGAATTGATATGTAAAAGAACTACTAATGTTATAAGAGTTGTGTTTTCTTATTAAGAGTGCTACTTAGGTAGAGTTGTCTAAGATTGAGACTGATTAGAGCTAATTCGTGTAAGAGGAGTCCTTGGCAGATTTACCAAGATAAGTTAGTAGTAGAGTTTCTTATAGCGCAAGAAGCCTAGGGTTAGGTTAAAATCTAGACTGTAATTAGGAGGTTGATTATAGTGGATTTCATTGGTTCTTGTAAGGGAAAGTCGTGTTTTCTCCTACTCTGGGTTTTGATGTAAAAATCCTTGTGTCTTTTACTCTTTCTTTACTGTGTTTAGTTTTTTTGCACTCTATTGTTCAATTGCATGTGTTTAACTCTGAGAGACTTGGTCCCTTACTGTGCGAACAAACCTCAAAGGGTTTTAACAATTGGTATCAAAGCCTGGTCACTATAAAAGAATGCTCCACCTAACCTAAAAGAAGGGTAATCTACAAATAGACCACCAAGATTCAATGTACAATACTATGGGTGGTAGCAAACTAGGATATTTGACTTCGTCATGGATAAAGATAGTGAACTAACGAACATAATCCTTGATGGTCAAATGTTACTATAAGAAAAGTCAAAGAAGGAGATGTTACAAAAAGTGTCATCAAAATCAGAAGAGAGTTCAATGAAGAAGATAGAAGAATGATTGAGAAAAACTACAAGACCAAAAAATTGTTAGTCTGTGGAATAGGGCCTGGAGAATATAACAAAATCTCAGCTGTTGAAAATGCCAAAGGGATCTGGTATTGCTTAAGGACTACACATGAAGTTACTACTAATGGGAATGATTCTAAAGTAAACATGTTGACTACCTAGTATGAAACCTTTACCATGAAAGAATGAGAAACTATCCAAGAAATACATACAAGATTCACTTCTATCACAAACGAGATTCACTTCTTAGGAAAAGTTATTTCAACATATAAAAAAGTGAGAAAAGTTCTTGAAGTTCTTCCAAAGTACTAGGAAAGAAAAGTAGATGCTATAATCGAGGAAAAAACCTCAAAACTCTTACAATGGATGAACTCATTAGTAATATAAAGACCCACGAGATCAAGAAATAGCAAGAGATGGGGAAGAAGGAAGTGAAAAAAGAAAAATTCCTGGCATTGAAGATCTCAAAACATGATTCAAGCAAAGAAAATACAATTTTTTCCTACTTGGAAAGTAGGATTGTTAGAGCCATGAAGATGTTTGAGTAGTTCCAAAGAAAACAAGTAGTTGTAAAATAGGAGGTAGTATAGAGGTATGTCACAAATATAGAAGTCTTGAGCACTTTATTTAGGATTGTCTATTACTAAAAGTGGATTATCAGGGGTACCTCAAAAATAGAGGTGACTAAGAAATAAACAGGGACCAGGTCCCTCAAAATTTAAGAAGGAAGGAAACTGCTTAGTATATTGTGAAGCAAGCTCTGGCTGCATCATGAGATTCTTCCAGTAAATCAGATAAAGATGAGAAAAATAGAGATGTCTATATGCTAGCTTAGGAAGACAATTATGTTATCTATTATTCTATGTTTTTCTTTATGGCCAACTCAGAAGATGAAGAAGAAAAAGAGGTAACATTTTCTAATATTAAAAGGAATCTAGATAATTACACTACTAATAAGACAAAAATATTTGCAAGTGTGCTAATAGACTCGGTATGTAAACTAACGGCTGAAAGAAATACGTTATAAGAAAAGGTAGAGAATCAAGAGCATGAGTTGATTGCTTTAACTCTAAAAAATTTTGAAACTTAAGAGTTGTACACTAGGATGAACTCTAAAAATTTGAGTCTAATGGATAATCTAAAGAAAGTAAATGATGTAGATGGTAAAGGGAGGAAGAAAGTCTCAAGGCTTGAGGTTGATCTTGAGGAAAGATTAAAAGCCTCCCCAAAATAACTCATGGAAAAACTTCACAGAAATGAAGAATTAGAGAGGGACCTAATTTGCCTATAAAAAGAGTTGAACAAGTCTCATAAATGGACTACTTTCTCATTAATCCTTTCAGACTTGACTAGTCAGAGTGTTAATGATGGTAGAGGTCTAGTCTACCAAGGAAAACTCTAACCTGGTGAGTACAAATGAAAGGTTGCTCACGATGATAAAAGAAAAAGGCACAAACTGTTGGGCACTCATTGTGGAAGAGATAGAAATTTGAAGGAAAGATGTTAGCACAAGATTAAGATGAAATTAAGAAATACTGAATACATTCAGTGGGAAAGTGCTCATCTACGAGGCTGCGAGCCTCTGAGAAATGTCAGAAGAAACTCTCTACCTAGATAGTCCCAAAAGGATTTGACCACTCCATTGACCTACTACTGGGAACTCTGACTCAAGTGGGTTCCCAAATCTGACAAGTGATAATGGTCCTAGGTATGATGAAGAGAAGTGAATTCATAAGTGATCACAAAGCTTAATATTGATAGGTCTGACTGAATTCTCTTTCTAAAGACACTTCAATATGGAAGTATCTCTAATGAATTAATTGATTTCAAAGAATCTATTACATGGAAGAATATAGTTTAAAACCTCCATGGAAAGAAGGAAAACTGTGCAAGTTGAAGATCAAATAGAAAAGTGTGAAGAGACAATATACTAAAGAAGGATTGATCAAATCAACCAGACCTATCTTGTGATTCAGTGTTTCCACACAAAGTTAGCTATGTTTAGGAGACAGGTATCCTTAATAAGGTAAGTGAATATTAGTCTAACTTAGTACCATATCTTTGCATGTCTACACTCATGGGAATAACTTTAGGAAAAAATAATTGAAGCAATTACAAATTGAGAATTCACTAAAAAAAGGGACTTGGTCTTATCTCTCATATTAGTACCATTTTAGGATGCTTGAATAATCTTCAAATATTTTCTGAAAGACCATGTGTCTTCTCAACCTTATGTATAATCCTTCAACTCCTATAAAAAGGGAAGAGTTGTAATTACTATGATCAAACATGTCATTTCAGAAGAAGAATTTTTTTAATGACAATAATCTCTTCTAAATCAACTTCCTTCTTCCTTAGAAAATCTTAAACCTATAAATGT
Organism: Capsicum pubescens; assembly: GCA_030864215.1. NCBI lineage: Eukaryota > Viridiplantae > Streptophyta > Magnoliopsida > Solanales > Solanaceae > Capsicum > Capsicum pubescens. The sequence continues at coordinate 224,403,267 of CM061542.1, read as the reverse complement.
GTTAACTCCCACAAAGTTCTCTTCTAGTTCACAAATCTGTAGTCAGCTATGCTTTGTAGAAAATTCAAGTCAAAAGTCCTGGAACTCACATTGACCAAAAATCTTCTCAATCAAGAATTCATTCTTCTTTAGAAGATCCAAAACCTCCTGTAGAATTTCAAAACATAAAATAAGTAACAGGAGAAATGAATGAAGTGGATAAAGGAAAGCTCGTGAGTCGCGTTATACTTTTTATCTTGGTTTGACAAAGATGTATCGTGATCTTAGAGAATTTATTGGTGGAATAATATGAAGCGGGATGTGGCCAATTTTATGGCTAAGTGCATGGTGTGTCAACAAGTGAAGGTAGAACACTTGAGGCCTAGTGGGATGACTCAAGAGATTAAACTACCAGTATAGAAATGGGAGATAATTAATATTAATTTTGTTACCGGTCTTCCGCGGTCTTGCCAATAATTTGATTTGATTTGGGTCATAGTGGATAGAATGACTAAGCTTCTTTCTTCTTTCTAGCAAAGACAAATTTCTCTTTAGAATATTATGCCAAGTTGTTCATTTAGGAGATTGTGAAATTGCATGGTACCCCAATTTCCATCATATATGATCGGGGTACCCAGTTCTCATCTTAATTTTTGGAGGTTGTTCCAGTAGGGCTTAGGGACTAAGATGACCCTTAGTACCACTTTCCACCTGCAGACGGATGGGCAAGCAGAAAGGAAAATTTAGGTCTTGAAAGATATGCTTCAGGCTTATGTATTTGCTTTTAAGTGTGGTTGGGTTAACCACCTGCCTCTCATAGAATTTTCCTACAATAACAGTTATCACTCTAGCATTGGTATGGCTCCGTTTAAGGCCTTATATGGTAGGATGTGTAGGTCTCCTATTGGGTGGTTTAAGGTAGGTGAAAATAAGTTATTTGCCGCTAATTTAGTTCACCAAGCCATAGAGAAGGTGAAGGTGATCTGGGATAGACTTAAGGCCGCCCAAAGTTGCCAAAATTCCTATGAGGTGAAGGGAGTTGGAATTCAGTATTGGTAATTAGGTGTTCTTAAAAGCGTCTCCCATGAAAGGAGTGATGCAGTTTGGTAAGAAGGGGGAGCTCAGTCCCCATTATGCCGATCCATACTTGGTGTTGAAGAGGGTAGTTAATGTTGCATATGAATTGGAGTTTTCTTCTAGTTTGAGCTCCATTCATTCGGTATTTCATGTTCCGATGTTGAGGAAGTGTGTGGGTGATCCTTCTATGTTTATTCCTTTGGAAGAGATGGGTATTTCAGATTCCTAGTCCTATAAGGAAGTTTTGGTTGAGATTTTTGATCAACAAGTCCATCGGTTGCGAACGAAGGACGTGGCTTCAGTAAAGGTTCCTTTAAGGAGCCAAAAGATTGAAGAAGCTACTTGGGAAGCCGAGAATGACATAAAGTCCAAGTATCCATTATCGTTTCCCATTTTGGATAATCGTACTTAAGGTATGTGTATTCCTTAACATCATTATTTTCTAACTTTATTAAAGAAAAGAGTGATTTCCTTGGCATCTTTGTTTTATGTCTTTGTTAAAGGTAAGAGTAGAGGTATGTGGATTCAAATCATGCTAATAAATGCCTTTTCCTATCATTCAAGGATGAATGATACTAAGGGTGAAGTATGTAACTATCCAAGTTTTTGGTCCTCAAAATTTTTTGGGTACTGAATTTTTTGACCCTAGCAACAAATCATCTGATGAGTCGTAGCGTGTCTTGATAGGTCAGGTGACCCTATTCATAAGTTGTCTAGTGAATCGTTCTTGAGTTGTTGTCTTGGGTATGACTTGGGGATACGAGTCATAAAGACTCATAACGAGTCATTGGGATGGAATCAGAACCAAATCAAAAATTTCGTGTCTAAGTTCTGCTCTAAGTACGAGTGGATCACCGTGATTCATAAGTACTTGTTCCGAATCGTTGGGTACAAATCATAGGATTTCTAGTGCTGACTCAATTGAGTTCTGTGTTAACTATGACTGGACCCTACGAGTCGTAGGGTCCCATTATGAGTGGAACCAGTGAGTAGTAGGGTCAATAGTGTGTGGAGGTCCTAGAGAGTGTCTTGGCTACGATTCATGGTGATGAGTCATAAGGAGTGGCTACAAGACACTGATTGACTCGTAGTCAAGGGCGACACTTTTTCAGCTTTAAAGTTAAGGGCATTATAAATATTTCCCATCTTACCCAAATTAAAACCCACATCCTATAACCCCTTTAAGGTATCATTAATACTCAGAAACAATCTAAGTAACTTCTCAAACACTCCAAAAAGGCTCTCTTAATTCCCTCAAGCAAGTCAAGCTAGGGTCTAATAAAGTTAGTCGTCTAAGGGCTCAACAGGCAATTTGTCTCAAAATTTCTAGGTTTTTAAGGCATGTTACTTTTCCCTCACTGTTAATTTGTTAAAAGCACATGTTTTAAATTATTATTCATGAGATATTCATGTTGGTTTTATAACAAGGGTTGAGGGTTTTGAATGTTTATGAATTAAGCAATGTTTCTCATGGTTTATATATGATTTTCATGCTTTAATCATGGTTTTGAACTTGTGGGTTCATAGGTACGGTGAATGAACCAAGGAATTGTGATTTTCCCAAACTTGTGACTTTTGAAGTGGTTATGACCCCAACCCCATAGTATGAAATTGGTTTTTTATTTATGAAAAATGTGGGAATTTGTAAAATTGAACTATTCTTGAACTACTGCGTGATATAAATGGGTATTTGAAACACAATTGTCTGATTTAATGAACAAAGGAGTCGGTCATCCCCCACCTTATATTAATGAACAAAGGGAGTTGTTTCCCCAAATTAATGGAAATTGTTTTGGCATGTTGTTATTACCTTAAAAGTGTAGCTGGTATAATGATACCAACAATGTATGCCTTAATGTGGAATGTGGTTCAATGAATGGGAATGTGTGATACTTGTTTTAATTAGGCTCTAATATGGGTTGTGTAGTTGAGTCGTGAAAGTGAAGGTCCGTGTGGCCGACACTGGAAATCATGTTTGCCGAAGAAGAGGTCAAAGTGATGAGGGAGGTTCGAGTCCCCCTTGTTATTATTGCATGATTAGGGAGGTTCGAATCCTCCATAAATCATTATATAATCGGGTGCTTAATTCACCTTAGTATATGGTAGGTAGGTTCGAGTCTTCCATGCATATATATGAGATTATTCTCTGGTTCATGCGGCTAAACACATTGGGTCCTGACTAGGGGGTGAGAGCTTGCGCCCATATAGCCCGTGGGTACATGTTATGATGGTTGAGCAACACAATCTAGGTTAAAGTTTTGAAATGCATGTTAAGCTTTGTTTCCTATCCCGGGATGTGATATATATGTATATTAAATGTGTGTGCGTGTGTGTTTATGCATTTGAATATGCACATTGGTTTTGAATGATTTCTAAACTATTGATCATGTCATTATGTTATTCTTATCCCCAAGGTACATGCAAGCGTTCACCATGTTAACCGTCTTCGAACATTGTATCCTCACATGATACAAAATTGATCAATGATGAAACCCTTTGGGGTTGGTCCGCACAGTAAGGGACCAGGTCCTTTAGAGTCAAACACAAGCAATCGAATAATAGAGTGCAAGAAAACTTAACACAGTGAATAAAGCATAAAAGACACAAGAATTTTTTCGTGGAAACCCAGAGTGGGAAAACCCATGGTTTGCCCTTACAAGCGTCAACGAAATCCACTATAATCAACTTCTTGATTACAATCTAGATTTTAGCCTAACTCTAGGCTCCTTGTGCTAGCAGCAGCTCTACTACCAGCTCATCTTGGTAACTCTGCCAAGGACTCCTCCTACACTGATTAGCTCTAATCAGTCTCAAGCTTAGGCAACTCTACCTAAGTATCACTCTCAATATGAAAACATAACATTGCCTTTATAACATGAGTAGTTCTTTTTTAATAAATACTCAAAAACACTCACTAACTCTTTAAGCAAAGTATAGAGTTAAGAACATGAGCAATGCTTAAGCAGTCTTGAAATAGAGTTTTTGTAGCCTCACTTCTCTCTATTTAGAATTGCCAAAAACTTCTTATTGAAGATGTGTCTCTTTACTTTTATAGCTAGACGGTGATTAGGGATTTAAAGGTCATTGGACCAGCTGTCCAAATCAGTACAAAATAGCAGAAATTAGCACCTGCAAGTTTGTTACACAAGAAGACAAAACTGTGCAGAAGGCGCGTGCAAACTGTATTGTACCTTGCACGTCCAGTGACTTGGTCCCTCGTAGTTCAGTTGCTCATCATTAAAACTACATATAGAAATTTTCCCCTTTTAATGATGACAAACCAAACCACACAAATTTGAGCATTAGTGCACATTTATCACATTTAATCAGAGAGATTACCACCTGAAGATGAATGTTCCTCCTATCATTAGGATTCCTCTATTATGAAACACAGGGACCTAGTCCTTTGTTGTCATTTTACAGAAAAACTTCCCCGTGTTATTGTGCACCTTCGTTTCATTTGGTTCCTTTTTATTTACACACTTCCCCCTATCAGTATGACTCTCTTCAGAATTATAGCTCAATTTACTTGGTTACTGGTCCTTACTACAGGAACTCAGTATTCCCCTTTTTGGCATTATTGAAAAGTAAGAATAGTAAACAAGGAGTAAATTAAGAACAAATTAGTTAGCTTATGGCCATCAGGGAAACACTAACATATAGAACAACTTTTAAAGAGAGAACAGTAATGACCACAAATCAGAATTCATTCATTGTTAAGTAGTTAAGTTCAAATTCAGTATACGAGATCATTCAACAAAAATAATTATCCTTAGAAGCCACATGATAACAAGGAGTAGAACTGACACAAAGTTCAGCAAAATACTCAAGAGGAGGAAGGCTTGGGGAAAGGGTCTTAATCAATAATTCTATTCAGCATTTTCAGCAGCATGGGTATCCCGCAACTGCTTAGTGAGTTCCTTAACTTTTCCAGTAAGATCATTCATTTCACCAGTCATTCTTTACTCTTGGGACCAGGTCCCTCAGAATTTCCTTCCTTTATACTGCTAAATATTTTTGCCTTATCTCAATAGAACTGCTATATTTTGAGACGGATATGAATTTTCATCTTTCACTTCTCAATTTCTTCTGCAACATTTGCAATAATATTTTTCTTTCTCCAGCTTCAACCATACATTTTTTTGTCTCTCTTTCCCTTTTGTTTCTTCACAGTCCATCTAAAGAATAGTTTATGCTCAACCACTTCATCCTCTTTACTTTGAGATTATAATACTACATTCAACCAAAAATTTTCCTTGCAACCCATCAACATCGGGAACACACAGTTTATCTTTGTACCTCAGGATACCATCAGTACCAATCTCGAAAACCATCACTTTCTGCCTTCCTACATCATTCTTGATTTGCATCATAATAGGGTCCAAAACTTGCTTCTTCTTTACTTCAGCACCAAGAGACGACCTTCCCACCTTTTGAACAATCACACCACCATCCTCAGAATCCAAGAGACAAACTCCAAGATTATCCAAACGGTGAATATCCTTCACCAAATCTCGATTCTCCTCATCCACATAAGATAAGCTTCCCATGGACAACCTGTTAAGAGTATCAGCAACCACGTTAGCTTTACTTGGATAATACTGGATACTCATGTCTTATTCTTTTAACAACTCGAGCCACCTACTTTTTCTGAGATTCAATTCCTTCTGGTGAACACATATTTCAGGCTCTTATGATCAGAATAAATATCAACATGAGCCCCATACAAATAGTATCGCTAGATCTTTAATATAAACACTATAGCTAACAGTTCCAAATCATGGGTTGGATAATTCTTCTCATGAACCTTCAACTATCTAGAGGCATAAGCAATTACCTTGACACGCTATTAGTGCCATCAGATAGAGTCAAGATTGGAGTCGAAGTCAACTTATCCTTCACTATCTCAAAACTACTCGTACAAGCATCAGACCATAAGAACTTCGACAAACCTTCTATAGTAGCCGGCTAAACCTAAGAAGCTCAAATTATTGGATGGAATCGTAGGTCTAGTCCACTTCTTAACCACTGTAACCTTCTTTGGAACCACCACGATCCCTTCACTAGAAACACCATGACCCAAATATGTCACAACATTCAATTAGAACTCACACTTAGAGAACTTTGCATACAAACTCTGATCATTTAGGGTCTACAACATGAGGCAGAAGTGATCGGCATGATCTACCTCACTCTTGGAATACACCAAAATATCATCAATAAAAACAATCATGAATAAATCCAAAAACTGACGGAAAACCCAATTCATAAGATCTATAAATGCAACCGGGGCATTGGTCAAACCAAAGGACATCACCAAAAACTCAAAAAGACCATACTGCATTCGAAAAGCAACTTTAGGGATATCCGCCTCCTTAATCTTTAACTGATGGTACCTAGACCAAAGATTAATATTAGAAAAGAACTTAGCACCATGAAGTTGATCAAAAATATCATCAATCCTCAAAAATGAATACTTATTCTTTGCGGTTACTTTATTTAGTTGGCGATAATCACTACACATTTTAAGGGAATCATCTTTCTTATACACGAAGAGAACAAGAGAACCCTACGGAGATGCACTAGGGTGAAAGAAACCCTTGTCAAGAAGATCTTTCAACTGCTCCTTGAGTTCCTTCAACTCAGCCAGAGCCATCCTATAAGAAGGGATAGAAATAGGAAAAGTGTTTGGAAGAAGATTAATCCCAAAATTAATTTCCTTATTGAGAGGTACACCAAGAAGGTCATCGAGGAACACCTGGGGGAATTCACAGAACATTGGGATAGTCTGCAAAAAAAATCTTTCAGATCTAGAATACTTAACATGAACTAAGTTATAGAGGCATCCTTTGGAAACCAATTTTCGGGCTCTAAGATACGAGATAAACCTTCCCTTAGTCACTAGGGAACTACCTTCCCATTCGATTACCGGCTTATTTGGGAAATGGAAATTGACCCTTCGGGTCCAACAATCAGGAGACACATAGAACGAATACAACTAATCCATCCTTAAAATCATATCAAAGTCTAACATGTCCAACTCTATCAGATCTACCAAGGTCTTCATACCATGAACCGATATCACACAACCCTTATATACTCTTCTAGCCATAATGGAATCACACACCGCGTAATACACTCAGGATCAAAACCAAAATAAATATCTACATAAGGGGTCACATAAGAGCGAGTTGATCCGGGATCAAGTAGACAATATACATCACGAGAAAAGAGTTTAAGCGTTCCAGTAACAATATCGGGGGACGCCTTAGAATCTTGATGAGTGGAAAGAGCATATAGATAGTTCCAACCAGTGTCAGAGCCAAACATAGAAATAGCACCCTTTGGTGCAAGACCGAATGAAGTAGCAACGGGAATCTTATTCACCCCGAAAGTAACCTTAGAAGGACAATCCCTCTTTAGATGACCAGTTTGACCACATTTAAAGCACATATTCCTCCCTTTCTCGCAAAAATCACGATGATCTTGACCACAAAATCTACAAGGAAGATATGATGGAGCTGACTAAGCCCCACTAGCCTATAACTAGGAACTTAGTGCTCTAAACCTACTATCATACTGAGAACGACGTTCATCCGAAGGCTTTGGATAGAGAGCACTACCCGTAGAGTAGGAACAAGAATTACTCTACCTCCTTTTAAACCACTTCCCACAGTCTCTACCATCTTATTATTGACCTCTACCTTGATTTGAATAGCAAAACTTCTTATTCTACCTCCCACTCATCTCTGATTGCTTCTTCTTTTCTTCCTCCACTTGTTGCATATACACCATAAGTCTAGATATGTCCATATCCTTGTTCAATAAGGTAGCCTTGCTCTCTATGACAAACTCACGAGACAATCCCAAAGTGAATTTTCTCAATTCTAAACCTCATGCTAGATACCAATTTAGAAGCATAGCATGAAAGTTGATGAAACTTCAAGGCATACTCTTTTACTAACATTCTGCCTTGCGTCAGATTTACAAATTCTTCGGCATTCGCCTCCCTTAACTCTTGAGAAAAGAAGCGGTCAAGGAAAGCACTAGAAAAATAATCCCACAAAGCAGACTCAACTTCTTCACCCTCGACTGGTCCCACTCTACATACTATTTGTATGATACATCCTTTAATTGATAAGCTGCAAACTCTACACCCTCCACATTAGTAACATGCATCACAAAAAAGATTTTTTCCATCTCATCAATGAAATTTTGAGGATGTTCCTCAACTTTTGAACCAGTGAAAACAGGAGGACTCAACCTTAAGAATTGGCCAACCCTAGTGGCCTTACATAATGGAGCATCAGAAGCAACATGCTCAGTATGGGAGGCCACCTGCTGGGTAAGCAAATGAATTGACTGGCAAAACTCAGCATTAGACATATCAGCTCGAGGTACCTAAGGAAGGATAGGGGGAATTGGTGGAGCTCCCTCAGGGCAATCAGAAGTAGCGACCCTCAATCGGCTCTGAACTCCTGGAGTTGGATGAGCTCCGTCCATATTATCTTCAGACAGGACAAAGGAGTTTCCATGGATATCAGATCATCTTGGAGGCATGATCTATAAAGCAAACACACGGGAATTAGAGGAGATTCAATATCTTCGACTCTATAACTTGAAACATAACAACAAAAAAGGGACACATTTCTAAATGCCTCATAGCCTCTCCTTTATAAGTGTGGTATGCTACACACCCATAAATGAGACTCTACTTGACATGGCTTTGTTGGATACCCAATGACACTGAACTTACTCTCTAATACCATTTTTTGATGACCCAAACCAGGGCTTGGACGTGATATGTATCTCAAGTCCCACATGGACCGGAGATCACCCCCTACACCTAAACAAACCAAATACATCATACAACAAGGTCAAATGAATTACGAACATATAACAAGATAGCATGCAATAGCTTAAGAAAATTTTAATGCATGTCTTAACCAACGACTGGTGATCGGCCAACCAACCGACCAACACCGCCAAATAACCATAGTAATCCAAACAAAGCCTTCTAATAATGAACCAAAACTAAAGATCAATAAAGTGTCAGGACATGCCCCTGGATATAGCTAAAAAAAAGTCTAACGAGTCTGATACATAAGAGGCCAAAACATAAAATATAGTCTTTCGATGTATGAAAGCTCACCACTTCAATGTCAACCACGAGCAGATCCCAAATCCTAGTCACTAAGAAAGAGGAGTGGAAGTATGACTAATTCCTGCATCATGTGGGGATACAGTGTCCAAAGACCATTAGCGGGGTGAACGCTAGCATGTAACATGGGAATAAGGATAACATAATGACATGATCAATAATTTAAAAATCATTTAAAACCAAATCGCATAACTAAATGTATAAACATACACACACATACACATATATATATCTCACATGCCGTGATAGGGAATAAGGCTTAATATGCATTTGAAAATTTTAACCTGGATTGTGTAGCTCAACCGTCATAACATGTACCCACGATCTATATGGGCTCCATATCTCACCTTCTAGTCAGGCCCTAATGCGTGTTGCCACACAAATAAGAGAATAATCTCATATATATGTATGAAGGACTAGAACCTCCCAACCATATACTAAGGTAACTTAAGCACCCGATCTTATAATGATTTACGGAGGACTCAAACCTCCCTAATCATGAAATAATAATAAGGGGGACTCGAACATCCCTAGTCACTTTGACCCCCGCATCGGCAAATGCATTTTCCAGCGTTGGTCACTCGGACCTCCACTTTCACGACTCAGCTACACAACCCTTATTAGAGCCCAATTAAACCAAGTATCATGCATTCCTATTCATCGAACCAAATTCCACATTAAGTCATACATTGTTGGTATCGTCATACCAACTACACTTGCAAGGTAATAACAACATGCCAAAACAATTTCCATTAATTTTGGGAAACAACTTCCTTTGTTCATTAATACAAGGTCGGGGAACACCGACTCCCTTTGTTCATTAAATCAGACAATTGTGTTTCAAATACCTATTTATATCACACAATAGTTCAACACTAGTTCAATTTTATAAATTCCCATATTTCTCATAAATAAAAAATCAATTTCATATTATGGGGTTGGGGTCATAACCACTTCAAAAGTCACAAGTTTGGAAAAATCACAATTCCCTAGTTCATTAACCGTACCTATGAACCCACAAAGTTCTAAACCACAATTAAAGCATGAAAATCATATATAAACTATGAAAAACATTGCCCAACTCATAAACATTCAAAACCCCCAACCCTTGTTCTAAAACCAACATAAATATCTCCTGAACAATACTTTAAAACATGTGGTTTTAACTAATTAACAATGAGGGGAGAGTAACATGCCTTAAAAACTAAGAAATTTTGAGATAAATTGACCCTTGAGCCCTTAGATGATTAACTTGATGAAACCCTAGCTTGACTTCCTTGAGGTAATCAAGAAGGCCTTTTTAGAGTGGTTGAGAAGTTACTTAGATTAGTTTTGAGTGCTAATGATACCTTAAAGAGGTTTAAGACGTGGATTTTAAATTTGGGTAAGATGGGAAATGTTTATAATGCCCTTAACTTAAAAGCTGAAAAAGGGTCGCCCTTGACTACGGGTCAATTAGTGACTCATAGCTTGTCTAAATTTTTGATTTGGTTACGATTCCATCCCAATGACTAGTTATAAGTCTTTAACTCGTATCCCCAAGTCATATCCAAGAACACATCTCAAGCACCATTTACTGGATACCTTATGACTAGGGTTACCTTACACGTCAAGTCACGTTATGACTCATTAGATGAGTCATTTACAGGGCAGAAAACCCAGACTAAGAAAAATTTTAAGGTACAAAAACCTAAGGCATTACATAGTACCTCCACAACTTCAAAGCAAACACAATCGCACATAACTCCAAATCATAGGAAAGATAGTTCCTCTCATGGGGCTTCATCTATAGGAAACATACACAATCATAACCCTCCTGCATCAACACAACACTAAACCCAATACATGAAGCATCACAAAAAATGGTAAAACCCATGCCCTTCTTGGGCAGGGTCAAGATTGGAGCTGAAGTTAACAAATCCTTGAGCTTTTGAAAGCTCATCTCACAAGCATCAGACCATTAAAAAGAAATATTTTTCTGAGTTAACTTGGTCAACGAAGCTGCAATAGATGAAAACCCTCAGTAAAATATTGATAATAACCAGCCAAACCAACAAAGCTCCGAATCTCAATGGGTGAAGTAGGTCTAGCCCAATCAGAAACCTCTGTAACCTTGGCTGGATGTACCATAAAACTTTCCTTAGTCACTATATGACCAAAGAAAGAAATAGACTCTAACCAAAACTCACACTTGGAGAACTTACGATACAACTTCTCACCCCTTAATCTCTGAAGCACAATCCGTAAATGCTCTTTTTACTCAACTTTACTCTCAGAATAAACTAAGATATAATCTATAAATACAATAACAAAGGAGTTGAGATACGATCGGAACACTCAGTTCATCAACTTCATGAATGCGGCAGGGGCATTGGTCAACCCAAAAGACATGAGCAAGAACTCATAAGGACCATATCGAGTCCAAAAAATTGTCTTTAAAATATCCAAAGCTCTAATCCTCTACTAGTGATAACCGAATCTCAAATCAATCTTCAAAAACACCACAACACCCTGAAACTGATCAAATAAATTATCAATATGAGGAAAAAGATACTTATTCTTAACCATCACCTTGTTCAACTGCCGATAATCAATACACATATGCATAGACCCATCTTTATTTTTCACAAATAAGATAGGTGTACCCCAAAGTGATACACTAGGTTGGATAAATCCATTATCTAACAACTTCTGCAACTGGTCCTTGAATTCCTTCAACTAGGCTGGGTCCATCTTGTAAAGAGGAATATAAATGGGCTTGGTGCCCAGCTCAACTTAAATAGCGAAGTCAATATCACGATCTGGAAGCATACTAGGAATATTCTTTAGGAACACATTCACAAACTCACAGACAATACGAACAGAATCCAAAGAAAGAGGTGAAACAACACTAATATCATGAATATGAGCCAAATAAGATAAACATCCCCTCTCAACCAATCTATGAGCCTGAACATAAGATATGATCCTTTTAGGACCCAAATAAAACGTTCTCTCCAAGATATCCTTGGTACACCCGATGGAGCTAAAGTCACGATCTTAGCAAAATAATCTATGATAGCATGATAAAGAGCCAACCAATCCATACCCAAAATAATATCAACATAAACCATATCTAACACAATCAAATCTACCCAAGTCTAACAACCATAAAAGGTCACAACACAAGATTGGTACACCTGATCAACCACTAAAAAATCTCCTACAGTGGTAGATACATGAATAGGCATGGCAAGAGGTTCACTAACAAAATCAAAACCCAAAGCAAAATATGTAGATACATAGGAAAAGGTCGATTTAGGGTCAAAAATCACAGATGCAGATCTAAAATAAATAAGGATAATATATGTGATCACAACATCAGAAGCCTTTGCTTCAACCCTGACGGGTATAGCATATCACTGACCACGACTACCAACTGGCTGAGTAGCCTCACGACCACCACTGTAGGCTCTACCTTCTCTACCTCTTGATTCTCTAGTAGTACCCCTACATATCTCTACTGAAATAGGAATAGCCTTAATCACTCGACATGGAAAGTCCTTGGCCAAATATCTAACATCATGACACATATAAAAAGTTCTATGGCTTGCCTCAACAGGATAAGGTACCACTAGGCTCGAATGGCCACCCTACACTATTGAACTCGATGATCCACTACCTGAACTCTATAAGTCCCCTGCATTTTCCTACCCTGATAACCACAAGAACTTTTAAAATCTCTACCGCGAGAAGCTTAACCTCTGAACTTACCAAATTGGCACACCATTTTAACACCTCCCTGAGATACTTTAAGAATACCTATTGTCATCTTTGCATGATCCACAATGCTTTGAAAAGATGCTTCAAATATAAACATCTGAGAAGTAGCCAACGCGAGGCTCAGGGGAGAGTCTCCTAGCACTCTTCCTAGATGAGGCATCTACTGGCCCGTCCATGACTCAAGGCCCGTCTTCTGGGAAAAGGATCTGTACCTCTAACCTTGCAGGACCTAGTCAACACCATCTTTGCTAAAAGAGTAAAGCACAACTCAGAACTAAAGGTATACAAGAAATTCTCATGATAGAAATAAAATGAGGAAAGTTTTCCTGTAACATCTCAAAGATAGATATGGACGTCTACGTACCAATCCATGAGACTGTATTAGACATTTCATTCTTACATTGTTGAGACTAATGAAACCTGACACTATGATACTAATTTGCCACGACCTAAAAATGATAGGTCATGATGGCAATTATTATGGCGAACCTTGACAAGTAAGCCTATCATACAAACCAATACAAAAAGGGTAAAAAGACATAAATAACCCTAAGGTAAGGCTTCTAGAATAGAGCCGAACCATACAAGTATAATAAATGCAGAAAAAACATAGCAATGCAACCATAACTCCTAAAACCAGGTGTCAATAGTATAAGAACATGTTTAGTACAACTCAAATCTAAAAGAATACATAAGATATCCAAATACAAGAGAAACTCTATCTCTGAAATAAAAGTAAAGACATAGTCTATAGAGAGAGGTTATAGAAGACATCCATACACATGAAAACCATCAACTACCTTGAAATCTCCAACAATCGCTTGAGTTAAGCAACATGAGGCGCACCTGAACCTAGATCTGCACCAGAAGGGTACAGTAGGCCTGAGTATGGTCCACTTATACTTAGTAGGTATCATAGGCCAATCGAGGAAACTAAAAAATAAAGTACACAAAATACACACTAAGGGCACGTCACCTGCAATCAGAAAATATCCCACAATGGTAATCCACATCACTTGCACTAACACTTCTAATATATATCACAAATACAATAATAATATGACAAGTATAACACAAGTATACATTATATTACATGCAAGTATAAATAGATAAGAACATGTATATATAGGATGGTCAAGTATAAGTAACAGAGTATAGAGAAAGTAGACATATAACAAGTAAATACATAAATTCAATCACAACATAAACATAATAAAGAAAATAAAATATAGAAGATGATAATGATGATGAAGATGATGATATGATGATGATGATACAACCTTGATATTGGCATACAACCTTGAGTTTGGTACACAACCTTGAGATTGGCACACAACTTTGAGGTTGGGACACAACCTTGAGCAATGTTTAGTATTTCAAATATTTCCAATGTTTCCTATATTTTTAGTATTTTTAGTGTTTCTAATATTTCCAGTAAGTATTTTTAGTGTTTCCAATATTTCCAGTAATTTTAGTATTTCCAGTGTTTTCAATATTTCCAGTATTTCCAATGTTTACAAAGCACATATATAATATAAGACACAAATCAAGTACACACACATGACAATAAGAAAATATAAAGAAATAAAACAAACAAGTGAAATGATGCATATGATTATATTAGAATGATGATGCAAGGTTCACAACCATTCAAAATGAGTATTTCCACAACCAATCCACATGATGTATTTACACAATCAATCCATATGAAGTAATTCCACAACCGATCCATATAAAGTATTTCCACAACCAACCACAATGATACAATTCCACAACCACGTGAGCCAATATCTAGTCACTATTTCCACTATCCATGAATTTTCCACATGATTCACATGCCCACAAAGTATGATTATATCACAATACGCTAAAGGCACCATAATAGGCATTTCTAACAACATAATACAATTATTCTTATGTATTCAAGGATATCAAATTATCACATAACACTCTACACAGTCACACATATTATATGATATCTCAGATTCAATAATTACATTACATTTAGGGCTCCACATGGGCACAATTGTAATGACCTAAAAATTTGATGAAATATTTAAAATTTATGATTTTATGTGATTTGAATATTTTAACCCTTTCCATAGTTGTATTATAATATTTTTGGTGTGTGGGGGTAATTGGCATGGTTTTTGATGCATTTTGGTACCATTTATATGATATTATGGTTTTTGATGGCTTTGAGAGTCTTATGTGGGTATCTTTTGATCCGTGTGATGGATGGTCAAATAGACTATGTCTCCAAATCCAGAATATCTATTTTAAGCTAGGTAGACCTTTGATTTGGGTCCTGATGCACCTAAGCTCATTTTGACCTATTGGTCGGAAAGTTGAAAAATTAGAAATATAAGTGTGGGATCCATATTTTATCAAAATGATTTTGGATGAAAAATATGACTTCGCCAACAAACCCGAAATATCAATTTTAGGGTGGTAACATATTTGGTGTGATTTTACAACTTTTAAATCTCATTTCGATCTTTGATTTGAAAAATAGTAATTTCAAATTTTGGGGGTTAACTTTGTGAAAATAATATTTTTCAAAAATCCGACTTCACCAAAGCATTCGGAACGTCGACTTTAGTATGATTACATAGTTCATTTGCATATATCGAACTCCAAATGAATCTCTGATGCCCCATCAAAGTCCGAATTGGAAAATAAAGCAACAACAACAACAACAAGCCAAGTGTATTCCCACAAAGTGAGGTCTAGGGATGGTAAAATTTACGCAGTCCATATCGCTACCTCCGACAAAGTAGAGAGGCTATTTTCGATAGACCCCCGTCTCAAGATAAAGAATAGTACACAAGGTCATAATGAAATATGAAGCGGGATGGATGGCATAATAGGAATAAGGAATAAGAAATAATAAAAATAGATATCAGAGAAATGTGAAATAAGAGAAATATGAGCAATTCAAAATAAGAAATTAGAACTAGGACACCCACCTAGTAGTAACATACACTCACAGACCAAAGACACCCACAACACCCAAACTCTCCTGACTAGAGGCTCTTACACTATTTTAGATAAAACAACTTTTTATCTAAAGCTGGTGCAGAAAATTTGCACTATTAATAACAGTTTTTGGGCCCATTTTGCTCATTTTTCATTTTTCCTCTTGAGAGTCAAACCCTAAAATACTGTAGGATCTTGAAAGTGAAGTTTATGGGAGCTTGTATAGCTAGAATAATATCTATTTCTTGATTTTATTACGAATTTAAGGTAAGAATTCATCCTTTTCTTAGTAATTTCTTTATTAATTTCTCAAAACCCCAAAAATCTTAGGGCTTGATTTTAAATCCAAATTTTACTCTTTTTCACTTAAATAATATTTTAATCCTATAATCACTATTTTTTCATCAATTTAACCTCCAAAAAAATTCTGATTCTTGATCGTAACTCGGATTTCAAAGATTTTACCTGGTAAAGCTTAAAAATATTTTTTCTTCAATTTGAACCACGTTTTTTACTCGATTTAACTTGGATTTTCATCTGTAGGTTCGTAAAAATATGAAGAATATATTTTTGAAGTAAAGTTATGATTTTGACCTTTTTTGAAAACTCATTTTGAGGGTTTGTTTTGACCCCAAACCAAAAGTAGTCAATATGGGTGTCATAGGTTTTATTTTGATGCATAAATTTCATATTTGATATTTTTAGTTGAGTTAGAGACCGTTCGTGGAGTAAGGTCTTGGGTTCGAAGTGTAGCAGACCAGTTTTGGCATTTGGGGTAAGTTATGGCATAACTCTTTTAGACTGGGATGAGTAGTAAATGATGGTACAAAATAAACCTTAAGGGTGGAAACTAATCATAAAAATGTCTATTTATGTGTTGTTCCAATGTGGGGCCCTATATGTGATGTAATTATCAAAATTGAGTTATTATGTGATATGTGTAACCGTGTGGGATCCTATATGATATTGATATAGTTGAATACATATGAATAATTTTATTGTGTTTTTAATATGCTTAATATGGTACCATTAGTATATCGTGATTATGTTCATACTTTATTAGCATATGAGACATGTGGAAATTTGTGGATGAAACTGAAATAATAAGTGGATATTGGTTCACGTGTTTGTGGAAATAGATGGTTGGTTGCAAAAATATATCATGTGGTTGGTTGTGGAAATATATCATGTGGTTGGTTTTGAAATTACTCATTGTGATTGGTTGTGAGTATTACATAGCATTACATCCTCATATCATACTTATTCATGAAACATTGGAACTATTGTGGCAGCATCTGAGAAATACTGGCAACACCTTTTTAAAACCTCCTTGAGGGATGTGCCAGAAAGGAGATATGAGATTTGTGGATTGTATACAAGTTGATGAACCCCCCATGGGTCCTAAATCGCAAAGCGTTAGCTTCGTAGGAGTATACGGGGATTGTGCAATGATACCAAAGGTTGTGCAATGAACTCGTGCATCATCATCATCATCATCATATACAATGCACTTACTTTATTGTGTTACGTTCTTTTGTATTGCCATAATGACTTTTCATCTATGTATTTATTGTATCTTTCTATACTTATATTTGATGATCTTGTATATACATGTTCTACTTATATAGGATATAATATGTACTTATGTCCTATCATGGTGTAATATTGCAATATATGTGATAGTTAGAACTGGTGGTTCAAGCGGTGTGGACTATCGTTATGGGATATTTTCTAATTACAGTGATGTGCCCTTAGTATGTATCTTGTATGCTTTATTTTCTACTTTTCTCGGTCGTCATGTGATACCTACGGAGTACATATGGACCGTACTCACTCCTACTTCACCTTTTCAGTGCAGTTTTAGGTTTAAGTGCACCTCAGGCTTATTAATTTTGGGCACCTTTAGATTACTCAAGGTAGTGGTTAGAAATTCATACGTCCAAAGTTCACCTCTATCTTCCTATATTAGTTATGTCCTTATTAGTATTCAAAGATATATTATTCCTTTGTGGTTATTTTTTTAATGTATTTGACTCCTGGATAGTATTAGTAGGTCTTAGACCTTTGACACCATGTTTGGGGAGTTATGGTTGCATGTGTTGATTTTATTTTTTTCATTTTTATTATATATATGTGATTTGGATTCATTCTAAAAGCCTTACTTTGGGGGCTTTTCTGTCCTTTTCCTATGTATATTAGTTTGGGTAAGAGGCTTACTTTTCAAGGTTTGCTGAGACAAGTGTTATCATGACCTTTATTTTTAGGTCTTAACAAATTGGTATCAGAACAACTAGGTTCATTGGTCTCAATAGTGTAAGAATGGGATATCTAATAGAGTCTCATGGATCGGTACGTAGACGTCCGTATCTATTTTCGAGAGGCTATAAGAAGTATTTATGAAACTTCTCTCATTTTATTTTTTATCATGCAAAGTTTTTTCATACCTTGTTTCTGAGTTGTGTTTCACTCTTTCTACATGTATGGTGTGGCTTATACTACAACTTATCAATTGAGAGATGCAGCGAGAGATTGGTGGAGGTCATTTTTCAGTTGTAGAAACCTGTGATTCTCTTGAGATAAATTGGGATCAGTTCGTTGAGGATTTCCTGGAGAGATTTGTCCCTTTCAATTTGAGAGACCGTATAAGGGGCGAGTTTGACCATTTGGAGAAGGGCTCCATGACAGTTGTTGAGTATGAGGCACACTTTTATGCCCTATCCAGATATTTTTATGATATCATTTCCACCGAGTCTGAGTAGATATAGAAGTTTTTGAAAGGTTTGGATGTCTCCCTTTAGTTGGCTACGACTCAGATGATTTTATTTGAAACATCTTTTTAGAGAATTGTGGATCATGCAAAGATGATAGAGGATATTCTTTGGCTATCACAGGGAGGTGCCAGAAAGGTGCACTATTTTGGTGAGCTTAGAGGTTAGGTTTCTTGTGGTAGAGGGACCAGGATAGGCTAGTGTAGGTGACTTTATAGAGTTTAGGTGGTGGATCTTCTAGTTCAGCAGTTTAGGCTGGATGTTTGGGCTCAGTTGTACCTTATTCTATTAAAACTAGTCGTAGAAGTTTCTATGTATGTGATGAGATTGGCCATGTAGCTAGGGACTATCCCTGTCAGGTGATTTGGGATACTTCTATTCCATTTGTGAGGGGTAAAGGTGCTACTAGAGGTTTGAGAGGTAGAGGTAGTAGAGCTCCTGGGGGTGGACGTAGGGCCACTTAGGCGGTTGGTGGCCTTAGGGCTACCTAGAAAGATGGTGGTTGTGGTCAGTGTTATGCTATACCAATAAGAATGAAGGAAGAGGCTTCGAGTATTGTGATCATAGGTATCATCCTCATTTCTTTCAGACATGCATATGTATTATTTGATCCCGGATTAACTTTTTCCTATATGTCTATGTATTTTACTTTGAGTTTTGATTTTGATAGCCGCTTGCCATTCCTATTCGTGCATCTACCATGCTAGGTGATTTTTTTAGTAGTGGGTCGGGTGTACTGATCTTGTGTTGTGGCTTTTGTCGGGCATGAAACTTTATTAGACTTGCTTATGTTAGATATGATTGATTTTGAGGTTATTTTAGGTATGGATTGGTTGGCTTCTCATAATGCTATCCTAGATTATTATGCCAAGACTGTGACTTTAGCTTCGCCGGATATGCCAAGGATATCTTGAAAGGGTGCACTTCATTCGGGTCCTTAGAGGATTATATCTTATGTTCAGGATCACAAAATTGGTTGAGAGAGGATGTTTATCATACTTGGCTCATTGACACCAGTGTTCTTTTTATCTTTTTCCTTGGATTTTTTCCGTGTTGTCCATGAGTTTATGGATATGTTCCCAATGGACTACTTGGTATACCTCCGGATTAAGATATTGATTTGCTATTGATATTGAGCGGGCACCGAGCCCATTTCTATTCCTCCTTATAGGATGGCCCCAGTAGAGTTGAAGGAACTAAAGGATCAGTTGTAGGGGTTGTTGGATAAGATATTTATCCGACCTAGTGTTTCACCTTGGGGTGCACCTGTCTTGTTTGTGAAGAAAAAGGATCGGTAATGTACTGATTATCAACAATTGAATAAGGTGACGGTTAAGAATAAGTGTCCTCTTCCTTGCATTGATAATTTGTTTGATCAGCTTTAGGGTGTTGTAGTGTTTTTAAAGATTGATTTGAGGTTCGGTTATCACCAGTTGAGGATTAGAGCTTCGAATATTTTGAAGACAACTTTTCAGACTCGATATGGTCATTATGAGTTCTTGGTCATGTCCTTTAGGTTGAGTAATGCCCCTCCCGCATTCATGGAGTTGATGAATTAGGTTATTCCATTATATCTTGGCTCCTTGGTTATTGTCTTTATAGTTGATATCTTAGTTTATTCTAAGAGTGAGGTTGATCATGAGAAGCATTTGCATATTATGCTTCAAAGATTGAGGGATGAGAAGTTTTATGCTAAGTTCTCTAGGTGCGAATTTTGGTTGGAGTCTGTTTCTTTCTTGGGTCATGTGGTGACTAAAGAAGGTATTATGGTTGATCCAACTAAGGTTGCAGAAGTTCATGATTAGTCTAGACCTACTTCGCCTACCGAGATTCAAAGTTTTGTTGGCTAGCAGGCTATTATTGGGGTTTTGATGAGGGTTTCTCTTCTATTGTAGCTATTATTGGTGTTTTGGTGAGGGTTTCTCTTCTATTACAGCTCTGTTGACCAAGTTGACCCAGAAGAAATTCTTTTCAGTGGTCTGATACTTATGAGATGAACTTTCAAAAGCTCAAGGATTTATTGACTTCAGCTCTGATCTTGACTTTTCCCAGGGAAGGCATGGGTTTTATTATCTTTTTTGATACTTTAGGTGTTAGGTTAGGTGTTGTTTTAATGAGGGAGGTTATGGTGATTGCTTATGTTTCTTGTCATTTGAAGCCTCATGAGAGAAATTATCCTACCTATGATTTAGAGTTATGCGCAACCGTGTTTGGCTTGAAGTTATGGAGGCACTACTTGTATGGAGTCTGTTATGAGATTTTCTCAGATTATTATAGCCTTTAGTAGTTCTTCACCTAGCAATAACTTAATATAAGGCACTGTCGTTATCTTAAGTAACTTAAGGATTATGACTTGACTATTTTCTACCACCTGGGCAAGGCTAATGTGGTTGTGGATACCTTGATCTAGAAGTCGACTAGCATGGGTTGCTTGGCATATCTTTTGACTGAAGAGAGGCATTTGGCCTTAAAGGTTCATTCTTTATCTAACCAGATGGTCAGGCTTGATATTTTGACACCTTGATGTGTTTTGGCATTTATAGAGGCTAGATCTTTTTTGATGGAGCAAATTTGAACTCATATTTGACGATGTTGGATTGAGGTTGATTCGAGATAAGGTGTTTAGTAGGGAGGCTAAGAAAGCCTCACTTGATTCAAATGGAGTTTTGAGGATTGGGGGCCAAGTTTGTGTGTCGAGTGTGGGTGATTGGATTAGGTTGATTTCGGAGGAGGCTTATTGTTCCAGATATTTCATCCAAGTGTGACTAAGATGTATAGTGATATCAAACAGAACTACTAGTGGGTGGTGTAAGGCGAGATATAGCATATTTTGTGGCTCGTTGCCTATGTTGTCATCAGGTGAATGCCGAACATATGAGACCTAGTGGATTGCTTCAGAGGTTGCCCATTCCCGAGTGGAAGTGGGAGAGGATCACCATGGACTTTGTGACTATTTGCCTCGTACATCTCATGGTCCTGACAGTGTTTGGGTCATCGTGGATAAGTTGACCAAGTCAACTTATTTTATTCCAGTTCAGGTCTTATTTAGAACCAAGAGATTGACTTGTATCTGCATCCATGAGATTATGCATCTTCATGGTATACCGGTGTCCATTATTTTAGATCGAGGTTCTGTGTTCACATCTCATTTTTGGAAGACTTTTTAGGATGATTTGGGTATTAGGGTCGATCTTAGCACAATGTTTCACCCCAAGACTGATGTCCAGTTAGAGCGGACTATCCAGGTTTTGGAGGATATGCACCGCATATGTTTGATGGATTTTGGTGTTCATTGGAAGCAACATTTGGCTTTAGTAGAGTTTGCATATAATAATAGATACCATTTTAGAATTGATATGGCTCATTTTGAGGTGTTTTATGGTAGGCATTGTCTCTCCCTAGTGGATTAGTTTAATATTTCAGAGGTGAGACCTCGAGGTGCGAACTTGTTTTGTGAGTCCTTGGATAGAGTTCGGGTCATTTAGGATAGACTTACAGCGACTCAGATTAGGTGAAGTGTTATGCTGATTGTAGACTTCGTGCCTAGAGATTTAGTGTTGGTGATTGTATCTTCCTTCGAGTTTCACCCCATGAAGGGTGTGATGAGGTTTGGGTAGAGGGGCAAGCTTTAGTCCCAGGTATATTGGTCCATTTGAGATTCTTCGTACTGTGGTGATGTGGCTTATGAGTTGGTGTTGCCCCATAATCTATCAGTTGTTCATCCTATTTTTCAAGTTTGTATATTTCATTGTTACATTCTTGATGAGTCTCATGTCATTCGTTGAGAGTCGATTCAATTAGATGAGTGGTTGTCCTTTGTTGAGGAGCCAATCTCCATTTTGGCTAGGGATGTTAGGCGGTTGCACTCTAGAGTTATCCATGTGGTTAAGGTTCAGTAGAGACATCGATCGGTAGATGAGTATACTTGGGAGGTTGAGTCTGATATGAGTAGTTCCTATCCCCAACTCTTGATTGATTCGGGTATTTCTTTGCCTTAGTTCGAGGACAAACTAGATTTTTAGTGCGAATGATGTAACGAACTGAAAATTTGATGAAATATGTGATTTTTTGTAAATTGACTATTTTACCCCCTTCGTAGTTGTATTATGGCATTTCTGGGGTGTGAGGGTGATTGGAACGATTTCTGAAGCATTTTGGTACCATTTATGTGATATTGTGGTTTTTGATGGCTTCAAGAGTCTTATGTTGGACTTATATGGATATGCTTTGATCCATAAGATGGATGGCAGAATGGGCTGCGTTAGCAGCTCCAAAATATTGATTTTAGGCTAGGTAGACCTTTTGTTTGGGTTTCGGTGCACCCGAGCTCATTTCGACTAATTGATTAAAAAGTTGACAAATTACAAATATGGGTGTGGGATCCATATTTTGTCAAAAAGACCTCGGATGGAAAATACGACTTCACCAGCATATTCGGAACTTTGATTTTAGGATGGTAACATATTTGGTGTGATTTTACGGCTTTTAAATCTCACTTTGATCCTCGATTTGGAAAATTATGATTTCGGGTTTCGGGGCTCAAATTTGTGAAAATAATATTTTTTCAAAATCCGACATTGCTAACTCATCCGAACATCAAATTTAGTATGGTTACATAGTTCATTTGCGTATATTAGACTCTGAATGGATTTAGGGCACTCCGTTGAAGTCTAGACTGGACTTAAAATAAAAAAAAATAGCTTTTTATCTAAAGCCGGTGCAGAAAATCTGCACTATTAATAGCATTTTTGGGCCCAGTTTGCTCATTTTTCATCTTGCCTCTTGAGAGTTAAACCCTAAAATTGTATGAGATCTTAAAAATGAAGTTTGTGGGAGCTTGGATAGCTAGATTAACATCTATTTCTTGATTCTATTATGGATTTAAGATAAGAATTCACCATTTTCTTAGTAATTTCTTGATTAATTTATCAAAATCTCCAAAATTGTAGAGCTTGATTTTAAATCCAAATTTTACTCCTTTTCACTTGAATAATATTTTAATCTTATAATCACTAGTTTTCATCAAATTAACCTCCAAAATAACTGTGATTCTTGATCTTAACCTGAATTTCAAAGATTTTGTCCGGTAAAGCTTAAAAATGATTTTTCTTCAACTTGAACCTCGATTTCAACTCGATTTGTCTTAAATTTTCAGCTCTAGGTTCCTAAAATTATGGGAAACATGTTTTTGAAGTAAAGTTATGATTTTACCCTTCTTTTTTGGAAATCCATTTTGGGGGTTTGTTTTGACCCCGAAGTAAAAGTAGTCAATATGAGTGTCGTTGGTTTTGTTTGGTTGGTTGTGGAAATATATCATATGGTTGGTTGTGGAAATCTATCATGTGGTTGATTTTAAAATTACTCATTGTGGTTGGTTGTGAGCGTTATATCCTCATATCATACTCATTTATGAAACACTGATACCACCGTGATAACATCTGAGAAACACTGGCTATACATTTTTAAAAACCTCCCCGAGGAATGTGCTAGGGAGGATATATTGTAATACTTTATAAAATCCTTTTTGAGGAATGTGTCGAAAAGGTGATATGAGATATATGAATTGTATATGGGTTGACGAACCCCCCATGGGTCCTACGTCGCGATGCTTTAGCTCCGTAAGTGTATACGAGGATTGTGTGATGATCCCGGAGGTTGTACAACGACCTCGTGCATCATCATCATTATCATCATCATCATTATCATATACATTGCACTCACTTTATTGTGTTACATTGTGTGGTATTGCCATATTGAATTGCCATCTATGTATTTATTGTATCTTTCTCTACTTGTATTTGATGATATTGCATATACATATTTTACTTATATGTGATATAATACATACTTGTGTCCTATCGTGGTGTGATTTTGCAATATATGTGATGTGTTAGAATTAATAGTTCAAGCGGTGTGGGCTACCATTGCGGGACATTTTATGATTGCAGGTGACGTGCCCTTAGTGTGTATTTTGTATGATTTATTTTCTACTTTGCTCGGCCGGCCTATGATACCTACTTAGTACAAGTGAACCGTACTCACTTGTATTTCGGTGCATCTTCAGGTTTGGATGCGCCTCAGACTGATTGATTTTGGGTGTCTTCAGATTACTCAAGGTAGCGGTTGGACATTCATACGTTCGGAGTTCACCTTTATCTTTCTATATTAGTTATGTATTTATTAGTATTCAGAGACATATATTATTCCTTTGTGGTTATTTTTTTGGATATGTATTTGACTCCTGGATAGTATTAGTAGTTCTTACATATTTGACACCAGGTTTTGGGAGTTATGATTGCATGTGTTGATTTTATTCTTTCTGCTTTTATTATAACTATGTTGTTCGGCTTCACTTGGGGATATTACTATCTTTTCTCTGTGTATCAGTTTGGGTAAGAGGCTTACTTGTCAAGGTTTAACGTGACAAGTGCTATCATGATCCTTGTTTTTGGATCGTGACAATAACATATAGATAGACATATTTCATGATTACTTCCTACCCTTAACATGCATTGTGGTATACAAATTAACTACTCAATCCAGTCCGAAGAGTTAATCCATAACCTACCTCGAATGCCAAAACCGACCGCTACACTTTGGACCCACGACCTTACTTCTCACAAATGATTCCGAAATCAACTAAAACCAAGAAATATAGAATCTATGCGTTAAAACAAAGTCAACGATACCCATATTGCCTAGTTTTCATTCCAGATCAATACAGACCTCCAAAATAAATTTACGAAAAAAAGGACAAAATCATAACTTTACTTCAAAAATGTGTTCCTCGTGCCTTTAGGTATCTACAGATAAAAACTCAAGTTAAATTGAGTAAAAAACGAGGTTCAAATTGAAGAAAAACCATTTTTAGTCTTTATCTGGTAAAACCCTTGAAATCCGTTAAAAATTCAAGAATCGAGGATGATTTGAAGATGAAATCGAGGAAAAACAAGTAATTGTAGGATTAGGAACATTATTCAAGTAAAGAGCAGTGAAATTTTGGGATAATTCAAGTAATAAGGTTTTTGGGATTTTGAGAAATTAAATCAAGAATTAAAGTAATAAAAGGATGAAATCTCATCTTAAATCTGTAAAAGAATCAAGAAATAAACATTAATCTAGCTTTCGAAACACCCACAAGCTTCACTTTTAAGCTCTCACACTATTTTAGGGTTTAACTCTCAAGAGGTAAGTGAAAGAATGAGCAAAATTAGGCAAAAAAGGACTTTTATACTTACACAAGGTTGCCAGGCAAATAAGGCATAAATCGCCCTTGCCAAATGTGATTTACCTTTTGTTTGTCAGGTTGCACCAGCAACCTGGTGCATCAAATTTTTGAGTCCAAAATGGACTTCAAAGGGATACTCAGAATTCGTCTGGAGTTTGATATACACAAACAAACTATATAAACACACTAAATTCGATGCTCCAGACTCAATGGAGATATCATAATTTTGAAAAAAATAATATTTTTTTCACAGTCTATCCCCGAAACTAGAAATCACAATTTTCAAAATCGAGGGCCGAAATGAGATTTAAAAGCCGTAAAATTCAACCAAACATGTAGCCACCCTAAAATCAACATTTTGGACGCGTTGGCAGATTTGGATTTTTTATTCGAGGTCCTTTCGACCAAATGTGATTCTCACGCCCATATTTCCAATTTTTCAACTTTGCAACCAACAGGTCAAAATGAGCTCAGGTGCATTGGGACCCGAACCAAAGGTTTACCTAGCTTAAAATTGATATTTCGGAGCTGCTGGCGCAGTGCGTTCAACTATCCATTGCAGAGATCAAAAGATAATCACACAGGTTCATAATAAGGCTCTCGAAGCCACAAAAAATCACAACTTTGCACAAAAGGCACTGAAATGCATTGAGAACCATGCCAATCACCCCCACACCTCAAAAATACCATAAGGCAACCGTGGAGAGGAGTAAAACAGTCAAATAACACAGAAACACATATTTCACATATTTTATCAAATTTTCAGATCGTTACATTTATCCTGACCAAATATTTTTAGAATAGTTATTTGTCTCAAACATGATTTTTTTTAAGACACCGTCCTTATTAATTCAATGTAAATTAGAGGTTCTCATCATTTGACTCGATTCAATTTTGTATATATTCTTACTTGTAAGTTTCAGATATAATTTAAATAAATAAGTTTATATATATATATATATATATATATATATATATATATATATATATATATTAATCTTCCACCATATATAATCTATACATCTAAATATAACATCTTTGTCAACTAATTGCTTATTAAAACTTATCAACCCCATCTATTTTATTATAACAGGTTATTTTTGGATGTTAATTGTATTTTTTTCAAAAAGAATAAAAAAACAATGTAGAATCGACTTTATCAAAAATTGCAAAAATATTTATGCTTGCTGGGTACTTAATTATTATAATATATATGCGCTTAATTGTTTTTTATACGTAACCACCCATATTGAAAAAATATTCATAAAAACTACTTATAATAATTGCAGGGTTATTATGTATATATGTGTTTTTATTCTCGGAATGCATGAACATCATTGAATCTGAATTCATGTCTATGTTTACATTCAAATTGAAATAATTATTTGTTGTGGAAGTACGATTCTACTATAATATTTTAATTTAGATTCACGTTGTTCATAAAAAAAAATTGACATTTTTTTTTTAAAGTTCTATGGTAAAATAATGTTCAAACTTGAAATTTTGTGTTGATGACATTTGTCATTATTATAATATCATTTCGCTTTTCCTATTCTATATGGAGAGATTAAATAGAATCTCTAACATAGACTATTTTATTTTATTTTATTTTATTTTATTTTATTTTAGATTTCTATTTTAAATTTGAAGTTTTAATTCATATAATTTTTATATTTTTAATTAAACAACAAAATATATATTTTAAACTTCATATATTTGTTATAATGAGTTAATACATAAAAATAATCTTAAACTTGACACCAAATTATAATTTTGACCTTAAACTTTGATAGTGCATAAATAGGACCTTTAACTATTCAAAACCTAAACAAATATGACCTCTGACTTTGCAACCCCATGCGTGAGTCTCAGTCGCGCCTACATGGAAAGGTAATCCAATCACACGGTACCACGTCGTTAAAAGGGCTAGCTTGGAGAGAGGTCATATTTGTGCAATTTTGAATAGTTAAAGGTCATATTTGTGCACTGTCAAAGTTTTGCTTTTTGTGTTAAAACGAAGCCATTTTTATTATTATTGTTGTTGTTGTTTTATTTGTTGTTGTTGATTTTTTTATTTATTTCTATAGTAGCAGCACCTAATTTTTTTTTAATTTTAAAAAATTATTATTATTATTATTATTATTTTATTTATTTCTATAGCAGCAACACCTGACTTTTTTTTAATTAAAAAAAAAACAACCACTAGCAGGGATCGAACCCGCACAGTAGGCTGAAGGAAGCACCCAAGAAGAGCAAATAACATCACTGGCCTATCTAAGTGCCTTGTTTCATGTGGTTCAACATTAATATACGTACATCAATATACATTTTCTATCTTATATATATACAACGTAATTTTTTTACCGAGGGGGTTCGGGTGAAACCCATGGCAACCACGAAGGTCCGCCCCTCGTTAATTTAATAACGTTTTAATAACGTTAATTTAATAACATTTTAATTACGTTAATTTGATAACGTTAGTTTAATATACTACTACTACTATCCTTAATAAAATTAATTTAATAACGTTTTATTAAAACTATAATTTTTTTATTATTAGTATAGTTTCATCTTTAATTTAATATTTAAATAAATAATATTTAGATATATTATATAACTTAAATTTGTCCTCTGCTTTATAACATATATACAAACCGACTCGATTTTTTCATATGAGGCTGACCCGCCTAATTAATAAATCTTTAATATTGCTCTTTTTCCGCAATGACAAAAGAAATTAGATGTCATTTTCATCTTTGAGCCGAAAATAATGAAAAAATAATAGTGAAGAGTCATCTAAAGGTCATATTTGTGCAGTTTTGAATAGTTAAAGGTTATATTTGTGCACTGTCAAAGTTTAAGGTCATATTTATGTATTATGCCCTTATATTTTAAGCTGGGCACACCCAGTTTTGCGTGTTGAACACGTGTTTTACCACGTAGGATTGGAGGTCATATTTGTGCAGTTTTGAATAGTTAAAGGTCATATTTGTGCAGTGTCAAAGTTTAAGGTCAAAGTTATAATTTGGTGTCAAGTTTTATGGTATTTTTATGTATTGAAACAATCAAATTTGAGGATGTATGGTACCACCATCATAGGACACCTCAATATGATTTTAAAATCAGGTTATTGAAATTAAAAATAAAAATTAATGGACATTTTTTTAAAAGTACTATCATAAAATAATGTTAAACTTGATTTTTTCCCCTCATGATAACACTTGTCATTATAATGTTATTTCACTTCTATTCTATATGGACAAATTAGAAGAATTTCTAACAATGACAATTTTTTTTTCTATTCTAAACTTGAAATTTTAATCAATATAATCCATATTAAATTCATAGAATTTTTTTATTTTTATATTTTTATTTTAACCAAAATAATTGTAATTCAAAATTTATATTTTTTAAAAAAAAGATAAATTAAATTAAAATAATCGAGTGTTGTGAAAGTATGATTCCACCATAATAGGACACCTTAACCTGAATTTGAATTCATGTTGTTGACATTAAAAATAAAAATTAAATTGACATTTTTTTCTAAAATTTTTTATCTTAAATAATTTCAAACTTAAATTTTATGATAATTAACACTTGTCATCGCAATATTGTTTTGCTTCTCCGATTCTATATAGATAGACTAGATAGATCTTAGTGATATTGAAAGTTTTATTTTGAAATCTTTTATTTAAGACTTGATATTCTAATCCATATAACAAATTCATATGATTTTATATTTCCAATTCAATCTAAATAACAATAATTCAACATTAAGAATAGCGGTAATATTTAGAATAATATTTATTTCATATAAATAGATAATTTTTTTTTATTAATTTAAGTAGAGTGTATTTAGTATTAACAAAACTAACAATATCATAGAGGATAAAAAATTGTCGAAAAGGAATATATATATATATATATATATATATATATATATATATATTTTGTAGAATACTATTTATTTCATATAAATAGTTGACTTTTCCATTAACTTAAAGCAGAATATATTTATTTTTACATTTTCATTAGATAATTTGTGTGTCACATATATTAGTTAGATTAGATAGTAAGCATTTGTAGATAAAGAAGGTAATATATATATACTAGATAATGAAGGGCCTATTTTATGGGCCCAATATTACAGTTTTAAATATATTTATCGATATTTAATTATTTTATCATAAAAATTAAATTAATATTTTAAATTAATACGACAGAAAATGATGATAGATATCAAAATTTTTAAAAAATCATATTTTTTTATTTTTATAAAATCAAATAATAGCTTAAAACTTATTTAATTTTCTTAATTAAAATTAAAATATAATATGCTTCATTGCTTATTTTAACATCGGGTCAACACACATTTTCTTGAATTAAGTAACCAATTTTAATATTTTTATTTTTTAATTTTATTTGAAAACTGTACAAGAGGATGAACTAAAATTATAACTATCAGTATATTAATTTTTTTTTATAAAATCTTACGAGCAATATTTTCTTATAATATGATCGTTTTACACAAATTACTATATAAATAAAAGTAAATAACATATTTATATTAAGGAGATAAGAGATTGTTCTTGTCCATATAAATATATTATACACTCATTTTCATAATGAAATAATATAAAAATACTAAAGATACATTATTGATAGTTGAAAATTATCTATAAAAAAATAAAGCACAAATCAAATTAATATTGGTGGAGTTAAAATTTTTATTAAAGAGACTAAAAAATATATATGTTATTCAATGTTAATTTAAAGTTACTATTAAATAGACTAATATTGTGAACTCGAGTTTTCTGAAGAAAAAGGATCACTTGATTACCTTCTGAAGCGTGATAGCCAAGACTTCGATTGACTTTTTGCTGCTTAGGAAGGGGGATAGGGTCTTTTGTAAGGACTATAAAGTCATCCCGAGTGAGCATCTTTCAACCCAGCACAGGCTTCTAGTGATGGACTTGATAATCAAGAAGAGCAAGAATAAAAGGGTCGACCTAGGATTAAGTGGAGAGGTTTGACGCCAGTTAGTGCGCTGGAGATAAGAGATAAGGTGGCGGGAAGGGGGTATGGGAGTGCAGCGGGGACGTGGATGTTATGTGGGACAGGGCTGCCAGTTGCATCACGGAGACTGCAAGAGAAGTGTTGGGTGTTTCGAGGGGTCGAGCAGGACGGCATAAGGGGGACTGGTGGTGGATTAAAGAAGTTAAAAAGAAAGTGAAGAGTAAGAAGGAGGCGTATGTTAAGTTTATTGAGAGTAAGAATGAGAAGGAGAAGCAAGTGAATAGGGAGGTGTACAAAGTAGCAAGGAAGGAAGCCAAGTTAGTAGTTACAGCGGCTAAGACAGCAACATTTGAGAGCATGTATGCGGGGTTAGAGGAGAAAGACGGGGAAAAGTGATTGTATAGGCTGTCTAAAGCTAGGGAGCAAAAGGGTCGTGACCTCGATCTAGTGAAGTGCATTAAGGGGGAGGATGGGAGAGTTTTGGTATAGGATGTCCACATTAAGAAGAGATGGCAGAAGTATTTTCATGGTTTATTGAACGAGGAGGGGGACAGAAGCATTGAGCTTGGGGAGCTGGATCACTCAGAGGATAATCGAGATTTCAGTTACTGTAGACGTATTAAGGTTGAGGAGGTCTGAGAGGTTATTCATAGGATGCGGAGGGGCACGGCGACGGGCCTGACAAAATTTCAGTGGATTTTTGGAAGTTTACTTGTGGAGCTGGTTTGAGCTGGTTGGCTAATTTTTTTAACAACATTTTCAAGTCTACAAAAATGCCTGAGGCTTGGAGGTGGAGTACGATAATTTCGTTATATAAAAACAAGGGTGACATTCAGAGTTGCAACAACTATAGGGGTATTAAGCTGTTGAGTCATACTATGATGATTTGGGAGATGGTGGTTGAGCGGAGATTGAGGAGGGTCATGTCCATTTTAGAGAATCAGTTTAGATTTATTCCTGGTCGCTCGACGACAGAGGTAATCCACCTGGTGAGAAGATTGGTGGAGAAATATAGGGAAAAGAAGAGGGATTTACACATGGTGTTCATCGACCTGGAGAAGGCTTATGACAAAGTGACGAGGGAGGTTCTTTGGAGATGCTTGGAGGTGAGAGGGGCCATACATAAGAGTGATTAAGTACATGTACGACAGAGGGAAGACTTAGGTGAGGACGATGGGAGGAGACTCTGATCATTTCCCAGTAGAGATAGGGTTGCACTAGGGATCGACTCTCAGTCCATTTTTATTTGCACTGGTGATGGGCATGTTAACATGGAGTATTCAAGATGAGGTGCCTTGGTGTATGTTATTTGCAGATGATGTAGTGCTAATTGATAAGACGTGGGGGGGGGGGAGGAGGGTAAATAAAAAATTAGAGGTTTGGAGGCAAACCCTCGAATCTAAGGGGTTTAGGTTGAGTAGGTATAAGACGAAGTATTTGGAATGGAAGTTTAGTGACTCGAAGTAGGAGGGCGGAG
Source organism: Capsicum pubescens (assembly GCA_030864215.1). Taxonomy (NCBI): domain Eukaryota; kingdom Viridiplantae; phylum Streptophyta; class Magnoliopsida; order Solanales; family Solanaceae; genus Capsicum; species Capsicum pubescens. The sequence goes on along the minus strand of CM061542.1, from coordinate 224,370,820 downwards.
TGGTGGTGAGGTTGGATTCCCTGGATGTTTGTAAGAGGGATAGTTTTAAGTATTTTGGGTCTATGATCCAAGGGAATGGTGAGATTGATGAGGATGTCTCTAAATGTATTAGAGCAGGTTGGATAAAGTGGAGGCTCACCTCGGGAGTGATGTGTGATAAGAAGGTGACCTTAAAGATTAAAGGCAAGTTCTACAAAGTGACAGTTCGTCCGGCCATGATGTATGGTGCGGAGTATTGGCCATTCAAGAACTCCCACATCCAAAAATTGAAGGTAGCGGAAATAAGAATGTTGCGTTGGATGTGTGGACATACTAGAGGAAATAGAGTTAGGAATGAGATTATCCAGGAGAAGGTGGGAGTGGCTTCGGTGGAGGATAAGATGTGGGAAGGAAGACTGGGATGGTTTGGGCATGTGATGAGGAGGGGAACGAATGCCCCAGTTCGTAGGTGTGAGAGGCTAGCTTTGGATGGTTTTAGGAGGAGTAGAGGTAGGACGAAGAAATACTGAAGAGAAGTGATTAGGCAAGACATGGGGATGTTACAGCTTTCTGAGGACATGACTCTAGATAGGAAGGTGTGGAGGTCGTGGATTAGGATAGAAGGTTAATGTGTGTGTGGGTTATAGCTAGTAGTTAGGGAGCTCTGGTGTAGCCGGCTTAGTAAGCTTACGACTGTACTCACTGGTAGGAGCCGTTAGTGTATGCTACTATGAGGGGGTGGCCTTTTATTATTTCTTATTTACTATTTTTTACTTTCGTATTGCTCTTATTTTCATGGTTCTCTTAGCTCTATTTGTATTATTTCTCATTTCTTATCTCAGTTATGCCATCCATTCTGCTTCAGGTATTACTATGACCGTGTTAACTATTCTTGATCTTGAGCCGGGGGTCTATCGAAAACAACATCTCTACTTTTTCTAAAGTAGTGGTATGGACTGCGTACATTTTACCCTCCCCAGACCCCACTTGGTGGGAATTCACTGGGTGTTGTTGTTGTTGTTGTTTTAAAGTTAATTTAAAGTTATTTTATATGCAGGTTAATTTATCTATCATATCGTATTCTCTTCATTCCTTTTTATTTGCTCTATTTGGGCTAGACACATACCTTAATCTCTCACTCCTGTAAAATTAAAATAATTTCACTAATATACTCCTAATTAAATTTTATACCTCTTTCCAACTCAATAATGGTTACATTTATTGAACAAGAGCATAATAGAAAGATTTTGTTCAAACTATTCTTGAAAGATTAAAGCAGCAAATATTTAGGAATATAACCACACCCCAAATGAAGCAAATAAAAAAATGAATGGGGTATCATATATCTTATTTTTAAGATTACAAATCTATGTAAATATATTTGTGTAATATAGCAAAAGTTCTTTATACTAACCATTTAATGTACTTTATTTTTTTAAAAATATCTTTTAAATATTTGTCTTGCGAGTTGACATGCACATTAATTGTAATTATATCTACAACCCATAAGTGAATACAAAAATTATGCGTTCGAAGCCTTATATGAATATTACATATGTAATTATTTTTCATTTCTACTAAAATATTTATAGACTGATTTAATGATATTTTTCGTAAAATTATTTGATAATGAATAAAAAAAACCTTTAAATAGGTTGACGAGTTTAAATTTTAACCCACCAAGTTCATGCATGATAATAATTTTTGAGAAAAAAGATAAAATATTAAAATCTTTGAGTATTGAAAATTCTTGCGGAGTCAAAATTTTCACTTAAAAAGTTCAAAATATTAGTAAATAAATATATGAAAAAGAAAATCCAACATTTACCATATAAAGATAAAAAATAATATTAGTTCTATATAACAATCTAATATTTCGTGAAAGGAGATTCAGATTATAAATTTAATTTTATTTAAAATATTACTTCATAAATAGATAAGTTGGGACTTGGAAGTAAAAATGTTGTTAGCCACATAATGGATCCACCTAGAAAATATAGACGCATAATCTTAAAAAAAAGAGAGGCAAATGGAGTTCTTTGTTGATATTACTATTGACTAATGAACATTTTGTTCAAGTTGTTCTTGAAAGATCAAAGGAACAAATATTTAAGAATATAAGCACAACCCAAATAGGACAAATAAAAAGGAATGAATGGAGTATCATATATCTTATTTTTAAGATTACAACTCTCAATTTATGAAATCTTACATATAAATATATTCATCTAATATAGTAAGAGTTCTTTACACCGACCATTTAATGTACTTAAATCTCTTTTTTTAAAAATTATCTTTTAAATATATGTTTTGGAAGTTGACATGCACATCAATTGTGATTACACCTACAACCCATAAATGAATCTAAAAATTATGCGTCTGAAGCCTTATATGAATATTACATATATAATTCTTTTTCATTTATAGTAAAATATTTATCGACTGATTTAATGATATTTTCTGTAAAATTATTTGATAATGAACAAAAAAAGAAACTTTAAATAGATTAACAACTTTAAATTTTAACCCACTGAGTGATAATATTTTTTGAGAAAAAAACTAAAATATTAAAATCTTGAAATATTAAAAATTTGGGCAGAGTTAGAATTTTTACTTAGAAATTTTAAAATATAAATAAAATAAATATATTAAAGAAAAAAATTCAACATTTACCACATAAAAATAAAAAATAATTTTAGTTCTATATAAACAATTTAATATTTCGTGAAAAGAGATTCAGATTATACATTTAAATTTATTTAAAATATTACTTCGTTAATAGTGTTGTTGAATAAGTTGGGACTTGAAAATAAAAATATTGTTAGCCACATAATGGGTACACTTAAAAAATATACACATAAGCTAGAAAAAAAATGGATAATAGAGTTCTTGACTAATGATTGTATCATTTAGATGTGAAATGACAAATATACCCTTGGTTGTCCTCCAACTCGCTCTTTTATATAATAAAATAATATGTGTGTGTAATGGAACCAAATTTTACCCAAAAAAGAAAATAAAGAAAACATGACGGCCAGTTGGCCAAAAATTACTCTCCAGCTGCCAATACCCTATTTAGATCCAAATCCCAAAATCTACCTCTAAAAATTAAAAATTTCAGAAGACCAAAATTTTCTTTAAAATTTTAAAACCCAATCAACTAAACCTATATCTCCTTCCCACTTAGAAGAACCTCAGATCTCTCCCCCCCCCCCCAATGCCTTTATACCCACCCCACTCTCTCTTTTTTTCTTCGTTCCTCACTCTTGAAATTTTTATATGTGATATTTTGCTAATTAACTTCTTTCTTCTTCTTCTTTTGTAGGTTTTGTAATATAGAGTTTTCCAACTAAATGAGATAATTTTTTACAATATGAGTATTGAACTGAATTGTATGTATATTATTGACAAATATATTATTGGAATCAAAGCATAAGGAACAAACAAGATAAGTTGCAGTTGAAGATTGTGAAAAGAGAGATAAAGAAAGAAAGACTATCTTATTTTGGACTAATTGTGCCTATTTTTTAAAATACAAAATGCAATTGTATATAACTTAATAATTGTTTTGGAATTTCAAAATGGATTCCTAGCTACATTATGTAACTTTGTGACTAATAAATGATGTAGAATTTTTTTAATTTATCGTAATATTATATTTGAAATCTTTCTTTGATTTCTTTTGTAAGACCCCATAAAATGTCGATCATCTTAGTTTTTACCCTCCCGCGTGCGTATCGTTAATTTTTTACTTGAATTATGATGAAGGATGTTAAAAGGGTATTTTAAAAGAGTTTCAGAATTTTCAGAAGGGGTTCGGAGCTATTTTGGGACTCCGTGGCAGTGGGGGCCCATGATAGTGGCGTGCCAAATCACTTATGCTCCGGGATAAGAGTGTGGTATGGAGGCTAACCTCCGTGATAGCAGCGTGCTACACTGCTATGTATTTTTCATCCAGTTTTTATTTTTTTCACTTGGGGTGAACGACTTTTTTGTTCTTTACCCCTAACACGACTTTAAAACATCAAATTAACCCTTTTCCTATATCTTTCAAGATCAAAACATCATTCTTTTCATCTTTAACTTTTAAACCAAGAAAGTTCAAGGGTTTTACAAGAAATCACTACTCCGGGCTCTAAACTTCGATTTCTCTTCAATTTCTTTTGTATTTCAGACATGTTTCTCTTTCCTTAACTTGAATTTTGCATTGTGACATTAATTTATTAAAAATTATTGTGATTTAAATTGATGGATTTGAAATTGGGTTGAGGGTTTTTGATTGTTATTGCTTGAATTACTTTTTCCATGTTTTAATGGATTATTCATGCTTTAATTGATATTTTTGGGACTGAATTGGTGCATTATGATTATGGTTGAATTGGGTGACCTTGGTTTCACAAAAAATTAATAAATTTTGTTCTTGGTAATGACATTGCCTTCAACCCATATTATAAATTTGATTTTAAATATGGATAATTGTATAATTTAAATTATATTTTGGAAACCATTGAATTGCATTAAAGGATAAATTGAAAATGGATTTGGAACACCCTTATGGATATTGTTTTGAATTTTAAATGAAACTTGCGAGTCAAATGAATAAATGGATTGGTTTGGCATAATTGAATTATCTTGCAAGCATATTGGTATGACAATACCAAGTTGGTAAATCCCTAAATAAATGACTCCTTGGTCAATGGTTGATTTATTTTTAAATTATTTTAATTTGAGCTTAAAGAAATTGTATAGCTCATCGTGAATGTGTAGTCCCGGGGGGACCAATACTGGAAATAACATTTGCCGATATTGGGGGTCTATATGACTATGTGTCTGGATGCACATTATATTTTGAATGGCTATCGCCTGGGTGTCTTTAGCCTTTTCTGGGTATATGCGGCTAACATGGACTGGGGCCCTTCCAGCAGGGGTAGTTGGACCCATATTGTCCATGGGTGCCATTATGATGGAGCGAGTTACATATTTCAGTCTACTGATTTAAACTATCATTATATTTCAGGCTACTGATTTAAACTATCATTTTAATGAACCCTTGTCCCTATCCCGACATCCTATATATATGTTTAAATGTTGTTCATGTGGTTTATGACTGGATTTTGGTAAATGAAATATTTTATCCATATCCCCCGAGTTACATGCCAATGCTAGTCTCACTGACCGTTTCCAGACGATGCATTATTTTATGATGTAGGTTCGGAGGACTATTTTATTGCTTTTGTGCAGTGTTAGGTGGTTGAGTACCTCTATTGACCAATTATGAAATGGTGAGCATCCATCATTCGAAAAGCCCAGTCATTTAATTAGTTTCCTTATTGTCTTAGTATTTTGGATTCTTTTGTCATAGCTGGGGGCATGTCCCGACTTAGGTGGTATTCTTGGTTTAGTGGATTTCGTGGACAAGATTAAGGTGCCGTTGATGTCTTGTTTTGAATTCTTACATTTTCTTTTGGTTTTATTTATCTATCATTGATTTGGTTGGCTTCCGCTATTTATATTTATGTGCTCTTGAGGTAAGGCTATGTGGGTTTTCTTCGGCCCATGATGGGCTTGAGATTGTCCATCACGGTCAGGTCCGAGTTGGGTCATAATAAGCTTGGTATCAGAGCACGGTTCAGGATCGCTGGGTGTCTACAAGGCCATGTCGAATAGAGTTTTTTTTATGGGTGTGTTGCATGCTACACTTATAAGGGGGAGGCTACAAGGTATTTAGAAATCTTTTCCTTTCTTATGTTCTAATCAGGCTATAGAGTCTAGTTGCTATGAAACTTCTCTAACTCTTCGCTTACTCGTGTTTCAGATCGTGCCTTCCTAATGATTTGACTATCGTAAAAACTCTGCTGGAACCTCTCTCCCATCTAAGAAAAATGTGGAGGGGACTCGTGCTGTTTATGAAGTGTAAACCAGGTCTAAGGTCCCTTCTCCTAACTGTACCATTCTATGTGAGGTTGTATCGGTTCCTACTAGTTCTCCTTGGGCTGGTGATACTTATTTCTATATATAGTTTTAATGATGAGCAGATGACTACAAGGGACCAGGTCCCTGGATGTTTGAGGAAACAGTATAGATGGTACACGTCTGCACAACTTTGTCTGTTTGTGTAAAAAATTGGCAGGTGCTGCTTGTGCTAATTAGACACCTGGTCCAATGACATTTCAACCCTAATCATCACTCATCTATAAAAGGAAAAAGATGCTTCTTCATTAAATGGTTTTTGCAAATACAAAAAAAAGTGTTGAAGAGAGAGAAAGAAAAAAACACCATATCTGATATTGCTCAAGCTCTTTTGCCATATTGTGTGCTAATTTAGAGAGTGTCTTAAGTGAGTCCTAATTTGTAATCAAAAAAATCATGAAATAAGAGTAATGATCTTTTCTCTTTATTTAGGGAGTGCTTAGATAGAGTTTTCTAAGACCAAAACTGATTAGAGTTAATCAGTTTAGAAAGAGCCTTGGTAGAGTCGTCAAGATGAGCTTGTGATAGAGGTATTGCAAGAGAAAAAAACCTAGTGTTAGATTCAAGTTCGAGTCTATAATCAAGAGGTTGATTATAGTGAATTTTTGAGGTGCTTGTGAGGACAAGCCATGGTTTTTCCTCCCTTGATCAAGGAGGTTTCCACATTAAATATTGTGTGTTGTTATTATCTTGCACAACCTTTAGTTTTCCTGCACTTTATTATTTGATTTCTTATGATTGACTTTAAGGGACCTGATCCCTCACTGTGTGGTTTTAGCCCCATAGGTTCCAATACTTATGCTCAGTCACTTAGAGAAGATATCTCTAATGCGGAGTTCCGTCAGTCTATCTATATGATTTCTTATTTGGTAGAATCACAGTTCCATCAACCTGATCATGTTAGTCCTGTTGCTAGTTCATTTGAGGTTACCAGGATTGTCCATCTCATGAGGTTTAATCCCCCAACCTTTACAGTTTCTAAGGTTAAGAAGGATATTTAGAGGTTTATTGATAAGATGGAGAAGATATTTAGGGTGATGCGTGTTATTGATGAGATGGAGAAGATATTTAGGGTGATGCATGCTACTGATTCAGAAGATGTGGAGTTTGCAGCTAATCAATTGAAAGATATGGCTTATCAGTGGTATGGCGAGTGGGAAGAGATAAGGGTTGATAGTGCTGAGCCTATAATATGGGATGAGTTTTTAGGTACTTTTCTTGATCACTTTTTTCCTTAGGAGTTAAGGAAGACTAAGGATAAAAAGTTTGTGAACTTGAAGCAGGCTAAGATGAGTGTTAGTATGCCCTAAATTTCCATCAGTTGTCCCATTATGCTCAGGAGTTGGTGTTTAATATGAGTTCCCAAATGATGAAATTTGCTTCTGGGTTGTCCCATGATCTAGTGTTGGAATATAAGGCTTACATGATGAATAATGACATGGAAATATCCAGACTAGTGGTTTATATGCAGTAGATGAAAGATGAGAAAAGGATGTAGATAGAAATGAGGAAAAGGCAACACAAGAAGTTTAAATATGTAGCTTAAGGTGTAGGTCAGTAGAACAGTGGGAGAGATGGTAGGTAGTGGACTAAGATGAAGACACATAAAAATTCTTATTCGATAGCTAGTGATTCTTTCCCTAAGACTTCAAGTGATTGTCATTTTTAAGCTAGTAGTTGTCCTAAGGCACAGGGTGCCCATTCTTAGGCTAGTGGGGCTCGGTCAGCCTCACCCTACCCTCCTTATCGATTTTGTGGATAGATTCATCATGGATATTGTGAGGAGGGGAGGAATTTATATTTTAATTGTGGTCATCCTGGTTATTTGCACTTGAATTTTCCTATAGCTAGAGTTTCCACTAGAGCTAATATAGTCCCAGTTTCCACTTTCTTGACTCCTACACCTAAGGGCGCTACTTCAGGTACCAAAAATGGATGAAATCATCTATATGCACTTAATACTTACCAGGAGTCTAAGGTATCCTCAAATGTTGTCACTGGTATGTTACAACTCTTCTCCTATGGTATTTATTGTTTGCTTGATTCGGGTTCTACCATATCTTATGTGTCCCTTTATATGGCTATACATTTAGGTTTTGATCCTGAAAGTATTTTCGATCCTTTTTTAGTTTTAACTCCGATGGATGAGTCTGTTATTGCTAGAAAAATCTATAGGGACTGTGTGGTGTCCATTCTCCATAGGGATACATCAGCAGATTTGATAGAACTTGACATGGTAGATATTTATGTAATCTTAGGGAAGGATTGGCTCCATTCATTCTATGTTTCTCTGGATTATAGGACCCGAAAGGTTAGTTTTCATTTTCCAAATGAACCGGTGATTAAATGAGAGGGGAGTTCCTAGTACCCAAAAGAAGGTTTATTTCTTATCTTAGAGCTTAGAAAATGATTTCCAAAGGATGTATGTATAATCTAGTTCAAGTTAAGGATACTAATTTTGAGAGTCCCTCTTTGCAGTCTATCCCTGTGGTTATTGAATTTTCTAATGTTTTTTCGATGATCTTCCTAGAATTTCTCCCGATAGGGAAATAGACTTTGAGATTGACCTTCTATCAGATATTCATCCTATTTTCATTCCTTCTTATAGAATGGCTCCAGCTGAACTAAAGAAGCTAAAAGAGCAATTACAGGATCTTCTTGATAGGGGTTTCATCTATCCTAGTATTTCATCGTGGGGTTCTCCTTTGCTTTTCGTGTGAAAAAAGATGGGTCCCTTTGAATGTGTATAAATTATCGTCAACTGAACAAGGTCACAGTGAAAAATAAGTACCCTCTTCTTATGATTGATGACCTCTTCGATCAGCTTCAAGGTGCTAGGTTTTTCCCTAAGATTAATCTCTATTAGGGCTTTCATCAATTGAAAATTAGGGAGGTTGATGTTCCTAAGACTACTTTCCGAACCCAGTATGGCCATTATGAGTTTTTGGTTATGTCATTTTGGTTGACTAACGCTCCAACTGCTTTCATGGATCTTATAAATCAGGTATTCAGGCAGTTTCGGGATTTGTTTGTTATAGTCTTCATTGATGACATCTTGCTATACTCCAAAAGTGAGGAAAATCATGCCAATCACCTCCAAATTATGTTGCAAACTCTTAAGGACTAGAAATTGTATGCATAATTTTCTAAGTATGAGTTTTGGCTAAGTGATGTGACTTTTCTGGGGCATGTTTTTTCTAGCGAGGGAATCAAGGTGGATCTACAAAAAGTTTAGGCAGTTAAGAAATGGCCTAGACCCACGACTCCAACCAATATTAGGAGCTTTTTAGACTTGGTTGGGTATTATAAGAGGTTTGTGGAGAGTTTCTCATCTATTGCTGCTCCGCTAATAAAATTAATTCAGAAAAAGGTTAAGTTTCTGTGGTTCGATGCTTGTGAAGGTACTTTTGAGAAGTTAAAGGATAAGTTGACTTCTGTGCCTATTTTGACCCTACCCGCGGGTACTATGGATTTGTTTTGTATTGTGATACATCCCATGTGGGAATGGGTTGTGTTTTTATGCAGCATAGTAAGGTTGCAATCTATGTTTCTAGGCGGCTTAAGGTTCATGAGAGAAGTTACCCAACTCATGATCTAGAGTTGGCCGTTGTGCTCTTTGCTTTGAAAATCTGGTGCCATTATTTGTATGGGTTGCATGTGGATATTTATTTAGACCATAAGATCTTTCATTATGTGTTTAGCAGAATGAATTGAATATCTGACAAAGGGGGTGGCTTGTATTGCTTAAGGATTACGACATGAGTTTGCACTACCATTCGGGTAAAGCTAATGTTATTGCTGATGCTCTTAGCAGGTTGTCTATGGGGAGCCCGTACCAAGTCGAGAAGGAGAAGAGAGGATTGGTGAAGGATATTCATAGGCTGGCTAACTTAGGAGTTTATCTTTTGGACTCTGAGGATGGAGGAGTGATTGTTTAGAAAGTGGTTAAGTCATCTCATGGTACTGAGGTTAAGGAGAAACAGGTTATGGATCCCATACTTATGTAAATTAAAGATGATATAGTTCAACAAAAAGTTATGGCTTTCGAGATTAGAGAGATGGCATTTCGAGGTATAAAGAAAGGTTGTGTGTTCCTTATGTAGATGGGCTACATGAAAGGATTTTGACTGAGTCTCATGAATCTAAATATATAGTTCATATAGGTTTGAACAAGATATATCATGACTTGAAGAAATCCACTGGTGGAATAATATGAAGAGGGATGTGGCAAATTTTTTTGCTATGTGTATGGTTTGTCAGTAAGTCAAGGTAGAACATTTGAGACTTGGTGGCATATCCCAAGAGATAGAATTGCCCATGTGAAAGTGGGAGATGATTAATATGGATTTCGTCACTGGTTTTCTATGATCCCAGAATTAGTATGATTCTATTTGGGTCACTGTGGATAGGACGACTAAGTCTACTCATTTCTTACCTTTGAGGACTAACTACTCAAGAAAGGATTATGCTAAGTAGTTCATTTAGGAGATAGTTAAGTTGCACAAAACACCAGTGTCCATTATCTTAGACTGAGGTATAAAGTTTTCTTCTCACTTCTGCCATTCTTTTCAGAAAGGCTTGGGTACTCAGATGAATCTTAGCATTGCTTTTCACCCTCAAATGAATGGAAAAGTGAAGCGCATTATTCAGACTTTGGAGGATATGCTAAGGGCTTGTGTGATTGATTTTAAAGGATGTTGGGTTGACCATTTACCTCTTATTGAATTTGCTTACAACAACCATTATCATTCTAGCATCCAAATGTCCCTGTTGAAGCTCTTTATAGTAGGAGGTGCTGGTCTCCTATTGAATGGTTTGAGGTGGGTGAGGCTAGGTTGTTTGGTCTTGACTTGGTTTACCAAGCCATGGAGAAGGTGAAGATAATTAGAGAAAGACTAAGACTACTTAAAGTTGCTAAAAGTCTTATGCGGATATAAGGCGAAGGGAGTTTGAGTTTAAAGTAAGTGATTGGGTGTTTTTGAAGGTTTCTCCTATGAAAAGAGTCATGAGATTTGTGAAGAAGGGGAAGATCAACACCCAATATATTGGTTCGTACCAAATTATAAGAAGAATTGGGAATATTTCTTATGAGTTAGAATTACCAGCGAGTGGCTTTGATTCATCTCATTTTCTATGTGTACATGCTAAACAAGTGTGTGGGTGACTCTTCTTTAATAGTGCCTATTGAAGAGGTGGGTGTTAAGGATTTTTTTATCTTATGAGGAAGTCCCAATTGAAATATTAGATAGGAAAGTTTGTAGATTGAGGACTAAGGATATAGCTTCGGTAAAGGTTCTTTGAAGAAATCAAAAGGTAGAAGAGGCTACTTGGGAAACTGAATAAGCTATGAAAGCCAAGTACCCATTCTTGTCGCCCGTGTTGGATGAAAGTTCTTAAGGTACAAATTTCGTTTCCCTTTTATCGCATTTTGAATTTGTCCTTGGATTCTACTGTGTTCTTTCTAGTATTGTGCTAAAAATATCCTATCTTCTCATTTTGGAATGAATGATCCAAAGGGAGGGGGGAATACTGTGAGACCTCATAAAATCTTAATCATCTTATTTTTTACCCTCTCGCGTGTGTAACATTAGGGTGTTTGGAAATATTTTAGAATTTTTTGAAGGGACTCAGGGCTATTTTGGGACCTTGAGGCAGTGGGGGTCCGCGATAAGAGTGTAGCACAGAGGCTAACTCCGCGATAGCGGTGTGCCACACTGCTATGTATTTTTATCCAGTTTTTTTTCACTTGGGGTGAGGGGATTTATGGTACTATACCCCTAACCTGACTTTAAAACATCAAATTAGCCCTTTTTCTTCAGTTATCAAGATTAAAACATCATTATTTTCCTTTTTTAACTCCCAAACCAAGAAAGTTCACAAGTTTTACAAGAAATCACTACTCCGAGCTCCAAACTATGATTTCTCTTCAAATTATTTTGTATTTCAGGCGTGTTTCTCATTTTTAACAGGAATTTTACATTGTGACATTAATTTATTAAAAATTCTTGTGATTTGAATTGATAGGTTTGGAATTGGGTTGAGGGTTTTTTATTTTTATTGCTTGAATTACTTTTCCCAAGTTTTAAATTGATTATTCATGCTTTAATTGATCATTTTGGGACTTAATTGATGCATTGTGATTATGGTTGAATTGGGTGACCTAAGTCTTACCAAAATTGATGAATTTTTGTCTTGGTAATGGCATTGACCTCAACCAACAATGTAAATTTTATTTTTAATATGGATAATTACATAACTTAACTTGTCTTTTGAAAACCAATGCATTGCACTAAAGGATAAATGGAAAAATTGATTTGGAATGCCTTTGGTGGCCATGGTTTTGGATTTTAAATGAAACTTAGGAGTCAAATAATTAAATGGACTGGTTTGGCATAATTGAATTAGCTTGTAAGCATAATGGTATGATGATACCAAGTAGGTAAATGCCTAAATAAATGACTCCTTGATCAATGGTTGATTTATGTGTAAAATATTTTAATTTGGGCTTAAAGGAAATTTTGTAGCTCACTGTGAAGGTGTAGTTCCGGGACAACCAACACAAGAAATAATGTTTGCCGACATTGGGGGTCTATATGATTATGTGTCTGGATACACGTTATAATTTAGATGGCTATCACCTTGGTGTCCTTAGCCTTTCCTTGGTACATACGACTAACATGGGTTGGGGCCCTTTCAGCAGGGGGAGTCGGACCCATATAGTCCATGGGTTCCTTTAGGATGAAGCAAGCTACATAGTTTAGGCTAATGGTTTAAACTATCATGTTAATGGACCCTTGTCCCTATCCCGACATCCTATATATATATTTATGTATAAATGTTGTTCATGTGGTTTATGAGTGGATTTGGTAAATGCACTATTTTATCCTTATTCCCTAAGTTACATTCCAGTGCATGCCCCATTGATTGTCCCCAGACGCTGCATCATTTCATGATGTAGGTTCGAAGGACTTTTCTATTGCTCCTGTACAGCGTTAGATGGTTGAGTACCTCTATTGATCAGTTGTGAAATGATGAGCCTCCATCTTTCAAAAGTCTTAGTCATTTTATTAGTTTTCTTATTGTCTTAGTTTTTGAATTATTTTTTCATAGCTGGTGGCATGTCCCGACTTAGGTGGTATTCTTGGTTTAGAGTCTATCGTGGACAGTATTTACGTGTCGTTGATGTCTTGTTTTGACTCCTTATATTTTCTTTTAGTTTTAATTTATCTATCATCGATTTGGTTGGGTTCCGTTGATCTTAAGGTAAAGCTAAGTGGGTTGTCTCCGGCCCATGGTGGGCTTGAGATTTCCCATCACGGCTAGGCCTAGGCTCAGGCCGTGACATCTTTTAAACTGCATCATAGAAATTTTTGTGATTAATAATACATATGACTTTATTTTTGATTTGTAGCAATGAATTTTTATAGCTTTGGATAAACCTATAAAAAAATATGGCTAGACATTTCTCTCTTCTTAGCAAATACAAAAATTAGCTATGTGCAGATTTTGTGGCAAAAAGAATGAATTCTTGGCCATGTGTAAAAATATCTGTGGCCAATACTTAAATTTTTATCTATATATTTTTAACTCATAGTCAAATACAAGTATTGTTACCATGATACTAAAATATAAACTTGCCTTAAATTTTAAATTCTCATTTCAACAAATTGCATCTTTTGCCATAATAGAGCATGTTGTGGCTATATTATAAAAATTACTATAAATTTTATTTATCGTGGCAAAAGAGTAAAACCATTTTCTATAAGTATATATTTTGTAGCAAGAATTTTTTGCCATCACAGCTACAACACATTTTTTTGTAGCTGTAAGTAGTAGTCCTTAGCCATAGCATATTTTATAGCTATATATACATTATGTAGCAGTGATCTCTCGATCTTGTGCCTTGACACGCTAATTTTTCTAATTACCTTATCAATGATGTAATGTTGGAAGATTTGAATTTTGATCAAAGAAATAAATTTCTCCATGATATAAACAATTACTTTTGGGATGAGCCTTATCCTTTCAACTATGTACTGGCAATATTATCAAAAGGTGTGTGCCAGGAGTAAAGATGTTAAGTATTCTAAAAGTAGGTCACATATCCCTATAAGGGTGACATCATGTGGGTGATTGTACGACCTTAAAAATACTGAAATATGGGTACTACCGACCCATCATTCACAAAGATGCCTAAGACTTCGCCAAGGCATGTGATCAATGCCAATGGAAAGGGTCCATCTCCTGGAGTTAGGAAATGCCTATGCCCAAAATACTGGAGGTTTATTTGTTTGATGTGTGGGCATCAATTTTATGGGCTCATTTGTGAGTTCTTATATCCATAAGTATATCTTGGTGGCGGTGGATTATGTATTCAAATAGTTGGAAGTTATGGCTTTAATAGAACAATAAAGGTTAGAGTGTGGTTGCATCTTAAAAAAGAACATTTTCTCTCGGTTTGGGATTACTTGCATTATCATAAGTGATGGGGGGTCATGATTTTATAACAAAGTGTTCTATATAACTCTATCAAAGTACAGAGTGAAGCAAAAAAGGTTTTTACCCATATCACCTGCGTGGAGGTATTAAGTTGATACTAGCTAAGTCGGTAAATATAAACCAGAGTAATTGGGCTCAAAAACTTGATAATACACTGTGAGCCTATCTAACAACTTATAAAATGTTAATTGGTATGTTTCTTTACCAACTTGTCTTTGGTAATGCTTTTTATTTACTGGTAGATCGTAAGCACAAGGCCTTGTGGGATCTCAAAAAGCTTAATCTAAGTTGGAGCGAGGCTGCTGATTTGAGGTTGGAACAACTAAATGAGATGGATGAATTTTTTATTTGAGCTTATGAGAGGACTTCCCTCTATAAATACAGAATGAAATTATACTGTGATAAGATAAATGAGAAGAGGGAATTTAAGGTCGGGGAGTTGCTGTTGCTATTTAATTCAAGATTGAAATCACTTTTGGGAAAGCTAAAATTGAAATGATCTAGGCCATTCAAGTGTCTGAAGAAATTCCTTAGTAAGGTAAATTCAATTATTCATCTATGATGGCTCACGTAAAGAATCATTACAAATTTGACAAACTACCAAATCTAGCCGTCAAAAGCATAAGAAAACCTTATGTTTCTGTGTAAGCCTGACAGTTTGTCTGACGATCCATCAGTACTGTGATGAGCCATTAAGGAAAACCATTACAAATCAAGTTTTTACTAGAAATATCTAATGGTTGGGGTTGACGAGCTATCACAAGTGAGACAAGCCATCATTCCAAATTGTAAAGTGAAATTAATTTTGTATTTTAACTTTTTTCCTGGGTTTTGTTTTATACAATGACTGAAGTGTTCCTTATACACTTACAATGTCTCAAAATCTTTACATGGTGGAGAATGAAAAGTCATGAAAAGTCTTCCTCTACCCTAAAACTATATAATGAACCAAAAAGCAAGGTAGGGGAGACAGAAGCACCAACCTACTATAGGCAAAGTGCAAAGCAAAAAACCCAAGCCTTCCATGTTAATCAGAAGGATAAGTCATCCTGTGGAAAATAAAGTAGTGATAGGGAAAGAAGTGATAGCTTGATCGTAAACCCTAATGAAGAGTGATCTGAGGTGGATTTATGCACTTTGGTGTTTCTATCCGAGCTTATTTAGCCTTATTTTAAGGACTTTTTGTTTGCTTAATGTGTTAATAGTTATGTAATTGAGCATATAAGTGTTAAAATACTTTATCAAAATGTTTAAGGTGTGTTTCAAATAAGTTTGGATTCAAATTGGTCACTTAGAGTTTAAATGAGAAAAACTTGTTGTACTAGCTTGAGCTATGTGTTTTTCTAGTAGATCTCGATGGACTCTAGTGTGTCTAATGAGTTCCTAAGGGTAGTTTTGTGTAATTATGTGTATAAAAACATGTTTATGGTTTTTAAGGTTCAATTTAATAAATCTAAGAGTCAAAACAATAAGTTAAAGATCAACAGGGTAAAACTATTTCTTAGCTTAACATTCTAGTTCACCGTCTTGGATTGTGTGTTGTTTTGAGCTCTAATTTGTGGTGTTTCATGATATAGGATTCTTGGTAAGTTTATGATGATATATTTATGATAAAAAATCTTTAAATAAAGTTTAAACAACACTACAAGGCTTGGAATGGATGGAAGAAAGCATGGGATAAGATTTGACGTAAAACAGATAACTTAGAGTCAATGGCGTGTCACAGACCTTAGCCACCGCTATAAGGTCCACACAATAGCCTTGGGGGATAACTAAGAGACCTAAAATATTTTATTTTTACTGAAATTATAAGGATAAACATACCTTAGTAAATGCAATAGAAGGTGCGACGTAGACCCTAGTTCAACTTCGACAATTTTGTCTTATAAAAAGGACACTTAAACATGATGCCATACACCTTGGACGACTTTGAAACTTTGAGGAAGGATGGATAACAATTAAAATAGGTTTTTTATTACTTTACTTTAGTTTGTTTATGGATTTTATCATGTATTCATCTATCGTGATTACGGTTATGTCTGTGAGCAGCTAAAAGCCCTTTTATGGGGTTAAGGAAAAGAACATGATCACTATTGTTATGATTTGGTTTTGATTATTTATCATATTTAGTTGTTTATTTATCCTTTTTATTACCATTTTAAGGAATCACCTCCCTTATAATACATATATTGTCATCTTGTGAGCCTGGAAGGAGGCAAGGGGATAGAACGTGGGGTAAATAGAATAGGATTGTAATCTTCTATAGAATGAAGTTGTAATTTGCACTTAGGATTGTAATATACCTAAGTGACATATTTGATTTACTTATGGGATAAAATATTAATGAATCTAACTTATTTCTCACATCCCTGCTCAATGATGTAGTTTTGAATCTAAGTTAGTTAACTAAAAGTTTGAAACACCATAGTCATAATATCAACCCCGTAAATCAACAACCAAGGTAAGTAACCTAACCATTGAAGCTCAATAGCATAGTATGATTGTTTGCAGAGACTTAATCCCTGGGTTAATGTCTTCCAAGAACCTTTAATTTATTGAATTGTTTAGTTTACAGTTACTTATAACTTTTAAACTCTCATGTCTATGTTTGCACTGAATTGATCATAATAGTGAATTAGAATTGGATAGTTGTCAATACAAGTCTCTAAGGGATCAATACTTGGTCATTATATTACTTGGTGAGACCACGTACACTTGTGTGTGTACTTGGGAACAATAAGTTTTTGGCGTCATTGCCGGGGACTTGTAGTTTGGCAACTGCCTTAGTTTTAGTTTTACTTTTTTTTTATTTCTATGGTTATTTTCACGTGATCTTGGTTTTGAGTTTGTAGGCACTGGTTTACAGTCTAGTAGGCTGGCAAGGGATCAGAAGTTGGTTGATCCAGGCCCCGAGCCCGAATAACATTTACACCAAAAGAGGATAGAAGTTGTCTTTCTCTACCATATCCTACAAATCAATGAAGAACAAGATGTACCTACTCCCATGGTTGAGGACCCATCAGCCCGCAGGATAGTTCGCGAAGTGGCAATCCCACTTGCCATAAATTTGACCTCTCCTATTCAAAAACTGGTTATTGGAGGTAGATTTAAGCTGAAGCAGAACATGGTATAACTCTTGCATAATAGTGGACTATTCACCAGGCTATCACATGAAGATCCACAATTCCACTTGCAGAACTTTTTGGAGATCAGTGAGACATTCATCCCTATGGGTGTGTTGACTGATTATGTGAGGCTGTCACTTTTCCCCTTTCACTATTGGGGAAAGCAAGGAAGTAGTTCAATGCTGAGCCGGAAGATTCAATAACAACTTAGGATGACTTAGCCCAGAAGTTCCTCATCCGTTTATTTCTATCTGGCAACACTATGAGACTTCACAGTGAGATTTTTATCTTAAAACAGAGATAGATGAGATCCTTTATCATGCTTGGGAGAGATTCAAGTCTCTTCTTAGGGAATGTCCACATCATCAACAGTCTAATAAGGTATTATCTCATACCTTTGTTGAAGCACTTGACTATAACAAAAAAAGTTTGCTAGATTCAGTTGCATGTGGTCTGCTCTGGAAAAGACGTATGATGAGCTATATATTTTGTTGAATCAAATTACATAAGGAAATCCAGATGCATATGGTGATGCCTCAAGAGGATGAATAATAAAGGTTGTAGAAATGATTGAAGTCGATTGTAATATAGCCTTAGTCTCCAAACTATCAGCTTTGTCGAACAAAATAATGACACAATTCAGCAATTTGGGTATGCAGCAGTCTCAGGCTCAGGTGAATACAGTGCAATAGACTCTAATATGGTGTGAGGTTTGTGGTAATAGTATCCACTCTATAGATATATGTGCTGTAAATCCCGAGTCAGACAATTTTGTGGATAATGCTCAAAGGCTAAACTACGGTAATGCCTACAACCAAAAGTGTAAGACTAAGGCACCAAATTATTTATGGAACAATAATTAGCAAACCCAGCAACAACAAAACACACAGGCCAGTGACATAGAGGAAATGTTAAATAAGATCATGGTCACCCAAGAATAGATGGTTAATGAACTCAAAAATCAACAAGTACTTGAGAAGCAGTTGGAGTATCAGTTTGGGAAAATACAGCAGGCATAAAATACCAGGCATCAAGGTGGCTTTCCAAGTGACAATGAACCTTCTAAACAAGTAATGACAATCACTTTGAGGGGTTGTAAAGATTTGATTGATAGACCTCTAATAACAAATAAGGAGGTAGATGCAGAGTTGATTCCTCAACCAGTTCCAGACAAAGTTTCTGATTATTTGGGAAAGTCTAAGTACCCAAAAATAAAAGTTGTTGAGAAAGAGAGCCCACCACCACCATTTCCAAAGATACTAAGAATAGTAAAGAAGGATGCATGTTTTAAGAAGTTTTTTGACACATTCAGAGAGCTTCACATTAACCTTCCTCTTTTAAAGATTTACAGGGAATGGCCAAGTATGCTAAGTACTTGAATAACATGGTAAATAATAAAATTAAGCTGCAAGATATTGAGATAGTGGCACTTACTGAGGAGTGTAGCTCTGTGGTGATGCAGAAGATGCTCATAATGCTTAAGGAACCTGAGAGATTCGCTCTCCTGATGCAGATTGGTAATAGCTAAGTGGTCCACATACTGAGTAAGTTAGGTAAAAGTATTAATTTGATGCCCCTATCATTGTTTAACACCTTGGGTTTAGGGAAGTCGAGACCGTGCTCTGTGCTACTCCAAATGGCAAATCAGACTATAGTCTGTCCTAAAAGAATCATCAAGGACATTCTCATCAAGGTTGGTAAGTTTATTATACCTGCAGATTTTATTGTTTTGGATTATAAGGCAGATGACAGGGTGCTGATCATCTTAGGATATGCATTCTTTATGACGGAAGGAGCATTGATATATGTGAGAGAGAGAACGCTCACCATAAGATTGGATGATGAAGAGGTGGTCTTTAAGGTTTACCAACCACTCAACACACTATCCCATTATAAATATTTATGCATGATTACAATCATTGAAGTGGATGAGTGTGGGGTGGTGGAGTACAATCCACTAAAGACCTCTTCAGACTTACTCATTGAGTTTTCTAAGCCACCAATATGTAAGCATGAAGGGATGCTGATTGATGAGCCCAAAAAAGCTATTGTTGAGGAAGCTATTGACCCTGAGAGCACACACTCAAGAGGTCAGAAACGAGTGAGAAGATGGCCTCCAAGTATAAGGAAGAACATAAAGAAAAATAGTTAAGTATGATATTGGGTCGTGTCATGACACTAAATTAGGCACTTCTTGTGAGCCAACCCAAGTTAAGGTAGGTATTTAATTTTAGTATATTTAGTTTTCACTTTACGTAGTTTTTGTTTTTATTGAGTCATAAGTTGATGGGATGTCTGAGTACTAAAAACCTAAGCTAAGGAGCATGGTGAAGTCTCAGTTGACATTTTTGAGCAGATAATCAATAAAGTACTATGTCGTTAAGAATATATCCCTCTATAAAGCATTCCAAAATTCATGTAGCAAATAATATCAATACCACGATAGAAACTATTACTAGAATGAATGCTAATTGATGGGGAACCTTCTTGGTTGACAAATAAGAAGGAAGGAATAGCCAACTCATCATTTTTGTATGTTGTGGTAAGAATAAGGTTAATACCCACCGGTAGAGATGCCATCTTAGATAAGACTACGATAGTTATAGTTGCTAGCTTGTTGTTGGGTTTCAAAATAAACTTTGGACTTGTGATAGACAATGAAATGTATGCACGAGCCACAAAACTAACAACATCTTGGCCATTTCCATGCTTAGCTACCAGGATTTATGAGATGGCTAGAGTTCCTATATTGAGTGGTGTTGATAAAGAGGTGGTTGCCACCAAAATCAAAGAAATTAATAAAACACAAGATGACTCAAAGACTAAGTTAAGGGTGCACAAACCCTCTTCATTTGGAATTCAAACTCAAACTAATCTGGGAGCATATGAAACTCTCTAAGGTATGCCTCTATTTATTATTTTTGTTGATACATAGGGTGCATCTGGGACTACTGTTATTGCCTCAAGTATTGAGATTTTTGATAGAGATTTCATGCCATTAACATATTCAAAGTATAGATTGATCCCAAAAAAATTCTGAAAGTGGTCAAGAAACCAAAAAAAATTGAGAAGTAATTATAGAAATAGGCTAAACAATTCAAGCCATTCATGGATGAAGCGATTGCACAAGCTTTAAGACCATATGCAAATCTGCATGCATAGATGGATGATATGGAGTGGTAGGTGAATAATAGGTTGAAGAAAATGACAATTCCAAATTTGGATAAGTTTACGTTCGAATTGAAAGAGGCTCAAGCCGAGATAGCCGCACTACAAGGTAAATTTAACATAATGTTCTCGAATCCAAAGGTGGTGGAACAGGAGGAAGATGACCCCATAGTTTATATGATGGTAATACTTCTCAAAGCCAAGGGTAAAACTCCAATCAAAGGTAAAGAGAAACAGTCAAAGAAATGAAAACTCTACAAAAGAACTAAAGAAGAAGAAGAAGAAGCAGCGAAAAAGGCAAAAAAAAAAGTCTCAAAAAATAAGGCATTGAGAAAAGAACGTGTAAATGCCTAACTTATTGAGGATTCTATGATCTTGGTGTGTGAGGTTGAGACAGTAGGTTCTTCCTACACCCACTTCAGATACTATAATTATTATGGATGACTAGAGAACACCAGTGTCATTGTAAGGCCCTAACAGTGTCCAACATTATTCCAAACTTCAAGGCCTATGGGCTTCATATTTATTTGTTTCTCCCAAATGGTTTGTTATATTTATTTTATGAATTGGAGGTAATTCATAGTCTTTTTGACTAGAGTAGGTGTACCTGTGAGTCTGTCACCACCCGAGGGTTTTTGTTGTTGTATTTCTTTTCTCTCGGGTGTGCTATCTAGTAAAACCAATATGTTTAGGTGATTTTACGTGTTTTTAGGATAAGATGTTAGCAATTAATGGCCTGATTTTGTCAATTTTATGGCATTTGGATAATGGAGACCCCTCCAAAATTAATTTGTTTAGCATATATGGTATGGTTTCATATTGTTGACTTTCTAGATGTCAGAATGTTATTAATGTATATGGATTGAATAATGTTATTTAAGCTGAATTTCCATTGTGATAGTGGGTATTAATAAGTATTCTTTTGTGTGAATTGTATGTGAGTTTGGTTTGCATCTTTCTGACTTTGTGCATGCATCTAGAACTTGCTCGGTCTATTTTATTAAAGTTGCAAGTTGATTGAATAAGAAAGAATCACATACCCTATTTGAATTTCCACTTAGCCTATAGAGATTGTCCAAATAAGATAAACAAATACCTTGATCCCTATTTTGAGTTGTTCAGACCTCTTTATTCAATAATTGTTCACCTTTTCTCTTTTATCTTTGAACCAATATTTTCGCCCTAGTCCTTTCTTAGACATCATACACCTCAACTCAGGCTACTATAGAAGTATATAGTAAGTGAATTGGGGTATGAAAAGATTAAGTATTGATAAACAAGAGCCAGTGGGTGTGAAAAATTAGAAAAAAAATATAAAGAAAGAAAAAGAAAGAGAATGAAAAAATTGAAAAAAGAGAATATCGATCCAAAAGAGTTGCTACACTCGAGATTGGGAATAATTTATGGAAAAGGGTGAATAAGGGTGGAAAATTCAGTTTTAAGTGGAAATAGAGTGCGTTAATATCAAGGAGTTCTTAGTCACTGATTTTCAAGTGTATCCTATCTTCACCCAAGCCTTCATTAAAAGCTTAGAAAAGTCCCGTTGTGTCACGACCTAATTTTTTAGGTTAAGACGACACCTACTATGACCCACTAGTAGGTAAGCAAACCCGTAATTCGGAACTACAAGTAATGGACTACCAAGAGGAAAGAAGGAAGAATTTGAAATAAATAACATAAAAGATTAAACTACATAAGACAGTCCCCAAAACCTGGTGGAATCAGTAAAAAAGATTCTAATTTAATAAGATTATATAATAAAGTACTAAATAAATATATATACCGATACAACCCATCTTTGAATACAACATAGAAACTAGTCTAGTACATAAGTGAGAGAATAGAAATACTCTAAATTCCAGGAGCTCACCATATGTATTTGAACCATAACTGCTCCACACGACGCACATAACAATGGCGAGAACCCATACTATAATCTACAGACAACATAAGTGTTGTATGAGTAACAACCACATGGTAATCAGTAGACAACTACCGAATAGGCTCCAAAGATAATGCAAATATACATAACATGATAACAAAAATGTAAACTATGCTCAAATATTCAAGAGAACTAACAACATAAAGCTAAAGAGATAATAAGGAAAAATTAGCCTATTCCAACAATAATCCAGGTCTTAACCACTATACCGTATATCACTAGCTAATATATAATAAGGAGCGGAAGAATGATATACATAGTAATATACAAGGCCAAGGGATGGATATACAATATGAATACATGAAGAAAGGAAGGGATATACAGTAATACTATAACTATACATATATAGATATATGTATATATATACCATAACAAGGCTAACTCAAAGTACAACCTAAGTAGTCACACTAGCATCTCAAGGTCTCCTAATCATAGTAAAAACTAATGCTAATATATTCAGGGCCTCTGATCCATACGTCTAACACGAGATGATTATCCATAATAAAATAACCTTAAAATAAAGAAATTAGAATCATATCTCAAATCTCAATACCAGTCCAATAACCACCTTGTCACGAACTAACCATAATAATAACAATAACAATGTAAAGTAGTCGGCTAGCCCTGACAAATAATACCTAATCGGTCCTTTCATAAACCACCGCTGACAAAAGCTCAGAAGGTTCGACTAATATTTAACAAACAACAAATAGAGCCTATACCTATGCAACCTCTACAAGTCTGATAGACACAAGCACCATAGAAAATAATGCAAACAACACTTATAACTATACTATGAAACCTCCATAAGGCTGATAGATATAGGGCAAACTAGTGATAGGCAATGCACATGCAATAATGAATACCAAGTAAGTCCATAATACCATAACCAATCCTAGTACCATAAAAAACCCAGTGTATACACCTTATACAACTCGATGACTTACAAAGGTAAGACCTATGATGACCTCTGTTCTCTGAAATAACGGCTCACAAATGAAGGGGCCCCTAGGGGGTTTGAGAGTACCCGTATACACTGACCTGGTCCTGATCCAGGATTTCCAATAACCACCATCATCATCAATTCCATACTATGCAGTACCAGATATATATATATATACATACATATATATATATATGCATACATATAAAATGCACAGACTAGAATTGTGGCTAAAAGAGTATAAGTCTATAAATTCATTGCCCAGGGTTAACTTCAGGACTAAATTATCATAAAAGTGTATAAAGAGTTTGAATCACTCTCTCTATCGAGGTAAATAGTAGTAGCAAAACCGTGGAGCGGAATCTATTTTGATCAATCTCTAAACTATTATTTCATCTCAAAGACTTATAAGTTATTCATTAAGATGGTACGATTTCCATTATGAAGAATTCCATTTTACAAGTGAAAAGTGGGAATAAATCCCTTTTTAGGAAAAGCATAAATAAATCATATTTTAGTTGGAATCATACCATTTACTATCTAAGTGATTATGAATGTATCAAATCTATGCATGCCATCACCAGAATCCAAACAATACTGTTATAAGCATCAATATGTCTATTAACTATGACCACTACCTTTACAAGGATAAAACACTTTTCAAAATATAACCAATATCATAAACACGACCTTGGTCCCTATAATACATATTCGACATAATCATAACATTATAATTCGAGGAAAAACCATCACAATCCACTGAGTAACATAGTAACCTTATACTGAAGGTCATTAGTCTCAACTATGTCTATCATTCTAGCAACCTAAGGTAATAGGATCAAAGAAGTATAATAATTATTTCACCTTAAGGGTCAATTACCCTTCTAGCCCTGAAATTCATAAATTAGACTAATTCATGGTGTTTTACCCATAATCATATCCTAACATCCATATTTAACATGCAATATATATAAAACACCATCTCAAGAAGAAGAGTAGATAGAAGCCTACCTCGATGTCAAACCACAATTCTTGAATTATCCATAAATCATTCGTCTTCACTCCTCATCCCAAAATAATATCACACTATCAAAATAGTAATCTACATGTCTTTAGGAATAAAAAGATACGCATATTGTTATAATAAGGGTCGACTCAAATTTTAGGTCAAGAATGAGATCGCGGGGCCCGCAAATGGAATATTAAATTGAAACCATCACGAGGTCCATCGAAGGACAAGAAATATATGATTAAAGTTTGAGCACAAACAAAGTGTGAATTGGGTCTCGAATCAACCCTCAAAATTTAGGAATCTAAGACCTAATTTCTAAGAATTTTACCATAAATTAAGATGGAAATAACCAATAAGATTTAAGTTAGCTTACCTTAACTTATGTGATGATTTCTCACTTTTTCCTCTCTTTAAGATCTTAACTTGGTGTAAAAATGGTGGAAGAATTGATAGAAAATTGGGTGGGAAAAAGGGTATTTAAATCCACTGGCTTAGCTTAAGTGACCACCCTAATTCTTAAGCGGCTCTAGCATCACTTAAGTGATATGGCAAGCCTGGTATGGTATCACTTAAGTAAATCCCAGGACACTTAAGTGATGCCTGCTTAAGAGGACAAAGCATCTCTTAAGCAAACATTGACCAGATGGTCAATGTTTCTTAAGCAACACAATATCTCATGTGCGATGATGACTTAAGCATTCATATGATCGCTTAAGTGGTCACATTAGTCCCCGATGCACCAGATTTTGCTAAGTTTGAAACAAACTTTGACCGGTTGCTTAGGATTCGTTTAGAACCCGTGCATGCAAATAAAATATGATAACAAACCAAATTTGATGTTCTAGACTTAATGAAACTATCAAAACTTTCATCTGAGATTGTTTCGACCAAGTGTGGGGTCCACACTTATAGTTCCATTTTTCACATAATCTGCCCAATAACCTAAAATGAGTCCAGAATCCTCAAAACCTAAAATAGGGGTTCCCCTAGCCTAAACTCAATGTTCCAAAGCTGATGGCACTATCAAAATTCTCAGCTAAGGTCATTTTCTAGGAGTTTTGGTCTGATACCAAATCCTACACAACAAAAGCTCTAAAATAAAGAAATTAACCTAAAATCCAAATGAACTATCCAATAACCAAAATAATATTTTCAATAAGTCATAAATAATCTATAGCTACTATGGGAAGGCTCGAAATACCGAAAATGCATGCAAATCAAGGAAATGACCAAGAGGGTAATTACATATAGTGATCCTAATCAACTTTCTAAAATATTAAAATTAAATTGTAAGAGTAAGCCTGTGGAGTTGTATGTGCATCGTCTGAAATTACTTGTGAGTGTGAATATGATGTTTGCAGTCCCTATTGAATTCCTATGTATGTGTGTGACTTATTTATAGTGAGAGCACCATAAAGATATTGTTGATTACTGACTATTAGAATACTAGTTGTGGTGTGTGCAAATAATTCATGATATCGTAATGACATGCTTAGATCTGTATTTATTGACATATTGAATGATTTCTATGTGATTGGTTGAAAAATGATAAGAAAAGGGTGAATTTGGGAAGGATTTGGAAACTGTAAATTAGTTACTATAGTTTATCTTAGTTTTCTTATGTCTTAAGTGTTGGTCTAGATTAAGTTGTTCTTGTTGCTTAAGGACAGATAAACATTCTAAGTTGAGGGTGTTGATGTACCGATATTTGACGACACATTTTATGCTTTTAACCAAGAATATATATGAGTTATTAACCAACCATTGTTAGATTTGATAGTTTCGTGTGTTTAATTAGAGAAAATTAATTAAAGGCCAATAAAAGAGGGAAACTATGCTTAAGAGACAGTATGACAGTTCACTTGATGTACCCTCAAGCAACTGATTAACCATCATAACTATCTTTATGCCAAAATAGAAATACCACTTGAAGACTTTATTTTTATGCATTAGTTGAGGAACTGTCATGAATCAGACGAGCTGTCACTCTAAGAAATCAAAGCCATTCAGAATCACAACCCAATCAGAGTCAAGTCACGACCCCATATAATGAATCGCCAGACGAGTTATCACAGCCAAGGAGGCCAACTACAATTTAAATTTGTATTTAAAATTTTTTAGAGCCTATAAATACTTAGTCTAGTGTTTAGAATAGGCATCTTTCATTACTTGATATATTTTCTCATTACTTTTCTTTAGTATTTAACGCTTTTGGGTTTTGGAAACATCTACATAGATTTTTGTCAAGAATTTAAGTGTTGGATTTCATATTTGTAAGAATTATTCTTTTAATTATGAAATTCATTATTTTCTTCATCTCAAGAACCATGCGTAGATAAAACTCCACAACTTGGGTTGTGGAATCCATGAAAAATAGCAATTCTAAGGTTGATTCAGTGAGGTTTCAAATAATATATTGTTAGTCATTTCATCTTAATAAATTTCTAGTGGTTGTAAACATTAGAATACTACCTATTTAACTTACTTGAAATAAGTCATTAAAACTGGGAAAAAGGACTAACAACAAGGTTTCTAGTCTCCATCTAATGAGTAATGCCCTAGTGAGATTAATCAATTTGAGGCTAAAATTGAGCTTTTTTAATTCCATCTCTTTAAGTTTGAAACAATTCAAGGAAAATCATCTAATTAGGTTGATAAATGTTTAAATGTGTATCTGAATTCAATTACCTTACATTACTTTTATTAAAAGAATTTACTGTCGATATTAACCAAAATGTTGTAGAGCCATGGTGAAACCAATCCTTGTTTGCTTTCTCTATTGATTAATATTTCATTAATTTAACTTTGGTTACACAAAACAAAGTTAGATAATGAATCAAAATCGCATATAATAGACCCCCCAACTTTATGGAAATGGTAGACTAATAGTTACTTAAATTGTAAACAACTTAGTGTTCACCATATTTCCTGTGGTATTCTTTCCCAACCTTTGTTGGATAATATATTTAAAAAATATTGCTTATACTTCTTAAGGAAGGTGTAATTTGGGTGTATCAGGCAACTACGAACTTAATCATACCAACATCCTCTATTTTTGTATTTATTTTACAAAGCATCCCATAGCTCTTTTGATTTCTTCATATAACTGTATATATTGTATAAATCATCCTCTAACTGACTTAGTATGTAAGTTTATACAGAAAAGCTGAGTGATTCCAAGCATCAATCACTAAGAAGCATTCATTATTGGAGTTGACTCCGACAAAACTTGAACATCATCCTTAATGAACTTTTACAGACTTAAAGTAGTCAAATAAAAGAGCATATTTTATTGTCAGCTCATGAAATTTACATTAAAAAAAATTCCTAATTTCTCTTTGAGTGCCGTGATAGACGCATCATTTAAATGACTCGATCAAACAGTATTTGTTACTGCAATAGTTGCAGTTTTATTATTGACTTGTCATTTTGCTTTTACATTGTGACACACAATTTAGTATCACAAATACTAATAACAAAAACTTTAATCCTTACTTACACATTTTTTACTTGACGGTGAAGTTTATATGTTTAAATTGACCATTAAATGAACTTCAAATCCTGACTAATATTTACTTTCTTCAAATTAGAATATAATTCAAATGGAGTTGAAAATTAAAAGATTTTAATCTCCAGAAATCAAATAAAATACAGATATTAAACAACTAATATAATTTGCTTAAGATTGTTATCTGTTCTCTTTTAAATATTTATTCAAAAACCAAATATGAACAGTAAACACTTTAAACTATTTCTAGGAGAAATACTAACAATAAAATAAAAGAAGAAGAATGTTGAGTCAAGCCTACTAATTTCATAGTGTGTCCTTAAGAAAATTATTTCCATCAAGTACTATAACAAATCTTAGTGTTATTTTTAGATTTTTATGTATTTTAACAATTTTTCACTTCCTTATAGCTGTTATCTATTATTTGTGAGTTTTAAGGATGATTAGAAAAGTATCAATTATTGTCTGCTCATCATCAAAACAAGATATAGCAAATTTCCCCCTTTATAATGATGACAAACCTCAAAACATGACCATAGATCTTTGAACCATCAAATTCACTCACTTTATACAGTTGGAGTGATTACCACTACTGTCAGTGAATGTTCCCACTATCATCATGCATCAAGCTTTCCTTCAATATAGGTACCTGGTCCCTTGTTGTCATTTGACATAAAAAAAAATCAACACATTGCTGCATTTCAATGCTTTCCCTGTCAATATGCTTGCACTCATCAATGTGCATTTAAGTATTCTTCCCCCTGTCAATCTTCCTTCATTCTTCAATAGCCTATCATTAGCATTCTTCACATATCACCTGCCATTAGCATTCTTTACATATCACCTGTTAGATGCACCTTCTTGGTACCTAGTCCCTTACACATCAGATCACAAACACACCTGGTACCTACCTTTTGCATTTAGTATTCCACTTTTTAGCATTATTGAAAAGTAATAATAGGAAACCAAAAATAATGTAAGCATAAGATAGTTAACTCATGTCCACTGGGGCAACACTAACATGAAGAACGTCTATAAAATAAGAAAGAAACAGATAAAACACACAAATAGAAATTCATTCATTGTTAATGAGATTAGTACCATTATATTATAAAAAAACAAAATAACTATCTTCAAAATCTGACATGGCCAAAAGAATTGGAAACTGACACTAGGCTGATAAGATGATAGGGATAACAAGACTTAGGTAGAGGGAGGCTTAGGGGAAATGGACTTAATCAATTTCCCCATTCTTGCATGCTTTGCAGCATGGGCATCCAATAACTGCTTCGTAATGTTATTCACTTCAGCATTTAGTCCTTGAACTTCAATAGTATGTTCTGTAACCTTGATCTGGAGCTTAGCATTTTTTGCTAAAAGTTCTTCATAAGCACCTGGTCCCTCAAAAGATAGCTACTGATTTTTCATGTTCAATTGCACTATCTTAGCATCCTGAAAGGCTAACTTAATCTTCAACTCCTCTATTTCCTTGCTTAAATTTTCTTGAGCATCCATTAGCTCATACACCTGGGACATGGTTCTAAGTTTTCCTTCTATATATTCATTCTGCACCAATGTTGTCAAACTAAATATTTGTTTGACAGTTCTTGAGGTCCCTTTAGTTCCAACTACTCTAAAATATTGAAATACCTTGTTCAAGAAATATCCATATGGCATCCTATATTTTCCCTTCATCTCATGAATCATATTGTTCATATGCTCTATCGTTAGAGCAGGCCAAATTATTATCTCAAACTTGCTAAAACATTCAATCAGAAATAGATTAACTGTAAAAACTATAGTTCTTTTCTCCAACCTTGGCAAAATGACCTTGTTTATAAACTCAAACACCAACTGGAACTCACTTGTGAGAAACCTCTTTCTCACACTGGCTAATGATGTCCCTCTCACCTTTGAAGCATCAATCATGAATTCAGTTGAGGGTTGTTGCTTCATAATAGTCATTACACCAATATTAGGAACATCCAAAATCTTTCCAAGTATTTCTTCATCCAGCTTAATATGTTTTACCTGCACCCGTACAGTCAGACTTAAACCATTATCTAAGAGTTCCACAGTGTAATAGAATTCTCTCACCTCACCCTTAAAGACCATGGGAGTTAGTTTCTCTAACGGGTGCAACCAACCCTAATGTCTCACATACTTTACCAGCTCTACCATTTTAGGCTTCTCATATGTCTTGGGATCAGAAACCCTTCTTGATAGCACCTTCTGTGTTTTTAGTTTCTCATTCCTTTGCTCTCTAGACACATTCTTTTTTTATTCTTCTTTTTTTCTTCTTTTTGTATCACTGCTTGATTCTTTTTCAATAACTTTTTTCTTCTTGGGACCAGGTCCCTTAGAGACTTTCTTCATTTTCACAGCTATGTGCTTCTTCTTCATTCCAATAGGGTTACCAAACTTTGAACTAGAGGACCTGGTCATTCCAGGAACATGAACATCTTTTCTTATTTTATTAGTTACAGCATCAACATCTGGATAAATGTCCTCATCCTCTCCAACCTCTACAATTCCAACATTCTCCTCCCACTCTACTAAAGGATCTTTCTTAAGTGTTCTTCTTTTGGTAGTTGAAGAATTGCTTGCCCTCATTGCATCCACCAGCACCTTCTATTCTGACCCCCTAATTGAATATGATCTAGCAAATTTTAGACCAGTATTACTCACTTTCTCATTTTTTTTACTTTCCCTCTGTTTCTTTATAGACCATCTCAGAAGTGGTTCATCCTTATCCTCCTCATTAGGAAGTAACATAATTTCTCTATTTTCTGGTATAATAGTGTAAGACCCCATAAAATTCTAAAGCTTAATACAGTCCTTTAAGCGTGTCAAGGGGGTCCTAGACTTAGAAAATTTTAGCTACATTCCAGACTTAGATTAATTTTGGCCTTCAAAAGTTGGCAAATTCATTTCACCACCTTAATGCCCTTTAATGTTCCGTATTTTTATTGATTCATGATCAGGAAGGTCAATAGGTGTTCCCAAACAAGTTTCAGATTTTTTGGGAACTCGTTTAAATCAAGATTGGAAGTCCAAAATAGTGGACCAATGCGATCTTGGCATGCCACATCACCAATTGTGTTGGTCACCAGTTGTGTAGACTGCCAGAGCCAAAATAACTGAGGCTCGATGCGTTCATGGTGCACCACGTCGGGTATAGAGTCACAGCCCTCGACGCTCCACGTCACTCATAGTGTCGGTGCTCAGTTATTTAGTCATTAAATGTCTGTATTTTTAAGGGAAAAGGGGTAATTTTCCCAACCCTATATAAGTCTTAAACACGGGATTAAGCCTCATTTACACCAAAATACACCCTTTTCTCTCAAAATCCACTCAAGAACATATTGGAGTTTTCAATTGGGGATCCAAGTTCAAGAAAATTTCTCCGTGAATCATCAAGAATCTTCCATCTAAGGTTCATTCATGGACTCCTTTCGTCCATGCATCCCAAGAATCAAGTTCTAAATTATGAATTGTGATATTCTTTCTATGAACTAATGTTCATGTGTTGTTGTATGAATTCCAAGATGGAACCTTTATTATGTCTTTATAAAATTACGCTAATATGTGGACTAAAATCATGAAATTGGGTTGAATTGTGAAGTAAGGTTGTATTAAATTCATGCCCATGCCTAAGGCGTAAATCATGCAACCTAAGTGTTTGATAAAATGCCTAGGAGAATAGAAATTATGCTTGATAGTTAGACTGTGATCCAAGATATGAATGTATGTGTTTCCCCTATGTTTAAAATGATTTCCATGAGGATTGTTGTGTAATGCAATTGCATGATGATGTAATATGATATTAAAATGATGAAGTTAAGACATGATCATATGAATTCTAAGCTATATACAAGATTATGATAGCCATGTGCTTTATGAAATATCCCCTACTGTCGTAGTATGAATTGCTGATTTTGTCCATGTATTCAAGAAAGTCATGTTTTGTCAGTTTCCTTCTATCGAGTTCTGGGGATACTTGTACCCGAAAAATATAGCTGTGTATCTAGAACCATGTCATGTTTCACGATATCCTCATTCAAGCCATGATCCATAGAACTCAGTCAGTCATGTGACTCAGGAAATCTCAGTAAATTCAAAAAATCTCAGTAGTATTATGTCAGTCAAAGGAACTCCATGAAATCATTGTAGTCCAGTTCAGTTAATTATGTTCAGTTTCTATTCAGATGGGAGTAGGAATTAGCCCCAAGCAAACCCAAGAATGGGAACTCACCTGTTATATGAGTGTGCAATTCTTAGAAGCAATCCTTGTGTTCCTAAACTATGTAGCCAACATAGGTTGAGACATCATAGCCTGTTATATAAGGGTAGATGAGGTGGCTTAACCTGTTATATGAGGGTTACTCACAGATTGTCCATACCAGTGGCGCGATATTGACACCCTTCTAATTGGGGTTATAGATTAGACCCAACTCTTCTATATTGTAATTATTTGGGGCATGTCGATTAGATAACTACTTCCCACAATTTCAGTTACAGAATCAGGACTGTCAGATAAAGTCATTCAGTCTAAGTAATAGAACTCAGATAGTTCTATAAAATTTAGAACTGTCAGATACAATCAACTCAGAACAGTACGGAACTCAGCTAGTTCCATTAGAACATAGACTATCAGATACAGTCGCTCAGTATCAATTATATCAGTTATACCAGTTATCTCAGTTATATCAGTTTTGTCAGTTATCAGCGACTCATGTTACCAGTAATCATTTTCAAGACTGTCAGATACAGTCAATCAGACCAGTTCTTCATAATCAAAACTGTTAGAAACAATCATTCCTCAATCAGTAATATACCATCAGTTCCCCAGTATTCAGTAGTCTCAGTTATCAATATCAGTAAACCCAGAAATTAGTAAATGAGTACTCAGAACTCAGTACCCAGTGTTAGTATGGTCTCAGTTACAGTTACTTGTTCATGCATGTATTCTCACATTCATGTTATACAGTCATTTAGTATTGTTCATGCATATAAACCCTTGCATTATTCCTACCTCACATACATACCAGTACATCCAATCGTACTG
Organism: Capsicum pubescens; assembly: GCA_030864215.1. Lineage (NCBI taxonomy): Eukaryota > Viridiplantae > Streptophyta > Magnoliopsida > Solanales > Solanaceae > Capsicum > Capsicum pubescens. The sequence goes on along the minus strand of CM061542.1, from coordinate 224,337,606 downwards.
ACGCATTTGCACTGTGGTGTTTTACTTTACGCCATAGGTTCAGAAGTATGAGCTCCAAAGCATGAGTAGCATTCCAATATCTAGTAGTCAGAGTTAGAAGTGAGTCCTCATCCTTTGAGGACATGATCATTACTTTATTATTTCAATACTTAGTTCATTTCAGTAGTTAGAGTTAGTTAGGGGACATGTCCCATCAACTCCTTATTTAGACAGTTTAGAGGCTTTAAGACTATAGTATATTCAGAAAGTTTATTTTAGTTTTGGGTATTTCTATACCCCATTTGAACATCGTTTTATCATATTGTATGTTTTAGATTTGAACCTTATGGACTTACAACTTATGTTTTTGCATTTCTATACGTATATTATGCAGTGTTCAGGTACAAATATCAGTCATGGGTTAGCTTGTGGTCCTTCATGGTCATGATCACCGTGTAGCATTCCATGTATGAAATTCGGGGCATTAAAACTTGGTATCAGAGCCTAAGGTTCAATAGCATCCTAAGAAGTATGAAAATCCACATCTAGTAGAGTCTTGTACATGGGTATGTTCTACAAAACACTTATGTACAGGAGGCTTTGAGATATTTTAGGAACAGTTTCCCTTCTTGCAGTATTCATGTCGTGCGAGTGAGCATTAGCTCAAGTTGAACTCTCAGTCTAATTCGCTCCTTCCTTTCATTACAGAACATGTCTCCCAAAAGGACTAACAAAAGAAGGACTGAGGACCAGTCAGTACTTCCACCCGTCTAATCAGATTCCCTAGACGGGCATGTCTTTCATGGTAAATTCTGAATTAACTCCCTTACTATATCCTTTTTAGTAGTAGCTCAGAGAAATCAAAAGGCCATTGTCCCACCCAGGCACGTGATTCATGTCCAGCAGATCGAGGTGGGAAAGTGTAGTAAGAAAGAAAGAAAGAGAGAAAATAAGAGAGCTAGAAAAGGTAGCCTCAATTTCAACCAGCCTAAGTCAGAGAGTGGTAACCGCTTTCAGTTCCATCCAAAGTTTTCATTTCCAGTTCCTTTCTTGGACAGTACTCCAGACTCTAAATTTAGAGATAGGATGAAAGGTCCTAAACCTCAGGGCAGTGTTAGTAGTGCCCGAAGCCATCCTTTTTGTCAGACTTGTGGTAAGTATAATAAGGGCATATGCAGAGCCGGAAATGATGTATGTTTTAGATATGGCGAGTCAGGTCACAAAGTACGATACTGTCCTAGGCCCGATCCTCAAAGCCAGCATAATTATTCTTCATCTCAGTCTGGTCGACCAAATCAGCAGGGTGCCTCATCCAGCTCCATCAGTGGGCAATGCCCAAATAGATTCCATGCTCTTCAGCCCCGACAGAATCAGGAAAGTCCTTCTAATATGGTCACTGGTATGTTATAGATCTTTCATTTATATGTTTATGTCTTATCAGATCCATGAACTTCTCTTCTTTTGTGACTCTTTGCATGTTAGTCAACATTGAGGTCAGACCAAGTGTTAACAAGACCTGTCTTAGTCTCCACCCTAGTGGGTCAGTTTATCATAGCCCGACAAATATGTAGGCACTGTTCAATTATGAAATCCCAAAAAGAGTCAGGCCTTTAGATTCTAGTTGTAGTGCTGGCATGTATAGGAAAGCAGTAAGGGAAAGACGATTCCCGACCCATCCTTATCTCAGTGTAAAGTTTCGTACTTCAGTCAGCATAATGTCTTCACATGTTTTATATCTCCGTTCCATGAACCCAGCTTATATTCATATGTTTTCCATGGAATCATGTACGATTCTAGTTCCCAGTATAAGGAGTTCAGTTTTGCTCCCCTCAGCAATCCAAGTCATAACCCACAAATGCAGAAAAACTCTAAAATCCGATCATGCAGCTCATGACTCATGTACACATGTCACTCCTTATAGTATACTCAACTTCAATGACTCATGATACACTCCTACTGATCAGTTAAATCTGGGCTATATCAGGTATCTACTATATCCTCAGTTCAGACCTTTTGGGTAAATCCAAGCTATTGATATTATATTCCTCGGGCCTCATCCATGTGTGAAGTTTAGTTAGTATCCATTCATGCTTCAGGTCCTTCTGATTTAACCCTTTATTAAGCTCTATTTTTTAAAATAATGTAGTAATGAGTAGTTTCTTAGAAGGGAGAGAGTAAATATTCTATATTAAGAGAAGATTGTTGAATGCTTATGTTACCCAAGGGTATAGTAATGAAGATCGTCTTGCATGTCATGTTAAGTGTGCAAGTAAAGGTCTAGCAAAAGGTTGTAATTAGAAGTTGGGAAAGTACAGAGTGAGAGTACACTTTCAGATCCTTGACTTATGTCATCCTTCATTGCGTAAATATCAAAACTCAGTTGCCATCTCATTTACAGTTTCAGTATTTAGTACTTAGAAATCAATGTTCAGTCTCAGAATTAAGTACTTCAATATAAGTTTAAACCACAGTTATCAATGTTCAGTTATCAGAACCCAACATTTAGTTAAAGTATGAATCCTAGTTATAGTGTCAACTTTAATTCGATAATCATATCAGAAACTTAGTTCTGTTCCAGGCTTGATTGACCATAGCGTACAGTTGTCAGATACTTAGTTATTAGTATTTTAGTACCTCAATCTATGAAATGTTTCCAAATCATGTTGTACACTCAGTCTTGCATCCATAATTAATAAAACTTTCATAAAATTCATGCTCAGTTACCTCATGATACCCAGTCATCCATTAACTTCTATGTATAATACTCTATAGTCTCTGTCCAGCTATTCACACTAAGTACAGTTCAGTCTTACAAGCCCAGTATTCAGCTGTCAGCTATCTAGTTAATCAGATAAGTAGTACATTTATGCACTCGTGTTCAGCACCCTTGTGAATCTTTTCAGTAACCTTAGTTGCAGTGCAAGAGTCTTAGTCATTTCATCTTAAATGGTGTTCGTAGTCCTCAACTCATCTTACCGAACTTTAGCTATGTAATGATTTTCTCATTCATCTATCTTATTTAGACAAGGCCAAGATTTCCTTATGCCCTAATTCCGCTAGAACTCTATAGAAAGAGTGTTAGAGAAAAGGCTCCAGTCAACTATAATCTTTCAGCATGAGTTAGTACGTAAAACTAGTAATTCAGTTTAACAGTCAGACGAAAAAGTTTGCATAATTTAGGTTCCTGTCCCTTCTATCTAGATGTACTATCCAATGTCTCATGGATATAACCATTCTAAGGTAAACCAACTAGATAGATGCATGTAATACCCCGCATGTTTCTAAGCTAGAAAGTGAATAAGTTTTCCTACGTATGAAACCTCCTATCCAGAGAGTAGAATTTTAGTGCATCACTTACAATGAATACCCTAGAGATAGGATATCTTGTGATGTCTTAAGCATGCTCGTATGAGTCGCTTAAAGTGATGCAAGCTAAGAGTTTTTGAATCCATCAAGTTTTAGTGTTCGATTTTTCAAGGGTCATCTTTGAATAAGAATAACGTGATTTATATGTGACATTTTGGAAGATTTAGACCCACCAAATTGTATAGAATCGAATTAGCTTTCCAACGATACCAATTTTGCCTTAATCCAATACCCGAGCAAAAAGTTATGCCTATTTTCGTGAGAGACAGTAAGGATAGGCGATTGGTTAGGCGCCGCCCAACCTAGCTTGTGCAATTACTTGGGCGCCGCCTAAGTATATTCCAAGTGCCAAAAATACTCCGTTCTGAGTTATTTTAAGGGTAATTAATTCTATTAACACTCCTTACACGTCCCTAAAATTAACCCTACGAAATATATAGCTCCTAATCACACTACAACCCAATTAACATCTCAAAGCTCATTATCCAAGAGAACCATAGGAGAAAAACAACTAGGGTTGTACAATCAAGCTTGAAGATCAAATTTCAAGGAAATTCCTCTGTCAATCATCAACAACCTCCCTTCCAGGGTATGCGTAGTGTTCATCCATGGATTCCTTTCATCCGTGGAGTTCAAGAATCAATCTTTAAAATACAAAAGCTTGGTTGGTTGTGGTGATATGATCATACCCATGTTGATGCTTGTTTGTTTTCTATATAATAGTATCGTGACTGTATATCTCATTAAAGTTATGTTGTTAGTTGAAAAACATGATCTTTGGATGGATTGATAGAATGCAAGCATGAAATCCACCTATGACTTAAAGAATGCATGCAAGGTGTTCGATAAAATGCCTAGTATGTTAGAACTTTATATTTACATGATTTCATGATATCTAAATAACAAGTTCATTTTAGCCATACACTCTAATATGAATTTCCATGCAAATTATGTGTTGTTATTGTTGTGGTATAAAGCATGTATGATAATGGAGATATAAATTATGTACACAAAATATATCCATGATTTTCCTATCATGTTTGAGATGTTGAATAAATACATGAAGTATAATATCCCCAAATCATTACAATATGAACTAAATGTTACATGTTGTCGTTCCCTTATGCTTGAATGGTTTCCATGCCATTGCTATGAATAGTATATGTTGTCGGAATGCCCATGATATTAGAATATGAGATTTATGACTTGATTATAAGCATTCCTATTCATGATAGATATTATGATGACCATGTACTTCATGAAATCCCCCACTCATGTATTATGGATATTTATTGATGGTCGTGTACTCAAGAAATTCAAGTTGTGTTAGTTTTCTTCCATCTAGTCCTGGGGGTACTTGTACTCGAAAAATATAGTTGTGTGCCTAGAGTTATGTCATGTTTTCACGATACTCTCAGTCAAGCCTTGATCTATTGAATTCAGTCAGTCATGTGACTCAGGAAAACTCAGAAATCTCAGTAATCTGAGTAGTCCAGTAATCTCAGTAATCTCAGTGCTCAGTAACCTCAACAACCTCAGTATTCACAGTCTATCTCAGTAACTTCAATACTCTCAACCAGTCCTCAGAACTTAGTACATTCCATCAGTCATCGGAATCCAGTAAACTTAGTTTAGCTCCGCTAAACAATACCACTAGTATCAGTCCAGTTAATCAATATCAGTTCAGCTAATCAGTTCAGTTCAGTTATTCATTTCAGCTTAGTTATTTTGTTCAGTATCCTTCAGATGGGAGTAGAAGTTAGCACCGAGTGAACCCAAGGATGGGAACTCACCTGCTAGTTCAGGGTATGATTCTTAGAAGTCATCTTTGTGTTCCAGAACTACATAGCCAACGTAGGTTGAGATATATTAACCTGTCAGATTAGGGTTGATGAGGTGGCTTAACCTGTCAATTTAGGGTTCCCACCGTTCTCATTTGAGTAACTGCCTGTATAGGGTTCTCATAGCTGTCCTTACCAGTGGTGCGGTATTGACACCCCTCCAGTCGGGGCAGAGATTGGACCCCATCTTAGCTATTATAGCATATTTGGGGCATGCCGGTTAGATAACTACTTCCCACATTTTCAGTATCAGTCTCAGTAAAAAAACTCAAATAGTTCTTCAGGATATCAGGACTGTCAGATACAGTATGAAACTCAGCTAGTCCCATCAGATTTAGGACTTTTAGATACAGTCATTCATGCTATTAGTTATCAGAACTCATGTTATCAGATATATCAGTTATCAGAATTCAGTTATCATTCATGATATGTTATCAGTAAATACATGTCATTAGTATTCATACTCAGTAGTCATGTTATCACGAGCTCAGTTTCAGGACTATTATATACGGTCAATCAAATCAGTTCATCATAATCAGAACTATCAGAAACAATCATTCTTTTATCAGTAATATAGTATCTGTCTCGCAGTATTCAGTAATACAGTATAAGTTCCTCACTTATTAGTGAACTACATATCAATATCAGTAAACTCAGTCATTCAGTATCTTAGCGTCACTAAGCTCATATTATTAGTATTCAAACTCAATAGTCAGTATCACCACGAGTTTATTTGCAGTTACATATGTATGTATGTCTTCTCACGTTCATATCAGTCAATATTGTTCATGCATATAAAACCCTTTGCATTTAGAGTACCTCACTCGTATACTCAGTACATTCAGACGTACTGACGCATTTGCGCTATGGTGCTTTCTCTTATGTTAAACCATAGGTTCAGAGGCATAAGCTCCAAATTAGTAGTAGATTCCAGGATCAGCAGTCAGAGTTAGACGTGAGTCCTCATCCTTCGAGGACATGATGATTTCATTTCTATTTTAGTTTTCAGTTTATTTCAGTAGTTGGAGTTAGTTGGGGACATATCCCATCAACTCCTTATTCAGTTCAGTTAGAGGCTTTCAGACTAAATGTCAGATTAGATGTTCAGACTTTAGTAATTATGTTCCTTTTTGGTATTGTTATACCATGTTTTTCAAATATGTATCAGTATTGAACCTTATGGCCTTACAGTTCATGTTTCCGCATATTTTATGAGATATTATGTAGTTTACAGGTACAGATATCAGTCATGGGTTAGCTTGTGGTTCTTTGGGGTAATGACCACCGTGTAGCATTTTAGTTCAGAAAATTGGGGCGTTACAAACTTGGTATCAAAGACTAAGGTTCAACAGTATCCTAGGAAGTCTGAAAGCCATATCTAGTAGAGTCTTGTACATGCGTGTGTTGTGCACCACACCTATGTGCAGGAGGCTATGAGATGTTTTAGGAACAGTTTCCCTTCTTTCATGTCTCAAGATCATGCTATGGCAAGTTTCTCATAGGAACCCATGTAGATTCACATCAGGCTCCCCTCATGTCAACCTTACCTTACTTTCAAGGTAATAGAAATAGTAAAGCTCAAGTCCTAAAGATAGGTCTTTCAAATGCAGTCTCTAGAGACAGTTATAGGATTTTCCACATGCTCAGACAATATCCCCTCAGTTCAGTCATATTCCAATATTGTACAAATTTCATTTATGATCATAAGAACTCCTTTGTAAACTCAAATACAATTTTTGATATGCCGTTAGATCCCTTCTCAGAATCCTGTGACAGTATAGACCTAGAATTTTAAGCATGGACCCAAGAGTTTAGTAGTAGATGAGTTGGGATAGTATTATCTAGTCTGATTAGTTATGTATTCATGGGGATTAGATCAGTAGGCTTGAATAGTACGAGCTAAAAATTTAAGTTTATTGACTCAAAATTAAGCATGAAGGTGTGAATGTGATATTAGCAGTATATGAGGAAACAGAATCAGATGATGTGTTTAGTAAGACAAACAGTTGTTGAATAGAATGTAGGTATTTGATAATAGATCAAGTGACCAATTCAGTCCCTCAGACTCCAGTAGTAGAGCCAGTATGTATAGAAAATAGTAAAGGAAAACAATTCTTGACCCATCCTCATCTTAGTGCAGCGTTTTGCACCTCAGCTATAAAAAAAAATCCACTCAGGAGTTGGATGTCAACTCTATGGTCACGAACCAGACTCATGCATTTCTTTTTCCCATAAATAATGTATGATTTTCGTTCCCAGTATAAGAGGTTCAGTTCCAACTCCCTCAGTATTACGAATCATGTCCCACGAGTACATAAACCCTAGACTCAGGTCATACAACTCATGACTCATGTACGCATATCATGCTTTCTAGTATACTTAGCTTCCATGACTCATGTTATGCCCCTACAGATTAGATACATTTAGACTACGTCATGTATATCCTCAGTTCAGACCTTATTGGTAAATCCAAACTATTGATATTTTATTCCTCAAGTTTCAGTCATGTGTCAAGTTTAGTTTGTATCTATTCATGTTTCAGGTCCTCCGTATTTACTCCTCCAGTTAGCTCTCCTTATGGAACAGTGTAGTGATGAGTAGTTGTTTAGATAAGAGAAGATTATTGTATGCTTACTTTGCACGAGGGTGTAGTTGTGAAGATAGGCTTGAATGTCATGATAAATGTGCAATTAAACGTCTAGAAAGGGGTTGTATTTAGAAGTTGGGAAAGTACAAAGTGTAAGTGTACATTTAGATCCTTGACTTATGTCGGTCCCCAGTATGTAGCCATCAAAAACTCAGTTGCCAACTCAATTATAGTTTCAGTATCCAGCACTCAGTGATCAGTGTTCAGTACTTCAGTATCATTCTAAAACTCAGTTACAGCGATAGTTCAGAAATCAATATTCAATAAAGGACTCAGATAGTCCTACAGAACCATGGCTTCAGTTACCAGTTACTTAGCCTCAGAATTCAGTACTTCTGTACTAGTTATAGGCTTAGTTATAATGTCATATTCAGTTCAGTAACTAGATTTGAAACTCAGTTCAGTTCCAGACATGCTTGACCATAACATTCAGGTTGTCAGTACTCAGTTATCAGTGTTTCAGTACCCCAATTTATAGAATACCTCAGAGCCATTCCGTACGCTTGGTCTCGCATTCGCAAATAATACAGACTTCATAAATCCATGCTCAGATACCTCATTCTACTCAGTTAGTCCTTATCTCTTATGAATAAAACTTAAAAATCTCAGCCCAGCTATTCAGACTAAGTATAATTTAGCTTTGCAGATACAGTATTTAGCTATTAGTTATTTAGTTAATTAGATAAGTTAGTATATTTATGCACTCGTGTTTAGCTCAGTTCATGTATCATGTCTCAGTTTCAGATCCTATCTATTCAGTCATGACTCAGTTCCTAGGTGTCTTGTGCATCGCCTCAATTCCCTTCAGTAGCTCATCTAAGTCAGTATTATTTGAGGGACATAGTGTCCCAAGAGGGAGATACATCATACCCCCAAACATTCATGACATAAACATGCTGCTCTCTTTTCTTTTGATGACTCCAGTTTGGAGAAGGGGTACTCATAAGTTAACCCTTAAACTCCCGGTTCAATCGTATGCCATGTTTTTAAGATTCAGTTCAGATAATAATATTCAGTATATCTACCACATCCCAGACTCAGTTATGTTCTCATGTTTCCGATCATGCATATGGAGTAATTAATCTCAAACTTATCTGTATTCTCAGTTCAAGGTAACAGTTTTCCTTAAAATTACTCGTTCTCATGTTCATATTTCAGTACCAAACTTGGTATTCAGTTCCATGCTCATTTTTCAGTTCAAACTTGGTACCATAACCATTGCATGGTCATGAGTAAGTTTAGTTATGAATTCACGCATCAGATATGCGTAATCAGCTCATCAATACTTTCAGTCATGCATTCATGTATCATGCCAGTCATATAATCATGTATCAGATATGTATTGATATTCCTTATCAGTTAAGCATCAGATATGCATTCCTGTTTGAGAAACTCAGCTCACCAGAACACTAAGTCCTACATTCATAAATCAGTTATACATGCATCAGATATGCATGTTCAGTATGATATATTCAGTTCATCAGTCACGTCAGTCATGAGATCATGTTCCATTTATTCATGTTCAATTCATGTTCAGTTGGTCTTTTCCCCTCTCAGTCAGTTCCATTCGAGGACGAATGTTCCCAAAGGGGAGATATTGTAATACCCCACATGTTTCTAAGATAGGAAGTGAATAAGTTTTCCTACGTATGAAACCTCTTATCTAGTGAGTAGCATTTTAGTACATGACTTACAATGAATTCCCTAGCGATAGGATAGCTTAATATGTCTTAATCATGCTCATATGAGTCGCATAGAGTGATGCAAGCTAAGAGTTTTTGAATCCATCAAGTTTTAGTGTTTGATTTTGTAAGGGTCATATTTGAACAAGAATAACGTGATCTATATATGACATTTTGTCATATTTGGACCCACCAAATTGTAGATAATCGAATTATCTTTCCAACGATACCAATTTTTCCTTAATCCAATACCCGAGCAAAAAGTTATGTCCATTTTTGTGAGAGACAGTAAGGATAGGCGATTGGTTAGGCGCCACCCAACCAAACTTAGGCGATTGGTTAGGCGCCGCCCAACCTAGCTTGTGCAATTACTTTGGCGCCGCCTAAGTCAATTCCAAGTGCCAAAAACACTCCATTTTAAATTATTTTGAGGGTAATTAAGTCTCTTAACACCCCTTACACGTCCCTAAACTTAACCCTACGAAATATATAGCTCCTAATCACATTACAACCCTATTAGCATCTCAAAGCTCATTATCCAAGAGCACCATAGGAGAAAAACAAATAGGGTTGCACAATCAAGCTTGAATATCAAATTTCAAGGAAATTCCTCCGTCAATCATCAACGACCTCCCTTCCAAGGTATGCATAGTGTTCATCCATGGATTCCTTTCGTCCGTAGAGTTCAAGAATCAATATTTAAAATAAAAAAGCTTGGTTGGTTGTGGTGATATGATCATACCCATGTTGATGCTTGTTTATTTTCCTATATAATAGTATCGTGACTGTATATCTCATGAAAGTTATGTTGTTAGTTAAAAAACATGATCTTTGGATGGATTGATAGAATGCAAGTATGAAATCCACCTATGCCTTAAAGAATGCATGCAAGGTGTTCGATAAAATGCCTAGTATGTTAGAACTTCATATTTACATGATTTCATGATATCTAAATAACAAGTTTATGTTAGCCATACACTCCAATATGAATTTCCATGCAAATTATGTGTTGTTATTGTTGTGGTATAAAGCATGTATGATAATGGAGATATAAATTATGTACACAAAATATATCCATGCTTTTCCTATCATGTTTGAGATGTTGAATAAATACATGAAGTATAATATCCCCAAATCATTACAATATGAACTAAATGTTACATGTTGACGTTCCCTTATGCTTGAATGGTTTCCATGCCATTGCTATGAATAGTATATGTTGTCGGAATGCCCATGATATAAGAATATGAGATTTATGACTTGATTATAAGCATTCCTATTCATGATAGATATTATGATGACCATGTACTTCATGAAATCCCCCACTCATGTATTATGGATCTTTATTGATGGTCGTGTACTCAAGAAATTCAAGTTGTGTCAGTTTCCTTCCATCGAGTCCTGGGGGTACTTGTACCCAAAAATATAGTTGTGTGCCTAGAGATATATCAGGTTTTCACGATACTCTCATTCAAGCCATGATCTATAGAATTCAGTTAGTCATGTGACTCAGAAAAACTCAGAAATCTCAGTAATCTAGTAGTCCAGTAATCTCAGTAATCTCAGTGCTCAGTAACCTCAACAACCTCAGTATTCACAGTCAATATTAGTAACTTTAGTACTCTCAACCAGTCCTCAGAACTCAGTACATTCCGTCAGTCATCGGAATCCAGTAAACTTAGTTTAGCTCCGCTAAATAATACCACTAGTATCAGTCCAGTTAATCAGTATCAGTTTAGCTAATCAGTTCAGTTCAAATTAGTTATTCAGTTCAGTATCCTTCAGATAGGAGTAGAAGTTAGCACCAAGTGAACCCAAGGATGGGAACTCACCTGCCAGTTCAGGGTGTGATTCTTAGTAGTCATCCTTGTGTTCCAGAACTACGTAGCCAGCGTAGGTTGAGACATATTAACCTATCAGATTAGGGTTGATGAGGTGGCTTAACCTATCAGTTTAGGGTTCCCACTGTTCTCATTTGAGTACCTTCCAGTATAGGGTTCTCACAGCTGTCCTTACTAGTGGCGCGGTATTGACACCCCTCCAATCGGGGCAGAGATTGGAACCCAGCTTAGCTATTATAGCATATTTGGGGCATGTCGGTTAGATAACTACTTCCCACAGTTTCAGTATCAGTCTCAGTAAAAGAACTCAGATAGTTCTTCAGGATATAAGGACTGTCAGATACAGTATGGAACTCAGCTAGTCCCATCAGATTTAGGACTGTCAGATACAGTCATTCATACTATCAGTTATCAGAACTCATGTTATCATATATATCAGTTATCAGAATTCAGTTATCATTCATGATATGTTATCAATAAATACATGTCATCAGTATTCATACTCAGTAGTCATGTTATCACGAGCTCAGTTTCAGGACTATTATATACGATCAATCAAATAAGTTCTTCATAATCAGAACTATCAGAAACAATCATTCCTTTATCAGTAATATAGTATCAGTCTCCCAGTATTCAGTAATACAGTATCAGTTCCTCACATATTAGTGAATTACATATCAATATCAGTAAACTTAGTCATTCAGTATCTCAACATCAGTAAGCTCATGTTGTCAGTATTCAGACTCAGTAGTCAGTATCACCACGAGTTTAGTTCCAGTTACATATGTATGTATGTATTCTCACGTTCATATCAGTCAGCATTGTTCTTACATATAAAACCCTTTGCATTTAGCCTACCTCACTCGTATACTCAGTACATTCAGACTTATTGACGCATTTGTGCTATGGTTCTTTCTCTTATGTTACACCATAGGTTCAGAGGCATAAGCTCCAAATCAGCAGTAGATTCCAGGATCAGCAGTCAGAGTTAGACGTGAGTCCTCATCCTTCGAGGACATGATGATTTCATTTCTATTTCAGTTTTCAGTTTATTTCAGTAGTTGGAGTTAGTTGGGGACATGTCCTATCAACTCCTTATTCAGTTCAGTTAGAGGCTTTCGGACTAGATGTCAAATTAGATGTTCAGACTTCAGTATTTATGTTACTGTTTGGTATTGTTATACCATGTTTTTCAAATATGTATCAGTATTGAACCTTATGTCCTACAGTTCATGTTTCCACGTATTTTACGAGATATTCTGTAGTTTATTGGTACAGATATCAATCATGGGTTAGCTTGTGGTCCTTCGGGGTCATGAGCACTGTGTAACATTTCGGTTCATAAAATCGAGGCGTTACAATGCAAGCGCAACTTAGTTCATGTATAATGTTTCAGTTTCAGATCCCAGTTTTTAGTTAAGATTCAGTTCGTACGTGACTTGTGCATCGCTTCAGCTTCCCCAGCAGCTCATCCAAATCATTATTCTTTAAGGGACATAGTGTCCCAAGGGGGAGATATACTATAACCCCTCAAACTTTTATAACATGAGCATCCCATTCTCTCTTCACGTAATGAATCCAGTTTGGAGTAGGGGATACTCATAAGTTAACCCTCAAGTTCCAATCTCATCCATGAGCCATGTATTTAAAGGCTCGATATAGTTCATGATATTCAGTTCACAGTATTCAGTTCATGCATCACATTCCAGACTCAGTTCATGTCATCCATTACAGACTTAACTATGTTCTCATGTTCCTATTTAAGCGTGTTCAAGATTGGTGACTATGTGTATCTCAAGATCTCTCCCATGAAGGGATTAAAGTGGTTCGGCAACAAGGGAAAATTCAATCCCTATATATCGTTCCCTTAAAAAATTCTCAATTGTTATGGCAAGATAGCTCATAAGCTCGAGTTGCCTTCAAATATAGCCTCAGTTTATCCAATTTTCCATGTCTCTTTGATCAAGAAGTGTATAGGTGACCCAAAAGTTGTAGTCCCTATTTAGAGCATAGATGTTCAGAACAGTCTCTCTCATGAGGAAAATCACAGTTGAAATCCTAGACTACCAGATTCGCAGACTGAGGAACAAAGAAATCCCTCTAGTCAAAGTTTTTTGGCGAAATTAGTTCGTTGAGGGAGCTACTTGGGAAGCAAAAGCAGACATTCGTACCAAGATCCTCACCTCTTCTTCTCTAATTCAGATTCAGTCCAAGATAAAAGCTTTCCTTAAGCTTACCCAGTTTACATGTTAAGTTTCATTACCAACTTGGTATTCAGTTTCATGCTCAGAATTTTGTTATAAACTTGGTACTAAGTACCATTGCATAATTAGTCATGCATTATGTCAGTTGAGTATTTATGCATCAGATATGAATTCTTATCATGAGAAAACCCAGCTTATCAGAACACTCAGTCATGCATTCACAAATTAGTTACACATGCATCAGATATGCATGCTCAGTATGATATATTCAGTTATCAGCCATGTCAGTCATGAAATCATATTCCAGTCGTTCATGCTCAGTATGTATTTTAGTTTATCATTTCTCTCCTTTCAGTCAGTCTCATTCGAGGATGAATATTCTCAAGGGGGAGATATTGTAAGACCCCGTACAATTATAAATCTTAATACAGTCCTTTAAGCGTGTCAAGGGGATCCTAGACTTAGAAAATTTTATCTATATTCTAGACTTAGATTAATTTTGGCCTTCAAAATTTGGAAAATTCATTTCACCACCTTAATGTCCTTTAATGGTCCGTATTTTTATTGATTCGTGATCAGGAAGGTCAATAGGTGTTCCCGAATAAGTTTTGGATTTTTTGAAAATTCTTTTAAATCAAGATTGGAAGTCCAAATTAGTGGACTAATGCGATCTTGGCACACCGCATTGCCAATTGCGTTGGTCACCAGTTGTGCAGATTGCTAGAGCCAAAGGCTTCAGGTATAGAGTCGCAGCCCTCGACGCGCCGTGTCACTCATAGTGTCGGTGCTCAGTTATTTAGTCATTAAATATCCACATTTTTAAGGGCAAAGGGGTAATTTTCTTATATAAGGCTTAAACACGGTATTAAGCCTCATTTACACCAAAATACACCCTTTTCTCTCAAAATCCTCTCAAGAACACATTAGGGTTTTCAATTGGGGATCCAAGTTCAAGAAAATTTCTCCGTGAATCATCAAGAATATTCTATCTAAGGTATGCATAGTGTTCATTCATGGACTCCTTTCATCCATGAAGCCCAAGAATCAAGTTTTAAATTATGAATTGTGATATTCATTCTATGAACTGATGTTCATGTGTTGTTGTTGTATGAATTCCAAGATGGAACCTTTATTATGTTTCTATGAAATTACGCTAATATGTGGACTGAAATCATGAAATTGGGTTGAATTGCAAAGTAAGGTTGTATTAAATTCATGCTCATTCCTAAGCCTTAAATCATGCAACCTAAGTGTTTGATAAAATGCCTAGGAGAATAGAAATTATGCTTGATAGTTAGACTGTGACCCAATTTATGTATGTATGTGTTTCCCCTATGTTTAAAATGACTTTCATGAGGATTGTTGTGTAATTTAATTGCGAGATGATATAATCATGATATTAAAATGATGAAGCTAAGACATGATCATGTGCATTCTAAGATATATACAAGATTATGATAACCATGTGCTTCATGAAACATCCCCTACTATCGTAGTATGAATTGTTGAAGTTGGCCATGTATTCAAGAAAGTCATGCTTTGTCAGTTTCCTTCCTGGGGGTACTTGTACCCAAAAATTATAGTTATGTACCTAGAATCAGTGTCATGTTTCATGATATCCTCAATCAAGCCATAATCCATAGAACTCAGTCAATCATGTGACTCAAGAAATCTCAGTAAATTCAGAAATCTCATTAGTATTCTGTTAGTCAATGGAACTTCATGAAATCAGTCTAGTCCAGTTCAATTAATTATGTTCAGTGTCTATTCATATGGGAGTAGTAATTAGCACCAAGAAAACCCATGTATAGGAACTCACCTGTTATATGAGGGTGTGATTCTTAGAAGCAATCCTTGTGTTCCTGAACTACATAGCCAGTGTAGGTTGAGACATCATAGCATGTTATATGAGGGTAGATGAGGTGGCTTAACCTGTTATATGAGGGTTCCCACCGTTCTCACTAGAGTTACCTATTATATGAGGGTTACTCATAGATTGTCCTTACCAGTGACGCGGTATTGATACCCTTCCAATTGGGGTTACAGATTGGATCCCAACTTAACTATATTGTAATTATTTGGGGCATGTCAGTTAGATAACTACTTCCCACAGTTTCAGTTATAGAATCAGGACTGTCAGATACAGTTATTTAGTCTCAGTAATAGAACTCAGATAGTTCTACAGAAGTCAGGACTTCTAGATATAGTCTACTCAGAACAATACAGAACTCAGCTAGTTCCATCAGAACATAGACTGTTAGATACAATCACTTAGTATCATTTATATCAGTTATACTAGTTATTTAAGTTATATCAGTTATGTCAGTTATCAGTAACTCATGTTACCAGTAATTAATTTCAGGACTATCAGATACAGTCAATTAGACTAGTTTTTCATAATCAGAATTGTTAGAAACAATCATTCCTCTATTAGTAATATACCACAAGTTCCCCGGTATTCTATAGACTCAGTTATCAGTATCAGTAAACCCAGTTGTTAGTAAATTAGTACTTTGAACTCAGTACCCAGTATCAGTATGGTCTCAGTTATAGTTACTTGTTCATGCATGTATTCTCATGTTCATGTTATACAGTCATTTAGTATTGTTCATGCATATGAACTCTTGCATTCATCCTACCTCACATGCATACCAGTACATTCAATCATACTGATGTATTTGTGCTATGGTGTTTTACTTTACGCCATAGGTTCAGAAGTACGAGCTCCAGAGCATTAGTAGCATTCCAGTATCCAGCAGTCAGAGTTAGCAGTGAGTCCTCATCCTTTGAGGACATGATCAATACTTTATCATTTCAGTACTTGGTTTATTTCAGTAGTTGGAGTTAGCTGGGGGACATGTCCCATCAACTCCTTATTTAGACAGTTTAGTGGCTTTAAGACTATAGTATATTCAGACAATTTATCTCAATTTTGGGTATTTCTATACCCTATTTAAACATTATTTTATATAATTTTATATTTCATATTTGAACCTTATGGCCTTACAGCTTATGTTTCAGCATTTATATACGTATATTATGCAGTGTTCATGTACAGATATCAGTCATGGGTTAGCTTATGGTCCTTTGGGGTTATTAACACCGTGTAGCATTCCGGGTACCAGATTCGGGGTATTACAAATAGCCTTGTTTCCTGCTACTTGATCATCCATACAAAAGAAACTTTCCTTGGGACCATTTGCAAGCAAGAGCAAATTCGAAGCCACCCAATCTACACTGTTGGATAGATCAGACCTCCTTACAGGTATTTCTTTATCAAACAGTTGAGCAAAGATTAGGTTTGAATTAGAGGGAGTAGGGAAGACTGATACTTTAAAGTTTTTTAAAATTTTAGTACCTTCTAATTCTTTAGAGGGAAGAGGGATTTGAGAAACATCAGAGGGATTTAGTTCTTCTAAAGTAGGAGAAACTTCAGATTAAGGGACTTCTTGTTTAATCTATGAACCAAAGCCTTGATTTGAATCTTCTATCATATTGACTCGGCAGGAATTTCTATGATTGAGTATATTTCAATAGGGACATACTCATTCAAGAATTCTATATTTTCTGGAGAGGATTTAGTAGGTTGATTTAGCACAAGTTCTTGTTGAGGGCTTGAGATGATTTCTTCTGAGGTCCTAACATTAAAAAAATCCGATTATTTGATTTGGGGATTTTCTGAATTTGGTTCATTTAGGATATTTGGAACTTCAAGTGAAGGTGGGGTGGGTAAAATACTCTGTGATTCTTGCAGAATTAGAATAGGACTCTTTTATGGAGGTTGAGAAAGATGGAATTTCAGGCATTTTGAATTTTTAAGAGAAAAAAAATAGGTTAGTTTTGGGAGAAGATGAATATTCAGGAGGATGATTTGAGTTAATTAGAGAAAGAGTAAGAATAAAAATATTTGAATTTTTAATTAATGGAGGTGACTGTTTGACATTTAAAAGGTATCTTTTTGAATTAACGTGTCTAACTTCAATAGGTGTGACTCTTTATATTTGTTGTGAATTAACAACATTTGTTCAGATTATAAAGGACATGTGGCCTTTTTAAACCAATTTTTTTTAATTTTTAAGGCATTCAGATTTAGTACTAACCTAAGAGATGGCACCAGGTCCCTCTCTTTCTTGAGTGAATTCTCCATTTGTTCTTGCCTCAACTATTTTCCTCCAAATCTACTCCCATGGATGTATTACTACAAGGGTATATTGCTGAGTTACACCATGATGTACCTATCTTACCAAGGATACCTGTATTCTAAACATAGCCAAATTTAGAAAGAGAAACTAATCCATCTAGTAGGTCAGGTTAATTTGATCAATCCCAACCTTAGTTTGTTAGTTTCAATACTCCACTTCATACCAAAATTTGTTCTAAAAAAGGTCTGAGGACTAGGTCCCAGACTTAGCATTCTTTAAATTTCCAAGGTTCCTTCTGCATTAGTTCGAACCAGCCAACATCTTTTAGAATCTTTTTTAGCTTACTTTTGGAATAGGAATGTTGAGAAAACCATGATATTTTTGACTTAGTCTCTTGTTTGCACTCTTATCTCCAAATGTGAAGTTAGAATGTTTAGGGGGATGAGAAGATATATGCTTCCAATTTGACCTTCTAACAAGGTCTCTGTGAAATCTTGACTAGACACTTCTTGAGGTTTTTCTACTTGAGCTGATATTTGTGACTGAGATCTTGGATTACCATCACTGTCATCACTCCCCTCTATATAAAATTTATCTTTGATCATCATTTTTATCAATATCTTCCTTGTTTAGCTGTAGCCCACACATACAACTTTTCTTGATCCTTTTTACCCTTTTCATATAAGACACTTCTATCTTAGAGTGTCTTGATAGAGAGAATACAATTATACTTTCCAGTCATAGCTTTGAACAATTACATATCAAGAATATAGTTCAGACTGTACTCCCTTTCTCCTACCTACAAATAAAACTATTTGTTAAATTCGGGAACCAACTTGAGTTTGAGTTCCTAGTAGAAGGACAATGGTGTAATCAAATTCTTCTTGACCCATCTTGGTAATAAAAACTTCTTCACATTAAAAATTCTGAAACCCTTAGGATAGTCATTCCCTTGCTGAATATATTTAACACTATTTATTTTATCTCTTATCCAACTTTGACAGTTTTCTTTCATGTGGCATAGAGGTTTGTGGAACTTGTTTGTTACATCTTGAAAAATCTTTCCTTGAGACCCAAGTGATTGAGTTTTTGTAATGATACCCAAGGACTTTACCATTATTAACTCCTTGACCAATTAAGTTAGAAAGGATCAGTGAGGACGCAGTCTATTGTAGGGATTTTTTAAGTTCTTCCTTCAGACGGACCAAGTCCCTTTCTAAATCTTTATTCTTATAGAGTTCAGTTATGAGATGTTTTTGGGAATCCCTCAATTTTTTCAAGCTCAATTTGAAGCTTTGAGGCTTCTTTCTTTCCTTTACTAGCAGAAGCATCTACTTTTTCTAGTTGACTCACCAAACTCAAATTTTTAGATTTTAACTTAGCAAACTATTCTTTTGTTTCAGAAATCTAGAGAGTTAATACAATTAATTCAAGAACCTGATTCTTAACTTTCTCTTCTAGAGCATTTTTCTCAGTAGTCAGTTCACACATTGAATCAATCAACACATTTGCTAGCTTCTTTATCTTTCTAGCAAAGTAATTATCTAAATTATTCTCAATGTCAAAGAGAGTTACCTTATTTTCTTCTTCATTTTCAGTGTTTTCCGTAAGAGCAAACAAGGAATCAAAAGTCATTTTATCATCCTCTACTTCTAGCATGGACACATCTTTAACCTTCTCAACTTCATCAGATTCACTAGATAAGTCTTCCTAGACAGCTAAGGCTTGCTTAACTGTAAAATCAGCTGCAACTTGTCTTCTTGACTTTACAGGGACCTGATGCCTGTTCTTTCCTTTGTCACTTCTAGACTTGAGATATACCTAATAATATATTTTGTGCATAGGAAAATCTTTAATGCAATTCTCAGGACTTCCATATTTGTGACAAACCTCCAAAGTGACTCCTTTTCTTCTGCTACTTCCACTTCTTTGAAACTGACCATTTTTCTTCAAGGCTCTAACAATTCTTTTTTCCATATAGGTACATCAGTGTATTCTTCATTTGAATCTAACTTAGAAGTTTTCAATTCCAAAGATTTTTCCCTTTTTACTTTCTTCTTCTCTTGCCCTTGCTGCTTCGTGAGTTCATGAGTCTTTAGATTAATAATGAGCTCATCCATTGTGAGAGTTTTCAGGTTCTTTGCCTCAGTAACATCATCCACTTTTCTTTTCCAGGATTTAGGCAGAACCCCCAGAATTTTTCTCACTTGTTTGTACAAAGGAATAACTTCTCCTAAACAGTGCAACTCATTGGTGATTGAAGTGAATCTTGTATACATCCCTTAGATAGTTTCTCCTTCATTCATGGTGAAGGTTTCATACTATGTAGTCAACATATCAACTTTTGAATCCTTCACATCGGTGGTCCCTTCATGAGCTATTTTCAAGCAATCCCAATTTTCTTTAGCATTTTCACATGCAGAAATCCTATTATACTCATCAGGCCCTATGCCACACACAAGTAGTTTCTTAGCCTTGTAATTCTTTTCCACTTTCTTCCTATCTTCATCATTGTACTCTCTCCTACTTTTAACAACTATTTTGGTTATTTCTCCTTCTTTGACCTTTTAATAGGCACATGAGGACCATTAAGTATTACATCCATCAATTAACTTTTGTCATCCATAATGAAGTCAAACATCTTTGTTTTCCACTACCCATATAATTGCCCATTAAATCTAGGTGGTCTAGTGGTAAATTTCCCTTCTTTCAGATTAGGTGGAGAAGCCATAAAGACCAAATCACTCTAGGTGTTAACCTTTTACAGTGTTCTGGCTCTGATACCAATTGATGAAAAGCAAAGCGGTTGCACCCCACAGCGAGAGCCGAGGTCCCTTAGAGTCAGTCACAGGCAATTAAATAGTAAAGCTCTAAAAAACTGAAGACTTTGCAGAAATGTAAAAACACAAAGCTTAACGTGTAAACCTCCTTGCTCAAGGGAGAAAAAACCATGGCTTTACTTCACAATCACCCACAATCCACTATAATCAAACTCTTGATTACAGATACCAATAAACCTAACTCTGGGTTTCTCCTACTTGTAATAACTCTAATACAAGCCTACCTCAACAACTCTGCCAAGTACTTACTCCAATATTGATTAACTCTAACCACTATTGAACTTAGTCCACTCTACCTAAGAACTTTTAAGAAAACAAGAAAACATTACTCTTATAACATGAGTAATTCATTTACAAATCAAGGCTCGACTCAAGAAGACTTACTCTTTTCAGTACATATAAAGATCAAGAACTCGAGTAATACTTGAGCAACTGAGTTTTCGTCTCTTTTACTCTTTGAATAATCAAGATTGTGAAAACTTACCAATTTGAGAAGCATTATTTTCCTTTTATAGTGGAATAATGATTAGGGTAGAAATCGGATTGGTCCAAGTATCTTGAAAGGTACTAGCTCACCTGCGCAGTTTGTTACACAAGAAGAAAAAATTATGCAGACCTTGTGACAGTTGTATTTTTTCATGATGATCTAGGGACCTGTTCCGTTGTGTATGCTTCTTATCATCAAAATAAGATATAGCGCTGAAGCAGTCAAAAATAACTTCAATAAGTTTGAGGTATTGAGTAAACTTGAAAGTGGTTAGTTTGACTTTAGTCAATATTTTGTGATCCACATATTGGATGGTAATTTATCACATTCATTATATCCAAAATATTATTTTTGGGTAAGTAGCATGTTTGGTTCAGGTTTTGAGACCTTATGTTGAGTTTTGACCTATTAGATGAGAAACTAGTTAAAATACTTAAAGAGGCTTATTGGGGGTTAACTCATTGAAAATAACCTCTTTTGATAAATTTGATGGTTCCATTGAGTCTGGAACATCAACTTAGACAAGTAAAATTAGAAGTTTATTTTTGTGGGATTCCAAACTAATCTCGAGGGTCCATTAAAAGAATTTGAATTATTTGCTTAGATATTGAATTATTGTACCTGGTATAAATACCCATCCTTCTTTGCGTTTGTAGGAGACATATCATTTTTGTGGGGAAGGACTAAGATGTTCAACTTAATCATATTGGAGGGCTCACAATGGTGAAGAGTTAGGGGTATAAGTCATCGCAAATGCAAGGTGGAGGTTGTGTTCGCAAAGGTTCTGGTTTGGGTCAAGTAACGATCATGACATAAGTGATCGCGATGACAAAGAAGGGTCACATGAGCAGTGTATTTTCCACTTTTCTCAAATTTTCAACATTGTTGAATCTTGGGACCTCAGATTAGTGATTTTAAAGAGCAATTTTTGCCAAAGGTGTTTGGGTAAGCTTCTAAACTTGATTCAATCATTATTCATCAATTTTATTTTAAAAATATCATCAAAATCTTTAATTCAAACTGAAATATTTTTCTATAATTTCAAACTCGATTTTAACTTTTCTTTCAAAGGGTTTTTCATATTTAGAGTTCTTTAAGTATGGAAAACATGATTCTTCTATAAAATTTCCATTTCTACCTGTTTTACTTTAGGGTTAATTTTTGGACTCAAAATGAAAGTGGAAAATATGGATATGGTTAGACTCCTCTTGACTTCTAGATCTTATTTTTGATAGATAAGGTTCAATCTGAGGCTTTACAAAAAGGAAAATATTCCTATTGATGGGTCTAGGCTAGAGTTTTGGTATTACGAAGTAAATTATGACTTAATTTTCTTCAAACTAAGATGGGTAGTTAATCATTCATGTAAATCATTCTATAGGTTTTGGATTTTACCATGAGATTCATCTTTTGAGACCATTATCATATCATGTTGACCGTGCAGAGGCTTATGTGTACTTGGTTATTGACTTGAGAGACTATTATTATTGTGATGCTCAAATAGGTTGGTATTGATCTTGTTTGAGAATTATTTGTCTTTATTATTATTGTAGTTCCTGAGAGAGGGTTTGATATGATATTATTGGTGTCTCATATGAATTTTATTATTATGTGCCATGTACTGGCGTATTTAATAATTTATTGAGATATTGAGGAGATTCAAGATCATTGATACCATTATTGAGTTAATTTATTACATATATTATTTTAGTTATAAGCATGCATCCTCATTTTAAGGTATGAACATGGATTCTCATTTTATTCATCTATATCATGGGATTGGTACCATAGAGAAACACTAACTTTGGCAGAAAATAAGATACTTTACAAAACACCTCAACTGAAGGATGTGTTGGTTAGGTTAATTGAGATATGAGATCAAGATATTATAACAGTATATGAGTTGCGACTCCCCATGGATCCAATCTAGGAAGATTATGCTCAGAAGGTGTATATGAAGATCCATGTGATGGTTCAAATTATTTCATCATACCATTGCATTACATTGCATCACTTGCATTAATTTTATGTGATAAATAGCGAGTATTAGCTTTCCCTTATACATATTCATTAAGTAGATCTTCTTATTTAGATCTTATAATTGTTATACTATTAAGAGATATAGTATGAGCCGCCATTAGAAATTTTTATGTATGTAGGTAGAAGTGTGCTCATAGTATTATTTATTTGTTAGTTTTTTGCTTTACTCAGTCGGTCTATGGTGCCTACTGAGTAAAGTAGACCGTATTCACTCCTACTTTCTGTATTCTTTGGTGCAAATTCCACTATGAGTGTGATGCATGGAGCATGATATTAAGTAGTGTATTTGAGTCTAATTTGGAGTTTTGGGTGAGCTCCTTGTTCAAGGATTGAGTTTAGCTTCATCGAGCTACTATGTCTATACTTTTCTTATTCAGAGATAGCTTTATGTATTTTGTACACTTTATTTGTATTAAAGTTCTTTACTCATGACACCAGATTTTTAATTAAAATGTATTTTATTCAATTTTAGATATTTTTGTATATTTGTATACTTGTGTCCTAACTTTCTTATGAAGTCTTGCATTTGCAATTTGTGTACTTCCTTTTGGTATCTTTATAAGTATTCATGTTGGGCTTACCTGTCTAGGGTTGTGATAGGGTAGGTTTTATCATGAAATCAACCTTTTAGGACATAACAAATTGGTATCAGAGTGCTAGGTTCATTGGTCTTATGAATAAGAGAGCGAGATATCTAATAGAGTCTCACAGATTGATACTTTGACATTGTATCTACCTTTAGGAGGCTATCATAAATTTTTAGGAAAACTTCTCTATCTTGATTCTTTACTCTGTATGTTATGTATAGCAGTATTCTAAATTTGTTAATCTATTCTTTTTGTGTAGATGGTGAGGAGTAAATCCAAAGTTGTAGAGGATGCTAAGCCAGTACCCATTGTTGAAGCCCTAGTCAAGGGGTAAGGTAAGGGTTTCGAATGAGTCAAAGGTAGAAGTAAGGCATAAGAGGTGGCCTCACTAGAGCCTGATTAAGATTTACCTCTCTCAAGTCTAAAATTGATCGTGAGGAAGTAGCTTATCAACCAGAGGTTGTAGAACAACTCAAGACCCTAGGGGTTTCATGGTTACCTAGTGTTGCAGGATCTGTTGATTCATCTTTTGAGTAGTTTGGAAGGAATTCCTTAAATAGGCATTCTATCATGTACATTGGATGGTTCACAAACTATAAAAGGTAAACAACCACTATGGAAGGCTCTTATTCATGGATTTTAGACTCTTACAGCAGAACCAACTACTGTAGAGGCCCTATGTATTAAGATATTACTAGTTAGAATGGTTGTTTTGGCTATAGCTCTAGGTCATATTATGTTTGCCAGTGATTTATGTTTGCCAATGAGAAAAAAAATTGAAAGATTCATCAGATTATCCCCTCCCAAGTTTAGTGGTGGCATTAGTGAAGATGCCTATGGGTCTTTGATTGATTGTTAGGAGAGGTTGCATAATCTCAGCTTTCTTAGGTCCTATGGTATTCCTTAGATACCTATCAGTTAATTGATGTGGGTAGGCAGTGTTGGAGATCTCTTACTAGTTGTAGACTAGTGGGTGAGATCTTTTGATATGGACTCAATTTTTTAGAGAGATTTATGCCCTTTAGCTTGAGGAACATCGGAGAGACGAGTTTGACTATGTAGAGCAAGGCTCCATAACTTTGTAGAGTATGAGGCTTACTTTCATGCATTGTCCAATTATGTTATTTCTAGTATTTCCATCTAGTCTAAGAGAATTAAAAGGTTTGGTAAGGGTTTGAACAGTTATTATCAATTGATGATGTCCCAATTAGTAGTCTTTGGTGGTTCATTTGAGAGTATAGTAGATCATGCCAAGATTATTGAGGGTATTTTCTAGGGTATGTTGGGTGGTGGTGCAAAAAGGGTGTGTCAACATAGTGATTTTAGTGTTCATTTATCCTGGGGTAGAGATTTTTCAGGAAAAGGTTCCCATGGTTACCATAGCAAACTAGTTCAGGAAGCAATTCAGAGTTCAGATGGTAGGTTTGTGGGTTTTAAGATTTTGAGTGGTTAGAGATCAAATTATGTAGGCATGGAGTTTCATTTTGGTTTGTCAGGTTATGAAGGACGTTCTAGCTCTTTTGGGACCTCATGTCGCGATTCATCTAGTAGGGGATATTTTGTATGTGGTGAGTTTGGACACTTAGAAAGGAATTATCCCTAGTGTCTAACGAGTTCTTCTCAATAGGGTTCTCAGATTCAGTTTTGCCCTACACTTGTGTCAGTAGCTAGAGGTGGTGCATAGGGCAATAGAGGTGGTTCTAGGAGGTATTAGAGGTGGAGATCACATAGCTTATGGTGGTAGACAAGGAGATTCGTAGTTTGGCAGAAAGTGTGGTTAGTGCTTTGCTTTGTTAAAAGATTAGAGGTAGAGGCCTCTAATGCAGTGATTATAGGTACCATCCCAATTTGCAATTATCCTACTTCCATATTGTTTGATCATGTATCTACATTCTTCTATGTTTCTACATATGTTGCTACTAGTATTGATATTATATATGAGTCCCTTGCTATGCCTATTTATGTTCCTACCCCCAAGGGTGATTTTTTAGTAGTGGACTAGGTGCACCAATCTTATGTAGTGATTATTTTTAGGGTGTAAGACTTGGGTAGATTTGATTATCCTTGTTTTTGTTGATTTTGATGTCATATTAGATATGGATTGGTTGGGTCCTTATCATGCAGTTTTAGATTATTTTTCCAAGACCGTGACCTTAACTGCTCTGGGTGTATCGAGAGTAGAATAGAAATGTGCTTTTAGCTTATGGTCGAAGGGGGTTATATCTGTTTTATGTGATCATTGCATAGTAGGGAAGGGGAATCTTTCCTATTTGGCCTATGTTTGTGACATTGTTGATACCCAATTTTGGCAATCCGTGCATAAATTAACGCTTTTAGGCTTCCTGATTGTCAAAGGGCTCAAAATAGAATTTTCACATATTTTTAACAATTGTTAACAAATTATTGGTAATCATTCTTGCGTTAGGATTTTTTCAATTTACTGTATCATTTTTTATTTTTCATAATTTATTGATAATTCTCCTTATATTAGAATTTTTATCAATTCATTATCATTTTTAATATTTTCACAATCATTTGAACTCGTACACGACATGACATCACATTCTAAATTTACAATATTCTCAAGTTAAATACATTTTTCAGTTCTCTTTACTTTTACCTGTAATTACATAGAGATACCTACATTTGAATACTATTCAATATAGTCTGTAAACGAAAAGTCGGATCAACTATTTTAATACACAACATAATAGTTCAGTGTCTTGTCACATCTGATAAGACTACATAATATCTTGTCACATCTGACAAGGACTACATGACACTATCCTTTGGTTAATAACTTTAGGATTAAAAGATGTTCTAAAAGGAAAAGGGGTATTTTCTTTTATCTTTTGGTTAATAGGGGTACCAAATGTTATTATAAATAGAGGGGAGAGGGTAAGTTCTTGTTTATCCCAAATACGTACACATATTTCAACACTACAAAGGTTTTTCTGATTTTATTCATCTTCTCTCTCCCTTCTCCTCTCTTTCCTACTCCTCCACCACTTCTGGCTCATTGGAGTTGATGTCCAACGAGCTCCATTCAAACATCACAAACACCACCAACACTTCTCTCTTCTCCTCTACTACCTCTCTCTCTTTTTCTTCCATCTTGTTGCCATCATTGGGTTTGACCATCGAATGATCGGCGAGTAATGAAGGAACTCCACCACTGCATCATTACTCTTTCCCTCTCCATTTAGTTCATTGCTATATATTGAAAATGGTGGACTACATCATTAATGTCCAGATTTGGCCAATTTTTATACATGTCTGTCGTTGCTCCGACGTCTCGTCGTTGAAGCAACGCCACTCCCATCACTGTTTTGTCTTATTGTATATGTTAAATATGGTTTTTGATATTACTTGTACAGATTTGGCCAGAGTTGTAAATTCTCCTGTGAACTTCATGGATTTCGTGAAACTGTATTGGTTTCGTTCGTAGTACTATTATTTTTTTGAGCTTACAAATCTGGTGGGACTCTTACATTTTTTTATATCTCTGTTAGACTATTTATTGGACATTTGTTCACTGTCATTACATTTACTCACTGCCATGGTGTTATTTTCAGACTAATTTTGTCCTTCTACTGCTTTACATTTTTTACTACACTGAGAATGAATAAGATACTATATGATTTGGCCAATGAAGAAACTCCTATCGGTTTTTGAGGCCTCCCCAAATAAAAGATGGACATTATGTATACAAATATGTAACAAAAAAAAATAATTTGGGCGATGACGAAATTTATATAATATCACGACAACACAAAGGATTTTAAGATTCGTATTTTGGCAAGGCTATTTAGGATGACTGATAAATCGAGCAACCACTTCCTAGCCATGGTGCATCTAAAACTTAATTTGAGCTCACTTTATAAAAAAAATCTATTTTTATATACACGTCTACATTTACATATGTGTACACACAATTTTCATTTATTTTAAAATGGGCAAAGGTACAAATATACCCTCAAACTTTAATAAATGGTACAAATATACCCTCCGTTATACTTTGGGTACAAATATACCCTTATCGTTAATGAAAAAGGTACAAATATACCCTTATCACTAACGTTGGGACACGTGTCACGATCGTGTTCCTCCATTAGTGATAAGGGTATATTTGTACCATTAATCAAAGTTCGAGGGTATATTTGTACTTTTTCCAATTTTATAATTTACTTTCTCCGTTCCGTATTAGTTGATCATTTTGTTAAAAATAATTATTTTATATTAATTGTCCATTATACTAAATCAAAAAAGCATTGATTAAATTTAAATTATATTATCCTTGTAGTTACTTCATTCTGAAAGTCTTCGCATTTATTTATAAAGTTTTCAAGAATTTTTTAATGGTGTGAATTCGTAAAAGAAAAACTTACCAAAATATAATATATTTAAAAACTTTTACCATTGTATAATTTTAATATATGCATAATCTTACTATCTAATAAGAGGGAAAGGCCACAGAAGCAGGCAACTCTCCGTCAGCAAGCCTGCTACTCCTGCCTGCTTCATCAGCTGCTTGCTTCATGATTTTACTATATTATCTCTAATTGATTATTACAAGTCATTTATGTATTAAAAATTAATAATATTTAATAAAAAATAAATTATATATTTTTATTTTTTAATAAATAAATAAATATATATATATATATAATTTTACAAAGATTAATTAATTTGATAAATTAATAATAGTAATAACTAACTATTCTTTGATGACAATATTTTCACTTCAAACATGAGTCTATTATCGAATTAATTAATCTTTGTAAATATTATATATATATATATATATATATATATATTAAAAAATAAAAATATATAATTTATGTTTTATTAAATATTATTAATTTTTTACAAAAAAAGACTCATGTTTGAAGTGAAAATATTGTCATCAAAGAATAGTTAGTTATTACTATTATTAATTTATCAAATAATTAATCTTTGTAAAATTATATATATATATATATATATATATATTAAAAATAAAAATATATAATTTATTTTTTATTAAATATTATTAATTTTTTAATACATAAATTACTTGTAATAATTAATTAGAGATGATATAGTAAATTCATGAAGCAAGTAGCTGATGAAGCAGGCAGGAGTAGCAGACTTGTTGACGGAGAGTTGCTTGTTTCCGTGGCCTTTCCCCCTTATTAGATAGTAAGATTATGCATATATTAAAATTATATAGCTATAAATGGTAAAAAAATTTAAATATAATATATTTTGGTAAGTTTTTCTTTTACAAATTCACACCATAAAAAATTTCTTGAAAACTTTATAAACAAATGTGAAGAATTTCATAATCAATTAACTACAAGGATAATATAATTTAAATTTAATTAATACTTTTTTGATTTAGTATAATGGACAATTAATATAAAATAATTACTTTTAACAAGATGATCAACTAATATGGAATGGAGAAAGTAAATTATAAAATTGGAAAAGGTACAAATATACCCTCGAACTTTGATAAATGGTATAAATATACCCTTATCACTAATGGAGGAACACGATCGTGACAAGTGTCTCGCCGTTAGTGATAAGGGTATATTTGTACCTTTTCATTAACGGCAAGGGTATATTTGTACCCAATGTATGACGGAGGGTATATTTGCACCATTTATCAAAAGTTCGAGGGTATATTTGTACCTTTGCCCTTTTAAAAATAATTTTGTCCATTCTTAATATCTTCTATCAAGTGTTTATACATGTTCTCCGTAATATACTCTGAAATGGTATTCAAAAGGGAGTTTTGACCTCTGTGTTTGTATTTTTCTCATTCATATAATTGTATATAAAGATAAAAGTATAGTGAAAACTTTATATTTGGGGTGTCGAGCAGGAACATCTTTTACTAGATATTCACTAAAACATATTTAGGAAAAACTTTGGCAGTTAACATTTACATAAAAGAATGGGAAAAGTCATCGTTCCCACTGTAAATTATACTTGAAAAGTCGAAGTCACACCTAAACTATTAGAATGACCTAATACACACCTATACTACTTAAAAATGAATTTATTTCCACCATGATGCACATAAAACCAGTCACACGAAGGAAGGTGTTACACACTCGCGCACATGTCATCACAATGTCACTGCCACGTCAGTTTTTACATCAGATTTAAAAAAAAAGTCCAAGTTACCCCAATTACTTCTTCTTCCCTATCCATCATCATAAACCACCATTAAACCACTACCGTTGTCGCATCTTCACCAAACTCATATCATCATCACCATAGATTTAACCACCAACAACAAACAAATTCACCATTGGAACCACCCCACCACCACTGCTACCATATAAATTTAAAAGTCGGAATCATATCACCACAATTGTTACCACTAAAAATTTCAAAGAGCCACCACAAACTTCAACTCCCTAACCAAAGTCGGAATCATATCACCACCATTGTTACCACTAAAAATTTCAAAGAACCACCACAAAATTCAACACTCATAACCAAACTCATCATCAAAATTATATCACAATCATTTTTGTCATAAAAAAATACAACTAACCACTGCACAAATTCAACACCCGTTATTGAATTCACTTCAAAATCACACCACATCAATAGATTTTAATGTTTATCAAAATTAACCGCCATACACTGTCAATATTGAAATTCGCAACAACAATTGTAACAAAATTTTATTTTCACCCCAAATTGCTTTGTTAAATCATTCACAACCGGATCCATTATCGTTGTCACCATAAAAAATAATCAATCCATAAACGTAAACCCAACATTCATGACCAAAATTGATAGCAACTTCATTGTCAATTATAAAAATAAAGACATACCACCTTCAATTTTATCAATCAATCATTAAATTCCTTAGTATTGCGAATTTCGTTCAAGTTCGAGACAGAGAATGGTGAAAATAAGAAGTCGATTAGTAAAAAAAATGAAGTGGTTTTGATTAAAAAAAAAATAGAGAAGAGAAGATTAATGTCATAAAGAAAAAAAAATAAGTAGTAAAGGTTATTCATGGAGAATGTACAAAGAGGAAGTGATTTTCGTTTTTTTTTTCTTTAATTTAACTCATGGACGCGCTTTTCTTCTTTTTCTTTTTACTTTTTTTCCACATCAGCTTTTAAGGTGGAAATAAATTTACTTTTACGTAGTACAAGTGTGTAATAGGCCGTTGCAATAGTTTGAGTGTGTAAGTGACTTTTCAAGTATAGTTTAGGGTGATTTTGATGACTTTTCCCTAAAAGAATTAATTTGATTAAGATATTTGATCAATTAATTTACACATTTGCATTTTAAATATTATGCAGTCTTTTCTTCTCACATGAATCTTTGTTTTTCTCCTTGATTTTGGCCAGGTAAAAGTATTAGTTGAAAATTCTTAATAATACTTTTTCTTTTTATAGTATATAAAAATACTTTTCTTTTGATATGTTACAAAGTGTTTTTCTTATTCACACGTATTTTCTACATTGTTTATACATATCTCTTCAATATTTTTATAACAATAGAATTTTTTATATACCTAATATACATACATCTTTTACATTATTACAAAGAGAAAATACCCAATAACCCCCCTGAACTATACCCATAAAGGTTGTGTCACACCCCAACTTAAAGGGGGTCCTATTACCCCCCAGAACTAATTAAAAGTGTAATTTTGACACCCTTAGTGCCTATGTGGCACATACATGGCACACACGTGTGCCTACATAGACACTTCAGTGTGTTGTGCCATGTATGTGCCACGTAGGCACTAAGGGTGTCAAAATTATACTTTTAATTAGTTCAGGAGGGTAATAGGACCCCGTTTAAGTTAAGGTGTGTCACAACCTTTTTAGGTATAGTTCAGGGGGGTAATTGGGTATTATCTCTATTACAAATATTAATATTTTTTTAGAAATTTTTTTTTTACCTCCTCTCACTTTGATAAATTTAGTCTAGCTAGTTGCCATATTTGTGGATTCTGAAGGGTGTCTTACCCCTTTTCTTCGGAGTAATTTGAACTCATACCTAAAATCTAAATTGATTTTCGTAGACTAAAACATAAGTCATACGTGTTAATAATTAAATAGGTTTCCTTATTTTCCTTAAAAATTAGGTGGCGAGTCTATACAATATCCAATTCTTTTAGAATCCATAGGTCATGTTTTGTTTAACCTTGGTTAAAACATAGCATGACAGATACTAATGTTGTTTTACCACCTTTTTTGGATTTTGTGCATGTTGTTAGAGAGATTATGGACATGTTTTCTTTGAACTTACCTGGCATGCCTCCAGAAGGGATATTGATTTTGCCATTGATGTTAAGTCGTGCACTAAGCCTATTTCTTTTTCTCCCTATAGATTGGATTTGATGGAATTAAAGGAATTTAAGAAACAATAGCAGGATATGTTGAGTAAGAGTTTCATTATACTAAGTGTGTCTCCTTGGGGCGCACCTATTTTATTTGTCAAGAAGAAATATGGATTTATGCACATGTGTATTAACTATTGATAATTAAATAAAGTGGCTATCAAGAACAAGTGTCCTTTTTCTCATATTTGATGATTTTTTTTGTCAGCTTTAATATGCTTCAGTATTTTCTAAGATCGACTTGAGAACTGGTTATCATTAATCAAATATTAGAGCTTTGGATGTTCCAAAGGGAGCTTTATGAATGTGGTATGAACATTATGAGTTCTTGATTATGTATTTTGGGCAAACTAGTGCATCGACAACGTTTATAGAGTTGATGAATAGGGTATTTCAATCTGATTATGATTATTTTGTGATTGTGTTCATCAATGATATCTTGATTTATTCCAAGAAAATGAGGCATACCCTGCGAGGCACTTGAGGATTGTACTTTAAAGATTGAGAGATAAGAAGTTGTACGCCAAGTTATCCAAGTGTGAGTTTTGGTTAAAGCTTGTTTCTTTCTTAGGTCATGTTGTGATGATCGGTGGTATTATCATCGATCTGGCCAAGATAGTAGAGGTTTGTTGTTTGGCTGGGATATTTCTCCTACTGAGAGTTGGAGTTATTGTCTTAGTAGGCTATTATAAATCTAAAGAAAGAAGTCAAACAAGACATCCAAGACATCCTAATACTGTCCACAAAATCCTCTAAACCCAAAATAACAACTAAGTCGGGACATGCCCCTAACTATGACAAAAAGAATCCAAAAATACTAAGACAATAAAGAAAGAACAATAAAATAACAGGGCCTTCTGAAGGATAGAGGCTCACCACTTCACAACTGATCAACAGAAGCACCCAACCACCTAATGTTGCATAGGAGCAACAGAAAAGTTCTCCAAACCTACATCATGAAACGATGCAGCATCCAGGGATGGTCAGTGGGAGAGCAGTGGCATGTAAATCGAGGGATAACATAATGCATTTACCAAAATTCTGCCATAAACCATATGCACAACATTTATATATATATTTATATAGGATGCCAGTATAGGGGAAAGGGTCAATTAACATGATAGTATAAAACATTATCCTAAACTATGTAGCTAGTTTGCTTCGTCCTAATGGTACCCATGGGCTATATGAGTTCGGATCCCCCTGTCGGAAGGGCCCAATCCATGTTAGCCGCATGTAACGAAGAATGGCTAAAGAAACCAAGGCGATAGCTGTTCAAAATATAATAAGTATCCATACACATGGTCATATAGACAACAAACATTGGAAAATGTGGTTTCCAGCATTGGTCCCCCAGGACTACACCTTCACGGTAAGCTACACAATTCCCTTTAAGCCCAAATTAAAATAATTTGCACATAAACCAACCATTTAACCAAGGAGTCATTTATTTAGACATTTACCAACTTGGTATAATCATACCAATATGCGTGTGAGCTAATTCAATTTTGTCTAACCAGTCTATTTAACTATTAGACTCCCGGCCACCAAGGCCATTCTAAATCTATTTATCCATTAATGCAATGCAATACTTTAAAAAATTAATTAAATTATGTAAAAATCCATATTCAAAACCAACTTTAAAATATGGGTTAAGGTTAATACCATTACCAGGCCAAAAATTCATGAATTTTGATGAAACCTATGTCACCTATTTCAACCATAATCACAATGCACCAATTTAGTCCCAAAACCATCAATTAAAGCATGAATAATCCATTTAAAACATGGGACAAGTAATTCAAGTGGTAACAACCAAAAACCCTCAACCCAATTGCAAATCCATCAATTCAAATCACATGAATATTTAATAAATTGATGTGGCAACGTAAAATTCAAGTTAAAGAAAGAGAAACATGCCTGAAATATAGAAGAAATTGAAGAGAAATCAAAGTTTGGATCCCGAAGTATTGATTTCTTACAAAAACCTTGAACTTTATTGGTTTGGGAGTTAAAGAAGAAAAGAATGACGTTTGATCTTGTTAATTGAAGGGAAAAGGGTCAATTTGTTTTTTTAAAGTTGTTTGAAGTGTAAAGGACCAAAAAGCCCCTTACCGTAAGTTAAAAAAATTTGAAAGAAATTAACATAGAAGCATGGCACTCCACTATCGCGGAGGGTAGCCTCCGTTCCACACTCCTATCGCTGAGCATAAGTGGCGTGGCACGCCACTATTATGGACCCTCACTACCTCAAGGTCCCAAAATGACCTTGAACCCCTTCCAAAAATTTTACAACTTTTCTAAGACACCCTTTTGACATCCATTAACACAATTCAAGTAAAAAATTAATGTTACACATACGGGAGGGTCAAAAATAAATTCATCAAAATTTTACGGGGTCTTACATTACCCCCCCCCCCCAGATCATTCGTCTTCGAAAGAGAAGTTAGGACATTTTTGCATGATAATAGAAAGAACATAATAGAATCCAAGAAAAATTTCCAAAAGCGACAAGAGGTAAATGAAATTCATACCTTAAGCACTTTCATCCAACATTGGAAACAAGAATGGGTACTTGGATTTCATATCTTCTTCACATTCCCAAGTAGCTTCTTCTATCTTTTGATTTCTCCAAAGAACCTTCACCAAAGCTATGTCCTTTGTCCTCAACCTACAGACTTATCTATCCAGTATCTCAATCGAGACTTTCTCATAAAATGACAAATCCTTAACACCTACATCCTTAACTGGCACTATCAAAGAAGGGTCACCCACGCACTTCTTAAGTATGGACACATGGAAAATAAGATGAATAAAGCCAATCTTTCTGGTAAGTCTAATTCATACGCGATATTTTTGATTGCCCTTACAATTTGATATGGACTAATGTAATAGGGACTAAGCTTCCTCTTCTTCCTAAATCTCATGACTCCTTTATTAGGAGAAACCTTTAATAATACCCAATAACTCACTTTAAACTCTAACTCACTCTACCTTATATCCATATAAGACTTTTGGAAAGAAGTGAGCAGACTTAGTCATCCTATCCACAATGACCCAAATGGAATCATACTGATTTCGAGAGTGCAGAAGAGCAGTGACAAAATCTTTATTAATCATCTCCCACTTTGACAAGGGAAATTCTATCTCTTAGGACATACACCCAGACCTCATATATTCTACCTTGACATGCTGACACACCATATACTTAGCAACGAAATTCTCCACATCTATCTTCATATTATTCCACCAGTTTATTCCCTTCAAGTCATGATACATTTTGGTTGAACCCAGATAAACTGTATATCTAGACTCATGAGCCTCAGCCAAAATTCTTTCTCGCAACCCATCTACATCAGGGACACACAACGTTCCTTGATACCTCAAGATGTAGTATCCCCAATCTCAAAAGCCATAACCTTTTATTGACCCACATCATCCTTGATTTGCATAAGTATGGGATCCATCACCAATTTCTCCTTAACCTCAGCACCAGAGACAACCACTTTTTGAATAATCACTCCTCCATCCTTAGAGTCCAAAAGACAAACTCTGAAGTTAGCCAGCCTGTGAATATCCTTTACCAACCCTCTCTTCTCTTCCCCAACCTGATATAAGCTCCTCATACACAACCTACTGAGAGCATCAACAACAACATTAACTTTACCAAGATAGTATTGCAAACTCATGTCATAATCCTTAAGCAACTCGAGCCACCACTTTTGCCTAAGATTTAATTTCTTCTGCATAAACACAGACTACAAGCTCTTATGGTCTAAATAAATATTGACATGCACCCCATACAAATAATGGTGCCAAATCTTCTAATAAAAGACCACAACTGCTAACTCTAGATCGTGAGTTGGTTAATTCCTCTCATAAACCTTAAGCTACCTAAAAGTATAGGCTATACCTTACCATGATGCATCAACACACAACCGAGTCCCACACGAGATGCATCAAAATATACAACAAACTCCTCAGTACCCTCGGGTAGGTCAAAATAGATGCAAAAGTTAACTTATCCTTTCATTTCTTAAAACTATCCTCACAAGCATTGGACCACAAAAACTTAACCTTATTCTGAGTTAACTTTGTCAATGGAGAAGCAATAGATGAGAAACTCTCTACAAACCTTCTATAGTACCCAACCAAGCCCAAAAAACTCCTAATGTTAGTTGGAGTCGTGGATCTAGCCCACTTCTTAATTGCCTCAACTTTCTGGGAATCCAACTTGATCCCTTCACTAGAAACAATATGCTCGAGAAAAGTCACAACACTTAACCAAAATTCACACTTAGAAAATTTTACATATAATTTCTGGTCCTTAAGAGTTTGTAACATAATTCGAAGGTGATTGGCATGATCCTCCTCACTTTTAGAGTACACCAAGATGTCGTCAATGAAGACAATAACAAACGAATCCAAAAACTACCCGAATAGCCGATTGATAAGGTCCATAAAAGTAGATAGAGTATTAGACAACCCAAATGACATAACCAAAAACTCATAATGGTCATACCGGATTCAAAAAGTAGTCTTAAGAATATCGAACTCCCTAATTTTCAATTGTTGATAGCTCAAACGAATATCAATCTTAGAGAAACACCTAGCACCCTGAAACTGGTTGAAAAGGTCATCAATTCTAGGAAGAGGGTACTTAATTTTCACTGTAGCCTTATTGAACTAATGATAGTCTATACATATTTGAGAAGACCCATCTTTCTTTCGCACGAAAAGAATAGGATCACCCCACTGAGAAACACTAGGATCGATGAAACCCTTATCAAGAAGATCCTTTAACTTCTTCTTTAGTTCTATTGTAACTATTCTATAAGGAAGAATGGAAATGGTACATGTGTTGGGTAGATCAATCCCAAAGTCGATTTCTCTATCTGGAGGAATTCCAGGAAGATCATCGGGAAAAACTTTAAGAAATCCATTAACCACAGGGATGGATAGCAAGGAGGGACTCTTAGAGTTAGAATCCTTAACCTGAACTAGATAATACAGAAACCCTTTGAAAATTATTTTCTGAGCTCTAAGATAAGAAATAAACTTCCCCTTGGGTACTAAGGAATTCCCCTCCCATTCAATCACCAGTTTATTAGGAAAATAAAAACTGACTATTGGGGGTACTACAATTTAGATAAGCATAGCATAAATAGAGTCAATCCATCCCTAAGATTATATCAAAATCTACCATGTCAAGTTCTATCAAATATACCAACGTTTCCCTATAAAGAATAGACACCACACAACCCCTATGGATCTTTCTAGCAATAATAGACTCACCCACAAGAGTAGAAATAGAAAAGGGATCAGAAATACTTTCAAGACCAAAACCAAAATACACAGCCACATAAAGGGTCACATAAGATAGGGTAGAACCCAAATCAAGTAAACAATAAACATTATAAGAGAAGAGTTGTAACATACCAATAATAATATTTGGGGACGCCTCAAGTTCTTGATGAGTAGTAAACGCATAGAGGCGATTTTGGCCATTATTGATACTTGAAGTGGCGCCTTTAGGTGGAAAAGCCAAAGAAGTAGCGATCGGGACTTTATTAGCTCCAGTGGAAACTTTCGCTATGGGAAAATTCCACCGTAGATGACTAGGCTGACCGCTATTAAAACATAAGTTCCTCCCCTCCTCATAATATTCATAGTAAAACTTTCTGCAAAAATTACAAGAAGGATAAGGTGGGGCTGATTGAGCTCTACTTACCTGAAATTGGGCACCCTGTGCCTTAGGACCACCACTAGCTTAAAAACAATGATTACCTAAAGTCTTAGGATAAGAAGCACTGGATATAGAATAATAATTTCCCTAATTCTTCTTCTTAATCCACTACCTACCATCCCTCTAACTATTTTGCTCATTTTCATTCTACTTTACATACCTAAATTTCCTACTCTACCTTTCTCTCATCTCCACCTGCTTCTCTTTTTTATTGTTCACCTGCTGCATATAAGCTACCAACCTGGATATATCCATATCATTATTCGTCATGGCAGCCTTACACTTTAACACCAATTCATGGGACAAACTAAAAACAAATTTCCTTATTTGGATCTTATATTAGACACCAACTTTGAAGCATAATAGGATAGTTGTTGGAAATTCAGTGCGTACTCCTTAAAACTTATCTTACCCTACTTCAAGTTCACAAACTTTTCCACCTTAGCTTCCCTCAACTCCTAAGGAAATAAGTGATAAAAAATAGCACCTAAAAACTCATCCCACATCATCATCTCAGCACTATCACCCCTTATTTTTTCCCACTCCTCATACCACTGGTAAGCCACACCATTCAACTGATAAGAAATAAACTCCACACCTTCTGAATCAGTCGCATACATCACCATAAAGATCCATCTCATCAATAAACCTCTGAGGATCCTCTTAACCTTAGAGCCTGTAAAAATTGGGGGATTTAACCTCATGAACTGGCCAACCCGGGTCACCTCAAATGAATTAGCAACAAGACCAACATGA
The DNA here is from genome assembly GCA_030864215.1 of Capsicum pubescens. Taxonomy (NCBI): domain Eukaryota; kingdom Viridiplantae; phylum Streptophyta; class Magnoliopsida; order Solanales; family Solanaceae; genus Capsicum; species Capsicum pubescens. Next base: position 224,299,083 of record CM061542.1, on the reverse strand, counting down.
TAAAGTTGATGGGACTGTGATGCCACCAGCTGGACAATAATATGAATAGACTGATGAAACTTCGCATTAGAGATACCTCACTAAGGTGAGTGAGCATAAGTATCACCAAGCCCGAGGAGGACTAGTAGGGACTGGTGGAACCCTACGTGGAGTAGTAAAGTCAGGAGTAGGGACCCCAGACCAGGTCTATACTCTATAAGTAAGGAGAATTCCCTCTATATTTTCCTCAGGTAGGATAGAGGTTCCAACAAAGTTTCTACGACTGTCAGATCTTTGGGAAGGCATGATCTGAAACGTGAGTAAGCTAGGAGTTAGAGACATTTCATAGAAACTAGACTCTATAGACTGAAATAGAACACAAGAAAGGTTAATATTCCTAAATTCCTTGTAGTCTCCCCCTTATAAATATGGTGCTCTACACACCCATAAAAGGGACTTTACTCGACACAAATTTGTGGACAGCTAATGACCCTAAACAGCGCTCGATACCAAGCTTGTGATGACCCGAACCTAGACCTGTACATAACGAACAACCTCCATACAACCATGGGCCAGAGACAACCCCCTCAGCCTTACCTCAAGAGCAAATAAATGTAAATAATAAAATCCAAAAAAGTCTATGTAAGACATATAAATCCAAAAAAATATAAGAGTCAAACAAGACATCCAAGGCATCCCAATACTATCCACAAAAGCTTCTAAACCAAAAATAAAAACTATGTCAGAGCATGCCCCCAACTATGAAAAAATGAATCCTAATATACTAAGATAATAAAGAAAGAACAAAGAAATAACAGGGTCTTCTAAAGGATAGAGGCTCACCACTTCATAGTAGATCAATAGAAGTACCCAACCACCTAATGTTGCATAGGAGCTACAAAAAAGTCCTCCAAACCTACATCATGAAAGATGTATCATCCAAAGATGTCAGTGGGGCGAGCACTGACATGTAACACAAAGGATAGAGATAAAATAATGTATTTACCAAAATCCAACCATAAGCCATGTGCACAACATTTATACATATATATAGGATACTGGGATAGGGGGAAGGGTCAATTAACATGATAGTATAAAACATTAGCCTGAACTATGTAGCTCACTCCTTCCTAAAGACACCCACAGGATATATAGGTCCATCTCCCCTTGTCGAAAGGGCCCCAGTCTATGTTAGTCGCATGTACCAAGGAATGGTTAAAGACACCAAGGTGATATCCATCCAAAATATAATGTGTATCTAGAAACATAGTAATATAAACCCCCATCATCGGCAAACATGGCTTTCAGTGTTAGTCCTCCCGGGACTACACTTTCACGGTGAGCTACACAATTCCTTTTAAGCCCAAATTAAAACAGTTTTCACATAAACCAACCATTTAACGAAGGATTTATTTATTTAGGCACTTACCAACTTGGTATCATCATACAAATATTCTTGCAAGCTAATTGAATTATGCCAAACAGTTCATTTAACCATTAGACTCTCAAGTTCTATTAAAATCCATAACCATGGACACCAAAGGCATTTAAATACATTTATCCATTAATGCAATGCAATACTTTTAAAACATAAATTAAATTATGTAAGAATTCATATTCAAAACTACGTTTACAATATGATTTGAGGTTAATTCCATTACTATACCAAAAATTCATCAATTTTGGTGAAAGCTTGTCAACATCTTAACCAAAATCACAATGCACCAATTCAGTCCCAAAACCATCAATTAAATCATTAATAATCCATTTAAAACATGGGACAGGTAACTCAAGTAATAACAATCAAAAACCCTTAATCCAATTTCAAACCCACTAATTCAAATCACATGAATATTCATTAAATTGATGCCACAATATAAAATTCAAGTTAGGGAAAGAGAAACATGCCTAAAATAAATAAGAAAGCAAAGAGAAATTGAAGTTTGGAGCCTAGAGTATTAAATTCTTATAAAACCCTTAAACTTTCTTGGTTTGGGAGTTAAGGAAGAAAGAATGATGTTTGATCTTGATAACTGAAGGGAATAGGTTCAATTTTGTGTTTTAAAGTCGTTTAAGGGGTAAAGGACCAAAAAGCCCCTCACCTCAAGTAAAAAAATAAAATTGGATGAAATTAACATAGCAGCATGGTACGCTGTTATCGCAGAAGGTAGCCTCCATTCCACATTTCTATCATGGAGCGTAAGTGGCATGGCATGCCACTATCGCAGACCCTCACTGCCTTGGGGTTCCAAAATGACCTCAACCCCTTCCAAAAATTCTAAAACTTTTCCAAAACACCCTTTTAATATCCAATAACATAATTCAAGTAAAAAATTAACGTTACATACATGGGAGGGTCCAAAAAAAATTCCTTAAAATTGTATAGGGTTTTATAGAAGGTGAACTATAATGCAGAGAAGTTGGACAAGATCTAATTTATGAAATTATTCGCTTGCATGGTGTACTTATCTCCATTATTTCTAATAGAGGTACTCAATTTACCTTAAAATTTTGGAGTTTAATGCAGAAAGAGTTAGGTACTTAGGTTGAGATGAGCACCACTTTTCACCCTCAGAAAGATGGCCAGTCATAGTAGACTATTTAGGTTTTTTAGTACATTCTTAGAGAGCATGTTATAGATTTTGGTAGTCATTGGAACCAATCCCTTCCCTTAGTAGAGTTAGCCTACAAGAATAGCTACCATTCCAACATCTAGATGGCACCTTTTGAGACTTTATATGTGTGAAGGTGTAGATCCACCATGTGATAAGTTTGATTCATTTGAAATTAGGCCTTGGGGAACTGATTTGTTGTGAGACTCAATGGATCAAGGATGATTGATTCAAAAGAGTCTTGTGGCTTCCTAAATTAAGAAAAATAATTATGACAATCGATGAGTTCATGATGTAGCATTCATGCTTGTTGAGCTAATTTTGCTGAAGGTATCACCCGTAGAGGGTGTACTGAGATTTGAGAAGAAAGAGATCTTAGTTTGAGGTTTTTTGGCCTTTAGAGATTCATGAGAAGTTTGGAGATATAGTATATAGATTATCTTTTCCTCTACATCTATAAGTTGTTTATCTAGTATTCTATGTCTCTATGTTGAATTGATACTAACCTGATGATTCTCATATGATCTAGAAGGATTCAAGTACATTAGGTCATGATTTTTCCTTTGAAGAGAAGTCTATTACTAATTAGATAGGCAGACTAGAAAGTTGATATCGAAGCATATTGATTCTATGAAGGTTCAATCGACATGTTGAATTGAGGAGGGTACGTGGGTAGTTGAGTCTCATATAAGGAGAAGATACCCCCAACTTTTTCCCTATTAAGGTACTTTATTTACTTTTTCATTAGAGGACGAACGTGTGTTTTAGTGGGTATTGTCACTACCCAAACCTGAGCATGGCCATGATAGACAATCTCAAGCCTACCATGGGCTGGATACAACCCTTCCTTAGCCTAACCTTAAGAGCACATAAATGTAAATAGTGGAAGGCAATAAAAATAATAAGAAGAAGAAGAATAAGTAAGTCAAATGGAAATTCTAAGAATCCCAAACAAACGACCATAAATCCCAATACTTTTCCACAAAAACCTCTAAAATTAGAAGTACCAACTAAGTTGGGATATGCCCCCAACTATAACAAAAGAAATCCATAAACACTAGAATGATGAAAGAAACCAAATGAAATAATCGAGCCTTTCGAAGGATGGAGGCGCACCACTTCACAGTTGATCAATAGGAATACCAACCACCTAATGCTACACAGGATCAACAAAAAAGTCCTCTGAACCTATATCATGAAAATATGTCGCATTCGAGGACAATTAGTGGGGAGAGCACTAGCATGTAACTCATGGAAAAAGGATAAAATAATGATATTGTCAAAACCAGTAAAAACCACATGCACAACATTTATATATACATATATAGGATACCGATATAGGGACAAGGGTCATGAATATGAGAGTTTAAACCATTATCCTAAAATGTGTAGCTCATTCCATCCTAAAGGCACCCATGGTCTATATAGGTCTAGTTTTCCCTACTGGAAGGGCCCTAGTGCGTGTTATCCACACGAATTGAGGAAATCAAAAAAAGGCTTAGGACACCAAGGTGATAGTCATCCAAAAATAAAGTGTCAGTCCTCCCCGAGACTACCCATTCACAGTGAGCTACACATCCCCTTTAAGCCTAAATTAAAGTAGTTTGCACATAAACTCAACCATGAACCAAGGAGATATTTATTAAGTCATTTACCAACTTAGAATCATCATACCAATATGCTTTCAAGATGATATAATTATTCTATAATACCCCGAACTTTCTTTAAGTCGAGTTTTATCCTTAAGAAGAGTAAGGGCTGACTTCCCAAGTGAGAAATATTTTAAATCGTGTAGAATTTCCCTAATATCAATTTTTTCATGTGGATAATTGAATAAGATTTCCATCGATACCAATTTCGTGAAAATCCGATATCGGGGTAAAAAGTTATGGACGTTTTACAGAAAGCAGTCTGAACTTACCTAGGTGCGACGGAGAAATCCGATGGACCGTCGAGCTAGTGCTGGACCGTCACCCAGACCATCGTAATAGAGGCAGTGAGTCCACTCTCTATCTAAGTGTGATGGAGAGGTCTGATAGATCATTGAGCTAGCGACAGACCATCGCCCGAGCCGTTGTAAACGAGATAGTGAACCCAATTCTGGCCCAGGTGCGACGGTCTATCAGGCCCTCAACGGACCATCGCACCCACCTTCACATATCCAGTTCAATGATTTTTAGTTGTTTTAGAAAGGGCTTTTAGGTCTTTTTCCACCCCTTTTAACACCTGTTTATATCAGATCATGGCTTATAACTCCATATTCATCTATAACATCAAAAGCTAGGGTTTCTTTTAAGATAAAAAAAAACTAAGAACAAGATCAAAACCCTTATTAAAGAAAACTTAAGAAACCAAGAATCTCTCCAAGAACCTTCAAGAAAAATTCTCCTAAGTTATGTTAGATGTTGGTTCTTGGGTTCCTTCCACCCAAGAAGTTCAAGAATTTTTTTCAAAATTACAAAGTTTATGTATTTATGAGATTCATGATTTATGTGTATTGAAGTTCATAATTATGTGTTATTGAGATTTAATTCATGATTTAGACTACAGGTATTAAGAATTGATTCTAGCATGTGATTAATTGTGTGATGTTCATGATAAACCCTCTTCAAGTTGTATGTTGGTTGATGAAATCATGATACTTAGGTGTAGTATTTGTTGTATAACCAAAGCATGCTCCCCATATGTTTGATAAAATGCTTGTGTGAAGGAAATAGGGTCATTATAACATGTTGACAAGAAATCCCCAAATTGTGTATAAATTCATGTATGCCAAGTATTTGTTGAAATGCTTTAGTGATTGTAATAGTGAAGAAAGTCCATTGTTATGGTTATTCAAGAATGGTTATGTTTAACTTTTATGTTATCGAGTCTTGGGGGTATTTATACCCGACAAATTAGCTGCAAGTCTAGAGCCAGTGTCAGTTTTAAGATACTCTTAATCAAGCCTTGATCAGTAGAATTCAGAAAGTTACAGAACTTAAGGAAATTTAGTGATCTCAGTATAAGTGCAATCTAGTCTCAGTATCAGTCTAATCCGATGTAGTATTCAGTTCTGACTCAATAGAATTCAGAAGTAATCAGTATTTAGTAGTACTCAGTAGTATTCATATTCATCTCAAACTTTAGTAAGACTCAGTAGGCTAGCAAGAATTCAGTAGCAGTTAGCCAGATAGTAGAATCCAAGTGACATTCCATCAGATAACGGAACCAAGTGAACTCAGTCAGATCAGTCAAGAAATATGAACAGTAATAGATTCAGCTCAGTCTAAGTTCAGTTAAGAATCAGTTTCGAGTCCTCCAGTTGGGAGTAGGAACTAGCACTGAGCGAGTGCAGGGATGACGGCTTCCCCGTTAGAGAGGTAGAGTCCTTAGTAACAGTCCCTGAACTCCAAAACTGTGTAGCCAGTGCAGGACCAGGAGTCACATGTTAGATTAAGGCTTAACTATCATACTGCTTTAGGCTTGACTTCCTGTTCAGGGTCACCCGTTAGAGAGGCTTGACCATAGTAGAGGTCTTTATCCGTGGCATGGTATTGACACCCTTCCAGCTGGGGTTACAAGTTGGAACTTAGATACAGTCACCCATCTCAGTAAGGAACTTAGATAGTTCCATAGATTCAAAGACCACCTGCTAGATAGTCCTGGTCTCACATAAAGTTAATCAGTATCAGTACTAATAGATCCATACATCACCCATTAGATAGGCCTGATATCAAACTCAGTCCATCATTTCTATTATTAAAAGGTTCAGAGATCTTCCGCTAGATAGGTATGATCTCAGATACAATTATTCCTTATCATTATTAGTAGATTCAGAGATCATCTGTTAGAGAGGTTTGATCTCAGATTTAGTCAGTAGATAGTAGCAAGCTAAGAACTCAGTTATTGATATGAGTAGATTCAGTTATTCAGTATTCCAAAGTTAGTAAACTCAGATATCAATATTAGTAGACCCAGTCATCAGTAAGTCAGTATTTAGAAACCAGTATTCAGAGTTCGTAATCAGTGTTACTGTGATTCCAGTTTTGGTTTGTGCGTTTATGCATATATCCTTATTCAGTATTCTCATGATATTCAGTTAAGTAATGTTCATGCATAAGACCTTGCATTCATCCTTACCTTATCTAGCATACCAGTACATTCAAAGTACTAATGCATACTTTCCTTCACTATGGTGTCTTATACCATAGGTTTAGACGTACGGGATCCAGAGCACCCATAGTAGTCCAGACTCAGTCAGCAGCAGTAGACGTAGCAGTGAGCCCTCTTCATTTGAGAATGATCCGTATTTTATTATTGCATTAGATTCAGTTTATTTTTAGTAGACAGAGTTAGTTGGGGACATATCCCATCAACTCCACAGTTCAGACAGTTTGGAGCCTTTTCAGACAAATGTATCAGTATTCGTTTTCAGTTTTGAGTATTTTAGATGTTTCAAACCTTATGGAAAGATTCCGCCAGTTTTCCACATTTATTTTAGGATATTATGCAGTGCTCAGGTAGATATTTCATAAAAGGGTTAGCTTGTGGTCCTTCAGGATCATGAGCACCGTGTGGCATTCCGGTTTTAAAAAATTGAGGTGTTACATATTCCCAATCAATCCATTTAACCATTAGATTCCCAAGTTCCATTTAAATTCCAAAACCATGGCCACCAAGGGCATTCCAAAACCATTTTTACCATCCATCTCCTTTAATACAATGCAATGTTGCAAAAGTAAGTTAAATAATGTAAATTGCATGTTCAAAAATAAGATTTTTAATGTGGATTGAGGTTAATGCCATTACCAAGACAAAAATCTATCAATTTAGGGAGACCCATGTCGCCCATTCCAACTGTTACCACAATGCACAAATTTAGTCCCAAAAACAATAAATTAAAGCATGAATCATCAATTTAAAACATAGGGAAAAGTAATTCAGCTAATACCAGACAAAATTCTCAACCCAATTTCGAACCCATCAATTCAAATCACATGAATAATGATTAAATAAATACCACATTGTAAAATTACAAGTTAGGAATGAGCAACATGCCTGAAATACCAAAGAATTTGAAGAGAAATCAAAGTTGGAGCTTGAATGGTGAATTCTCTGTAAAACCCTTAAGTTTTCTTGGGTTGGGAGTTAAAGAAGAAAAGAATGGAGTTTGATTTATGAAAACTAAATGAAAAGGGTCACTTTAATGTTATAAGGTCGTTCAAGGGGTAAAAAGACCAAAAGCCCCTCACCCCAAGTGAAAAAAAACAAAAACTGGATGAAAATTACATAGAAGCAAAGAACGCCACTATAGAGGAGCTTAGCCTCCGTTCTACGCCCATTTTCCAGAGGCTAAGTGGCATGAAACACCACTATCGTGGAGGCTTACTATCTCGGGTTCCCAAAAAGGCCCTGAACCCCTTCCAAAAATTCCAAACTTTCCCAAATCACCCTTTTAATACCCCTTAACATAATTCAAGTCAAAAATTGATATTACACAAGCAGGAGGCTCAAAAATAAAATGGTTAGAATTTTGCGGGGTTTTACATTATCCCCTCTTTGGATTATTCATCCCCGAATGAGGAGTTAGGACACTTTTAGCACGATAATAGCAAGAATGTAGCAGAATCCCAAAAAAAATTCAGAGTACGACAAGAGAGAGAATAAAAATCATAACTTAAGCATTTTCACCTAACACGGGAAATAAGAACAAGTACTTGGCTCTCATATCTTCCTAAACTTCCCATGTATCTTCCTCTTTTTTTTGGTTCCTCAAAAGGACCTTCACTAGTGCTATATCCTTAGTTCTTAATTTATGAACATTCCTATCCAATATTTCAATAGGGACTTCTCATAAGACAAAGAATTCGTAACACCAACACTCTCAATAGGAACTATCAAATATGGATCACCCACACACATTTTCAACATAGACACATGGAAAACTGAATGAATCAAATCCAAACTCACTGGAAAATCTAACTTGTAAGCGACATTCTCAATTTTACTTAAAATCTGATACGGACCAATGTAACGAGGACTAAGATTCCCTTTATTCCCAAATCTCATGAACCCATTCATAGGAGAAACCTTCAATAATACCCAATCACTTACTTCAAAGTCTAACACCATTCACCTCATATCTGCATTAGACTTTTGGCGACTCAAGTAGTCTTAAATATTTCCTTAATAAAATTTACCTTCTCCATGGCTTAATGAACCATGTTAGAACCAAAAAACATAGTCTCACAAAATTCAAACCACCCAATAGAAGATTTACACCATCTATCATAGAGAGCCTCGAAATAAGCCATTTAAATGCTTGAATGATAACTGTTGTTAGAAGCAAACTTAATAAGAGGCAAGTGGTTAATATAAATTCCCCTAAAATCAATCAAGCAGGCCCTTAGCATATCCTCCAATGTCTGAATAATCTACTCTGCTTGTCCATCCATCTGAGGGTGGAAAACGGTGCTAAGGTTCACCTGATCACCCAAACCTTTCCAAAAAAAATGCCAAAACTGAGAAGAAAACTACGTACCTCGGTCTAAAATGATGGACACCAGTTCCCCATGCAACCTTACTATCTTTTAAATAAACAACTTAACATAATCCTCTCCTGAGTTGTTAGTCATCACCGACAAGAAGTGAGCAGATGTAGTGATCCTATCCACAATAACCCAAATAGAATCATACTGGTTGTGAGACCGTTGTGAACCCATAAAGAAATCCATATTTATTATCTCCCACTTCCATATGGGAAACTCTATCTCTTGATATATTCCATGAGGCCTCAAATGCTCAACTTTTACTTGCTAACAAATGATATGCTATAGAAATATAGCATTTTTGACTCTTAAAACTATGAAAATATGCAAGTGTCTGAGGTTATTTTGTTAGATATGATGCATTTTGGGTATGTTTTTTAGGAAATCATGTTTTGGATGCTAAGTTTGTGAAAAATATGAAAAAGGTATTTTTGGATACTTACTGGAGAAATTATGGATGTTTGAAACACTTTTTGGCTTAGTCATGATCAAACCATGTGCAGAAATTAAAAAAGAGCTGAAAAGATGACTCCGGGAACTTGATAAGTCAACATGTAGACCGCAAGGAGAACATATGGACCACATGTAGGTAAAGTAAGTACCAGAAGTCCAAAATCTTGAGATATACCCTCCTACTGGCTGCAAGTACTACTTACGCCCAAGAACAGGGAGCAAGTAGAGACCATAAGTGGCCACCGACCCTTTTTTCTCCTATTATGTCCGGGATTTGATTTTAGGGTTTCTTCATGTACTATAAATACCCCTTATGTGTTTTTAGTAGAAGTTACGCACTTTTAATACTCACAAACGTATTTTGATTCCAAGGTTAGATTTTGATCTTGGGATTCTCTTGTATTAACTTCAGTTGATTAATACAATCACGGTTGTGGGTTTTCTACTTATTATTGTGATATATATATGCTTTTGATCATGAACATTGTTGATTACTTCATGAGTATGAGCGGCTAAAAATCCATAGCTAGGGTTGTAGAAATTCTGCCAGATTAACGAAGTACAGGAAGTGCTATTATTGTTCTGAACCGATAACTTTGCATGTATTGTTTTCTCCTCAATATAATAGTTTTTTTAATAGGTGTACACGTTTGAATCCTGCCTAGATTATTGATACTTACTCCAAAAGAGTAGTAGTGACTAGGAAAAGAGAAGGACAATAGTAATTTAGAGTTTAGCTGTCGATCCATACTTCTAGGTTTTATCTACGTAAGATGGTTAGATTTCATCTAATAACTAGAGACTTAAAAGGTAATAGTTAACTGGGATCAAGATAAGGGTTAGTACGGCGATATCCTGAGACTCAAAAGGTAAATGATGCAATTTTTCTGGTCATCCCAAAGACTGTAGAAGGTACATAACTTATCGATTCTATATGCAAGGTATTAGGTTGGTTCAATAAATAATGATAAGCCTATGTATTTGAGAAGCTAGGGGGGAAACAATCCTAGTGTTTACTTACGACTGATTACAACCGAAGTTGATATTTGCTACTAATTCAATATTGATACTCAAAACCCCCATTTATTTTTCCAGTTCTGCCTGTTGATTATAATGGCTGAGAGCCATGATTCCATGTATTTCCTTAGGATTCAACCCCAACCTTGTTGGGTTATTATATTTGGCAGCAACCGTATCATCTTTTGAGAGGAGGTGTAGCTTAGACTGTCACGCCTCAAATCCTATTGGGACAGACAGGCACCCGTAGCCATAAAGGCCCGAGAGAACCAATTCATAACCTTATACTTCCCATGCATATAACTGTAACAACCAAATGTTCTGATAGCATAATATTATGTATCGATGAAATTAACTACACATACACTCCCAAAACTGATATGTACAGCACTTGGCCGGTGGGGCCACCATGTCTAAAATCAGGACACTACCATAACTTTACATTAGTCTACAAAGCCTCTAGAAGATACATAGACTTAGTCAGGGTCGGGACAAACCCCCACCCTACTCTTGACTTACTGTACAATACCAAAATATATGGAGCAGACTCGGAAAGCCCCGAATCAACCTGGAGCTCACCAATAGTCCTTGAACAACCTGCGCTCCTACTAGTGAGTTGTATGAGCTGAAGTGCCTCTGCCTGCAGCATGAAATGCAGGTCCCCCATGAGGGACGTCAGTACGAAAATATGTACTGAATATGTAAGGCAGAAAGTAGCAACACACTTGATACAAAAGCTCAATAGAAATCCAATACAAGTGTATAAGGAGTACTAGTAGACCACCATTATAAATACTTGTGGGACAATGTACATTACATTCATTCTTCATTTTACCTTCTTACTTCATAATCTTTGTAATCCATATAATGCAAATGACCAGCTGATCAGTGGTAAAAAGATAAATTAGGATCGGCCCATGCTAGGCTTACGCCCCTGAGCTGCCACCTATATAAAGATTGGGATTGGCCCATGCTAGGATTATGCCCCTGAGCTGCCACCCACAAATAAAGATATCGAGATTGGCCCATGCTAGGAAAGTGCCCCTGAGCTGTCACTCATCATTTTACAGATTTGCATTACTTAGTTTATTTAGCCTTTGAGATTGTTACTTTGGTGGTCATCACATTATGGTACCTTGAACCAGTAATACGCTAATAAGAGACATGTAAATAGACACTTAATGAAACAACAATGAGGTAGGGAGCCTTTGGCATACAAATAAAGTGTTTAGGAGCTGAAATAACACATGGGTCATATTTGAACAAACGGAGAATTCCTGAAATTTTCTAGTGAAGATAGACACGCAATTTAATAATAAGCATGTATTGAGGTGTTCTAATGCGTTAGAGAGTAGGAAAAAGGTCATTGGATACATGGAGTTTAATATGCTACCATTATGTATCACTTTGTTATAGGATAACCTCGAAAACTTGCTTGAGGGAACAATGGTACGACTTCATGCCAAAGAGTGTGAAATAAGTATGCCTTACATACCTGGTTATTTGACTCCGAAACTAGCCCGACTTGACTTCTCGCCTCTTAGATTACTTATCTACAATAGAATATATGGTAAACTAGTATTAGTAACCAATAAACACATTTGAGGTACTTAATTTCACCCAAAACAGTAACCGGGCAGCAACTATTACTCTATCAAACAAGGGTGTTATTTTAACCCTTTTTCTTTCCTCCAATTACACCCACCTACCATATAGGTTCTTATAAGGTTCACCAAAACCACCTCGACTTCATTACACATTCCAAACAATACGCAAAATAGATTGGACAGCAAGCATTAGTTCGGTGGTGTATCACCACATCTTTCTTCTATAATTCATTACAAACTCATCACACCTTTATCCAAGTTCAACCTGGCAGCCCATAACATACACATACAAAATAGTCCACCAAACAGTCCCAAACCACTTTTATTGTAGCAATCAATTATTGAACTCTTCATCTTTTGAGTTCTCAATAACAAGACATCCATAATCCCCTCTCAAATTCACATATAAGAAAAATAAAATGGGGCAGTCACCTTACCTCAATTCAGCAACTTATTCTTTTAATTGAACTCTTCAAGAGCTTGAACTTTCCTTCACACTTAAACCAAAGAAGAAGAAAAAAAGTTCCTCAATAACAAGGAAACATGAACAAACAGCTTGTTCTATAATCAGCCATATACTTATAGTAAAACACTTATAACTTGTTTCCCTAATCTCCCATGAGATAATTAAACAAAACCTTAAGTGTTTTTCACTTACCTTGGGTTGCAAAGGGGAGGGTTTCTTCAAGAACCCTAAAAGGAAAAATAGGGCTGCTGCTCTTGTTATTTTTGAGAGAGTAGAGAGATTTGCTGAAATATACTCCTTTTTTGTGACTTAAAAGTGAAGTAAAATGACTAGCAACTTGGCCTTTTAAATGCCCTATCTTGTCCACCTCCTTAGCTGCATTTTGGGCCATAAAATTGGTCAAATTGGTCCAAGTAGGTGATGCACCTACTTAAGGGTCCAAGCTGCTGAAACTTCAAAGTAGGTGATGCATCTACTTGCATAATTTCTTGTTGGGCTCAATTATATTTGGGCCTTGGAAGATTGGTGTGTTGGGTCACTTATCCATTTTCTTTTTTTTTTGTTCAATTTGGCCCAAATGAGTATATTAGCATAGACCCAAATCTGATCCATAGCCATGGGTCCATTAATTTGGTTCAAACAACTTAAGTAGGTGACTCACCTACTAGCTTAAATAAGTCAAGCAAGCACCTCAATATTTTGCTCCATTTTCAGCTTCTAATCCCTTTAGTCTAACCTTCAACTTATACACACTTGGTCACTTTAAACTTTAGATTCAAATACTAGCTTACGATTCCAAGTTTAAATAGTTATCTTAACGTTAACTTAGTCGCATCACACTAAACTATAATGGCAGCCTCTATAATTCCATCTACACCATTAATAATTGCATAACAAATCTCATCCGTTACCTATACCATATGGCCATACCAGGTTCCATATAATTAGAATAAGTACAAGCAAGATACGGGATGTTACATCCTTCCCCCCTTAGAAACATTCGTCCTCGAATGTTAGCATAACTGTCCAACCAAAGCAAGTTCAAGACTAAGTTAATATCCTTATTACCATATAGTACCTATATATTTTACACTTACTTGTTATTGTTCCAATTCAGCATCTTGGACTTTTTCTTCGTCTTTGAACAAATGGGGGTACTTGGATTTCATCGCTTCTTCAGTTTCCCACGTGATCTCTTCTACTTGTTGGTTCCTCCAAAGAACTTTTACAAAAGCTATTTCTTTATTCCTCAACTTCTTAACCTGCCGATCTAGAATAGCAATAGGTATTTCCTTATAAGTGAGATCTTCTGTAATTTGTACATCTTCAGTAGGGGTAGTATGAGATGAATCTCCAATGCACTTTCTAAGCATTGAGACGTGAAATACCGGATGAACTGTTGAGAGCTCTTGGGGTAGATCTAATTCATAAGCAACTTGTCCAAACCTCCGAGTAATCTGGTATGGTCCTATATAACGTGGACTTAATTTTCCTTTCTTATCAAATCTCATAACCCCCTTCATTGGTGATACCTTCAAGAATACCCAATCACCTATAGCAAACTCTAGCCCCCTTCTCCTAACATCCGCATATAACTTATGTCTGCTTTGGGCTGTTTCTAGTCGTTGTTGGATCACCTTAACCTTTTCCATAGCTTGATGAACAAGATCTGGCCCGAATAAGGCAGTTTCACCCATTTCAAACCATCCAATGGGTGATCTACACTTTCTTTCATACAAAGCTTTATATGGTGCCATTTTGATACTTGAATGATAGCTATTGTTGTAGGCGAACTCGATGAGAGGTAGATGATCATCCCAACTACCTTTAAAGTCCAATACACAAGCTCGTAGCATATCTTCAAGTGTTTGAATGGTACGTTCTGCTTGTCCATCCGTTTGAGGGTGAAAAGTTGTACTTAGATTCACTTATGTCCCCAAATTTCTCTGAAAAGACTTCCAAAAATTTGCAGTAAATTGAGCTCCTCGATCCGATATAATCGATATTGGAACTCCATGTAGTCGAACTATCTCCTTAATATATAACTTGGCATATTCTCCAACTGTGTAAGTGGTCCTAACCGGTAGAAAGTGTGCTAATTTGGTAAGCCTATCAACTATCACCCATATGGAATCAAACCTTCGAAATGTACAAGGCAAACTAGTGACGAAATCCATGTTGATCATGTCCCACTTCCAGATTGGAAGATCCATACATTGCATATAACCCCCGGGCTTTTGGTGCTCTACTTTAACTCTTTGACAATTTGGACATTCGGCTACAAATTTTGCAATGTTCTTCTTCATGTCACCCCACCAATACATCCCTCTCAAATCATGGTACATTTTTGTTGACCCTGGATGGATAGAATACCTTGAATGATGTGCTTTTGTCATAATCCTCTTTCTTAGCCCGTCTACATCAGGTACACACAATCTATTTTGGCACCGTAGTACCCCTTCTTGCGTAAGATCAAATGCCTTTGTCATACCACATTGCACATTTTCCTTAAGCCGTAATAAAATAGGATCTGCATATTGCTTCTCTTTTACTTCAGTTATTAGTGAAGATTCTGCTGTATTATGCACAATAAACCCTTCATCTGGAGTTTCAAGAAGACGAACCCCCAAATTGGCTAATTGGTGTAGATCCTTAGTCATCCCTTGTATTTCTATAGATGGCTCCATAGCTTTGCGACTTAACGCATCTGCCACCACATTTGCTTTTCCTGGATGATATAAGATATCAATATCATAGTCTTTTAATAATTCAAGCCATCTTCGCTGCCTCAAATTCATGTCCTTCTGATTAAAGATATACGAGAAACTCTTGTGGTCAGTGTATATGTCAACATGAATCCCGTACAGGTAGTGACGCCATATCTTTAAGGCAAATATAACCGCTGCTAGCTCCAGATCATGTGTTGGATAAATTTTCTCATGTGGCCGCAATTGTCTCGAGGCATATGCTATGACTTTACCATGCTGCATCAATACACACCCTAACCCAATTCTTGAAGCATCACAATACACTGCATACCCCTCTGTGCCTTCTGGAAGCACCAATACGGGTGTAGAAGTCAACTTATTCTTCAGATCTTGGAAACTTCTTTCGCATGCATTATTCCATTGAAACTTGGATGCTTTGTGTGTTAGCTTTGTTAAAGGTGCAGAAATTGAAGAAAATCCTTCCACAAACCTTCTATAATAACCTGCCAACCCAAGGAAACTATGAACCTCTGTAGGCGTTATAGGTATTGGCCAGTTCTTCACGGCTTCTATCTTTTGAGTATCAACCTTTATTCCTTCATCAGATACAATATGACCTAAGAATGCCACAGATTTTAACCAAAACTCACATTTAGAGAACTTTGCAAATAGCTTACGATCACGAAGAATCTGCAACACCTGTTGTAAGTGATTGGCATGGTCCTTATTTGATCTCGAATAAACCAGAATATCATCTATAAAAACTATCACAAACACATCCAAGTATGGCTTGAACACCCTATTCATCAAATCCATAAAAGTTGCAGGTGCATTAGTTAGCCCAAAGGACATGACTAGGAAATCGTAATGACCGTACCGTGTTCGAAAAGCTGTCTTGGGTATGTCATTCTCTTTGACCCTCATTTGGTGGTAACCAGATCTTAAATCAATCTTTGAAAACCACTTGGCGCCTTGCAACTGATCAAATAAGTCATCAATTCTCGGAAGGGGATATTTGTTCTTAATAGTCACCTTGTTCAGTTGTCTATAGTCAATACACATTCTTAACGAGCCATCCTTCTTACGCACAAATAACACTGGTGCGCCACAAGGGGAGACACTAGGCCTTATGAATCCTTTTTCTAGCAAGTCTTTCAATTTCTCTTTCAACTCCCGTAATTCTGCCGGGGCCATTCTATATGGAGGAGTTGAGATTGGTTGAGTACCTAGGATCACATCAATACCAAACTCCACTTCTCGTTCTGGAGGCAAACCCGGAAGATCTTCAGGAAATACATCGGGAAATTCACTTACCACTGGAATAGTTGGAAGAGTTGGTGTCTCCGCATTTGTATCCTTCACTCTAACCAAATGACATATGTAACCCTTGGAAATCATCTTTTTTGCCTTAAAATAAGAAATAAATTTGCCTCTTAGCGCACCAATATTACCTCTTCATTCTAGGACTGCCTTCCTTGGGAAATAGAAACACACCCTCTTAGTTCGGCAATCTAATGTGGCATAACAAGAAGCCAACCAATCCATACCCATTATAGCATCAAAATCTACCATTTCTAACTCAACTATGTCATCCATTATATCACGACCGCAAATAGTTATTATACAATTTCGATACACTCTCTTAGCTATAACAGATTCACCAATTGGCGTAGATACTTCAAATGGCTTAACTAGCAGTTCTGGTGTTCTTTTGAACTTTTTAGCAACCAATGGAGTGACATATGATATTGTACAACCTGGATCAACTAATGCATAGACATCATGTGAAAAGATGGACAATGTACCTGTAACCACATCTGGAGAAGCCTCTGAATTTTGTCGATCTGCTAAAGCGTATGTACGATTCTGAACTCCACTAGAGCTAGCTGTTCCTTTAGCACCTCTACCACGACCCATAGGTTGTACACCCCTACTTGAATAAGGCACCGATGATGATGATGCAACGGTTGATCCAGTAGGTCGTGCCACACCACCTATGCCCCTTTGAGGGCATTCTCTCATCATATTTCCTGACATACCACACCAAAAGCAAGCATTTATTCCAAACCGACATGCACCTAAATAAAGCTTTCCACATTGTCTACATGGTTGTCGAGGAGGCCTTAATTGGCTCATAATCCCTTGCTCTTGATACCCTGTTGTTCGCAAACTCTGACTCTCATTTCTTTGACCAAACTGGTTACCTTTAGACCCTTAAAATTGTGATGGAGCACTAGATGCAAAATAAGAAGATAATGTCCTAGGTGGTCTATTAGAAAACTGAGGCCTAAACTCTCCTTGGGATTCCATAAACTGCCCCGTAGATCTAGACCTCTTGGAATCCCCCCTTTCTAACTCTTGTGTTCTTCTTCTTTGCCTTTGATCCTCCATTTTTTGTGCGAATGCTTGTATCCTTGCTATGTCCATGTCCTTGTTCAAAGCAGCAATGGTACAATCTCTAACCAGATATAGATCCAATCTATCCACATATCGATGAACTCTATCATACATTGTAGCCACAACATTAGGAGCATACCTAGCCAAAGAGTTAAACCGAAGGTTGTACTCCCTCACACTCATATTTCCTTGGCGAAGATTTAGGAACTGATTTGCACGGGCTTCTCGAATCTCATATAGAAGGTAATGATCAAGAAATGCCTCTTTGAACTCTTTCCAAGTAGCTAGAGGTGCATCTATACCCCTAGATCATTTCCAGTCTTCATACCACAATATAGCCTCCCCCTTGAATCTATATGCTGCTAGCTCAACTGTCTCTTTACCCGACACATGCATAACATCTAGAGCCCTTTGGATTTGATCAATAAAGTCTTGTGGGTCTTCATTAAGATATGATCCGGTGAAGGTGGGAGGATCCAATTTGAGAAAATCCTGCGTTCGTAGGCTAGCTGCCCTATCTGTACCACTAGAACCTGTAGTTGGAATGGCTTGTCCTTGAGCTTGTCCAGAAACTATACGAGCGAACAATTGTACTGCACTTCTTAAATCTTGATCTGCAGCATTGGTAGGTAGTTCTGAGGATGTGGTTCTTCTCCTTCTTAGCTCTTCTGGAGATGGAAGGGTAGGAGAAGTTTGGGACACAAACTCAGCTTGAGCCTCACTTTGATTAGCTCGTCTAGGTGGAGATTTGTTGGTCCCCTCCCCAGCAGCCTCGTCTATCCGCCTACCTATATTCTTACTCCTTCTTGTAACCGGCATCTTTACTATAATAAGAGAAAAAAAATAGGTTTAATGGTTAAATATGACTTAACCTACAACATAGGCTCTATTGTACGATCTAAGATATGAAGAAAAAGAGAAAACCCCTAAATGTCACATAGCCTCCTATTTAGAGATGTGGTTCACAACACGCCCATAAACAGGACTCTATATAGACACGGCTTTGTAGACACCCTAGGACAACCGCTCTGATACCACTTTTGTCATGCCTCAAATCCTATTGGGGCAGACAGGCACCCGTAGCCGTAAAGTCCCGAGAGAACCAATTCATAACCTTATACTTCCCATGCATGTAACTGTAACAACCAAATGTTCTGACAACATAATATTATGCATCGATGAAATTAACTACACATACACTCCCAAAACTGATATGTACAACACTTGGTCGGTGGGGCCACCATGTCTAAAATCAGGACACTACCATAACTTTACATTAGTCTACAAAGCCTCTAGAAGATACATAGACTTAGTCAGGGTCGGGACAAACCCCCACCCTACTCTTGACTTACTGTACAATACCAAAATATATGGAGCAGACTCGGAAAGCCCTGAATCAACCTGGATCTCACCAATAGTCCTTGAACAACCTACGCTCCTACTAGTAAGTTGTATGATCTGAAGTGCCTCTGCCTGAAGCATGAAATGCAGGTCCCCCGTGAGGGACGTCAGTACGAAAATATGTACTGAATATGTAAGGTAGAAAGTAGCAACACACTTGATACAAAAGCTCAATAGAAATCCAATACAAGTGTATAAGGAGTACTAGTAGACCACTTTTATAAATACTTGTGGGACAATGTACATTACATTCGTTCTTCATTTTACCTTCTTACTTCATAATCTTTGTAATCCATATAATGCAAATGACCAGCTGATCAGTGGTAAAAAGATAAATTAGGATCGGCCCATGCTAGGCTTACGCCCCTGAGCTGCCACCTATATAAAGATTTGGATCGGCCCATGCTAGGCTTATGCCCCTGAGCTGCCACCCACAAATAAAGATATAGAGATCGGCCCATGCTAGGAAAGTGCCCCTGAGCTGCCACTCATCATTTTACAGATTTGCATTACTTAGTTTATTTAGCCTTTGAGATTGTTACTTTGGTGGTCATCACATTATGGTACCTTGAACCAGTAATACGCTAATAAGAGACATGTAAATAGATACTTAATGCAACAACAATGAGGTAGGGAGCCGTTGGCACACAAATAAAGTGTTTAGGAGCTGAAATAACACATGGGTCTTATTTGAACAAATGGAGAACTCCTGAAATTTTCTAGTGAAGATAAACGCGCAATTTAATAATAAGCGCGTATTGAGGTGTTCTAATGCGTTAGAGAGTGGGAACAAGGTCATTGGATACATGGAGTTTAATATGCTACCATTATGTATCACTTTGTTATAGGATAACCTCGAAAACTTGGTTGAGGGAACAATGGTACGACTGCATGCCAAAGAGTGTGAAATAAGTATGCCTTACATACCTAGTTATTTGACTCCGAAACTAGACTGACTTGACTTCTCGCCTCTTAGATTACTTATCTACAATAGAATATATGGTAAACTAGTATTAGTAACCAATAAACGCATTTGAGGTACTTAATTTCACCCAAAACAGTAATCGGGCAGCAACTATTACTCTATCAAACAAGGGTGCTATTTTAACCCTTTTTCTTTCCTCCAATTACACCCACATACCATATAGGTTCTTATAAGGTTCACCAAAACCACCTCGAATTCATTACACATTCCAAACAATATGCAAAATAGATTGGACAGCAAGCATTAGTTCGGTGGTGTATCACCACATCTTTCTTCTATAATTGATTACAAACTCATCACACCTTTATCCAACTTCAATCTTGCAGCCCATAACATACACATACAAAACAGTCCACTAAACAGTCCCAAACCACATTTATTGTAGCAATCAATTATTGAACTCTTCATCTCTTGAGTTCTCAATAACAAGACATCCATAATCCCCTCTCAAATTCACATATAAGAAAAATAAAATGGGGCAGTCACCTTACCTCAATTCAGCAACTTATTCTTTTAATTGAACTCTTCAAGAGCTTGAACTTTCCTTCACACTTAAACTAAAGAAGAAGAAAAAAAGTTCATCAATAACAAGGAAACATGAACAAACAGCTTGTTCTATAATCAGCCATATACTTATATTCAAACACTTATAACTTGTTTCCCTAATCTCCCATGAGATAATTAAACAAAACCTTAAGTGTTTTTCACTTACCTTGGGCTGCAAAGGGGAGGGTTTTTCAAGAACCCTAGAAGGAAAAATAGGGTTGCTGCTCTTGTTGTTTTTGAGAGAGTAGAGAGATTTGCTGAAATATACTCCTTTTTTGTGACTTAAAAGTGAAGTAAAATGACCAGCAACTTGGCCTTTTAAAGGCCCTATCTTGTCCACCTCCTTAGCTGCATTTTGGACCATAAAATTGGTCAAATTGGTCCAAGTAGGTGATGCACCTACTTAAGGTTCCAAGCTGCTGAAACTTCAAAGTAGGTGATGCACCTACTTGCATAATTTCTTGTTGGGCTCAATTATATTTGGGCCTTGGCAGATTGGTGTGTTGGGTCACTTATCCATTTTCTTTTTTTTTTGTTCAATTTGGCCCAAATGAGTATATTAGCATAGACCCAAATCTGATCCATAGCCATGGGTCCATTAATTTGGTTCAAACAACTTAAGTAGGTGACTCACCTACTAGCTTAAATATGTCAAGCAAGCACCTCAATATTTTGCTCCATTTTCAGCTTCTAATCCCTTTAGTCTAACCTTCAACTTATACACACTTGGTCACTTTAAACTTTAGATTCAAATACTAGCTTACGATTCCAAGTTTAAATAGTTATCTTAACGTTAACTTAGTCGCATCACACTAAACTATACGGGCAGCCTCTATAATTCCATCTACACCATTAATAATTGCATAACAAATCTCATCTGTTACCTATACCATATGACCATACTAGGTTCCATATAATTAGAATAAGTACAAGCAAGATACGGGATGTTACATAGATGTCACCAAATTTTAGCGTTGTTGCCAGGGAATATGATATTGATTTATGAATTAAAGTTGTTATAGTTTTTAGGTTTTTCTATTTTTTGTTCTTACATGGGTATACGTCGGTGTATGCCTAGCACACAGATTAAAGGCAATCCCTTACTCCCAGTAAAGTTGAATCCAAAGAGGATCCTACAATCACCTAGTAGGATGGTAGAATAGAAATGAGATTATAATCCTGAAGGAGTTTGTGATGTTATACCTCCTCCTCCTTTTGAAGGAGTACATGATATTGTTGATCGATAAATTAATAAGATTTTAGCTCAAACTGAGAATGAGAGGTGGGAAACAGAAAAAGCTTAGTGGGTAGCTAAGGAAGCAGATCTGGCTGAGCAGAGACAAGAAGCAGATCGCTAAGCAGCACTCGGTGGAAACCAGAATAGAGCTAGAGGTGCCCATGTTCAAGTGATCCCAGCATATCAGTATGTGCAGCTATATATAGATGATGAAGAAGATCTGGGATACATTGAGCCAGCAGAGACTAAAGTTATTATTTGTCATATTTTACCCCAGGCATCAAGTTTGACATAATGAGCGCAATAATCTAGTTCCTAAATCTGAAGGTTCTATTTAAAGGTCTGCCTATAGATGATGCAAATTTGCACCTTGCTAATATTTTAGGGTCTACAGTTCTTATTCAAATCTAAGGGTGAATCTGGAAGCGCTTAGATTGAGGTTTTTCTCCTTGTTACTTACTGGAGAAGCATCTTTATGGTTAGGGGAACTGCCAAGAGGCTCTATTAATACATGGAACAAGATGCATAAGAAATTATTGAACCAATTCTTTCCTCCATCCAAGATATTGTAGCTCAAGATAATTTCAGGCAGCTTCAGTCAAAATCTATGTATAAGGCATGGTTCAGGTTAAAAAAGAAGCAGAGTATGGTCCCCGACCATCAAATATCAGGGACGAGCTTATTGAAGATATTTTATCGAGCCTTGACCATCATTTCTAGATCTATGGAAGGTACCATCTTTGGAGGAGTTTTTTTATGAGATTAAGCTGGGAGACAGCTTCAGTGATGCTAGATTAGATCTCGCTCACAAATCGAGGGTGGCAAACTCAAGAGGCTGAGAGGGGATCTACCACATATGTTATTGGTGCCTCATATGACCAAAAAGTAGTTGATGATTCTATAGCATAGGAAATTGCACTACTATAAACTGATCTAGGGGTACTACCAAAGCAGCTTGCAGTAGCGGCTTCTGAGAAAGTGAATGCAGTAGCAGCGTAAGGGTTGTGTTTCAAATCTTATGAGTCAAAATTGGAGGAGGGAAAAAATTATTTGGATCGCAGTTAGTGGGTTTTTGAGCCCAAAGAAAAGGGAACCAAGGTCGGAACTACTATGAAAGATATAAAGACTGTAGTAAAGAGGTAGATGGTGACTGGAGAAAGAAGGATGACTATAGAGAGAAGGGAGATAGGTATTTTTCTGGGCAAAAGAGATGTAAAATAAAAAATAGAAGAGATGCTAACTAAACTAGTGAAGGGTCAAGAAAATCAAGAGATCAGCCTAAGGAAATTAAGGCCGACATTTCTTGGTTGACCCAAAAGGTCGAATCTCATGCCACTACTATCAAGCAGTTGGAGCACCATTTTAGGCAGATGTCAGCAACTCTGAACTAGAGGAAGCTAGGTACCCTTCCAAGAAATACAGTGCAAAATTAGAAAAATGATGGTCATGTTCTTGACATTACCACACAGAGTGGTATTACTACTATGGATCCCCCACTGCGTACTGTGAAACCTAATGTTAATGAGACATCTATTGTGGAGACAGAAAAGAAAATAGGTGGTGATGATGTATTTTCTAAGAAAAGAGGTAAGAGTTTGGTTGTTGAGCAAGGAATAAGATAGATTTTGAGTCTGCCCCATCATTTCCTTAGCGACTAAAGTAGAAAAGAGAGAAAGGAAAATTCAAGAAATTTATCAAAATACTGAAAGAATAAAGCTTGAATATTCCTCTTCTAAAGGTGTTAGAGCAGATGCCTGGGTACGCTAGGTTTATGAATTAGTTGGTCACAAAGAAGAAAGGACCTATGATCGATGATGTTGATGGGTTGCACCACTGTAGTCTAATTACTACAAGGTCTTTAGCTCAGAAAAGGGTGACCCTAGAGCATTTACTATACCATATACTACTGGGTCATTCTGATTTGCCAAAGCTTTATGTGACTTAGGTGCCAGCATAAATTTGATGTTGTTAGCCATCTTCAAGCAATTGGGCTTGAATCCTCCTGAACCTACGCCAATTCTTCTATTGATGGTTGACCGCACGGTAAAAAAAACTATGGGAATCTCTTTTGATGTAATTGTGAGAGTGGATAATTTTATATTCCCAAATAACTTTGTCATTCTGGACTGTGAGCTTGTCACTAAGATGCCTATTATATTGGGGAAACCTTTTATGGCCACAGGTAGAGTGATGGTTGACATGGAAAAAGGAGAGCCAAAATTCAGAGTCAACAGTAAGGAAGCCACCTTTAACATCCAAAAATCAATGAAATAGCCAACCGACATAAAAGCGGTATCGGTGATTAATTGTATTGATGAATCTACAGGGTACTCTTATGGGTATCTTGATGAATTATAAGTAATCAAGATATCAACGTCATGCAGCGATATTAAATCAAGCATTACATGGGAGGCAACCCATGGTCTTGTTGGTGATGTTTGAGTAACTAACACAGCCACATCATACCGGGACATTAAATCAAGTATTAAGTATGAGGCAACCCGCTATTTTAGTATTTACTTTTTGTTGTTTTTCTTTTGATAGTTTTTTAGCTCTTGGACTTACCCAAAATTTGGTAAAATTGCTACATTCATCCATTTCCAGGTAAGGGGACTATGTGACTAACCCATCATTTTCACAAGTCCCACATGGGATAGGTAAGTTGAACAATAAATTGAAAAGATAAAATTCTGAGGAGAAAAATAGAAGGTGTGGACTTTGGCACCTATTCATACTTTTGGAACTGTAACTTTATGTTTCAGGACCATTAGTAGCTGGAAAAATATTAAAAATCCAAGTTCGAAGTGCAGGAAAGCAAGCCAAAAATTTTGGCCCTGCACCTGCTGTCCCCAGGTGGCACTTGCACCCCAGGCCTGGCCGCAGGTAACAGGCGCCGGTAGCTCTGTAGCTAGGTCATGAGTGGGACCAAATTTTAATTAAAACTTTGGGCCTACCAATATATATATATATGACCTAAAACAGTCCCCCATCCTTATTTAAACATATTTAACCTCATTCTAGCTCATTAAAATCCTCAAAACTTTACTTATCTCCCTGAATTCAAACTTTCCTCTTAAAATATAAACTAACCCCACACTTAAGTAAAGGCTAAATTGACACTTGTTTGAGATACCAACTTATCCCAACACACTAAAAACAAGTTCCAACTTTGATCTTGCTCAAGTTCTTCATTATTCACTTTTGGTTCATATAAAAGAGGTAACTTTCTCGGCTCTTACTGGTTATGTATTGATTTATTTATGACTTAAATAAGCTGATATGTGTATTTCTATGAAAAATATATAGACTCTATCATGCTAGTATGTAGGAACCTTGAAGTAGCCTAAAATCATAATGTAGGGCCTTGTTTTGAATTAAATTCTAAGGTTAGGCCCCAACTGGAAGTTAAACTTGAATGAATAGAGTAATACCACAAGTTGAGCATGTTAGTTTTCTTTGAAAATCATTATTCATGATAAGTGTGTGCAAATTGGACTTTTGGAATTTCAAATAGGTCATAAGAGTGTGAAAATGGAGGAAAAATTTGAACTTTTTGAATTTTGAGTTTTTCTTCAACTTTTGTTATCCCTCATTTTTATTTGAAACTAACAATTGGGTTTTCAGGTACATATGGCACCTAAAGCTGTTAAGAACAAGTTTGATACCTCAAGAAGGTGGGAAAAGTCTCTCGAGCCTAGTGGTTCAGTGGAAGAGTACCTGATGCAACAACGTAGAGACACTGTAATTAGGGTAACACGCAGAGTTACTAGAGGGCAGATGCGCCAGGCTGCTCAAGCAGTTGTAGTCTAGAGACAGATAAAGTCATTTTAGATGTCACCCCCCACACACACTCCTCTACTAAATGATAAGAAGGAGGGGGAGGAGGAGATAGATTTTAAGTCTACTCCATAGGTTGTAGATCAAGACCCCCAGTCTGTGGAGGGGTCCCAAGATTTATCTGAGGATGCTGAGTAGGAGGAGCCATCAGTGGTATCCCAGTCTGATGAGGGTACTACCACACAGGTACAACAGTCAGATGACCCTAGTCTGAAGAGGGTACAAAGAAGACATCCCACGATGTACTAGTACAATAGGGATAGAGCCCTACACCAGCACACACCATAGAGATACCTCCAAGCTGGTGTGTAGAGGATATGCAGGAAATATTTGATATGGACAGTGGTATGTCTGATACTGAATGTCCTAAGAGGCTTATTTATGATGATTATTATATTGATCTATCTGGACTAAGTTGAGTACCACAGTTATGAGTTACATTCAATCAATATCAGTTAAAATGGATAACCAAACCACTCGGTTCTTATAGCCTGGCCATTGTATGCAAGTTTTATGCATCTTATCGATCTATAATAATTTTTCTTATACACAGAGCTCTAGGCCTAGTGAATTTAAAAAGTAGTCATAGCTTGATCATACACTTGTGAGAGGGGTCAGAATTGATCTTTCAGCAGAGAGTATCCGTTAGGTTATTTTTGGTCTTGATTATATTACTCTTGCATATACAGTTAAATGTGACTACAAATTGAGAGTTGTGCTTGATCGACATATTATGTGGGAGGTTGAGCATAGACGAGATAGGGTTGAGATGGCTAAGTGTATAGCTAGCTATATTTCACCTTTCAGTGATGCTACCCCATGGATTGAGGGTCAGGGTATGATCAAGAAGGTCTTATTGACATTTGAGTCTAAGTTTTGGTGGTTACTGATCAGATATCGACTGTTCCCCACTACTTCAGATAATTTGTTGGCTTGGGAGAGAGCAACCTTAGTTGTTAGTATGATGGCTAGATATTCTACTAATTTTGCAGCTATCCTCTGGCATGAGATCTATGATAGAGCATTTAGAGGGATGGCTAATCTATCATTCCCTTGTATAATTTAGAGACTATGTAATGAGGCCGGTGTACCTGAGATACCGAGAGTAGATCAGAGGGTACATGTGATGGCTACTGCATAATCAAAGAGTATGATGGATCTGGAATGTCCAAGCCTTTCCAAGATATCTACAGAGCCAGCTGTAGTATCTAGGGCCCAGACTAAGGGCCCAGCAGTTTCCACAGAGCCTGGTGATACACATGAAGGCAATGTGGGTACTAGTGTTGATATGGAGATAGGGGAATAGAGAGAGGCTCTAGATTCAAGTATGCAAGGCTAGGGGACACCAACTACTTCTTTATTAGCCTCAACTTCGACCTCAGAGTCGGTTGGCATATCTTTAGATCCTACTCTTCCATCCACTACAGCTCCTGCTACAAGTATGATTACTATATCTAGAGAGTCTTGTAGAGCCTAGTGGATAGTAAGAGGGTCACTGATGCTCGATTGAGGGTTGTTGAGCCAAGATGACTACCCTATACAAGTATATGATATCTTAGGTTCGAACTATATTCGACCAGGTAGAGGCCATATGGTAAGCCAAATAGAGAGCTACACTATTTGAGCTAGGTTCTGACTTCCAGGCATGTCTTAATGAGTTTAAGAGATAGGTTACAGGCTGATTTAAGAGACAGAGGTGCCAGATCTAGCCCAGATGAGGGAGGATTTTAATATACTACGAGCAGAGGTATATTCTTTGACTGGGAACTATGTTTTAGCCACTCCCTCAGTTATACCCCCAATGGTCCAGATATCATATCTACGTACACCGAGATAGTTTAATTTTTTGCAGAGGATAATGATGAGGTCCTAGTAATTGGGGCCAAGAAAGGTCACATTAGAGACTTATAGAATCTTAATATGCTATACGACTAGGACGTAAAAAGGGTCAGACATGATTCGATGGATACTGCAGTCATTGATAGGCAGAGACATAGAGCTAGCAGCAGTTGCATCATTTAGAAGTGCACCGCCACTACCATCGCCTCCATTGATATGCTCCCATCTAGGTATGCTCATGACACGGGCACCTAACGCATCCTAGGTATGTTGTCACTTCTCTTTGTTTTGCGTTACTTTAGAGTATTGAGGACAATGCGTAGTTATTTAGTTAGGGGTGGGGTATAACATAGCCGCTGTAGTTTTTTGTTGTCATTCTTTTTTTCCTACCAATATGTCTAGGATAATTTGTGTTGTATTATGTTTTGTTTAGTATTCTGATGTGTTTTTGTGTAATTAGGAGATCTTTATGTATTTAAGGTTGCAGTCATAGTTTGATTGATTTTTTATACCCCTCCAAATTTTGTGTTTTAGAATATGTGAATATACATATGTGTGAATATTATGAATCTTGTTATGGCAGTAGGATTAGGGACATGATAATCACTTGCGAACAATTGCATGAACCGAATAAGTAGTAGCATATAATATTGACTCTGTGCTATGTGTGTGTGAGATGCTACTTAGTTCCCTTTTATGTTGAATTCAGAACTTGTATGGTTAATCATACCTATGTTGTAGGATAGTTGGTTAGGAAAGGATCATAGGTTGTGGTTGATTTTAGTCCACTTTTAGCCTAAATGACCTTTCATGTGTGAAATAGTATTCCTTGATCCCTATTTTGAGCCTTATAACCTATTTTTCTTGTTTCACCTATTCACCTTTCCATTATTCTATAATAAACCTATTTTGGCCTTGGTCCTCCTTATACATTATGCACCTCAGCTCAGGCAAATACCTAAGTTGATGGTGGCTATCATAGGGGTGCATAGTGTAAAGTAGGTATGAAGAAGGGTAAGATAAGACAAAAAGTTAGTAGGGTTGGGTGTGGTAAAAAAAGAAAAAGAAAAAAATTGTGAAAAGTGAAAAAAAATCGTACCCAACCTGAATGCAATAAAGAATAAAAAGGGAGAAATAAAGGTGGAATAAAAAAAAAGGCTAGTAAGTGAAACCCTAAGGTTAGTGTAGTGCCAAGAAGGCTTAGTCACTTGATATGTCCATATGTACCATACCAGCCTTCAATCCTACATTACAAGCCGAGAACAGCCCTATAGTGATCCTAACTTGACTGTCTAAAAACTAAGGTAAAGAAATTAAGGGCATACCTATGGCATTGGATGCACATTGATTGGAACTTCTCTTTTGAGTATGAATGTCTCATGATCATCCCTGCTTTGACATGAATGATTTCATATGAGTGAGTGGGACATCTTTGTTGTGAGGGCACAGGAGTCATATTGCTAGCTATTTACTTTTTTTGGGTAGTGTAACTTGTACATATATGTGGTTGTTTGTTGCTAATGTAATGTCATACCTTGATCCCATTGTGTCATATTATTGTGTTTCGTGTTCATACACAGTTGGTTTTGAAAAAAATAAGATAGGAAGGGGTGTTGTGTTTCATGCTTAAAGTGTTGATTGACTGCCTTGAATAGATTAAATTTTCCTAGTTAAGCATCATTTCTATTTTGTTTTGTTGCCTGAGGAAATACAAACATTCTAAGTTAATAGTGTTGATGTGCTATAGAAATATTACACTTTTGATGCTTAAAACTATGAAAATATGCAAGTTTCTGAGGTTGTTTTGTTAGATATGATGCATTTTGGGTATGTTTTGTAAGAAATCATGTTTTGGATGCTAAGTTCGTGAAAAAAATAAATTAAAAAAAGGTGTTTTGGCTACTTATTGGAGCAATTATGGATGTTTGGGACACTTTTCGGCTTGTTCATGATCAAACCACGTGTCGGAATTGAAGAAGAGCTGAAAAGATGACTCCCAGCACTTGCTAAGTCACCATATGGACCGCAAGTAGTACTTATGGACATATTTTCAATTTCCTTAAGCTTTTTGCATGTTATCTTATTATATGTTCAGAAATCATCTGATTTTTAGGGATGTTGTGTTTGGTTTGGTTAGGAGAAGGGGTGATCTCCGATCCACCTGGGACTTGAGATACCCACCACTGCCAAGCCCTGGTTTGGGTCATGATAGGTATCTTACCATAGGTACCAATACTTGCTGTGTGGATCCACTAATATGATGTTCTGAAGGACTATTGTGTCAGTCCTCTATTGGAGGGTGACCCCTAATAAAGCGCCATTCCTCAACTGGTGGGTGACCTCTCACGTCCTATGCTGGCTATGTAGTTCTAGAACTTTTGGACTTCTACTAAAGGCCTCAGTCCTATACTAGCGGGTGAGCCTTCATCCCTATATTCGCTCGGTGCTAAGTCCTACTCCCAACTAAACTGACATTGATACTGATGAAAAGCTTAATATGACTGATACTGACATATGCTTAACATGATGGTCTATTGAATTTAATGATACAAGTATGCTCTGAATGACTTGTAACCTGACATCTGTGACATACATAAATATCTAGGTATCGGGTGTTCATAACCCACCAGCGCTATCTATTGCAAACTAATCATGGTAAATATTGAACAATCCATAGTATAGGAAAATCATGAATAACATCCCATATTTCAATAACTAATTATGATGTAGACATTTGCATTATCAAACATATGGAAATACAATTATCACGAGGGAACATATTTTCATGGTTTAGAATCAAAATAATTGAGAGGAGATTATAAAACTCTTGGTTAACTTAGAACCACATAAAAGAGAAAAAAGTTTTACACTTAAAAGTTTAGAGAATTCTTGGGACTCAATGGGTGGAAGGGACCCACTAATGAATATCCCACATACCTGAAGTAGAAGCCTTGAAGAAATCTTCTTGAAAATTAGACTTGCTTGAAGAACTCTAGTTTTCTCTTGAGAAAGAAAGGAATCACCTTTTTGATTTCTCTTAGATGAAATTAATGATTATGTTATGAATTGGGGATTTGGGGATTTTATATAACCCCCCGGGAAGCAAAAACAACATGGGTTTGGATTTTAAGGGAGTACGAAAAGACATAAAAGTCTCTAGAAAAACGTCCAGGAAAAAACACTTCTAGTTGTTATGAATCACCTCACAACTGGTCATGAGTTATGGTCTGATTCGTAACTTAGGGTCCTGGGATCCTGGTTATATTATGGTCTGACTACGGCTGCCTCCTAATTACTCATCATGACTGACTACAAGTCATTGGGTAAAGGCGTAGTCTGAGGCTTGATTCTTAAATCCTTTACTAGTCAGGCTACGGGTCGTGTGCTGGACTCATAACCAATGCAAAAGATTCTTGGTTGAACATTGTTATGACTACGAGTCCCTCTCAATGACTCGTATTGTCTGATTACGAATCACGGAGTGGAGTCGTGGTCACTGAGCTAAAACTTGGGACCCTTACTGTTGTGACTATGACTCTTTGTAACAACTCATAAGGTCTGGTTACGGGTCTCAAGTGATTCGTGGTCACTCGTCGGCTGGTAGATTTCTAAAAGAAAATTTTTCATAACTTTCTGCCACGATGTCGGATTTGGGCGAGACTTGTGGCATTGAAAAACTAACTTCGTAGGCTATCTTTTGAGAGGTTTAGAACATGAAAACTTGGGCTATTACATTGTTAGTGTAACATTGATCATTGCAAAATGTCTCAAATTCCTTGTTTTCAAATTCTTTTTTATATCACTCCTTATAGAAATAATGTAGTAGCCTTTAAGGTATCATCTGTGTTATTCAAAAACATAACTCAATAAATCGAGAAAAATTATCATCAACTAAAAAAGAAATTTTTTTTCCTCTAATACTTGTAGTTCTGTTGGGATCAAATAGGTCCTTATGAAGTAATAATAATGGTTTAGAGGAAGACATAATATCCTTGATAGAAAAAGAATTTCTAATTTGCTTACCCAACTGGTGTGCATTATAGATGATTCTTTTTGTAATTCAACTTAGATAGTCCAAGAACTAGTTCATGTTTAGAAAGTTTTTCAATGAGACATGTGCTTGCATGACTAAGTTTTTTTTTGCCATATCCATGGATCTTTGGATATATATGATAAATAGATAAGCTCGTCTATTCTTTTGACAAAGTCTAAAACATACAAATTCCTATCTCTATTATAGAGAGAAGAGGTTTTCTAAAAGTATTCTCAGTCACACATTCTATTTTTCTAAATCTTACTTCAATATCAGTATCACAAAACTGACTTATGCTCAAATAATTGTACCTTAATTTTTTCATCAGATAAACATTTGTGTATCATAAAATTCATTAAAATAAATAGCACCAAAACCTATTACTCTTCTTTTGGAGTTATTCTAAATTGAGTGTTCCCTCCATCATAACCTGTAACTAATTAAATAAGTTTTTGTTAACTGTCATGTAATTTAAACACGCACTATCAAGATATCATTTAAATTTGAGTGGTGTTC
The DNA here is from genome assembly GCA_030864215.1 of Capsicum pubescens. Lineage (NCBI taxonomy): Eukaryota > Viridiplantae > Streptophyta > Magnoliopsida > Solanales > Solanaceae > Capsicum > Capsicum pubescens. The sequence continues at coordinate 224,266,920 of CM061542.1, read as the reverse complement.
ATGCAAAATAATTTCATTACTTTCTTTTAGGTACCTACATAGCCTTGGGTACTTTAGAGTTAAATTTAGGATTAATGGGCCCAATTTTGAATTTCAAATCCATTTAGAGAAACAACAGAGGAAAATTTACTGTTATAATGCTTATGGTCAGATTTACTATAGTTGTAGCAAGCACAAGAAAAGGGTCTTTCAGTTATTAACTATTGAGGCGGCAACTTACCATGAGTAGAATTAATATTGTTTGATTTAGTCTCAGTTGACTTGTTAGAGCATTTTGACTATTGAATTTTTTATAACTATAATTAATCTTACTAGAGATAGATTTGTCATTATTACATCTTTTACCATTGATTTATATGACGGAGTCTACTGATTTTATCTGACGGCACTATGGCTGAGGTATTTTCGCAAACAGTTGATTTTCTTTGCAATTCATTCATTTCTTCTTAGACAAAATATTTTTCAATTTCAAAGACTTCCGATTTTATTTTTTATTCTTAATTTTCTTTATGAAGAGTTCTAAAATCATTGAAAACTTTATTTAAATCCATAATAACACGATGTAGTAATTTCTATACTTTAATACAATTATAAAAAAGTTTAAATTTAATTTCCATGAAACAAACATCTCCAATGTCATAATTCTCATAGTTTGAGTTGTCTTCATCACTCCAACTGCTGAAGGCCTTTTTTCTTTGATTCCCTTTGGAATATTTTTTTCTCTGTTTCTGGGTAGTCATTGCAATGTGTCCATATTTTTCACAACTGTATTACTTACCTTCATTTTTGTTATACTCAGTGACTTGTTTTTCCTTTGAAAGGTTTAGTTTAACTCTTTTTTTTTGTGGATCTCCTAAAAAACTCTACATAGATTTGGTGATAAAAACAATATTGCCTTCACCTATGTGTTTGTCTTCTTCTCCTTCATTAGTGACTTTGAAAGACGCTTTTTTATTCTTGTTGCCTTCTTGACCTTATTTAGTTAAGTGAGCTATTTCAAAAGTGATGAAATCTCCTCTCAGTTCATCATAAGTGAGGTTGTTGATATTTATACTTTCAGAGAAACTATCTTTCCATGCCACTAAGGGGGTAGAATTCTGAAAATCTTTACAATGTGATTAGACACATGATAGGTCTTTCTTAGTGATTTGAATTCAATAATGATTTTTTCAAAACTAGCAAAAATGTATTCAATGGATTCTTTATCTTTAATGTGAAGGAGCTCATACTCATACACAAGCAAACTTATAATGATTTGCTTAACTTTCTCAGCTTCTTTATAAGTAATCTCCAGTTTATCACATTTCTTTAGCCGTCTCTCAACATAATATCTTTTCATATTGTTCACTGCTAACAGCATTATAGAAAATATTTTTTACTTTGGAATTTATTTGAATAATCTACATCTATTCTTCAGTGTTCTCAAGAGATGGAATTATTTCAATTATTTTTGACAATCATCTGCCTTCTTTTCATTTTTCTTGTTTGAGGAAATTAAAATATCACCAAGTTTGATGACTTTCGGAATCTTCACATCATATGATTTGATGAAAGTCTCCATCTTTATTTTTTAGTAAGAGAAATGTTTATCATTGAAGTAGGAAGATCTTGTCAGATTAAATAGTGTTTCAATAGCAATTTATTATGTCATCATCTTTTCTCACTTGTTGTTACGCTATATCTTGTGAGACCCTGATTTGATACCAATTGAAGTGCAGGAAAAAGGGTGAATTGTTATTTTTAAATTTTGCTAGTCCACTAATTAAAGTAGGAACTCAGTTGTTAAGCAGAAGTAAGCAGTAAAAAATTGCAAATATGAAAGTGCTGAAAGTAAAGTTTCCAAATGCCTTTATGTTGGTTGGGGTCCACGATGGATCTTAGTCTAGTCCCATTAGTTTGCAAGGGATGTCTCTATTAACTTTTTGGTAATTTTGATTTGTACAGATTTGGGAGTATAGTTCCTAAGCCTACACCAATTCTTTCTTTCTTTCACTCTTGATACAAAGCCTCACCAATTATATTTTTTTCTCTCATCTCCTTTTTAGTCACAGTGCAAAAAGCATTACAATAAGTAATAAAAGTAGAGCAAAGAACTTGAGATGATAGAGAGTTTAAAAAAGAAAATCGACTGGCATTTGTCGGTTAAATTTCGTGCCAAAACTATAAATTATACTTCCTCTATTCTTTTTTAATTGCTCCCCTCGTTTTTGATAAGTCCATTTGACTAAGTTTCAAAGATGAATTAGATTAGATTTAATTTTAAAATTAAAATTTAGATATTCAAAACCTACATGACAACTACTACTCATAAGTGATAATTTAAAAAAAAAATGATTAAGAAATACATCTAAAAATGTTGTTGTAAGTGTGTATCATTTGACTCTAAAAAAAAGAGCAATTAACAAGTAATGGAGGGAGTAATATTTTTTCCAATATAAGGATATAGTCGAAAAATACTAATTTTTATTTTGATTTCTTAAAGGAACTGTTATTTTGGGACAAATTTTGTTATTTATTTATTTATTTTTGCTGAAATTACAATTATTTTGGGACGGGGAATTGAATACAATTTGTTATGAAAAATAAAGTAGAGAAAAACAAGAGTAGAGAGAGAAGAGAGTATTTCTTATTTCTCTTGAGGGATGAGAGATCATCTTGAGAGATTGAGGATGATTTACAATGATAAAACCCCTCTATTTATAGGAAAAATATAATACCCCGAATATTTCTAACTCAGTCCAGCCCTTAGTACATACTTGAAGCACTTAGAACCTGAAAATAAATCTAAGAGTTAAAGGACATAGTCATTTTGACTTCCTTTAAACTTCGAAGACTTTTAAGTTGAACTTTCGGGCTCTGAGACAATGAATGTTTAGTTGAATTATATTCAGGGGTGTAAAAATCATATATCGGGTAAGATTCAGAATTTTCAGACGAGGATTGGATCAAATTTGAATTGGCAAAATAGTAGTTCATCGTGATTGCACCGCATCGCAGTGATTATTGTGATGAGCATTCTATCGCGTCGCAATGAAGGCCATTTTGACATTCGTCAATTTCTAGAGGGTCACCGCGATTACACCATGTCACGGTGAACCCCAAAACAATAATTATCATAATCCCGTGAGTCACCGTGATTCCACCGCGTCGCGGTAGGTATCGCGATGACCCACTGTCCGCATTATGGTAAAGCCTCAATCGGCCACTCAGTTACGAATTTCAAATCCCAAGGGTAGCTTAGTCTTTTGACCACATCCCCAAACCGTGAAAACGGATGATTTTAAGTGTATTATTGAGCAAAATATGCTCATTATCCATCAAATTTCTCTCAAATAAAATCCTAGGCTTCAATATTCAACTTCAAGAATCCCCAAAATTCCACCATTCTTTTTCCAAAATAGTTCAAAATTCAAAGTTCTCAATTCAAGAATTCCAAGAATCAACATTCAAGAGCACAAATAGGATCTCAAAACCAAGCTTCTTCATCTAGTTCATCAATTATGGTGTGTGGGGTTTTGAACAAGGATAAATCTTTCATCCTTGTGCCCAAAACTAGTTTTAAATTACAAATTTACATGACTTTACATGGATTTCAATTTAGGCTTCATAACCATTTATTGTTATTTGAAGATTATGATGTTTTAAGTGTTTTTGGTGTTGAATTGCAAGTTTTCTTTAGGATTTTTAGGCGTATTGTTGAAATTTCTACACTTTGAGTTGAATTATCAATATTTACATTGTAAAACATGAACATTATGATGTTTTGGCATGAATTTGAAGCATGGGTTATTAAGCCCTAGTTTGTATGTTGATAATTCAAGAATGGCTATGTTTTTTAAGAATCCCATGATTAGCTATTTTTAGATTTTGATAAAGATTTGATCTTTTGATCTTTAGCTAAGATATGGAATCCACTTTATAGCTTAAACTCAATTTTGAATGAACAGATGCACAGTTAGCTTTCAGTATGGAACATTATGATTTTTAAAAGTGGATTTCCTACATAATGAGCATATAATTAAGGGAGTAGTATTTAGCACCGAGCGGGAAGTGTGGGTTTAGCGCATCCTACTTTCCTAGAACTATAACCAACTTAGGTACAGATTCAGTATTCCCATATCTATATGGATGACAGTTATAGATATGATCACTTAGCTCAGGTTATACTTCCTAGAAAGAGTATGACACCTCTCTCTAACATGAGGTTTTTCCCTTAGGGGAACGAGACGTTAGACTCCAAAATAGATTACATGGTTTATGTCAGTTAAGATAACCTACCTACTAATAGAAGTAAATAAACAACTCATGCGTAAATTTCCCTAATAGTAAAGAATAACAACACAGATTTTAGCACGATATAGATTTCAAAAAAGAATAGCTTTTAAACACTAAATGTGATGGCTCACCAGATTTACGCAGTATATTTTATCATTCATGATCTTTGATTTTTAGCTTTCAGTTATTCTAGCCATGTGATCCATTACATACAACATGCATATTCTATGATTTTGATAACATTAAGATATCACATTTACTTATGCATTCACCCCCATATACTCAGTACATCCTCAAAGTATTGATCTACATATACATTTATGTGCTACATTGTCTCATAATGTAGGTTCAGGTTCTCAGTCTCAAAAGCATGAGTAATTTCGGGAATCTCTATCTACATCCCTACAGTTGGTGAGTCCTCATGGTTCGAGGGCCTATTTATCCAGATTTCCAGCTTTCATAGTGTTTGATTAGTTTCTTACAGTTTAGTTTGAGTCAGTTGGGGGTTTGTCCCAATGGCTCTCTAGTTTCTTAGTAGTAGAGGCTTGTCGGACTACTAACTATTATCCAGACTTTCAGTATTAGTTATTCATGTAGTATCTTCAGTTTATTCCAGTTCAATTTTGATATAATACAACATTATTTCTTGATTAGTTTATATTGAAATGAGTTACAGACCTAGTAGCAGGCTTACAGGATTAGCTTGGCTACTCGTAGCCTTGAGCACCATGTGATATCTCAGGACCCGGTTTTGGGGCGTTACAAACTTGGTATCAGAGCCTAAGGTTTAGAGATTCCTAGGGAGTCAGACAAGCCGTGTTACGTAGAGTATTGATCATGGGTATGAAGCACGCCACATTTATAAGCAAGAGGCTATGGGATGTTTTAGGAAATCATCTCTTTTATTTCAAAATCCATCATGCTTACAACTATCTCTATCTACTATTAACTTATGCTCTTTCATGACAGAATATGCCTCCTCGCAGAGCTAATGCCCGTAGGAATGATAACCATCTACCCCAGTCTGTTGATTCTTTGAATGAGAATATGTCTCATGCCAAATTTTGGGCTACCTTTCAGGTGTTAGCCCAAGCTGTGACTGCTAATGGATAGGCTAATAATCAAGCTGCAGTTTTGCATCAGTAAAAAAGTGATTTAGTTGCAACCAGACTTCATTACTTCATGAGGATAAGTCCTCCTGAATACTTTGGGTTAAAGGTAGGTGAAAACCCACAGTTGTATCTTGATGAGGTGAAAAAGATCACCCAAGTTATGTATGTTACTGAAGAAGAGAGTGTGGAATTGGCTTCTTATAGGTTGAAGGATGTTGCTTATGATTGGGGTGTTATGTGGAAGAATGGTAGGGGTGAAAATGCAAATCCCATGAGTTTGCAGGTATTTCAGGATACTTTTCTAGATAGGTTCTTTTCGTGTTAGTTACGGGAAGCCAAGGTTGAGGAGTTCATGAACCTGAGGCAGGGCTCAATGACAGTGAAGAAGTACTGCCTTAAGTTCAACCAGTTATCTAAGTATGATCCTGACTTGATAGCTGACACTAGATCTAGTATGAGTAAGGTTGTTAGTAAAGTATCTAGATTGGTAGTCAAGGAGTGTAGGACAATCATGCTTATTAGAGATATGGATCTTACTAGATTGATGACTCATGCCCAACAAATTGAGGTAGAAAGTTGAACGGAAGAGATAAAAAAAATAAGAAGGCTAGAACTGGGCAGTTTGAGTCTGGTCAATCAAGATTTGCAAGAGGAAATCATTTGCAGTTTCAGATTTGATCATTTTTGCCAGCGTCATCTTCAGCTAGTGCCCCCACACCCAAAACTAAGCAAGAACAGTGGGGTAAGACTTTTATGTCTAGATCTCAGAATAGTGTGGGTGGAAGGCCTAGTTATCTTTTATGTGCAAGATGTGGTAAGAATTATCTTGGTGAGTATTTTTTGGGTCAGAAGGGATGTTTTGGATGTGGTCAGATGGGCCATGGTATCAAGGAGTGCCCGTATGCTAAGGAAGAAAGCAGGGATGTTCATCCCCAGAATCATGCTACTAGTGCACCAGCTCCCATAGCTTGTCCAATCCCTCCTTAGGGCGCATCATACAGTACCGTGGCGGTCAGTGCCAGAATCAATTATATGTTTTACTATTCCGTCAGGAGCAGGAGATCTCCCCAGATGTTGTTATTGGTATGTTTCGCATCTTTCATCTTGACCTTTATGTGTTGTCGTACCCTAGATCGAGTTTCTCTTATATGACCCCACTAGTTGCAGTTAATTTTAAAATAGGTCCTGAAAAAGTCCCTAAGCCCTTTTTGGTTTCTACTCCAGTAGGTGAGTTGATTGTTGCCAAATAGATCTGTAGAAAGTTTCCCATTACTGTCCTTCATAGGGTCATGTTAGCGGATTTGATAGAATTAGACATGGTTGACTTTGACCTTATTCTCGGTATGGATTAGATCCATTCTTGTTATTCATCCATAGATTGTCGCACCCGAGTGGTGAAGTTTCAATTTCCTGATAAGCCTGTCTTCGAGTGGGAAGGAAATTCAGTGTCTCCCAAGAGTCATTTTATATCTTATCTTAAGGCTAGAAGGTTGCTATCTAAAGGATGTATCTATCACCTAGTTTGAGTCAAAGATACTAAGTCTAAGACTCCAACAGTTCAGTCAGTCTGTGTAATCAATGAATTTCTTGATATGTTTCCTGAAGATTTGCCAGGGGTACCTCCTGATAGGAAAATAGAATTTGAAATTGATCTTCTTCCTGCTACTCAGCACATCTCCATTCCTCTATATCGTATGGCCCCTACCGATCTTAAAGAGTTGAAGGAGCAACTCAAAGACCTCTTAGATAAGGGTTTCATAAGGCCCAGTATTTATCCATATGGCGCTCCTGTCCTATTCGTGCGTAAGAAAGATAGTTCCTTGCAAATGTGTGACTATCATCAGCTGAATAAAGCCACAATTAAAAATAGATATCCTCTTCCTAGAATTGATGACTTGTTTGATCAACTCCAAGGTTTAAGTTATTTCTCCAATATAGACCTTAGATCCGGCTATCATCGGCTTTGAGTAAGGGAATGCGATATCCTAAAGACAATTTTCAGAACCCATAATGGTCATTTTAAATTCCTAGTCATGTCTTTTGGACTGACAAATTCCCCAGCAGCCTTCATGGACTTGCTGAACCGAGTATTCAAATAGTACCTAGACATGTTTGTCATATTATTATTGATGATATCCTTGTTTATTCTTATAGTAAGGATGATCATGAAGACCATCTTAGAATTATGTTGAAAACTCTTAGAAATCACCAGTTGTTCACCGAATTCAACAAGTGTATTTTGGCTAAGGTTAGTAGTTTTCCTTGATCATATTGTTTCCAGTGATGTCATTGGAGTTGATCGCCAAAAGACTAAAGCAATGAGAAACTGGCCTAGACCTATTTCTCCATCAGACATCAAAAGTTTCTTGGGTTTAGCTGGCTATTATAGATGGTTTGTTGAGGGGTTTTCATCTATTGCATTTCCCATGACCAAATTGACTCAGAAGAAAGTTAAGTTTTAGTGGTTAAATTTTTGTGAGAAGAGTTTTCAAGAGTTAAAGACTCGACTTACTTCAGCCCCAGTCATAGCATTACCTGATGGTACAGATGGATTCATTGTTTATTGTGATGCCTCTAGAGTTGATTTGGGTTGTGCTTTGATGCAAAGAGGTAAGGTCATATCATATGCCTCTAGACAGCTTAAGCCTTACTAAAAGAACTATCCTACTCATGATCTTAAGTTAGTTGTTGTTGTGTTTGCTTTGAAAATATGGAGGCACTATCTTTATAGGGTGCATGTTGATGTGTTTACGGATCATAAAAGTTTGCATTATGTGTTTACGCAGAGAGAGTTAAATCTCCGTTAGAGAAGGTGGCTAGAATTGTTGAAAGATTATGACATGAGTGTTTTGTATCATTCGGGCAAGGGCAATGTTGTGGAAGACGCCCTTAGTAGACTGTCAATGGGCAATGTTGCTTATGTGGAGAGTGATAAGAAGGAGTTAGCTCAGGAAGTTCTTCAATTGTATAGATTGGGTGTTCATTTAGTTGATTCGGCTGAGAGTAGCATTTGGGTGCAGAGTAGTGCAGAATCCTCCTTAGTTTCTAAGGTGAAGGAGAAACAAGATCAAGATCCCATCCTAGTTAAGTTAAAGGAGTCGGTTAGAGATCGAAAGATAGAGGTTTTCTCCCAAGGGTGAGATAGCGCGTTGAGATACCAAAATAGATTATGTGTGTCATGTGTTGATAGATTGCGAAAATGGATTATGGCTAAAGCGCATGGTGCGCGTTACTCCATTCATCCTGGTGCTACTAAGATGTACTGAGATTCGCTGGAGATCTATTGGTGGAGTGGTATGAAGAAAGATATTGCAGAGTTCGTAGCTAAATATTCAGTTTGTCAACAGGTTAAGGTAGAGCACCAAAGGTCTGATGGTACTTTGCAAGAGTTCAGTATTCTTACTTGGAAGTGGGAAGAGGGTTACCTCATTTGCGATGTCAGCATGATTCGATTTGGGTTATAGTAGACATGTTAACTAAATCAGCCTATTTTCTGCCAGTTCATACGTCCTACTCAGCTGAAGATTATGCTAAGTTGTATATTAGAGAGTTGGTTAGATTGCATGGAGTTCTGTTGTTTATCATTTCAGATAGGGGTACTTAGTTTACCTCTCACTTTTGGAAGGCCTTTCAGAAGGGTCTTGGTACCCAAGTCCATCTTAGTTCAGCTTTTTATCCTCAGACCGATGGTCAGGCAGAAAGGACCATTCAGAATCTAGAAGATATGTTGAGGGCGTGTGTGCTTGATTTCAAGGATAGTTGGGATGAGCATTTGTCGTTGATTGAATTCGCCTATAATAACAGTTATCATGCTAGTATCTAGATGGCCCCATTTGAGGCTCTATATGGGAGAAGATGTAGATCACCTGGTTCAAAGTGGGTGAGGCCGTATTGATAAGGCCAGATGTTGTGTTAGAAGTCATGGAGAAAGTCTAGTTGATTTGAGAGAGGTTGAAAAAAGCTCAGATTCGTCAAAAATTGTATGTAGATATGACGAGAAGAGATCTGGAGTTTGAAGTTGGTGATTTAGTTTATTTGAAAGTTTCACCCATGAAAGGGGTGAAGAGATTTGGCAAAAAGAGAAAGCTTAGTCCCCGCTATATTATCCCTTTCAGAATATTAAGCCGTGTTGGGAAGGTGGCATATGAGCTTGAGTTGCCCGTAGATTTTTCCTCCATTCATCATGTGTTCCAGATGTCCTTTTTAAAGAAGTGTATTGGTGATCCAGCGGTTGTAGTACCCTTAGAAAGCATAGATATTCATAATAGCCTCTCTTATGAAGAGATTCCAATCGAGATCCTTGATCGCCAGATTCGTAGACTAAGGAACAAAGAAGTTCCCTTGGTCAAAGTTCTTTGGAGAAATCAATCCGTTGAGGGAGCCATTTGGGAAGAAGAAGTAGATATGCGAACCAAGTACCCTCATCTTTTCGGTGCAGATTCAGATTCAGATCAAGGTAACAAGTTTCCTCAGATCATCTCTTTTCATTCCAAGTTGAAGCTTTATATGGCCATTCATTATATAGTTTTTGTATTTACAATCAGTTTAGTCATGCTTTCAGTTGTGCATGCCAGTTATAGCCTCAGTTTTCAGCATCTCAGTTTTGTTAGCCTCATTCGAGGACGAATGCTCCCAAGGGGGAGATATTGTAAGACCCCAAATATTTCTAGCTCAGTTCATCCCTTAGTACATACTTGAAGCACTTAGAACCTGAAAATAAATCTAAGAGTTAAGGGACTTAGTCATTTAGACTCCCTTTAAACTTTGAAGATTTTAAGTTGACCTTTTGGGCTCCGAGACAATGAATTTTTAGTTGAATTATATTCAGGGGTGAAATAGCATGTCTCGGGTAAGTTTCAGAATTTTCGGATGAGGATTGGATCATATTCGAATTGGTAAAATAGTAGCTCATCGCGGTAAGTATTACGATGAGCATGCCATCACGTCGCGATGAAGGCCATTTGGACATTCGTTAATTTCCAGATGGTCACCGTGATTGCACCGCATCGTGGTGAACCCCAGAACAATAATTATCATAATCTAGTGAGTCACCGCGATTCCACTACGTCGTTGTGGGTATCACGATGACCCACTCACCGTGTCGTGGTGAAGCCTCAATCGATAACCCAGTTACAGATTTTAAATCCAAAGGGCAGTTTAGTCTTTTGCCCACATCCCCAAACTATGAAAACATATGATTAAGTGTATTATTGAGCAAAATATGCTCATTGTCCATCAAATTTCTCTCAAATAAAACCCTAGGCTTCAACATTCAACTTTAAAAATCCCCAAAATTCCACCATTCTTTTTCCAAAATAGTTCAAAAATCAAAGTTCCCAATTTAAGTATTCCAAGAATCAACATTCAAGAGCACAAATACGATCTCAAAACCAAGCTTCTTCATCTAGTTCATCAATTAAGGTATGTGGGGTTTTGAACAAGGATAAATCTTTCATCCTTGTGCCGAAAATTAGTTTTAAATTACAAATTTATATGACTTTACATGGATTTCAATTTAGGGTTCATACCCATTTATTGCTATTTGAAGATTATGATGTTTTAAGTGTTTTTGGTGTTGAATTGCATGTTTTCTTTAGTAATTTTATGTGTATTGTTTAAATTTCCTGACTTTGAGTTGAATTATTAATATTTACATTGTCAAACATGAACATTATGATGTTTTGGCATAAATTTGAAGCATGGGTTATTAAGCCCTAGTTTGTATGTTGATAATTCAAGAATGGCTATGTTTTTTAAGAATCCCATGCTTAGATATTTTCAGATTTTGGTAAAGATTTGATCTTTATCTAAGATATGGAATCTACTTTACAGCTTAAACTCAGTTCTGAATGAACAAATACATAGTTAGCTTTCAGTATGAAATATTATGATTTTTAAAAGTGGATTTCCTACAGAATGAGCATATAATTAAGGGAGTAGTATTTAGCACCGAGTGGGAAGTGTGGGTTTAGCACATCCTACTTTCCTAGAACTACGAGCCAACATAGGTACAGATTCAGTATTTCTATTTCTATATGGATGACAGTTACAGATGTGATCACTTAGCTCAGGTTATACTCTCTGGCAAGAGTATGACACCTCTCCCCAACATGAGGTTTTTCCCTTAGGGGAACGAGATGTTGGACTCCATGATAACTCACATGGTTTATGTCGGTTAAGAGAACCTCCCTACTAGCAAAAGTAAATAAACAACTTTTAAGTAAATTTCCCTAATCGTAAATAATAATAGAATAATTTTTAGCACGATACAGCTTTTAGACTCTAAATGTGATGGCTCACCAGATTTACGTAGTATGTTTTATCATTCATGATCTATGATTTTTAGCTTTCAGTTATTCTAGCCATGTGAGCCATTACATACAGCATGCATATTCTATGATTTTGATAACTTTGAGATATCACATTTACTTATGCATTCACCCCCATATACTCAGTACATCCTCAAAGTACTGATCCACATATACGTCTATGTGCTACATTGTCTCATAATGTAGGTTCAGATGCTCAGTCTCAGCAGCTTGAGTGATTTCGGGCATCTCTATCTACATCCCTACAGTTGGTGAGTTCTCATGATTTGAGGGCCTATTTATCCAGATTTTCAGCTTTCATAGTGTTTGATTAGTTTCTTACAGTTTAGTTTGAGTCAGTTGGGGATTTGTCCCAATGACTCTCTAGTTTATTAGTATAGAGGCTTATCAGACTACTAGCTATTATCTAGACTTTCGGTATTAGTTATTCAGACAGTATCTTCAGTTTATTCTAGTTCAATTTTGATATAATACAACATTATTACTTGATTAGTTTATCTTGAAATGAGTTACAGGCCTAGTAGAAGGCTTATAGGGTTAGCTTGAGGCTACTCGTAGCCTTAAGCACTGTGTGACGTCTCGGGACCAGGTTTTGGGGCGTTACAGGAAATTACTCCCAGTTTCTCTCTTAAAGATAGATATTTCATATTCTAGTAGATATCAACTAGATCTTGATGGATCTTATCTATATTCTTGATAGACACTCACTATAATGTAATACATTTATAACACTCCCCCTTGAATGTCTAATTGATAGATAATGTGCCTCATTAAAACCTTATTAGAAAAAAACTTTGTGAAAAAAAATCTAGTGAAGGAAAGAGAGTACATATCTCTAATAATACGCATTTTGGATGCCTCATTAAAAACCTTTCAAGGAAAGACAAAACCTCATAAGGGAAAAAGAGTACAACGCGTATTAACTCCCCCTAATAAGAACATTCTTGAACCTTTGTATTCCAATCTTGTGCAACTTCTTCTTGAAAGTTGTAGTTGAAAGAGACTTGGTGAATAAATCAACCATATTGTCACTTAAACGAATCTGTTGCACATTAATATCACCATTCTTTTGTAGCTCATGTGTATAGAAAAACTTTGATGAAGTGTCCTTCGTTCTATCTCCTTTTATGAATCCTCTCTTAAGATGTGTTATGCATGTTCCATTATCTTCGTATAAAATTGTGGGTACATTGTCACATTTCAAACCATATTTTTCTCATATGAGATGTATCATTAACCAAAACCACATAGATTCTCATCTCACTTTATGAATAACTATTATCTCAGCATGGTTTGATGAAGTGGCAAGATAGACTATTTTGTATATCTCCAAGATATGGCAGTATCCCCACATGTGAATACATTGCATATTTGAGACCGAGATTTATGCGGGTTAAATAAATGCCCAGCATCAGCATAATCAACAAATTGGGACTACAATCTTTACAATAAGATCATGTGTTTGATCCTATTTTGATGTCTCCTAGTAAGAGCAGAATTATACCTTGCTAACAAATTTATCGAAAAGGATATATCATGCCTTGTAGTATTTGCAATACGGTACTTCATAACCAATTCAATTCGGTATATTTCTTATGTCAATAAATAATCTATTTATTTAAAACTCTCTAAGATTTCTAATAATTTTCAAGCTATAAGCTTATACAATATAAGAATTATAAATAAGTTTCCCAAAAACTTTTATATGCTTCAAACATTTTGAATCCTTAAAAATGTTTTCATATAGATTTTGTCAAGTGACAATATCCAACATTTCATGAGTGACATCTTCAAGTATCTGGACTGCAAATCAAATAAGTTATATGCTTATCAAGATGCATTCTTTCACATCACTTGATAAATATTTCTACGTCAGAATGCTTAAATAAACGTACAATTCAGATCCTCATAGTCTTTTACAATATTGCGCCAATATTGTATCAAGGATATCATTGATGATGTATCATTTATTATCGGTTCATAGTGTGACATAATATTTTGAGATCTCATCACTTCATTATTTTCAGGTACCTGAACCTCTCATAAGATTTTATGAAGTGTTATGTCGTAGACTTTTGTAGAGCACATTGCCTTCTTATTATGATTGTTTGCTCCTTACCCTTTTCAAGGATTATTTCATTTGGAATCGATTGGTCTACCATGCTTCATGAATGCATAGACTTTGTCCTTTAGGGAATAAGAGCACTTGCAGCTTAAATATGATATTCTTTCGGTATTTGACTTGAATTATCCTTCGAATGAGGATCCGATGATAATTTCTAATATATTTTATAGTTGCTTATAATCTCTCTTTTATGTTAGAAAAATTAACATACATCCTCCATCTTCTTTGAGGAACCATCTTTGTGCATTATAGTATATTCATTAATCATATACTGCACATCAATTATTAGATGAAATAGTTGGTTCCTGACCTTGAGCCAATTGAGAGGGAAGAAATAAACATAACTATTGGTCTAATGCATACAAGTGCTATTGTATGCAATATATCATATTTCAGACCAAAACATGAAACTTTGTTCTCATTTACAATTGTTTAGCTATTTATCGAACACATTCAATGTCAAACCATCATCATCAAGATGAATTATCTTGATTACACAATCTGAAAGTTATGATCTTAACTCAATTTTATTGAGCAAACAACTTTATAAATGTCAAACTGCAAGATGGAAATAAATGTACAAATGCTCATCTTATATCGAATCATCTTAATAGATCACATACTGGTGAACAAACCCATATTCACTTTTTAAAATTTTCAGACTTTGAGGGATCAAATCCCTATATTAGTTGGTCCAACCAACTTATCATGAGAACCCACAATATTAAAAGTTCATGAAGAATTTTCTAATTCTTCAATATTTGTTTAATACTCACTAAGTACATCTTTGAGATGTCGCAATCATTCATGTCAATTTTTGAACTTTTATTCTAGTAAACTCCAAGTTTACCATGACATGTGTTTTTCACTTTAGTAAACTTCTGGTTTACTGCGACATGAATTTTATATCAATAAACTCTTAATTTATTGTAGCATGTGCTCTCACCATGCACGAATAACTTTTTACATTTGTGTTTCTTATTATAGTAACTTGAAGATATTCAATCTTTCAATTCTTGTACCTCATTTAGAGGTGGATTATGATATTTTCACAACTAAGAACATGTTCGAATTTATATACAATCACATTCACCCAGGGTATAGATATGTATTTATAATAATCAAAATTTTCATTCCTCGAGAATGAAAATATAATTGTGCCTTAAGCCTATCAAATTCTGATAGCTTATAACCTCTTTCATGATATTGCTACTTCAGAAGCAAATTGAGGCATACATATATTGTAGATAATTTTTCTCTAACATATATTATAATCATTATAAGCATGTGAAAATATTATCACTTTTGATGATTATTATCATATTGTCCCTCCATGCCTATATTCGTGCATTTTATCACTTGCCTTCTTTTAGACATATTATGCACTGCTACTATATTTCTTTCAATAATGAAGCAAGTTGCCAACTTTTGAATTCATCATATATTGCTACCATATTCACTTCATGGAATAGAGCATATAAATGGGATATGTTTCATGACTTTTCACCAAACAACCATTATTTTGCCTTAGCCATCATAATATTATTAATATGGTGTATTGAGATTAAAACTCAATATCTTATCCATATAAAGACGTCTTAGGCTATAATTCGATGGGGCTTGAACCCAATATCTTATCATCATGGTGCATTAAAACTTTTAACTCAATGTCTTACCCTCTTAATGAGATGAGACTTAAATTCATCATCATATCTTTTAAAAATATTGTTCTTCATGAACAAATTTAACGCATAAGTGGTTCCAAATCAATTATTTTTCATCAAATTCAATAATAATTATATCATTAGTAGCAAAAGACAAATAACATAAGGAATTACTAACCTTGAAGTTACCTTTAGATTTATAATCTCATCTTGTATGACAGAGTCTCGTGCTAATAACGTGTTATGAAAAATAAAGTAGAGAAAAATAAAAGTAGAGAGAGAGAGAGTAATGCGGGATTGAGGATGATTTACAATGAATAAAATTCCTCTATTTATAAGGGAAATTACTCCTAATTTCTCTATAAAAGATAAATATTTCATATCCTAATAGATATCAACTACATATTTCATATCCAATAATGTAAATACATTTATAACACAATTTAATTTCTTTAGTTGTCTTTTTTCTTTTTTTCTTTTTTTATCTTGTGGCTAGCTGGAGCAATCAAAAGAGTGTCGTGATTTTAGGTATTGTAGACGTTTTAAGGTAAAGGAGGTCAGAGAGGTCGTTCGCAGGATGCGAAGGGGTAGGGCGACGGAGCCTGATGATATTCTCGTGGATTTTTAGAAGTTCGCTGGTGAGGCTGGTCTGAGGTGGTTGACTGATTTATTTGACGGCATTTTCAAGTCGGCGAAAATGCCCGAGGACTGGCGATGGAGTACTATGATACCTCTGTATAAGAATAAGGGTGACATTCAGAGTTGTAACAACTATAGGGGTATTAAGTTTTTGAGTCACACTGAAGATTTGGGGGAGAGTGGTCGAGTTGAGGTTGAGGAGGGTAGTGTCTTTTTCGGAGAACCAGTTTGGATTTATGCCCAGGCGCTCGACGATAGAGGTAATTCACCTGGTGCGGAGACTGGTGAAATAGTACAAGGAAAGGAAGAAGGACCTGCACATGGTGTTTATCGACTTGGAGAAAGTGTACGACAAAGTCCCTAGGGAAGTCCTTTGGAGATACTTGGAGGTGAGTGGGGTCCTGGTGGTGTATATCAGAGCAATCAAGGACATGGATGATGGAGCTAAGACCCAGGTGAGGACGGCGGGAGGCAATTCAGAACATTTCCCTGTCTTGACAGGGTTGCTCAGGGATCTACTCTTAGCCCATTTTTGTTTGCTTTGATGATGGATGTGTTGACGCGGCGTATCCAAGGAGAGGTGCCCTGGTGTATGATTTTTGCAGATGATGTGGTTTTGATTGATGAGACTCGGGGGTGTGTGAATGATAAATTAGAGGTGTGGAGACAGACCCTTGAGTCTAAAGGCTTCAAGTTGAGTAGGAGCAAGACCGAATATTTGGAATGTAAGTTTAATGGCTTGAGAGAGGAAGACGAGGTGGTAGTAAGGTTGGAGTCTCAGGCAGTTTGTAAGAGGGATAGTTTTAAGTATCTTGGGTCTATGATTTAGGGGAATGTAGAGATTGATGAGGATGTCTCTCACCGTATTGGGGCGAGATGGATGAAGTAGAAGCTCGCCTCGAGGGTGTTGTGTGATAAGAAGGTGCCCCTAAAGCTTAAAGGCAAATTCTATCGGGTGGCAGTCCGTCCGACCATGTTGTATGTCGCGGAGTGTTGGCCAGTAAAGAACTCTCACATCCAAAAAGTAAAGGTGGCGGAAATAAGAATGTTACGTTGGATGTGTGGACTTACTAAGGGTGATAGAGTTCGGAATGAGATTATTCAGGAGAAGGTGAGAGTGGCTTCGGTGGAGGATAAGATGCGGGAAGGAAGATTGAGATGATTTGGGCATGTGATGAGGAGGGGCACAGATGCACCGGTTCGTAGGTGTAAGAGGCTTGCTCTGGATGGCTTTAGGAGAGGGTAGAGATAGACCGAAGAAATACTGGAGAGAGGTGATTAGGCGGGATATGGAGCAGTTACATCTTACTGAGGATATGACCCTAGACAGGAAGATCTGTATTTGGTTAGAAGGCTAACGCCAAGTTGGGTAGGTAGGGTAGGGCTTTACTTGGTGGGTGTAATAAGCTTGTTTTGCTACCTTGTTGCATGCTGTATTACGATTGCTTACTCTTCTTTGTTTACTATTCCTCTGGTCACTATTCTGTTGTAATTAGCGTATTTATGTATTGTCATCTTTTTGTTTGGAGTTGATTACTATTCCCCTGTCTTGAGTTCTCCGGAGGTAGTGGTATGGACTGCGTACATCTTACCCTCCCCAGACCTCACTATGTGGGAATAAACTGGTTGTTGTTGTTGTTGTATCTTGTGGCTAGCATTGTTAGTTTATATATGTTTATGATTTGTGTTTATTATATTGTTATTGATTCTAAGCCGGGGTCTATCAAAAATAGCCTTTTTACTTTATCTGAAATAGTGATATGTACTGTGTACATTCTATGAATACACGGGGGGAGGGAGGGTGTTATGATGTTGTGGTTGTCTTTTTCTCTTTTTCACGTTTGGCGCTCATTTGGAAAGCTTGGCCATGAAATTATATTGCAGTAGTCCCATATCCCTTATTACGCGGTGGAAATAGACCGTTAGAGAAAGTCTCGCATCATTCTGCCTCTAGCCTTCTTCTTTCTCTTCTGTCCTTTTCTCCTCCAAAACTTTTGCCCAATTATCATTATTAGAATAGCAATCTAATCCATAAGGATTTCCATTTCCTCTTCCCGTTCTTCTTTAGGTTTCCCGATAATAAGGATATCTGCTAGAACTCTACCTCATATCTTACTTTTCGAGCGAGAATGAGCAGTTCCCCGTCGACATCATCGCCTTTTAGTCGGAGCAGGACGCGATTAGGGAAATATGAATTGGGTAAGACGTTAGGAGAGGGCAGTTTTGCAAAGGTTAAGTATGCAAAGAATGTACAGACCGGTGATCATGTCGCCATCAAAATTATCAACCGCGAGCGCGTCCTCCGCCAGAACATTATGGAACAGGTGAGTGTGGCGCACTGTGTTCTTTTTTTAATTAATCATACAAGAGTAAATGCTATTCCCGTTGATCTTCCGTCTGTATTTATCTAGCCCAAAGTGTAATCGTCCAACGGTTCTTTAATTTCCCGTCTTTTATTATCTTCATTTGGGGATATCTCAAGTTTCTTTTTCCTTCAGAATTAAATTGACTGAGTCAAGTTTTCAAAGGGAATTCAAAATATAAAGGAGTAAACAAATGAAGAAGTCATGGGATTGAGTATATATATACATCTACTATATATATATATATTGTAAAAAAATAATACGTATATACAGTATCATTTTTCAACAAAAGAGGTTTGGATGAACACCTTCCGATACCCCTAGATGCAGCACTTTCCGAGTCTTGTCTTAGCAGTCATGTCTCAAAAAACTGGGATTGAGAATAGACACACATTTTGCATCCAGGGGCGAATGTAGGCCATTATATTGGGTTAGGCAAAACATAGAAGTTTTGGCTCAAAAGTCAAACCTTGTACATGTGTTAAGAATTCAATAAAAATGTATAAAAATCGAGTTTGGAATTCAATTACTAGTACTTGAGTCAGCTGTCCTAGAATCCAGAAATCAATAGTCTAAACCATTGATTATCTGTCTTTTCAAGAATGTTTTAAAGCATTTTACGTGGAACGAAATCTTCACAAGGATGGAAGACCCCAGAAAAACCAAGAAACTTGCAGTCACCAGTCTTGCCACCGGCATGTGAGATAACTCTTGCTGGATTTCCTCCGGCACTGATTGGCAACATGACCATGCGTCTAACCTTACATTATGGTTTGAGTTATTGGGTTGTGCCTGCATAAGTATTTCAGTCTTGATCAACCCGATTTTCATGACCCAACAAAGAAAACATTGAGTCATCATCAAGAAGAACCTGAGTCAAGTGATCAGCTGTCTTTTATAATCCCTATGTCATCTTCTCATAGAGAAAGCAACCCTCATTCATTCATCGATTTCATTGCCTCTTCCCTGTCCTAGGTGTGGACGAAGACTGAGACTTCTCTAAGATCCGATTCGATGATATATCCCTCTTCTAGTGCGGCTTGTTTTATTGTGCAACAGTGATGGAAGGTTATCAGACCTCTGAAAAATTCGTCAGCTGCCTAAAAGTTACACCGTAGTGATATTCCATCTCTTCGATGCACTGGTAACCGCACAATGGACTAATTAGATTTTACTTCACTCGAACATTCTAGTATCATATGAAAAATAAGTGAGACTAGAAAATGCATTAACACAAATGTCTTAGGCAGTACTTCTATTTTTTTGGACACAATTTACGTTTTACAATGTCCATATTCATTCACATTTATGCACTCTACCATAACTAGTTAGAATACCCATCTAACTGTAAAAATGTATATGTCATGACGCTTTTGTTCTAGAATGCCTTCTACAAATTTCTTTTCATTTAGAATGAGAAAACTATGATAATGAGATCCAAGATGTACTTTGTTGACAGATTAAAAGAGAAATATCAACGATGAAGTTGATCAGACATCCAAATGTCGTAAGAATCTTTGAGGTATGTTGTAATCCTTCTGCCCTGTCTTCTTCCTCGTTACTTGTAAACACACACAATTCTTGTGAATCTCTCTCATGTCTATGCCGAGTTATGGTGATTATTTGCTTCTATCAGCACTCTTGTCACTGAACAAGCATACACGTGATTGGGCTTCATCTTTTCATGCTAGATGGTGCTCCAATACCAAGTTTTGAAGTTACACGTGCTTCATTTCTCATCATATCTTCCTGAGTGCTTCATATCTTTGTAATACTATATATTCCAACTTTGGTCAACTCTGGTTGCTACTAGGTTATGGCTAGCAAGACAAAGATCTATATTGTCCTCGAGTATGTTCATGGAGGAGAGCTCTTTGATGAAATTGTAAGTTTTCTCCTTTCTTGATTTATGCAATTGCACATCCTCATTTCTCCTATTTTTCTGGAGGAGATGGAGATGATTAGTAAAATAGAGTTTTTCTTGGAACTAATTTCCAAATATAGATTACATGTTCATTTTGTATTCTTTTGGTTCTGTTATCACATTTTATTCCTGGGTAAAAGATATTTTATTGCAATGAGCATTTCCTTATGTATAATATATATTACAGGCTAGACATGGCAGACTCAAAGAAGATGAAGCTAGAAGATACTTTCAACAGCTTATTAATGCCGTTGATTATTGCCACAGTAGAGGCGTTTTCCATAGAGACTTGAAGGTTTCTGATCCTTAATCTCATTTTTTAGATACTGAAGTCCACTTCCTTCATGCTATGACTAGTATTAATATTCAGTTATGTGACTTGTAACCATTTGTAGCCTGAGAATCTACTGCTGGATTCATTTGGTACTCTGAAAGTTTCAGACTTTGGATTGAGTGCACTTTCCAAGCAAGTTCGAGTAAGTATTCTTTACATTTGAAAAATTAAACGTACATAAAGAGCTATTCACTCAGTTTAACTTGATTTACAATAGTCAAATTGACATTGTTTTCTTAAAAAAAAAAATAATTGATCAATGCATTTTGTCAAGACATTGTTAGATAGTATATCATTGTCAAGATATAGTAAGAGAGTATATCTATTTTCAGATTTTGTGTCAGATATATATAGTCAAATATTGTAGGTAAAAGAAATGATCTCTGGGATCTGCTCTTGACCTTTTATGTCTAGCTTTGTGTATATATTCTTGGTGTAATCTATCATTTTAAGTAAGAAGTGAAATACACTTACATCATTAACATGGTATCAGAGCCACTGCTATTTTTGTAGCGATTCAAGTTGCCTTTTCCGGTGATTGTTTTGATAGATTTCCCGGTAACTATTCCGTCATCTTCCTTTACTAGCAGCCACTTCTGGCAGTTTTTTTCCGGCCATCTCAAACTTTCATTCTGAGTTGGTGATGGTCAATCATTCATTTTAGTCTTACCCATTAATCCTATAATTTTCAGCAACCAGAAAAGTTTTTTGGCAAAAGAAGTCATCTTCATCGGTTGTTTCTTCCTTTTTTCTTGTGAAGTTCTTGTTCAGTACAGATTTGAAATAGTTTTTACCAGATCTGCAGTCATCAAGAGGAGCCTTGATTTTATCTTTCCTTTGTTTCATGTTCTTTTAATCAAAGACCTTTTTTTTCGAACTCATTTCTTATAATTGTCCTCCTTTTGTTCTTTGGTTAAAAAAACTTTTTTTTTTGGTATTTCATTAGTTGTTGAAGTCATTATGGCAGAGTAGGGTGAATCTCTAATAAATAATGTCTTAGAGGAAATTGAATCTTCAAGTTATGTCAAATCGATGTTTTCCTCTATTTCAAGTTCTTCTGTTATCACTACCATGAAGTTAGAAGGTAGTAATAATTACACACCATGATCTTCACCTGTTGAGATGTGGTTTATGGGACAAGGATATGAGGATCATTTAGTTAAAAATACTAGTGATATTGTTGCTAGTGAAAGGACCAAGTGGACTCTAATTGATGCTCAATTATGCAATCTCTTATGGAACTCTCTGGACCCTAAATTACTCGATTTATTTCAATCTTGTAAAACTTGCTATAAAGTTTGGACTAAAGCTAAGACTTTGTATACGAATGACATATAACGTATATACAAGGTTGTCTCAGACTTAGTCCAACTTCAGCAGAATAATCAAGATATGGCGAGTTATTTAGGACAGATAGAAACCTTGAAAGATCAATATGACTCTCTTTTGCCACTTTTTGAAAGTGTGACCACACAGGATCAACAAAGAGATAAGTTCTTTATGGTTCTAGCACTGAAACGACTTCGATCTGATCTTAGTTCTATAAGGGATCAAATCTTGGCATGTTCATTAGTTCCTTCCTTAATAGACATTTCAGCTCGATTATCGCGTATTGGTTCAGAAACAAATGATACTTATAACGTTGAGACATCTGTATTAGCTGTGAAAAATGCAAATCCACAGGAAAAAAATGTCTAGCAAAGGAGGAACAGTAGAAACTCTAGACCCTATTGCAACTATTGCTACAAGTCAGGCCATACTCGACAAACTTGTTGGAAATTGCATGGTCGACCACCACGTACTAACAATTGTAGTACAACTCACGTGGTTCAGACCCGTAAAGACCCCGTAAAGACACAGATGGTCAACTGTCCAATTCTATTACTTTGTCAGGAGTAGATTATAGTGATTACTTTGCAGTATAAAGCGGCTATTCGACAATCACCTTTATCTGGCACCCTACAAACTAGTAATGTATTTGCTTGCCTTACCAGGTCTTCTCCCTCTTACCAGTGGATATTGGATTCTAGTGTATCTAACCATATCTCTAGTAATCGGAATCTTTTCTCGAATCTTATTCATTCCACAACCCTCACCACAGTTTCCCTTTCTAATGGATCACAAACTGCAATAAAAGGAATAGGGGGACGTGCAACTTCTTCCCTCTATTTTCTTAAACTCAGTTTTATTTTCTCCTGAATGTCCATTAAATTTGATTTTTGTTAGCAAATTAACCAAACATCTCAATTGTGGTTTTTGGCTGACTCTGTTGTTGTGCAGGATCGGAGAACAGAAAAGACGATTGGAACAGGATATGAGTCACAGGGACTATATCATATGTCAAAATCACCACCACCCGTTGCCTTCTCTTCCGTTGCCTCAACTGATCTTCTCCATAGCCGTTATGGTCACTCAAGTCTAGCAAAGCTTCGGAAATTAATTCCTAGTCTTTCCACTTTGTCTTCATTTGAATGTGAGTCTTGTCAACTTGGGAAACATAATCGCATTTCGTTTCTCAAAAGAGTCAATAACAGGTCCACATATATGTTTGACATTGTTCACTCAAATGTATGGGGTCCTAATTGTGTTGTTTCAAGATTAGACTTTCAGTATTTTGTTACCTTTATTGATGATTTTTCCCGTTGCACATCGGTATTTTTAATGAAAAATCATTCTGAAGTATGCTCTATTTTTCAAAAATTTTGTGCTGAGATAAACAATCAATTTGGTGTTTCAATTAAAGGTATTACGCAGTGATAATGCCAAGGAGTACTTATCTTCTCCCTTTGCTAGTTTCATGTCGTCTTAGGGAATCACTCATCAGACTTCTTGTGTGTATACTCCTTAACAAAATGGAGTCGCCGAATGTAAAAATAGACATCTCATCGAGACTGCTCGAACTTTACTTATACGCCATCAGTTCCTCTTCATTTTTTTGGGGATGTTGTTCTCACTGCTTGTTATTTGATAAATAGAATGCCCTCCACTATGTTGCAACAACAAGGTCCTCACTCAATTCTCTTTCCAGGTCAAAATCCTTATCATCTAACTTTGAGAGTGTTTGGATGTACTTTCTTTATCCATGATCAAAGTACCAGAAATGACAAACTCCAACCGAAATCAATTAAGTGTGTCTTTTTAGGATACTCTCGTCACCAAAAAGGTTACAAATGCTATGATCCAAAATTGAATAAATATTTTATTAGTGCAAATGTGACATTTTTTGAAACATCTCCCTATTTTAGACCAAGCACTACAACCAGAAGTTTAATTCCTCAAATTTTGCCAGGACCCATACTTCCTCTACAACAAATCAATCTTCTAGAAAACCCTCAAACCGCTCCTCCTCCTCTTCAATTATACACCCGACATGATCGTCTTCTTAATAATAACGATGATAGTACTGGTCCTAGTCCAGATACACTAGTAGTTCCTGATGACTCATCTTGTGCTCCTTCGTCACCTGCTCCAGTCATGCCTTCGTCAGATGCAGTGACCTCACCAATTGCCATACGCGAAGGTATACGTACTACTCGAAATCAACAACCAAAGAGATAACTGTTTAAGTTATCAACGATTGTCCCCATTATATCATACTTTTGTATCTGCCTTATCTAATATACCTATACCAAAGACTGTTAGTGAAGCATTGGAACAACCAGGGTGGAGAGATGCTATGATTGATGAAATGAATGCTTTACAGGCTCAATAACACTTGGGAATCGGCCCAGTTATCGAAGGGGAAAACTACTATTGGAATTCGATGGATCTATATGTAAAAGTGGGTTCAGACGGAATAGTTGATCAACTGAAAGCTCGCCCTGTTGCCAAAGGATACAACCAGATTTATGGTCTTGACTATGGTGACACATTCTCTCCAGTTGCCAAAGTTGCATTTGTCCAACTGCTTATGTCCTTGGCAGCAAATGCACCATTGGCCGCTTTATCAACTAGACATTAAGAATGCCTTTTTGTATGACGAACTTTCTAAGGAAGTTTATATGGAGCAACCTCCTGGATTTGTTGCTAGGGGGAGTCAGACTTAGTTTGCCGTCTCAAATGCTTTGTATATGGCCTCAAACAATCTCTGAGAGTATGGTTTGGCAGATTTAGTTCTGTTGTCCAACAATTAGGGATGTCTCGAAGTAAAGTAGATCATTCTGTTTTCTATCAACATAATGGTCCAGAAAAGAACATTTCTAGTCGTTTATGTTGACGACATTGTCATAACTGGAAATGATCCAAAAGGAATATATCAGCTAAAGCAACATTTGTTCAGTTACTTTCAAACCAAAGATTTGGGGAAGTTAAAGTTTTTTTGGGAATTGAGGTAGCTCAATCCAAGACAAGTATTGCTATCTCACAAAGAAAATATGCTTTGTACATATTAGAGGAGACATGCATGTTAAATTACAAACCAATTGACATTCCTATGAATCCAAACATCAAACGCGTCCCTGGACAGGGGGAGCCATTGAAAGATCCTGGTAGACATAGAAGACTGGTCGGTAAATTGAATTATCTCACTATCATACTCCCGGATATATCATTTGCAGTAAGTGCGGTTAGTCAGTTTCTCCAAGGTCCATGTTAAGATCATCGGGATGCAATGATTCACATCCTCAGGTGCATCAAAAAAAACTCCAGGACAAGGATTGTTATATGAAGACAAAGGTCACACAGACATTGTTGGATATTCTGATGTGGCTTGGGCAGGTTCTCCATTTGATATATGCTCCACTTTTGGGTATTGCGTCATGATTGGAGCAATTTAGTTTCCTGGAAAAGTAAGAAGCAAGATGTTGTTGCCAGATCTAGTGCAGAAGCTGAATATCGAGCTATGACCCTAGCTACATGCGTGCTTATTTGGCTGAAACAACTTCTCCAAGAGTTAAAATGTGTTGAATTCATTCAAATGAAGCTTATGTGTGACAATCAGGCTGCCCTACATATTGCCTCAAATCCAATTTTCCATGAAAGAATAAAACATATAGAGGTGGATTGTCATTTTATTAGGCAGAAGATTGAGTCCAGATGCATTGCCACCAGCTTCGTCGGTTCAAATGACCAATTGGCAGATATTCTTACTAAGTCCCTTGGAGTAGCTCGGATTGGATACATTTGCGGCAAGCTCGGAGCATATGACATGTATTCTCCAGCTAAGGGGGAGTGTCAAGATGTTAGATAGTATATCATTGTTAAGATGTAGTCAGAGAGTATATCTATTTTCAGATTGTGTGTCAGATATATATAGTCAAATATTGTAGGTAGAAGAAATGATCTCAGGGATCTGCTCTTGACCTTTTGTGTCTAGCTTTGTGTATATATTCTTGGTGTAATCTATCATTTTAAGTAAGAAGTGAAATGCACTTACATCATTAGCACATTTCATGGAAACAAAGTTCATTGAATTGGAAATTGGAACAAAGTACCATAAATCAGAAAACTTCCGGTTACACAACTGCCACAAGATTATTTGAGACAAAGGTAATCAAAGTAAACATCTGCCTTGCCAATGCTCCGGCCATTCCTGGCCAAGTTCAACTAATTTTGTCTTTTATCTATTTATGAAATTTTGAAATATTAGTTATTACTCTAAAGGTAAATGTATATGTTGCAATTAACAAAATAATTAAACAACTAACTGCCCTCACATGTTTCAAATTCATACATGGATATTTCTTACTGAATCGTGTCTGCGATTATCCATCATCCCTCACTTCAATCACATTCACAATTCCCTCACTAGTATTGTATAGTATTATAGTTGATGGAAAACTTTCAATGTTATTCAGGACGATGGACTACTTCATACTGCTTGTGGCACACCAAACTATGTTGCCCCTGAGGTAACAACAACCTAAAGAGTTGTTATTCGACAGCTAAACGCTAGTAACTTAATAATTTTTTCTTACTGTTTATACCTTTAACAAGAACTGTTGTATCAGGTTTTAACTGACAAAGGCTATGATGGTACAACAACTGATGTCTGGTCCTGTGGAGTCATTCTCTTTGTTCTAATGGCTGGATACTTGCCTTTTGATGAACCAAATCTAAATTCTCTATACCGAAAAGTAATTTCTGGAAGTTTCTTCATTTATTATCTGAGATGTTTCTGGAATTCTTTGGTTCATTTATTTTCAGAAATATATTTAGAGAATTTTGCTTGTAAATTGTTGTCAGATCCTGAAGGCTAGTTTTTCACTTCCACCATGGCTGTCCTCTAGCTCAAAGAATCTGATCAAGCGTATTCTTGACCCGAATCCAGTCACGGCAAGTCCCTTTATCTTTGCTGTTTTACTTTCTGGTATGAGCAGCTACTTTTAATTAATATAGTTCATCTTATATACTAGCTATGTAGTGCATTATTTTTGTGGAATATTTTCATCAAGTTGTTTACAGGAAAAGTGGTACAGTCAAATTTGTACGAGGTCAAGGACATGCGTTATTAGCTCATCTTGTTAGGTCTAGTTTTTAGCAGCTGAATATTATGATGTGCTGAAACCTTGAGGGTTGCACCACACAGTTAGGGACTAGGTCCCTCATAGTCAATCTCAAGATAGAACAATAAAGCAACTAGGAGGTGTTGGAAATTTAAACGCAATGCAGGAAAGTAACAACACAGAATTTTTACGTGGAAACCCAGGAAGAGAAAAACCCCGCTTGCCCTCACAAGCACAAAACAGTCCACTATAACCAAACTCTTGATTACAGACTCGACTGTGAACCTAACTCTAGGTTTCTCCTACTTGCAATACCTGTATTGCAAGCACACCTTGACACCTCAGCCAAGTTTCCCTCCAAACCTGGTTAACTCTAACCTGTAACAAGCTTAGGAAACTCTACCTAAGCACTCTCTACTCAAAAAGAAAAACACTACTCTTATAACATGAGTAGTTCAGTTACAAATCATTACTTACTCAAGAACAATTTCAATTTAAGCTCACATTAATGTGGCTAGGAACTTGAGCAATGCTGTAATGGGGTTTTGCTGGCTCTCTTCACTCTTTGTAATTTGTGCAAAAACCAATTGGTGAATAGGCGTCTCTTTCCTTTTATAGCTGAGTGATGATTAGGGCTGAAAGATCATTGGACCAACTGTCCTAATCAGTACAAAATGACACCTGCAAGTTTGTTACACAAAAGGATAAAACTGTGCAGACAACGCGTGCCAGCTATATTGTATCTTTGCACATCCAAGGGCCTGGTTCCTTGCAGTTTAGCTGCTCATCATCAAAACTACATATAACAATTTCCCCCCTTTTTGATGATGACAAACCAAATCGTACAATTTGAGCATCAATGCACATTCATCACATTAAATCAGAGTGATTACCACCTGAAGATGAATGTTTCCCCTATCATCATGCTTCCTCCTTCACGATGCAACACAGGAACCTGGTCCCTTGTTGTACATTTGCAGCAAAAACCTTTGATCAACACATGTTTGCTTCCCCCGTCATTGTGCTACCATACTTCCCCCTATCAGTATGTACACACACACCTGGTCCTTACATAAGAAGTCAATATTCCCCCTTTTGGCATCATTGATAAGGATTAACAGTAAACTATGAGTAAAGATAAGTACAGACTAATTAATTCATGGCCACTGGGGCAACACTAACACGAAGAATAGCTTTAAAGTGAAAGGAACAAATAAATATTCATTCATAATTAATCAGGATAAGTATCAATCTAATCTACCAAAAAGAAATTATAAAATTGTTATTTGCAAAGGCCACAATAGAACCAAGGACCAGAAACTGACACACTGGGACTTAGGTGAAAGGGGCTTGGGAGAGAATGACTTTAGCAACATGTCCATTCTTTCAGTTGCAGCAGCATAAGCATCCAACAATTGTTTGGTGAGAGTTTTTACTTCAGCATTTAGTCTTTGTACTTCACCAGTCAATTCTGCAATTTTTTCTTTGAGCTTGCATTCTCGGCTGCAAGTTCTTCTGTGGCACCTGGTCCCTTAGAGGACAACTTTTGAATATGTAGTTTCATGTTTTAGTGTTTTTTGCTGCTATCATAACCCTCAACTCCCCTATTTCCTTGGTTAAGCTTTCTTGAGTATCCAGTAACTCAGACACTTGGGGTACAGTCCCCACTTTCCCTTCAATGCGCCCATTTTCCATGAGTGTAGTTAAACTGATCAATTGTTTGACTGTTCCTGGTGTTCCTCTAGTCCAAGTCATTCCAAAATGATTAAAGACTTTGTTCAACAAGTAACCATAGGGCATCCCATGCCTTTCTTCCTTTTCTTAAACCACCTTGTGCATATGCTTTATCATTAGAGCAGGCAGACTCATTAACTCAAACTTACTCAGGCATTCTATTAGAAACAAATCAATACTAGAGGTAATTGTTCTTTTCTCTGATTTTGGTAGCAGGACCTTGTTAATAAATTCAAAAACCAACTGAAACTCACTCTTTAGAAACTTCTTCTTTGTTGTGCAGCTATTAAGATCCCACCTTGAAGCTTCAATCATAAATTCAGTTGTGGGTTGTTTCTTCACAACTATACTCGCCCCTATAACAAGCACATCCAGAATTCCTCCCTAGGTTTCTTCATCTAGCCATATTTCTTTTCCTTGCACTTGTGCAGATAGACAACCCATCTTCTGAGAAGTCTATTGAATAATGGAATTCTCTTCGTTTTCAAAAACCACTGGTGCCGCTTCCTCGAAGAAATGCAGTCATCCTTGATGCCTGACATATTCCACCAATTCTACCATCCCAAGTTTCTCATAGATTTTGGGATCAAACATTTTTCCTGACAGCACCTTTTGTGTCTTCAGCCTTTCAATCCTCCTTTCTTTGGACATATTTTTCTTTTCTTCCTCTCTTTTTATTCTCTTAGACTCATTACTTGGCTCTTTCTTTTCATTAATATTTCTCTTCTTGGGACCAAGTCCTTAGAGACCTTTTTTCTTTTCAGAGCTATGTGTTTCTTTCTGCTTACACCATGACTCCCAGACTTAGAATCAGAGGACCTGTTCCTTTCGTTATCGTGTGCTTCCAGTTTTTTCTTCTTAGATGCAATGATAATATCAGACTCATTTTCCTCATCTCCACTCACCTCCACAACTTCAAGTTTTTCTTCTGCCTTGGTAGTAGATTTCCTGGATCTTCTTCTTTTAGCATTAGAGGACTTATTCTTCTTCATTGCATCTGCTAGCAATTTCATCTCAGACCCTCTAGTGGAGTAAGACCTTGTAACTTGTTTACTAGAGTCAATTAATTTCTCTTTTCCTTTACTTTCCTTCAGTTTCTTTATTTTAAAGATTAGAGGTTGTTCATCCTCATCCTCTTCATTTTCTTTACTTGGTGGTAATACAAACTCTCTCTCCTGTTTCAGATCATCCTTTTGTCATGCTATTTGCTCTTCCCCACTAGCAAAACTTTTCTTGGGATC
The DNA here is from genome assembly GCA_030864215.1 of Capsicum pubescens. NCBI lineage: Eukaryota > Viridiplantae > Streptophyta > Magnoliopsida > Solanales > Solanaceae > Capsicum > Capsicum pubescens. The sequence continues at coordinate 224,236,737 of CM061542.1, read as the reverse complement.
ATTTCCAAATAAAAACATATAAGTTACTAGAGGAGTCTCCCCATGCTGAATTACTAGAGGAGTCTCCCCATGCTGCCATTTGAGAACACCAGGAACCTGAGGTTATTTTCCTATCATCTTGTTTCAGCATGAAATTATCTCCATACTTTTTGTCTTCCCCAGATTTGGTGGACAATTCTTCCCATGCAGCCAACACCTTTCTTACTATACTATACAGCTAGCTGCATCTTTTTTTCTTGATGTTTCAGGATTTTGATTCTCCTTTTGCACTGGGTAGTTTCTCATTAATTCTTCAGAGCTGCCACCTTTGTGACAACCTTCAGTTTTACAATTTAATTTGCTAAGCTGACCACCCCTTCTTATAGCTTTAACAATCCTGTTGCCAAGAGTGCAACATCAGTGTCTTCTTCACCTTAGTCAGATTCTAATGCCTTCAAGGTCAGGAATCTCTCCCTTTTTGCTTCTTTTCTTTCTACCCCTAGTTCAGTTATATCAGCCATGATGACCAGAACACTCTAGGTATGAACCTTTTAGAACCTGCTCTGATACCAATTACTGAAACCTTGAGGGTTGCACTACACAAGTGAGGGACCAGGTCCCTCAAAGTCAATCTCAAGATAGAACATTAAAGCAATTAAGAGGTGTTGGAAATTTAAAGGAAATACAGAAACGTAACAACACATGATTTTTACGTGGAAACCCAGGAAAGGAAAAAACACGGTTTGCCCTCACAAGCACCAAAACAGTCCACTATAACCAACCTCTTGTTTACAGACTCGACTGTGACCTAACCCTAGGTTCCTCCCACTTGCAATACCTCTATTGCAAGCACACCTTGACACCTCTGCCAAGTTTCCCTCCAAAATTGGTTAACTCTAACCAGTAACAAGCTTAGACAACTCTACCTAAGCACTCTCTACTCAAAGTGGAAAACACTACTCATATAACATGAGTAGTTTAGTTACAAATCATTACCTACTCGAGAACAATTTCAATTTAAGCTCACATTAATGGCTAGGAACTTGAGCAGTGTTGTAATGGGATTTTGCTGCCTCTCTTCACTCTTTGTAATTTGTGCAAAAATCAATTGATAGAGAGGTGTCTTTTTCCTTTTATAGCTGAGTGATGATTAGGGTTGAAAGATCATTGGACCGGCTGTCCTAATCAGTACAAAATGGCACCTGCAAGTTTGTTACACAAAAGGACAAAACTGTGCAAAAACGCGTGCCAGCTATATTGTATCTTGCACATCCAGGGACCTAGTCCCTTGCAGTTTAGCTGCTCATCATCAAAAACTACATATAGCATGATGTTAGTAAGTTAAAAAATGCAAGTAAAATAGATGAGAGATAAAGCAATGTGGAGCCTTAGGCTCTAGCGAGATGTTAGTAAGTTAAAAAATGCAAGTAAAATAGATAAGAGATAAAGCAATGTGGAGCCTTAGGCTCTAGCGAGGCTATGAGTTCCACGTCCAAATATTCGGTCTTAGCTCCGATGATGGTTCAAAAAAAAAGAATCCTTAAAGAACAGAAAGCTAAGTAAAATGACAGAAACTTGATATTCAAGAATAGAAGTGTTGATGTTGCCTTTCTGGATCCCTTTACAAATGAAGGAATAAACTATTTATAGTTTATGAGGATAGGGTATCAACCAATAAGAAAGCTTTACTCGAGCCCTAAAGTACTAAGACCAATGAATGTAGGCAACATGGTAATGCCACAGTGATTCCAGCTAATATTACTACCATGCTGAGGCAACCTACACGACGGCGTTCACGTATCTGTCCTTCTTGTCTTTTTGGCCAAGCATGGGTCCCCTCTTTTACATGTCTTCAGCTCATCCCCGGCGGAATTCTCTCTCTTGACCGAGGATGCTTCTTCTGAAGGTTAGTCTCTCCATCTCTTGGCTTCCATTTCGATTCTATCACCATGTGTCCTCCATTTTTGACGCCCATACTCTAGCCGGTTTAACCTAATACAGATAGGTCCTCCACTTTCCTGTCATGGTACCAGTCATGACTGGGAAGCAGAAAAAGAGACTTGCCGCGCTCTGATGAACTTACTCTCCCTAGTTCACTCCGAGTCTGAAGAAAATGTTTATGCACCTCATTAAATTCGTGTGCCATGTGTTCCTCATCCATTGGTTTGATGATGATGCGCAGCCCCAAGCAGCGAGGAACCTTTACTCCTGATGCCTAAAAATTTGGACATTTTCAATTGATTTTAATCCTCTGCAATTTTCTCAAACTTTCACTCATATCTCTGAGCCTTTCTCTGTGACTTTATCTTTTGCTTTGTTCTTTCTATTCTTCTTGCTGCACTTATTTGTCATGTCTTCATTGTCCTCTAGCTTCACCAACTTGCCTCCCCAGAAGTGGTTCGAAAAAGAAGGGTTGTGAGAACAACGATGTCATTCCCGAACGCAGCATCGACAATATCGTTCTAGAACTTTTTGTTTCCTGGATGATTTCAATATTCTGCCATGTAACCATGTCGGGAGGAGAGACAGAGCAATTGGTGATTATGCTTTAATAGAGGAGACTGACATCCTTGGCTAATGGCTCTAGGCTGAGCTACCATACTTGTCAGCAGGTTAAGAGCAAAAGGAAAAGGACAGATAAACAAATAAGAAAGAAAGACGGAACTAGAGCATTACTGGACAACTGTGCTTGGATGGTCCCTCAGTAACGTATGGAGTCTTCCTCAGATGACCATCTGTCGAGGCAGATCGGGCTTTCCTAGCTGCTTGTTTTCTTTGGCTTCGGTCCTGTAGTTGTTCTTCGCTCTGTTGCTCAGGAACTCTCTTAGGTGACCATTTCTCAAGAGTGTGGCAACTTCCTCCAAGAGATCCCTGCAATCATTGGTTCTATGCCCATGAGTACCATGGTAATCACACCAAAGCGTCAATCCCTTGTGTTAGGATCTGACTGAATGGGTTTCGGGAACCAGACTTCTATTATGTGATGGTCGAAACCAACTGTTACGGGTTAATATTGGAGCAATATTCTGAAAGTGGGGGGATATCATCGACTGCAAAGACTTTGGATTTTGATTGCTTCCTTTGCTTGTAAACCCTTGCACCTCCTGATCCTTGTATTTTTTTCTGTCAAGCCATGGTTTGTCCAGGACTTGAGAGCTGACTCCTCTGCTCGATCTTGGCCTCGTATTATCGGATAGGGAGAATAGGGGCTCTGAGATTGGTTTCCAAATGATTTTGGGTCATGTTGCCACTAGTACTGATTTTTTACTAGTTTCCCACTGATTCTTGATTGTTTTCGGGTTGATCTCTCATGTTTGGAGCATTTTGTCATGAGTCCGACAATAGTCATCTTCGACCCAGATTTTTGACTCGTAATGATTTTGCACATCGTCCCAGGTTGTGGCCTCAAACTCGGTCAATCTCTCCTTCAACTTAAGTGAGATAATTGAACTTTCTGGGTTCCCTTTATGAAAGCCTATGCTGCCCAGTCGTCTGGGACCATTGGCAGATTCATTCTTTCCCTTTGGAACCTTTCTTCGAACTCTCGGAGCAGTTCGGTGTCATGTTGCTCTATTTTGGAGATATCTATCCTTCGGGGCTGCACCTTCCTTGTGTTGGTATGCGCTTTGACAAAACTATCTGCAATCATGTTAAAAGAATCAATAAAGTTTTTGAGTAATAGGGAATACCAAATTAATGCTTCATTCGACAAGGTTTCCCCAAAATTTTTTACCATGACCAATTCTCCTTCTTCTCTTGTTCGGTCGTTCCATTGACAACCGTTGGAAAGAACAAAATGTGTTCATGCCTCATGGGGTCTGTGTTCCCATCGTACTTCGATATATCTGTCATTTTGAACCTCTTTGAGATGGGCTTGGTCACCGCACTGGCCTTGTAAAGCACCTTTGCATAATTCTTGGAGTCTAGTCTTCTAATGACCGGTGGCGCTCCCAGTATGTGGTTCATCTGGGTATCAGCTCCGAATGATGGGATTTCATCTCTTTTCTTAGCAATTCGATTACCAAGGTGAGAGATGCCAGAATCTCGAGGTTGGCTCCAGTGTCATCAACCACACGTTCTCCCAACCATTTATCAACCTCTAGTCAGTCTTCCATTGTTGTCGGATCACGCGCCTGTTTCCTCCCGAGGTGTTAGAGGTTATCTGAACCATGGTACTCTGCAACTCCACCATCTTCTCATCCTGTGTCTTCTTCATATGCTCCATTATGGTGTCTTGTTTCTTAATGAGCCCCGACAAGATTTCTTTGAGACCTTGCAGATGAGGTTTCCTACATTGAAACCAGGTGTCTCTCGGCAAGCAGATCCTCTTCATCACGGAGGGTGGTTCAATCTGGCACTAGACAGCAGGCAGTGTACCGACCACCCCCTCATTATCTGGCTCATCGTTGGCCTGATTGATATTGTCTCTTCACCGTTGTTTGCCATAGATGGTTCCTTCAGAAAAGCAATAATCAAGTTAATAAGAAAGTAGAGTTTGATGAGTTAATCCAACACATAGCTGCCTGGCCCCACAGTGGGTGACAAAGTGTTTACTGGAAAAGCGGTACAGTTAAATTTATATGAGGTCAAGGACACGCATTATTAGCTCAACTCTTTAGATCCAGTTATTAGTAGCTGAATATTGTGATATGAGTAAAAAATGCAAGTAAATAGATAAGAGATAAAGCGACGTGGAACCTTATGCTCTGGAGAGGCTGCAAGTTCCTTGTCCAAAGATGCCGATATTAGCTGTGTGATGGTTCAAAGTAACGAATCCTTAAAGAACAGAAAGTTAAAGTAGAATAATAGAAACTTGGTGTTCAAGAATAAAAGTGGTGTTGTTATCTTGCTTGGAATTCCAGTTCCCTTTACAGATGAAGGAAATAAACTATTTATAGGTTACAAGGATGGCATATCTACCACTAAGAAAGCTCCACTCCAGATGGATATTTTAGGAATTTTCATATGAATAAAACTAGTGATTCTCTTCACCTCATTAGTCTGATGAAATGACATGCTCTTGGGCCGAAAGCAGGAAAAGAAGAAGAGTAAAAAAAAACTCACGGAAAACTATGTATTGTTCAGTGACGGTGTAGAATTCATGTCTCTTGTTTCATCTCCTGATGAGTCATTTCTAATCTTTTGTTTCAGAGGATCACTATTCCAGAGATCCTTGAAGATGAATGGTTCAAGAAAGATTACAAGCCACCACATTTTGAGAAAGATGATGATGTCAATCTTGACGACATTGATGCCATTTTCAATGGCTCGGACGTAAGTCACATTTTCTTTACACAGCCAGTAAACTGTTCAAGAGCTCAAAGCAAGTTCTTTCCATTATTTCCACCGCCTACGCATCGTGCCCCAAAGATTTGCCAGTAAGTTGAGACATGAGATGTTATATTAGTGAGAGACATAATTTCAACTGTTTGAACAATAAACAATAGCCATTTGAGTTTCCCGGGCCTTGAATTTGAGATGAAATTTAAAGTCAGGAACATACAGAAGGGCCATTTTCCTTTTATATTCCTCGAGAAATTTAGTTTAATGTAACTATGGATGATACAAGTGAAGCTTACTAAGATCGACTGAGAGTTTATAAGCAGTCCTGAGAACTAAACAACCCGTTTGAAAGCATATGCATACTTTATTGTTGCAGGATCATCTCGTTACAGAAAGCAAGGAAAAACCTGCTTCTGTCAATGCGTTCGAGCTCATTTCAAGGTCAAAAAGTTTCAACCTAGAAAATTTGTTTGAAAAACAGGTGGGTACTTTTATATTACTAGACATTACTTAACAGCCTGACAGACGTGTCTACGGTATATGATAGTTCAAATTGCATTAGATCAAAAAATAGTTAGACTGAGAAAGAAGCACAGTGTAAGGATGTCTTGTTGTTCGATCTTGGAGCACGATTCTTTGTGTTTTCACTAGATATTTTGCAACACCAATTTAATTGGTTTTGTAACATCAGTACTTTGATATACTGACTTGACAATATATAAAATGTGTCAAACAAGTGTTTATTCTATTTCTCCTTTTATCTGGATTTTGCTGCTAATGCATTTTCTAATTGTATGGATTGGCAAAGTATAGGCCCTTGTCAAGAAAGAAACACAATTTACGTCCAGGTCCCCTGCAAATGAGATTATCTCCAAAATTGAGGAAACTGCGAGACCACTGGGTTTCAGTGTTCAGAAGAAAAATTACAAGGTAACACCTTGCACCTTCAGTATTGGATGTATGGATTTGACTGATATTAATTGACTCGTGTAATTCGATCATCTTACAAAGTTTTTCTCTTAAAATAATTGTTTACCATCCACTATTCCAGATGAAGTTACAAGGAGATAGGACAGGAAGGAAAGGCCAACTTGCTGTAGCAACAGAGGTGGCTACTTCATTCTTTCTTATAGAAAGTCTTTTAGTTAATTACTTCGAGATATTAAATGATCTATTGCTGTCAACTAGAGAATAGGAACCTTATTAGGCCTTGGTTTCTTTATCTTCAACAATTTCATTCTTAGGAAAGAAGTCTGCTACCGTTGTAGCGTGTGGGATTGTTAACTAAGCTAAAGAAGTGATTTATTTGGGTTGGTTCTTTTGAAGGTGTTGTTATTACAAAGCATTAAAATTAATAATAGTGGATACCCACTGGTAATCAGTCACAGTTTTGCATTTGGTTCAATTATAGATCAAGAAAAGGTTGATATGTGAATGATTATGGTGAGGTGGGCATTTCTTTGAAACTAAGACCTAAATGTTCTGCTTTAGGAATTATGTAATAGACTATTCATATTGGCTAAAAAAAGATGTCTTGACAGAAAAAATTAATCAACATACGTGGCATGTAGATGCCACTGTAGGAGTTAGGACGAGTGTGTCTACGTTTTCAACTTTATACAAGTTTAAGTGCCTACTTGTGCACACCCAAAGTTGGAGGGCATATGGGCATATGGGCATGCTTATGTATTTTAATGCCTTTTCTTTATAAAGTTATACAATATAATTTCTTCTTTTTCTTGCTCTTCACGAGGGCATCATAAATGACAGCTTAGAAATGGTATTCTAAATTAAGTTCTTCAATTCTGATGCAATGAATTGGGACTAGAATTGAAAAAGAGATTTGATTCATGATCAGGACTTCATATTCCTTGTTATGGAAATATCACCCCTCTCATTAACGCTAATAGATTGTTGTGTTCTTGTTACTCCAGGTGTTTGAAGTGGCTCCCTCATTGCATTTGGTTGAGCTCCGGAAAACTGGTGGTGACACATTAGAGTTTCACAAGGCACATTCTAGTTTAAATTTCCCAAATAATCTTGATATACTACGTAATCTGAATTCTCATCTATTAATTGGACCTTAAAAATGGCAGTTTTACAAGAACTTCTCCTCTGGATTAAAAGATATCGTATGGACAACTGAACAAACAACCGAACAAACCACTGAAGAAAAAAGGTCTTTCTTGTTTTAATCAACATGATCGGCTTATATATCTTGTATATTGTTTCTTTTATAAATTGAAACTTACATGTTTGTAATTTGTTTCTTGCGAATGTGTTTTCTGTTTCTCTTGGTAATCTGTTTATAATCGATGGTCCTTGTTCAGGTCTTAACAAGCGGCTGTTCCAGCCCAGAACACAGCCTCTAAACTCCAAATCAGCCAGTAGAATCAAGCGAGAATTCACAAGATCAGAGATACTTTGTAGATGTATCGCTAGTCCATTGTTTCTGTCTAAATATTATCCATGTATTCGGTACGATAGCGAGATCTTTTGACACCGTTTCCTCAAGATGATATCAGGTCAGCACTCAAAGGGGAGCAAACGTCTCTGCAGTTTCAATACACATGATCCCATAAGATCATACTTCCAAGATTTCCATTATGCAAACACTACTGCTCTGGATGATATGCATTGTGAAATGTTTGTCTATTATCAATCCCAGCTTTTGTTTTTTTTTTCTTTATCTTAACTAACTTCCCCATATCATCCTAGTATCCCCTTCTCAAATATACGTAATGTTTTGTAGAAAGTTTTGTATTTTTCTATATCCCAAGATGTTCCTAAGATTGTGTAAACAAATGAGGATTGTCATCTTTCAGGGTTGAGTCCTGGGTCATTCATCCATTATGGATTATTTGTATAAAAGTTCGCTTTTCCCTTTGCAATCCCTTTCACAAACGCATACTCCGTCACTCCCATTTTATATGAGTTTTACTATTTAAGAAGTCAAACAGTTGCTTCTTTGATTATAATTTTATCAAATTTATTTTACATCCTATGAATCATTAGCTATGTCAACTTGTGGTATTTTGTGTAGTTTTATGTAAAAAGAAAAATAAAGGAAGAAGGTTAAGTGTTTTGACCCTCGTTCACAAAAATTGGGATGCAAGGATAGTACCACATTAAGAGCCTGTTTGACCATGAATTTTTTTTCACTTTTCGGAATTTTTTTCTATTTTATGGCAAATTCAACTTCAAGTTGATGTTTGGCCATGAGAATTTCAAACACAACTTGGAGTCGTATTTGGAAAAGTGGAAAACAAAAAAAAGTTGTTTTCACTTTTTTTCATCTTCCTCTCACAAAAATTTAAAAACAATTCCAATTATATTCATGGACAAACACAACTCTAACTCCAACTTCAAAATTTTTAATTTTCATAACCAAACGCCCACTAAGTTTTTAAATCTTTTGGGAACAAGTACCTATACATTTACCATATGAACTCTCTCTTTACACCTTACATCTTGTTTTATGGGGTTGTTACATAATTTTCCATCCACGTGTGATTTAATTTTCTTTCTCTAGCTCTTTGACAATTACAATAATAATATATTCAATGTATTCCTACATAGTGAGGTCTTGGAAGGATAAAGTGCACGCAGTCCATATCACTACCTTAGATGAAGTAGGGAGTGAAAGTAGTAAGAGGGGGTGAATTACTCTTTTTCGATATATCAATCGACTTGCTATGTGAGTCAGCCGACTAACGAGACAGTATTGAGAAAGCTTAAAGAGTATTGAAAATTGTTGAAGGTAAATATGACACCAGATATTTTATTCTAGTTGGTACCCCTTATTGGTCTTACTTCAATCACCTTGGATTACAAGGGATTTTATTAGCTTTTCTTTTAGGTGAATCAAAATATTACAAGGATTAAGTAAAGCTAAAGGTTTTTGCTCACAGTCTTTCTTTTCTTTTCTTTCTTTTCTTTCTTTTTATACAAGGCCTTACCAACTATGTTTTTCTTTCCTTTTTTTTTGAATACACAGTACACTTGTAAGGAATACAACGCTTAATAAAAGTAGAACAAAAAGTTAGAAAAGGTCGATATTAGTGTAAATTTCTTCCTTATGCTTCCAACCCTGTAAATAAGTGGACTTATACTAGCCGTTGGAGGATTTTAAAATGGCAACTCAAGAGATTTGATATTTGAAAATTGGATGTGAAATATCTTCTTTCCAAGAATAAGGTTGGACCAAAATTATGGTCCTTGTGATCCGCGATCTTCTTCCTCCAATAACGGGGAATATTAAAGTTTTTTTCCTTATCATACGAGATTTGTTTCCTTCAATATTTCTGATACTTCTTTTTTTATTCAATGGAATATTTTATTTTGATTGTGCCAAAAATAGCTTTATGATTTATTTGCTTCCTTGTTTATCTTCACAGTCGTCAATCATCAAAATTAGGTCTCAACAATCTTTCCGTTTTTGGAGATGACAAAAAAAATATAATGTAGTCAACTTCCCTATTTTTATACTCCCTCTGAGTTGTCAAGCTGATGAACTCCCCTGGAGTAGTTGACTCTATCAACTGAGCATCTTTAGTTGACTAAGAGACTTAATCAATTCTTCAACCTGTCATTATATGTTCCTTTCCAAATATTCTTCCCCTTTGACATCAATCAAAAAGGAAGAAAGGACAAAGCAAAGATAGCACACATACATATAAACTGGAGCAACAACTAGCAAAGTTAAAGCAGATAGTGTGAGCTTATGCTCAAGTATAAAACAAAAAATCATTGTTTTAAAGGAACAAAGTATCTAGACATCAGGATTAAGAGGGTCAGCATCATCAGGAGGAAAAAATTTGCTAAGAAAATAGGCCAAAGTGTTAGTTATGGCATCCTTCAGATTTGTGAACTGATTGGTGATGACTGCACAAAGAGAGTCAGAGCAAGCATGAATCTTTGTAGCAACTTTGATAGCCTATTTTATCACTTGATCAAGCTTAAGATGAATACGGGCCACATTTGCACCAGTTTCCTTAGTAGCATCCTTAACTTTCTCCAACTAGAAGTGAAAGGATAGGATAAGGTCCCTGAGAGCATCCAACTTGGAATCAATATCATCTAAATGAGCAGGGATGTCAGGAGTTAGTAGAGGAGAGTGAGGATCGGGAAAAGGGGAAAAATGCATAGATTTAGGAGAGGAAGGAGTACCAACAATACAACCTTCAGACTTAGGAACTCACACACCATGAACGAGAACATAGCCTATGATAATGAAGGCTTTATTGTTGTAGCACTACTTCACAGATACAGAGGAAACATCCTTCAGAGATGTTGTAGGCTTCAATAGTACGAGTGATAATAAGCCCATAAGAAAGACCGGAAGATCCAAGGATGCCTCAATCATGTAGTTAAAAATGAAGAAGGAGATCTTAATTTTGCACTTAAACAGGAGACAATAGGTAAAAAGAGTATCCCGTTGGGATAGAGTAGAGAGAGAACCTGTAAGAGGGAGAAAAGTGGTAGCCACAATGCGTGCAATGACCTTAGTTTCAGATGACACATGCAGAGCACCAAGAGTAGATAGAAGGTTATCAGATTTTTCAAGGCAATAAGCCTTTTTCTTGTTTAAAGAGACCATCAAAATCATAGTGTCACGGGCTGCGGATAACTTGTGTAATAAATAGATCTATTATATTATAATGGATCTATTATTATTTGTGCGTGGATATTTCTTAACTTCTCTAAATATTTTTATTTTAAGTCTATTTATGTTAGTTTTATCGATATTCATATCTTGGGGGTGATTATATGGTAATTGGTTAAATACTTTACTATAGTATTCTTTATTTTTTTCCCTTAGTTTCTGTAATTCTTCTATATTATTTTGAAGGTATTCTAACTATTCTATATCTTTTGTTTCAAAATATCCAATTAGATTATCTTTCATAAGTTTTTATAATAATATTATTTCATCCATATTTTGTCTCCAATATCTTAAATATTCATAGTCTATTATTTTATGCTGTAGTAATTGCAGAGTTATAGATTTCTGTATAATAATTTATCCTAATTATATTGTAATGTATATCTAATTCTAGATTTTCAATGCTATTTATTATCTTGTGTTGTTCTTCTCGTAGCGAGTTTTTTAAATTATATAAACTATCACATGTACTTTTTCCTAAATTTTCTAGTGTTTCTTCTATCCATATTAATTTCTCTTTTAGATTCTCCATCATTTTTCTAATTCGGTTTTTATAATTAATTTCTTCATTTAGATTATCTTGATTTTCTCTAGTTTTTCTAATATATTCTAACATCTCTTAATCTGAATAATATCCATCTGGGTAATTATCCAGGTATAACTGTGCTATCCAATTTATAGTTTCAATTTCATAGTCTAATACTTTTTCTAATATTATTCTCTTAATATCTATAATTTCTATATCTCTAAATATATATAAGATCAAGACTTTAAGATTATCTATCATTTAAAATTGGCTAAATATTTTATTATAATATTTTTTAGTTGTTTGTTTTAATCTCATTAACTCTTCTATATTTTCACTAAGAAATTGTATATATTTTATATCTATTTTCCAAAATTCTAAATATACATAATTTATCATAGTTAGTGTGTGGGTTTGGTATGTAAGTATTTATATGAGTAGTTCGGTAGATGTGGTATATAATTAATTCTAGTCATAAAATATCTATCAAATATTTTTTCCAATATGATTTTTCTTATATCTACTATTTTTATATCCTTAAGTACATATAAAACGAGTATTTTAAATTTATCTAGCATTTTATCAGATACATAATTATCCATTTTTCATAAAATTGCTATTTTCAAAATATTCCCTTCAATCATGCACATAACAAAATATGATCACTTTAGATTGCTATATACTAGATTATTCTTAAATAACATATTCTTCGGTCACTATTAGCATGGTAATCTGGATACTTTTCCCTTAAACAGCGACTCTACTTTGGTTACTCCCCTATCACGGCTTTCTTGCCTCACCGGTTTCACCTTTAGGATGGCATAGTTCTTAGGGATTTTTCTCCTTTTCCACTTTGCTAATAAATTTCTTAACATGCTATTTTTCGAATAATTCTACTATAAAGCAACTAATATGAACTTATTTTATCATATCATGATTGTTAGGAATTTATGAATTTAGCTATTCATAATAGTAAATGAATATACCTGTTCTGGTAGTTTTGATAATTCTAAGCTTTGTTCCTCCATAGATTTTTCCATTAAAATATACCTGTTTTTTAATAAATAAGAAAAATATTTGTTGTGGACAAGACAGATTTTGTGCTTCAACGCATGATGGCTTGCCTTCATCTGAGCAAGTGCTCGTTTATTTATATTATGAAAATGTACACTGTTTTTCTTTACATCTGTCAGCTACTAAAAAAAAACATTTTTACAAAGTCCTAAAGCTAATGTCTAATCTAACAATGGCACTACTTTCCAAAAATCTAATAATGGCACTACTTGCCAAAAAGGACTAAGAAAGGTCAAAAAGCCTAAGGCTAGTTACATGATATTTACGTAAAACTATCTAGCTATTTTAAATCTTCCATATTTATTTTTCTCCTTGAATTACTTTCTTTGTCTTCTTTCTTTATCCGTGGTTATCTTCTTTTTATTGCTCTGTATCTCCATTATTGCTTCATATCTTGCATCTTTCAGCTGTCGCTTTTATCTTCTTCTATTCCAGTTGAACTTCTGGGACAATATTATCTTCTCCATTACATTTTGAACATTGATGGTCTGGATATTTATGTCCAATTAACTTGCAATATCTGGTTAATAATTCTTCCGAAATAAATTTTTCTCTAATGGCTCTGGCGATAGGTTTTTTCTCTGGATTGAGTAAAGTCAAGATCCATTGCCTAACGTCTTCCATATCTACTTCTCGTAGTTCCTTTGAATTTGAGTATACTATTACATTACCTCTTGAATAATAACTCCATATGGGATTTCTGTTGCGATAAGTATTTGCTAACTCTTGAAGAATTGTGGATAGTTCGATAATTCTCTTATTTGCATAAAAATTTGGTATCTCAATTCTAGGTATTTCTGATTGTGGAATAATATCTTCTGGTATAATCATATCTCGGGTTATTCCTATTTTTACAACTTGTATAAGTGATTTAACTTCATCATACAATATCTCTGCTGGTGCCGTGTAAAATTATATAAAAAATAGGTTACCTTTGGTTATTCTTTTAAAAATGTTAAATGGATCATATATTTCTGGTATATTGGATATTTCATTTCCGTCTTGGGTATATATGGTACTAAGTAGTCCATATTCGTAACAGGTTTTAACTAGACTTGGTTTGGTTTTGGGTAAAACAATTAGCTTATTGTATCCGATTAGCTTCTGGGTTATGTAATTCATATGTGGTTCTTGGATGTTTATAGCTCTGGGGTTGGTATTTAAGAAGGTTTGTATTTTGTAAATATTTTCTATGTATGTTCGGGCTGTATAGTTGTAGGTCTTTTTGTCTTGGTTTAAACTATCTCGGTATGTAGTAATTTGTGGGGGTATGAACATAGGATCTTTTGGTGTATTTGGAATAAATGGTTTATCAAATAGCCTGTTTAGGTTCATATTTGTGTTTTTCCTAACTCCTTTGCTTGTACCTGCAGAAGTAGATTGATAAACGTTATGGGTTTTATGGAGTATCCCAACGTCTCCTTCTAGCTCTGAAATTTTAATGTCTTCCGATCGACATAGCTCTGCACACTGCTGAGTTAGCTGATTTGTAGCTTCAGACTTCAGTTTAACTTCATTAGTCTTTAGCTTTTCTATTTCATTACCCATTCTGTCCACTTTCATTGAAAGCGTAGTTAGGGTGTTGAATATCTTTTCTAGAGTATCCTCTTCTATTATATCAGTCTGTGTAGGTTTGTCTTGATATGTAATCTGCAATAACATTTTTGTTAGTACTAATTACTTCAATTGTAAATGTAAAATTTAATATATTCAATACTAGTCTCCGAATTTCTTTTGCTGTAACTGAATTTTGTATTTTCTTTGTTAGCCACCAACGTACCTGTGTATTATCTGTTCGTACAATAAACTTGTTATATACAATATATGACTCAAATGATAATAAACATTTATATAATGAACATAATTCTTTTCTATTTATTTCCCATTTTATTTTTGTTTCATTAAACGTTCCTGAATAATATCTACAATGATGTTCTATTTTTTCATTTTCATATCTATATTTAAGTACTTCTCCATAATTACATTCACTAGCATCTGCTTCTACTATATATATAAATTTTCTATTTTCGTCTGGGAATTGTAATTTTGGTAATTCTTTACAAAGTGTTTTTTTTCTGGACTTGTTTTTTTTCTTCTTCGTTATAATTATATTCTATATCCTTTTTTAATTTTTTTTGTAAAGGCTTTAGATTTTCTGCTAATTTTGGTATATATTCCCTTACTTGGTTTACTAATCCCAAAAATGATTGTAATTTCTTTTTTGTATCTAATTCTTCTTTAGAATTTATTATTTTTTGTACTATATGTTGTTGCATTTTTACTCCACTTTTATCTATTTGTATTCCTAAAAATTCTATCTGATTTTTCATAATTTCAACTTTCTTTTCACTTAAACTTATTCCCGATTTTTCTATTATATCCGTAAATTGTTCTAATAATTTTAAATGTTCTTCTTTGATTTTTGTATATAATAGTATATCATCTATATATACTATACAATTAGGCAATTGTTTAAAATAACTATCCATAAAATGTTGATATCTACCTGGTGCATTTTTATATCCAAATGGTAGTACATTCCATTCATAAAATCCTTGTGGTACCGTAAATGTGGTTAATTCCTTAGATTCTTCTTCTAATTTTAAATGGTAAAATCCCGATTTACAATCAAATTTACTAAAGTAATTATATCCTTGTATTTGTCTTATTTTTAATATCTTATTTGGTATTGGATAATTATATGTCATAGTTTTTGCATTTAAATTTCTATAATCAATAACCATTCTACTTTTTCCTCTTTTTTGTTCACTATGTTTATTTACTATAAATGCTGGGCTATTATGTTTACTATTATTTTTTTGTATATATTGTTTTTCTAATAATTCTTCTATGTGCATTTTAAATTCTTTTAAATCGTCAAAATTATATGTTAATGGTTTTTGAGTTATTATGCTATTTTTATCTATTAATTCAATTTTTATTGTGGTTTTATGTTTTTCCCATCCTTTTAATGTGTCTTCACTATATAATTGTTCTAATTTTTTCTTAATTATTTCTATCTTACTTATTGAAAATATAGTTATTTCCTTTTTATTTATTGAAAATACGATCAATTCTATTGTATCTTAAGTATTTTTTATATTTTCTAATTTTTGAGTAATTTTTTCACTTCCTTTTATCCAATCAGTTTTCTTTCTTATTTTATTAGTAACTCTTTTTGCTCTTACTTTCTGTTTACATGGTGTTGTAAACCACCAATCCGTTCTAGTTATTATATGTGGGTATAATTTATCTAAAAACGGCATTCCTAAAAGTATATCTTTTGATGTTAGCTCATAATTATAGATTTCTTCTATTGTTAATATTTTATCCCATACTTGAGTTTTTACATTCTTAGCTTTGTAAGTAATTAAGCTTCCTTCGTTATTAAATCCTTTAACTATTATTGGTGTCTTTAATTGATCCCATTTACTTTTTGGTAAATAATTATATCTACATAAATTAGCTTCTGCTCCTGTATCTATCATAGGCATATAATATTTACTGTAATACCCTTCTACTACTATCTTCATTAATACATATATTTTCATATCACGTTAAAGCTCTTCTTAAGAATAATTTCACTCTGTTATATGTTATAGATAATTGTGTATGCTCTATATTATATGGTTTTACTTGTTCTAGCCATTTTATTCCTAATATTATATCTGCCTTTTGCATTTCTTCCTTTATTTCAAATTCTATTTTTATTTTTCTAACTCCTATTGTTATTTTTTTTTTCTGCTATATTTTTAGTGTATATTAAGCTCCTTGGTAGATCTGGACATATATTATTGTCAGATTTTATTTCCTCATTTTTTATTAGACATCTTGCTATATAATTTTCTTCTTGTCCTGTATTTAAGAGTATTAAATATTCTTTTTCATTTATTGTTCCTGTTATGTAATATTGGTTTAAATTAGTTGTTGAACTTGTTTCATAACTTGTTCTTTTTGATGAACTTGATGATTCTGTTTTTTCATAAGCTATTCTTTTTGTTGTACTTATTCTATCATTTATTATTTCTAAATTTTCTTCTATATCTATGTCTCTATAACTATAATCATTATTATCAATTATTTTTACAAATTGTTCGAATGGACTTTCTATTTGTAGTTTGTTAATTTTATTTTTTCCTGTTATTTTATGTTTTGTTGTTAATACATATAGATTTTTACATCTTGCTGTAAATATTTTACTTCCTGGGGTTAGTTCTATTCCTGATATTTTCCAATATAATACTAATGATTTATCTATATTTTTATCTGTTATTGCTACTGAATAATTCACACTTATTATAAATTTAAATTTTTGGTATATTAAATTTCCTTTTATGGCAGTTATTATACTTTTTTCTATAGGTTTTATAATCCTATCATCTACTAGGTATAATTCTATTGGTGTATCTATTCCTTCTCTGAAACATGCTTTTATTAATATCTCAGTACCTCCAAGATGTATATATTTTATTGGGTCTCTACTTTTTATATCGTTTATTTCTTTATTAATTATCCTTTTTGTTACTAGTGGTATACTAGCTTTACCTTTTGCATATCTACAGTCTATTATATGTTCTTTTTGACTTACTACGTAGTATTCTTCTTTCTTCTACTAAATATGTTTTTTATTGTTGGTATTTTAAATATTTTTTCTACACTTAAATCTAATCCTTTTCCATTTATTTCATCAAATATTTGACTATCAAATATTATTTTTTGATCTGTTCCTTCTCCATTTAAATATTCTTCTTTTGTTATTAATTTTATAGCTTCTTCAGTTATTTGGTTTATTCTTATATCTTCTTCAGTCATTTAATTCATCTAATTCACTATCTATTTCATTATCTGTTTCATTCTCTGAAATTTCATATATACTATCTTCACTTTCTAATTCGTAATCTATATAATCTATCAGGATATATTCTGTATTTTCTATTTTTATTTTTGATATTTATTTATTTTTTGGGTTTTTAGGTAATTTACAATCTCTAGCTAAATGTCCTAATTTTCCACAATTATAACAAGTACATTCTTTTATAGATTTCTTTTTCCTATATGGTCTTTTATGTTTATAATTTTTTACATAATATCTTTTTCTTGGTTTCTTATATTTATATTTTGATTTTTTGTATTTCTTATATTTCTTATGTCTTTTTCTTTTCTTATTATATCTTTCTTCGCATCAAAATTGAGGAGTCATTTTATCTTTGCAACATGCTAAATTTTTTATTAATGTTTTTTTCCATTTTTATTTCTTCTCTATATTTTTCACATAGGTTTCTATACCATTGTTTTAAAAATTTTATTCTTGCTCCTAAAGTATCTACTATTTTTGTTTCATCCCAACTTTTTATTATTTTTGAACTAAATGGTTCAGGTAATTTATTAAAATATAATTTTCTTATTTCTTTACTTTCTTCTGTATTATATGTTCCCTTATAATAATATTCTTTAAATGCGCAAGTATACTCATCTATATAACACATATTACATATTGCTAATTTTAACATTAAATTCCTATTTGTATCTTTCTCTTCATTTTTTCTTCTTCGGTTGTTGTCATACTGCTAAATTTGTCTTTTATAGCTATTTCATATTTTTTTTAATAATTCTATAGGTGTTAATTTAGTTGTAGTTGTTGATGATGTTCCTTCTGTAGGTTTATCAGTTCTTAATACCTTCTTGCTATTTTAAGTTAAATTGGAAAACCATAATTTCACTGTTCCTATTAGTGTTCTTTCTATATATTCTGGTGCATCTGTTATGTTTATATTATTATCTAATAATTGTTTTGTCATATATCCTATCCATAATTGTATTATTTTTTCTGTATCTATTACACAATCTAAGTCTAAGAAGTTATAATTTTTATTAACTATTTATTTTGGTGTCCAGTTTTCATATTCATCTTTTAGATTATATCTTTTAAACTTATTTTTATAATATGTAGGTTTTCTTATTTCTGATGTTCTAGGTATTATATTTTCATCTTCTTTTTTATCAAGAGTATTTATTTTTGTGTTTCTATTTTCTAAGTTTTCTTCATTAATTACTTCTTGTTTTTCATTGATTTCTACTTTTTTTGTATTTGTTAGGATTTCTGTATATGTTTCACTATCTTCTGAATCATAATTATCTGTTTCTTCAATATCTATTGTATTTATTTCTAATTTTTCTTTAAATTGATTTATTTCGTTTAATAATTTTTGTTCTATATCTTTTTCTTTTTTGTTCTTTCTGTCTTTTTTCATACAAATCTTTTAGAATTTGTAGTTCTTTTTCTAATTCAGCAATCCTACTATTTTTAGTTTCTTCTATTTTTCGTATTTCTTCTGTAGTTTGTTGTTTTATTTTTTCTATTTCCCTTTTTCTATCTATTTCTTCATTTTCTTTTTCTATTCTTACCATAGCTGTCAATTTATCTTCTAATTTTAATTCTTCTTTTTCTAACATTAAATATAAATGTTCACCTATTTTCTTATACCTTCTTCCTAGATTAGAAAATACTATTTTTATTTTTAATCCTTCATGGTTTTCATATATTTTTTCATCTATTATAAATTCTTCTTTGTTCATTTTTATTTAATTGTTAATAGATCATGTTGGTATGTATATTCTAGACTATCTATTGTTGATTCAAAATTTGATATTTCTTCTTTTTGTGCATTTATTGAGTTTTTACTAACTCCGGCAATTATGTTATATTGTAGTCTTTCTATCCTTATTTTTAATTCTTTACGTTTTTCAGATATTATTTGCTTTAATTCTTTATATTTTGATAATTTTTGTACGTTATTCATCTAATATACCATAAATCCAAATATATAC
The DNA here is from genome assembly GCA_030864215.1 of Capsicum pubescens. NCBI lineage: Eukaryota > Viridiplantae > Streptophyta > Magnoliopsida > Solanales > Solanaceae > Capsicum > Capsicum pubescens. The sequence continues at coordinate 224,217,382 of CM061542.1, read as the reverse complement.
CTCTTCCGTAACTTTAAACAACATAGACTCTGATACCATTTCAAATTTACTATGCATTATATCGGAGAATTTCTTGCATAAAGTAGCATTAGTATTTCATAAATAATGTCATCAACAGAAATTTGAATAATAAGATTTTTGAAAGAAGTACATTTAATGAAAAGGGTACTGCCAATTTTTCAATAGTGAAATCATGACTAATTAGAAAATTACACAATCTATCATACCAAGCATAGGGTGCTTGTTTTAAGCCATAAAGTTTTTGAAATTTTAAAGACATAATAGGAAAATTTTGAATTTTCAAAATCAGGAGATTGTTTTATAAAAACCTGTTCATCAATGAAATCATTTAAAAACCACTTTTAATATCCATTTAAAACAGTTTAAAGCTTTTGTGAAAAGCATAAGAAAGCAAGATTAATGAATTCTAACCTTGCTATTGGAGCAAATATTTCATAATAGTTGACTCCTACTTATTGTGAATAACCTTGAGTGACTAGGTTAGATTTATTCTGAACTACTTTACTTGATTAATCCATTTTGTTTATGAAAAACCATTTTATTCGAATGATTGAGATATTTTCATATTTTGGAACCAAGGACCATACATTATTTTTATTGAATTGATCAAGTTCTTCCTCCATTTCTTTGAACCAACTTTCATTATCTAAGGCTTCTTTGTTCTTTTTTGGTTTGAATAAGTGCAACATTTGCTCTTTTCTTGCTAGAAGCTCTTGTTTTCATTCCCTCCATGAGATCTCCAATGATGAATTTCTTTGAATATTTAGGTTCACTTCTCTATTCATTTGGAATGGTCTATTTCAAATGAATATTTTGGAGTAGAAGTCAACTGATCAGCTATGTTGTCAAGTGACTTGATGAAGAGTCGAATTATGTGGATGAAGCTTTAGTTGTTTTTCTCTGTTCATCCTCAACATATACAATATTATATTCTTAATAATGCAATTAGAATCATAAAAAATAATATGTAAAAATTCTTCAATACATAGAGTTCTTTTATTGAAGACTCTGTAAGATTTACAAGAGTTAGAATAATCCATAAAAATACCTTCATTACTTATGGAGGCAAATTTGTCAATGTTATCCTTACCATTATTATGAACAAAGCATTTGCAAATAAAGAAATGAAAGTGCCCATTGTTGGGTTGTTTATTGTTCCAAAGTTCATATGGAGTTTTCTTCAGAACTATTCTAATAACACACTAGCTTAAGATATGACAAACAGTACTTACAACTTCTTCTTAGAATTTATGAGGCAAAAAGTGTTCACATATCATAGTTCATTCATGTCTTAAAAAGTTCTATCCTTGTATTCTACAACTCCATTTTGCTGATACAACCTTGGAGTAAAGAAATTGTGAGCATAGCTTTAATTGTTACAAAAGGCCTCAAACCCTTTATTCTCAAATTCTTCTTCATGATCACTTCTTATAGAAGAAACATATTAAACTTTATCCCTTTTAACCTTTTCACAGAAATTTTTTAAATTTTGTAAGGTATCATTTTTTTTAAAGTAACATAATTCAAGTGAAACAAGAGTAATCATAAATAATAACAAAGACATACCTTTTACCATCAATGTTAGAAGTTCTAGTGGGACCAAAAAGGTTAATGTGAAACGACCGCAATTATTTGGTAGTAGAAATAATATCATTGACAGGAAAAAAGTTTCTAGTTTGCTTACCAAGTTGATATACATCCTGGATATCTGTTTTCTTGTAATCAAGCTTAAAAGGTCAGTAACAAGCTCATGTTTGACAAGTTTTTCAATCAATCTCATGCTTGCATGACCAAGCTTTTGGTGCCAATTTAAGGATCTTCAAATATGGAGGCTTGATAAATATGTTCTTCTGCCCTTTAGATAGAGTCTAGAAAATATACATTCCTATGTCTATTTCTAGATAGAAGATTTTTTTCAAGCTTTTCAATTATACATCCATCTTTTTTTGAATCCTACCTCTAAACCAACATTATATAGTTGGGTTGACTTATACTCGGAAAATTATGCTTCAAGATTTTAACCAAATAAATGTTAGTGATATCACATGATTCATTAAAAGAAATAGTGTCAATATCTATTACTCTGTCTTTAGAGTTGTCTCCAAAATTTATATCAGCCCCATCTAAATCTGTAATAACTTTAAATAATTTTTTATTTCTCATCATGTAATTTGAGCATGCACTATCTCCTTTTACGTGAGTGGTGTTCCTGCAAAATAGATATATCAATTATTTTATGGCACCCAAGTATTCTTGGGTCCCTTGGAATTAGTACTTAAATTTGTAGACTCAATTTTGGGTCCAAATATATTTGTCAGGATTTCTTTAGTGAAATTTGCAATTGTAATTTTTATGACCTGGTTTACCACAGTGATAACAAGCAGGATGAGAGTATTTTCTCAGTGGTTGAATAGCTATGATAAATATTATGACTATAACTGGTTGTTTTGATTAACTTATTAGAGTTAGTTGGTCTTTTAAACCTTTAACAACTATAATATTTATTGTCATAGGTGGATTTACCACTGTCAGTTTCTCTGTCAGCTGACTTAGATGAATTAATTAATTGATTAGAATTATCAATACTGTGACTCGAAGATTTTTTCAAAATCGTAGATTTTAATTTTTAATTCATCAATATCTTCTGGTAGAAAATTCTTTTTAATTTCACAAACTTCAAGTTTTATTTCTTAATCTCTTCTTTTCATTAGTAAAGCTCTTTTTCATCTTGAGCTTTATCTAAGTAAGCAATGACATGATCCAATAAATTTTAAAATTTGAATATTCATTACAGAAATTAATCCGTACTTGACATAATTCTCCAATAGCCATGAAACATACATATCTAATGTTGTAATTTTTAATTTTAGAGTTATCTTCATCTCCCCAACTACTAAAAGTTTTTTGACCTCCTTTAGAGTGCCCTCTTCTTGCTTTTGGACAACCATAAAAAATGTGACCATACTTACCACATTGTAGAACTTACCTTTATTTTTGTGGTATTTTGTAATTTATTTTCCTTTTGAGTAATTTGGTTTCCCTCTTCTTTGACTTATGAATCTCCTATAGTTGTCAATAACTGCCCTGGTGATAAGAGTAAATTTATCTTCATTTAAGTTATCTTCCTATTCACTTGTGGCTTTAAAATCCACAGTCTTCTTCTTTTCATCTTACAGTTGATCCTAACAAATGAGCTTTTTCAAAGGTAATAAGATCTCCTCTTACTTTATCATAAGTCATCTTATTCAGATTCATACTTTCAAGAGCCATAATTTTAGAAACCATTGAGGAGGCAAACTATTGAGAATCCTGGTGATATGATCTATTACAAAATAGGTATTTTTTGCTCCTTTCAGTTTACTAATAACTTTCTCAAATCTATCAAATACTTTTTCAATGGATTCTCCATCTTTCATCTTAAAAAGTTCATATTCATAGACTAATAGACTAACATGAGCTTGTTTGACTTCCTCAGTTCTTTCATATATGACTTCTAGTCACTACCAGAAATTAGGCTTATGGCAACGAACTTTTTGGCGATGGTTGTAAATGCGTTGCTATAGAGTATGTAAGGAAACATTTCCAACCGTTACAAAAAAATAATTATTTTATTAGCTCTATAACTGTTGCTACTCAAAATAAACTGCTGCAATAGATATATATATAGAAGCGCTTTTTAAATTCGTCTCCATACAAGTATCTTTGGCAACGCTTAATCAGGAAAAATTATCTATCGCAACACTTCTTAATTTCCTCCATAATATTTCACATAAATTTTCCTATAGAACACATCAAAAACCCCTATTTATCTTTCTCATCAATCAAAAACCCATTTTTCAAAATCCATGTCTCTTTAGATCAATCAATTGTCTTACCACCATTACCGACATTTGCATCACCGTCAGTGTATTTTGTTCTTGTCAACATTCTTTTAAAAATTGACTAATTTATGTGTATTTTGTTCCATTTTATATTCTGCTTTTCTTAACCTTGCTTTATATGTGTGTGTATATATATATTCCTTTCTGATTTTTAGTTGATTTTTACGATGTAATTGTTGTTTTGGTTCTCATAATTAGGGTTATCGCCTGGCTTTTTAGGTTTTTTGTTGAATCTAGAAAATTTATGTTTTTTCTGATGTGGGTTTTGCCAGATTTTGGTTTTAAGGGGGTATGATGTAAATTTGGTTGCTTTTGGTGGGTGTGAATTTCGATTTTTTGTTGGATTTTTTTTTCTGACATGAAATTGGAGAATGTGATCTTGTTGGTTATCTTTGTTTTAAGTGTTCTGCTTGATGGTGGAATAGAACATATAATGATGGTAACATAAAAGATAAGAATGCTTTGGGTTTTTTGTTTGTAAGTAAAGAATTAAAAGGGTTTCTTCTGTTTGTTTAGAATGGGGAAGGGTTCAAAGAGTGGTGCATCACACCAGCTCTTCAAGGACAAGGCAAAGAACCGTGTCGACGATCTGCAGGGTGTGTTCAATAACATGCAATCTACAAGGAAAGAAAGTCGAACTTACAATGCTGTGGTGCTTGAAGAGAAGGTCCAACAGATGCTTCGTAAGTGGAAGGCTAAGCTCAATGAGCCTTCCCCTGCCTCTTCTTTGTAGGCAAGAACCAACCTTATGTTTTTTAAGCGGGGTGTGCCAACTGGTTTTAGTTTGTTTACTGTCCACAATGTCCCGTGTTGTTATATTGTCTGGTATACATCATTCTTAGATTAATGGATCAAATTTGTTTTTATCTGTGTATTTGTGATGTCTAATGTTATGTTTGGTTGAACCATCTTAAGCAAGTGCTTACAAATAATTTGTATCTATTACACGTGTAAACTTGAATCACTATAAATGTAATTGCATTGCGCTGTCTATTATGGTGTAATTATGTGTAATCATTGATACTAGTGTTTTAGCTATATTCCTGTCTTTAAGACTTTTTATGTAGTTTTAATGCACATGAAGCTATTACTCATGAGTATTTATCTTAATGCATGGTGTGTAGGGAGGAAACCGTATCTCATCGGACCTCTATAGGCTGTTGCTTGGTGATGAGAAAGATAATGCTACCAATGTATTAGCTGCACCTAAGCCTGACCCTGATGCTAAAAAACATGATGTTGATACTGCTTAAAAGCATGATGTTGCTGGTTTTCAGAAGGTAATTGTGTTCCTTGAGATTATCTTGTGCTTGTGATAGACTCTTGACTAGTAGTGTTTCTAACGGAACGAACCTTCTCATGAATCAATTTTAGAATGCGGGTGGTTTGTCATTTATATTGCTGTTGGTTCAAATTAACTTGTTCTGCCTAAGTTGGGAGTAGTACTGTTATTGAATATTCTATTTTCCCCCTAGATTTTCTTTGAGAGTGAACTAGGTGTTGTCCTACCATTTTTCTTCTTCAAAGGAACATATCAGAAGATGGCTGTAAATGTTCTTTTTCTTTTTGAACCATAAAATTTTTAAATTATATGACCATGTTACTAGTTGCAGAGTGTGCTGACAATGGAGATTAGTCTACAGGTGTATCCAAAAATTTCTTTTAGAAGTACCTCAAAATTTGAAATATGTGAACATTATTCAGTGTTCCCTAATCCTTATTACGTATCAATCAAACAACTTTCACACTATATTAGCTAGGGACAACTTTATGTATCATTTGCATCCATTTTGCTATATTTTGGATTCAGTATTCAAAGGATCATAATAGCTAGACTATTTTCTTGTTGATCTTTAACCTATCAGGATGTTTTTTCTTTTATCTCTGCTGGGATCAGTTGTGCTTTACAAAATTGAGTTTCTCTATCTATGTGATAAATATAAATAAATTTATTTGTAACATTTGTTAGTTGTTTCTTGTTCCTTTTGCTTTAAAGACTCAAGAAAGTAGTTGACTAAGGTCCACTTTAATAGTCTTTTTGATACAGCTAGTTTGGTATCTTGGACTTGAGACTGCTTCCCTCTTAATGTTGTCCTCGTAACATGATGTATCATGACTAACCACTTTTTGAAGTGTTACTTTTTTCTTTGGTTTGATCATCTTTTTGCCTTTTTTTTTATCCTCGTTCTCTTATGAATGTCACTCCTTTTAGAGACTTTGTGACCATACTTTTTAGATAGCTTTCATGAAATCATTTTTCTTTATCAGTTTCACACACCAATTTTATCACTGAATCCTCACTAGTTATGTGGTGTATTTTCTGTAGGATTTCAATGTAACTCTAGTGTTGTAGGAGAAAGGTTACCAGTTGATTGATCAATGCAAAAGTACTCCTTCAGTGGACAATAATGCAGGGATTAACAACCTAGGTGTAGCAACCCAATTAGATTACTATTCTTTTGATCCACAACAAGACTTTGATCAGTTTGAATTTGATGCTTTAAATGTGTTTCTAGAGGATGATTTTTCTCCTATTCTGATTAGCCCCCACCCTCTACTTTCCTGGGACCTAAATGTGCACTTTGGGATTATCCTCAACCAGCAATGGGGTCAGATTGGTGCTGGAAGTCTCATGACTACTGAAGTGACTATCATGCTGCTGTTGTGCCTAATAAAGGCTATCTCGGAAGACCTCCAGTTGTAAAGATGTTCAGCTAACTCATTTTTACTATCACACAGGACGAGAAGATACTGGACAATCAGTTAGATGTTGTTGAAGGGATGAAGTTGGATAAGGGTTACATATCACCATACTTCATCACAAATTAGAAGAATCAGAAATGTTTATGGTTTTGGTTTGCTAATCTTAGTTAAGCTCGCACATGTGCTGTGCCAACGCTTTTTACATATGTTTCATCATTCTTCTTTTTGTTTAAATTCACTATGCTTCTTCTATGACTTGCAGGAACTCGAGGACCCACTAATTCTTATTCGCGAGAAAAAGATCTCAAGCATTAGTGCTGTTTTGAGAGCATTAGAGTTAGCTCTAAAGGTAATTCTCTTCCTCTTTTATTTGATCAGTAAAGGATAACTAATTGTGAAACACTTGCTACTCTTATTTTGAACAAGCTTCGTGCTAGAATCAAGGTATGTTGCTGATATATTTGCTCTGCTATTTGTTGTTTAACTTCTTGATTTGGTGATTATATATTTTTGGTGAACGTTTACAGGTTTACGCCATCAAAGAATCGGGCATTGACAAAAATAGGAAAGACAATTTGCAAGATCTCGCTATTTTAACTTGAGGCCAAGTGAGAAATATTCTATTGTGCTCATGTATAAGATAGTTGATACTTTCTCGATGACACCTAACGTATGTCTCTTTTGCTGTATGGTAGGTCGTAACAGAAAAGCTTGGACTGAGCATTGAAAATGTGGAGTTCGAGATGTTGGGAACTTGTAAAAAGGTAGTTTTGCTATGCCATTTGGCTATAGTAGGTTCTCCTTTTGTATATTTCTGTTCTCTTTTGAAAGTGTAAGTGCATGAGAATTTTGCACAATGTAATTCTTGTTTGGGATTTCTAGTGAGTCTTGTTGGGGGATTTTATCTTGTTTTCTGTTGCTTTAGTCTACTTATGCTTTTTTTTCTTAGGTGACTATCTCCAAAGATGATACTGTCATTCTTGATGGTGCTGGTCAGAAGAAGTCCATAGAGCAACGATGTGAACAGGTTTTGTCTTGCTCCCTTTTGCACCAATATCGATACAAATAATGCACTTCAGTATGGGGTTGACATATAATCATGCTCTTTGTATTTGCAGATTAAATCAACCATTGAATTGAGCACATCTGACTATGATAAGGAGAGGTTACAGGAAAGACTAGATAAGATTTCAGGGGTGTTGCTAAAATGCATGTTTAAGGGATCGTTTAGAACTTTTTGTAAACTTATGCCGACTCTTGAGTTGTGAAATTATATTGTATATTTTCTTTTTGTATAGGTTGGATATTTTGCATTACGATTAGTTGATTAATGTATTCCTATGTGATTTAGTTTATATTGCAGTGTAATATTTATTATTATATAATTAATTTCTTATTACTTTATTATGTTGGTGCAACACCTAGTCTGTTGCAATAGCTTTCAAAATACCATTGCAGTAGGTACCAAAAACCATTGCGATAGCCTAAAAAATTATTGCAATATTATAAGAAAACCGTTGCAATGGGTTCTGGCAATGGTTGAAAACCGTTGCCAAATATCTATTGCATCAATTAGAAACTGTTGCAATTGGATAAAATAAGTGTTGCATCAGAAGATCTATGGCAACGGTTTAGATTTGTTGTAATTAAAAAAAATAAGTGTTGCAATAGAGGGAAGAATAACCGTTGCTATAGATGAGTCTATGGTGACGATTCTCTATGGCGACGATTCTCAAAACCGTTGCTATAGATCTATGGCAATGCTCACATATGGGACGCTTACTAAACTATTGTGGTAGGTCTATGGCAACGGTTTTTGTATATATTGCAACGTTTTTTGAATCGTCGCCATAGGGGTAATTTCTATTAGTGAGTTTATCCCATATTTTTTTGATAGTTTAACAATAAGAGATCTTTTCATATTCTTCACCACTAATAGATTATACAATAAATTCTTTGCCTCTGAGTTGATTGGAATGATTTTCATTTTTTCATCAGTGTAGTCCTCTAAGGTTGGAGTTTCTTTAGTTGATGCTTGTCCATTATCTATTTTTTTTTCATCCTTTGTGGCTGGAACAAGCGAAAGGTCACCAAGCTTGATCACTTTTCATACATTCACATAATAGGAATTTAAGGATTTCCATTCTTATCTTCTAATGAGAGAAATATTCTCCGTTAAAGTAGGAAGAGCTAGTTTGAGATGTCCCTTCTGAGCATAGTGCTCTAGCAACAGATTGAGTCATGATCTTTCTCACTTTGTTGTCAGAAAAATAAGTGTAAGTCCAAGCTTTGATATCAATTGAAAGAAGTTAGCAGATTACTCTATTTTGATATATTAGTTGACTTGCTGTGTGAGTTAGTCGACCAATGAGACAATATTGAGAAAGCATAAAGCGTACTAAAATGGAAATTGTTAATGTAAATATGACATCAGATATCTTATACTGGTTAGTACCCCTAATAGAACTTACTCCAGTACCCTTGAGCTGCAGGAGATTATACTAGCTCTTCTTTTTGGAGAATCAAAATATCATAAGGATTGAGTAAAGCTTTTTGAATTTTACTCACACACTTTATTTTGTTTTCTCTCTTTTGATACAAGGCCTCACCAACTATATTAATATTTCCTCTCTTTTTGAATACACAATAAACTTATAAGGAATAGAATATGGAATGATAGTAGAGCGAAGAGCTAGAGAATGTTGAGACAAGTGTATATCTCTTTATTGTGCTTCCAACCCTTTAAATAAATGGGCTTGTAGTAGCCGTTGTAAGGTTTTCAAGATGACAGCCTAAGAGATTTGATCCTTGGAAATTGAGTGTTAAATATCCTCTTTCCAAGAATAAGATTGGACCAAAATTATGGTCCTTTGTGATCTGCGGTCTTCTTCATTCAATAGTGAGGAATATTAAAGTTTTTTTGCTTATCAGACGAGATTTGATTCCTTCAATATTTTTGGTATTTCTTCATTTTTAATTCAAGGGAATATTTGATTTTGATTATGTAAGAAACATCTCCTTGATTTATTAATTTCCTTATTTACTTACATAACTGTCAATCATCAAAACTAGACCTTACCAGAGAGGTTGTTTCCAATAGACCCCTGACTCAGAATAGGATGAAGTAGAGAGGCTGTTTCGAATAGATCTTTAACAATTAAGGATGAGACATAAAACAAGGACACATACACATAAACACACGCACACACATATATATGATTGAGAAAATTTCCTTATCAGAGTAACTCTACCCCCTCTCTTGAGAATTTCCCCCTGATAATGCTCAACTTACACTTTATTTTAAGTGAAAGGCAGTTGTCGTCAATATATTTACCCAATTTTGAGTTGGGGTCGAATCCATGAGGAATAATATAAGTGGCGATAAGTTAGCTCGAAATAATATATACTTGCTAAAATTCAAACCTAGAGTACAAGAATGTAAAAATGAGGGGTTTGAAAGGCATCATAACTAATATATCTTTTTTGGGATTTTCTAGTATTAATTAGAGGTTATGAATAATTAGAGTTTAATCAACTAAGAGCGGATCTTGGGATTATGCCTTCCTAGTGTCAAATTACAGATGGGAGAGTGATGACTTGATGAAAATTCAAAATTCTAGTGATGTGGTAGTCTAGGTTGGAAGTCCTTGAGACTAGTTTGTCAACAAAACTGATGTTGGATGTATTTATGCACTCTAATGTTGCTAATCGAGCTTATTTAGTCTTGTTTTAGGATAATTCGAGTGCTTTATGTGTAATGATGATATAAATAAGTATATAAGTGTTCAAGGATGTAATTACAATGGTTAAAAGTGTTTTCAAATAAGTTTGTACTTAATTGAGTCATTTAGAGTTCAATCGAGAAAACTAGTTTTACTAGCTTGAGCTAGGTGTGTGTCTAGTTGGTTTCGTTGAATTCTAATGTGTTAAATAAGTTCTGAATGGTTTAATAAGTGTATTTATATGTGGAAAAAATTGTTTTTAATGTGCGAATTTCAATTTGAGTAAGTCAAGAGTCGGAACATAAAGTTGAAGATCAATGGAACTAGCCAAATCTTAGCTCGTGTTTTTTGTTCATCATTATGGGTTGTTTGATGTTTTGAACTCTAATGTGTGGTGTATGATGATATAGGATGCTTGATGATTTAAATTTGATGATAATTTTATAATGAACAAGCTGGAATTGAAGGCAAAATAACACTACAAGGCAAGAGGGACCCGAACACTTAACCAAATTTTGAGACACCAATTCTAGTAAGACAACGCTTTTGGGGGGCAACACTCCGCACTTACCATAAGATTTCCACCGCGAATCACCCCTTATCCCATGATATATCCACCGTGACGTGGTGGTATTTCAACGAGAAATACAATGAGTCGCACTAGCAATACCAAGCACGGCCAAATTTGCAAATCCATTCCTACACGGCTTGGGCTTTCCCCTCTACTATAAATATAAAATTGTACTCATTGTAAATAACTTTTGAATGTCTTGGAGATTAAGGGAGGCTTCTTCAACTTCAACTTTAGGTTTTTAAATTCCTTTATTAGCTTTGTAATAATTCATAACATAAATTCAACCTTCTGGATCATGATTATAACTATGAGTGCATATGAACTCTCTTTCCGGGGTTAAAGCCAAGAACATGAAGACTATTGTTTTGAATTGATTTCATTTAATTCTCTTATCATATTTGGTTTCTTGTTTAGTCTTGTTTTAACTATTTTGAGGATTGATCACCCTTAGAATACATATATTATCAACCTTGTGATCTCGGGTGAGGGAATAGAGAGATAGAATGCGGGGATAAATAAAGTGGGGTTCTTATTCTTTTATGAAATAAGGAATTTGAGTTAGCGTCTAGGATAGGGATTTACCTAGAAGCCTTAATTGATTCACACATAGGAAGATAGATTAAAGAACTTAATTGGATTATTACATCCCCGCTCAATGATGTAGCTGTAATGTCCAAGTTAGGTAAACGATTAGAGGTTGGGAGACCATGATCATGCAATTAACCCTACGAATTAAAAACCATGATAAACGATTTAATGAATGAAGTTCAATAACATAGTATGATTGTTCGAAGTGATTTAACCCTGGGTTTTACTCCATTGATTGTCTCAAGTCTTTTACTTTACGTACCATTTAGTTATAACTTTAAAACTCTCTTTTGGTTACTCTTGCATTAATTGAATCTGAATTGTGAACTGAAATTGAATAGTTGTTAGAACATGTACTTGCGGGATTGATATTCGGCTTTCTTGAAGGCCACTATATTACTTGGTAGATCACGTACACTTGCATATGCGCTGTCAATTTTTTGGCGTCGTTGTTGCGGACTTGTAGTTTGGCAATTGTTTTATTTTTAGTTTTACTTTTAGATTTGTTTGGTATTTTTACACTTGGTCTTATTTTTGTATTTGCAAGAAATAAATTTTCAAAGTAGTAAGATGGCAAGGGATCAAAAATTAGTTGAACCAAGATTCGAACTCGAGAAACTCTTCCATTAACAAAGAAGAGAAGAAATCCTTTTCCCTCGTATTCCACAAATCAAAGAAGATCAATATAATCCTACTCTCATGGATGACAAACAAGAAAGGGATCAAAAATTAGTTGAACCAAGCTCCGAATTCGAGAAACTCTTCCATTAACAAAGAAGAGAAGTAATCCTTTCCCCCCTATTCCTGAAATCAAAGAAGATCAATATAATCCTACTCTTATGGATGACGAACAAGCAGCCTGCAGGACAATTAGAGAAGTGGCAATTCTAATTCCGACAAATTTGACCTCTCTTTTTTAGAAACTAGCTGCTGGAGAGAAGTTCAAGCTAAAGAACAATATGGTGCAGTTGTTGATTAGTAGTGGACAGTTAACAGAGCTGGCACATGAAGATACATAGGTCCATTTACAGAATTTCACTGAGCTTACTGACACATTCATTAAGACAGATGTGAATGTTGATTATGTGAGCCTGACACTCTTACCCTATTCACTTATTGGGGAAGCCAAAAAGTGGTTGAACTCTGAGACATCAAATTCAATCACTTCATGGGATGGCTTAGTCCGAAAGTTCCTCATTATATTCTTTCCATCTGGAAAGACTGTGAAACTTTGTAGTAAGATAGTGGGCTTCAAACAAAGGCCAGACGAGAACCTCTATCATGCTTGGGAGCGGTTCATGACACTTATTCGAGACTTTCTACAACATCAAAAGTCCAATGAGGTACTTGCTCATACTTTTGTAGAAGCATATGACCATAATACAAAAATTTTGCTAGATTCAGCTGCAAGTGGTCAAGCATTAGAGATGACTTAAGATGAGCTATACACTTTATTGAACTGCATTGCACAAGGAAATACAGAGTGGCTTGGTGATTCTGGGAGTGCCACAAAGAAAGTTGAAGGTGTGTTGGAGGTGGACCAGTACACTACTTTATCAGCTCAGGTTGCTGCATTACAAAATTTGATAAATAATTAGTTCAGCAATTTGAAAGTGAAAGCGACACAACCTGCAACAGTAGTTAATGAAGTACAACAAACCAGTGGTTGTTATGAGGTTTATGGCAACAGTAGTTATTCTACGGCAATGTGTGCTGCAAATCCAGAGTCAGTGATGTTCGTGGGCAATGTTCAGAGGTTAAATTATGGTAATGCCTATAAAATAAAATGGTAACTCAACTACCTAATCCAGCATGGAACAATCAACAATAGGCACAAGAAAATTAGTCAACTGGCAACTTGGAAGAGATGATGAAGTAGATTCTAGCTAATCAAACACAATTGGATGCAGATATAAAGAACCAATAAGTGGCCACGAGAATCTTATAGTTTTAGTTGGGTCAGTTATCGCAAACACTAACTACCAGGCCTCAAGGTGGTTTGCCAGAAGATACAAAAAACCTTAAACAAGTGATGGCAATCACTTTGAGGAGTGGTAAACAGATTCATGGAGAACCTCCAAAGAAAACTAAGGAGGTAGATGCTGATGTGGTGACTGAATAGGTAAATGGCCAAGTTGCTGAAAAATCGAGGAAGTCTGAGTACTCGAAAGAAAAAACTGTTGAAGAAGTGAAGAAAATTCCATAACTACCTTTACCACAGAAGTATATGAAGGCAAAGGAGGATGCGTTCTTCAAGAAGTTTTTTGACATATTCATAGAGCTACACATTAACTTACCTCTTTTAGATGTTTTGTAGGGAATGCCCAAGTATGCAAAGTACTTGAGGGATATGGTTGCAAACAAATTAAATCTACAGGATGTGGAGGCGGTAGAACTTACTGAGGAGTGTAGTTTTTTGGTGACTCAAAAGATGTCCAAGAAGCTTAAGGAACCTGGGAAGTCCACTTTCCCCATTAAGATTGACAATATTATGGTAGTTGATGCACTTAGTGATTTAGGGGCAAGTATCAACTTGATGACCCTATCATTGTTCCACACATTGGGTTTGGGGAAGCCTAGACCGAGCTCTGTACTACTATAGTTGGCAAACAGGACCATAGCCCGTCCTGATGGAGGAATAGAGGATGTTCTCACAAAGGTTGGTAAATTTATTATTCCAGCTGACTTTATTGTTCTAGATTTTTAGGCAGATGAACAGTTACCAATCATTTTAGGGAATCCATTTTTAGCAACAGGATGAGCTCTAACTGTTGTGAGAGAGGGTACACTTACAATGAGGTTGGAGGATGAAGAGGCAGTTTTTAAATTGTACAAACTGCTTAACACACTATCCCACTATAAAGACTTATGTATGATTATTGTGATTGAAGGGGATACGTGTGGGGTGGTGGTGTAGCATGTTCCATAAAAGACCTCTTCGGACACTCTCATTGAGTACCCTAAGCCATAACCACCTAAGCCTGACATGATGCAGATTGATGAGCCTGAAAAGGCTATAATTGAGAAAGATGATGACCTTGAGAGTTCACACTCAAGAGGTCAGAAATGAATAAGAAGATGACCTCCAAGTGTGAGGAAAAGGATGAAGGAACTTGGTTAAGTTGAGTTGGGTCGTGCCGCGATACTAAATTAGGCGTTGCTTGGGAGGCAACCCAAGTTAAGTAGGTATGTTTTATTTTTTAGTTTTTTATTTCACGTAGTTTTTATTTTGTTGAGTCATAGGTTGATGAGAAGTCTGAGTACCAAAAACTTGAGCTAAAGAGCATGGCAAAGACTGAGTGTGGGATCCTCGGACCCTCTTGATGTATGAAGATGCTACTAGCTAGACCTAGAGGCCTCAGAGAATATTTCTATCTCTACTTTTAAATTATACTTGGGGGACAAAGTTAATTTTTAAGTGTAGGGTGGGAAAATTCCAATTTTTAGGGTAAATTTAAATTTTTTGTGTTAGGAATAAGAGAGATATTCATATTGGTCCTATATTTGATTGCATGATGCAAGTGTTTCAATTGTAAACGAATGTTGATTGTATGAATTACTACTTTTGAGACTCCTAGACTCATGATTATGACTCTTGTACTTGTTGGCTTAATTTGAATTCATGTTATTGTTTGGTTGAGTCTATGATGATCCTACTTGAGTTGAGCATATGCCATGTGCTTGTAAGGTACTTGCATATTCCTTGATGCATGTGATGTCTAGAACTTGCCTGGTGTGTGTGCAAAGCAAAATAAAGAGTGTGAGTTTAGGATATGATATAGGCATTTCTTTGATAGCCTTGTTTTATACCATCTTTTTGACCTACCTTTGTGCATAATCCGAGCCCTTAGCTTTTTCTTTGGAAGCCTCATGTGTAGCTTAATCCCTTGTTTGATAAATCTTAATTTGATCCAAAGCTCCTAAGTTCTTTAGTGTAAATTTAGTGAGTTAAGAAGTGTGAAATTGAAGAAGAAAAAGTTGAAATTGAAGCCCCAAAGTGATAGTTATTGGGGTGAAAAAAAGAATTGCTAATGTGTTGTGGTGAGGAGTTGAGTAATGAAAATAATAGAAATGTGTTCAAATTGAATGAGTTGTGCATAGAATCCTTTCACCATAGTGTTTGTAAATAAGCTTAATAAGATGAGGTGAAAACAAAAGAACGAGATTGACAAAAGTGGTGTAAATTGGTTGTTGGAGATTGGGTTTAACTGAATAATGTAGTTTCTTAAAGCGCTTAGGGAAGATAGTCACTATTCTTGTCCAAAATAGTTCCTACCCATCCCTTAGCCTACATTACAACCTTTAAAATACCTATTTGATCCTAAGATTCATCATACTGATATTAGCGGAGTACTACACTAAGGGTAAGCCTATAGTTCATTATGTGTAACAAGTGAATTCTTTGTGAGAGTGAGCGTAACTTGATTCTTGAACCCATCTTGTTCTAATTGCATTATTGTGGGTAATTATGGATAACTCTATTGTTGTCAGAGACACATGTTTGATAACTGTGGGTGATTTGTATGTTGTCTTTTATTGATCAACATGCATGATTTTACCATATATTGAGTCAATTCTTGAGGCTAGGATGTTTGTAAGTAGTATTCTTGAGCTTTCAATTATGTACATAACCTGTTTAGTGTATAAACTTGCATTCTGTGTAGTCATTGAAGTACTAGCTTGAATGACTTATAGTAGTAGAAGTGTAGAGTCTCCCTCTCTTATGATGCTTATAGAGTTGTTCGAGGACGAACAAGGCTTTAAGTGTGGGGTGGTGATGTTAGGTGTATTTATACACTCTAGTGTTGCTATTTGAGCTTATTTAGTCTTTTTTGAGGATAATTCATGTGATTTATGTGTGATTATGATATAAATAGGTATATAAGTGTTCAAGGATGTAATTACAATGGTTAAAAGCATTTTCAAACAAGTTTGTACTTCATTGAGTCATTTAGAGTTCAATCGAGAAAACTAGTTTTACTAGCTTGCGTTAGGTTTGTGTCTAGTTGGTTTCATTGGATTCTAATGTTTTAAATAGGTTTTGAATGGTTTAATAAGTTTATTTATATGTGGAACAACTTGTTTTTAATGTGAAAAGTTCAATTTGATTAATTCAAGAGTCGAAACATAAAGTTGAAGATCAATGGAACTAGCCTAATCTTAGCTCATGTTTTTGGTTCATCGTTATGGGTTGTTTGATGTTTTATACTCTAATGTGTGGTGTATGATGATAGAGGATTCTTGAGGAGTTAAATTTTATGATAATTTGATAAGGAACAAGCTGTAATTGAAGGCAAAATAAGACCACAAGGCAAGAGGGACCCGAACACTTAACCAAATTTTGAGAGGCTAATTCCAGTAAGCCATTGCATTTGGGCCGCGACGCGCCACACTTCCCACAAGATTTCCACCGTGAAGCACACCTTATCCCATGAGATATCCACTACAATGCAGTGGTTTTGCCTCGAGAAATGCAATGCATCTCACTATCAATCCCAAGCACAACTAAATTTGCAAATCCATTCCTACACGGCTTGGGTTTTCCCTTCTACTATAAATATAACTTTGTACTCATTGTAAATCACTTTTGAACGTCTTTTAGATTAAGGGATGCTGCTGCAACTTCAACTTTAGGTTTTTTCATTCTTTAATTATCTTTTTAATAATTCATAACATGAATTCAACCTTTGGATCATGATTATGACTAAAGGTGGCTAAGAACTCCCTTTCGGGGGTTAAAGCCAAGAGCATGAAGACTATTGTTTTGAATTGATTTCGTTTAATTCGCTTGTCATATTTGGTTGCTTGTTTATTATTGTTTTAACTATTTTGAGGATTGATCACCCTTAGAATACATATATTATCAACCTTGTGATATCGGGAGAGGGAATAGGGAGATAGAATGTGGGGATAAACAAAGTAGGGATCTTATTCTTTTATGAAATAAGGAATTCGAATTAGCATCTAGGACAGGGATGTACCTAGAATCCTTACTTGATTCACACGTAGGAAGATAGATTAAAGAACTTAATTGGATTATTACATCCCCTCTCAACGATGTAGTTCTAATGTCCAATTTAGGTAAAAGATTAGAGGTTGGGAGACTATGATCATGAAATTACCCCTACGAATCAACAACCAAGATACGTGAGTTAATGAATGAAGTTTAATAACATAATATGATTGTTCGAAGTGCTTTAACCCTGGATTTTAATCCATTGATTGTCTCAAGTCTTTTACTTTATGTACTGTTTACTTTACATTTAGTTATCTCTTTTGGTTACTCTTGCATCAATTGAATCTGAAATTAAATAGTTGTTAGAACAAGTCCTTGTGGAATCGATATTCGGCTTTCTTAAAGGCCACTGTATTACCTGGTAGACCACGTACACTTGCGTGAGCGTTGTCAAAAATCTTAAGGGTGTCACTCATTGACCCTTTCGAGTACCTAACGAGTGCGTAATTAAAACCGCCTAATACCTTAAATAGGCACCCCTATTTCTAGGATGGTGCCCTAAGTATAGTCAACCTCATAAACACCCTTATGTCTAAGATAGTGATAATTAGTAAACTAAACTCAATAATTGTCTATTATTGCCTTGGTTCCCATATCTCTCTTTCAAGAATGGTGTGGGTTCCAAATGTTCACCTAAACCCCTCTCTCAAGGATGGTTTAGGCTTTAAAGATCTTGGGATTTTCACCCACAAACCTATTTTTGGGTATTTGAGGATTTCACCCACAAATCCCAACCACTTTAATCAAACAATAATAGAACCCAACATCAAAACTAGTAAATGCACAAGTAAATCAATCCCACACATAATTGCACCCTAATCTAGCATAATACTAAGAGGAAGAACTAGCTACACATAAAAATAATAAGCAAGATGTACCCAATAACCTCCATTGATTAGATTTATGAATGACTAGGTGAATGTTACTTCAAACTTTGAACATCCACAAATCTTCAATGGGAGTTAGCTAATCTTTCACTTTGGAGCTCCTCCAATGAATTCTTCACCCAAAATTAATATAATATTTTGTCCTCCAAAATAGAAACTTAGGAGTATACAAAGTTCCAATAATTGGGAATTGATTCGATGATTTCCAAAAAGATAAGGTTTGAGTCTCTTGAGGGGAAATTTGGGAACGGCTATGTACATTTACATCTTTTCCCTTCGCTTCTTTTTTCGCTAAGTCGCAATCGAGGGAGCTTGTCCGCGATCACGGATATCGCGACTACACACAGAGTCATGCGATCACAGTTACTAACCTTCTAGACTTGCCGCAATTGTGACCCTCACACCGCAATCATAGTAACTGAGGCCTATTTTTTCTCCAGGTTTTTTAGCTGTACTTCTATCCTTCTTTTGATCTCTTTTCAACCTTTATCTACATATTTTCACCTCATTACCTTTTTGCGTGCAAAATGTGGATATTAGGGCATTTAATCACTTATATTGTCTCAATTATTCATTCAAAACATGGTAATGTGCACGAATGATAAGTCCGAATGAGTGGTAAATTCACCACCCATCAACACCCCCAACTTAAAGATTTTCTTGTCCTCAAGCCACAATACCTCTTACTATGAGACTATTCATATTTATTCACAAAATAGATAACCCAATGATCACAATGACATCAAGCTTAGCTAATAACATAAGTAGCTCTTTAAATATGGGCAAAGCTATTCTCCCGACACCCCTCAACATAAAAGGAAATAAGCAAGGATGCAAAAGACTTCCAAAGAGAAACAAAACAATCATCGATACTCTAGGAGTGACTCACTTTTTGACCTCAAACACACTATACTCCTTTTCTTCCTTTTTTCTCGAAAGATAACAAAATCACCCACCTCGACGTGTTCACATCCCTCCTCACAAGAAGGAAAATTTCACATACCCAGCAAACAAATATGCAACAAGGAATTTAAGAGAAAAACTCTCTCCCTGACAAGAACTCTCTACGCTAACAAGTATCATACCATAGGCTTTACACTATTCTCAATCACCACTACAATGAATGGAGATCTCAAAGGACTTTTTGAGCTTCAAACATAGGTTTGAAGTAGGGTAGGCTATCATTTAGGAAAAATAATGGATTATACCCTACTTGAACGTCTACATCACACTTATATAATCCACCTTTCACTATGGGACACTTCTTTTCTTTTACAAATGTGCCTACTTTTATTTCCTTGTTTTACCCATTCTCTTCTATTTTTTTTTCTTGCAAATTTCATGCAATTCTTTCCTTTGTTTGTTGGGTCCTTTATTATTCTATTCATTTTTTTCAATGATTAAGAAAATAGATACTCACTATCAACTTTGTGGCCCAAAGTTACTTCCTTCAATCTTCACCACCCCCAACTTAGGTTTTTAGCCTCAGGTTGCATTTTTAAGTTCAAGGGGGGTATGGTTCAAGAGAGGGATAAAATTTAAAAGGTTCATGACTTGTAATGTGTTTTCCAAAGAAAGGTCCAAAGGATCAAAGTGGGTGACTAGGGACAACATCTATTGTAATACCCCGTATTTCTATCTAGCTTTGATTCATCCATAGAACATCAAAGATCTTTATTAATAGATGAATACCTTTTTATTACCGGTGGTGTTTTCAAGATTTTGAATTTTTATCATGTGGGAAATAGAATAAGCTTTCGATCAATACCAAATTCGCCCAAATCCGACACTCGGACAAAGAGTTAGGGCCATTTTAGTAAGACAGTGTACCACTTGGTACTTTAGTGCATCACAGAGCCAGCCAAAATAGAAATCGTCAAACTTCAGTGAGCCTCCGCTATTGTGGTGCATCATTCCAAGGATATTTTCCCAGTCGTCCAGTTTCCAGTAAGCTGGTGCGATTTCACCGCTCGCGCCAGCGTGAAAAATCAAGATTTTCATATTTTGTTATTTAATTCCAAGGATCAATTGGTAATTTCGTAAAGCCCCTAATCAGCCTATACACGGGATTTAAACCCTTAATATCTAAAATTGCTCATTTATTTTCACTATTCCCCAAGAACAAAAGCATTCTCTCTCAAAGATAGAAAACCCTAGCCTCCAAGTTTCAAAAGCAATCTCAAGAATCCCTCCAAGAGTCTTTAAAAACTTCAAGAATCTAGATTTTCAGGTATGTTAGATGTTGATTCTTGGGTTCCTTCCACCCAAGAAGTTCAAGAATCCTTTTCTAAATTCAAAGATTATATATTTATGAGTTTTCATGATTCATGTGAATTGAAATTAAAGTTCATGTTTTTATTGAGTTTTAATTCATGTTTTATTTACAAAGTCCTAAGTTTTGATCCTAGTATGTGATGTTTATGATAAACCCCTTTAAGATGCATGTTGATTGATGTAACCATGTTAATTAGGTGTATTGAATGAACTATGCCCTCCCATATGTTTGATAAAATGCTTATGTGAAGGAAATAGAGTCATTATAGCATATTGATAAGAAATCTCCAATTGTGTATAAGTTAATGCATGCTAAGTATTTTTTGAAAGGCCTTCGTGAATGAATTGTGATATGTTACATGTATTCCTACACATGTGCATTCCTTATTGAATGAATTATGAGATAATAGTATGCACTCCCTATACATTTACATGTTTAAGACTTCTAAGTGCTTGAAGAGATGATTCATTGATTGTGTTGTGAATGATAGCCTATTGCCATATTATGTATGAGTTGTCCTATCTTGTATTATTTATGTTATCGAGTCCTGGGGGTATTTATACCTAACAATTTAGCTGATTATCTAGAACCAGTGTTAGTTTTCAAGATAATCTCAGTTGTGCCAATCAGTAGAACTCAGACAGTTACAGAACTTAGGAAATCTCAGTAATCTCAGTATCAGTAGCATTCCAGCTTCAGTTCAGTAATCAATTTAGAACTCAATAGTATTCCTTCAGTCAAAAAAACTCAGTGAATTCATCTTAGCTCAGTTAATCAATATGATCAGTAATAGATTCAACTCAGCCTAGTACAGTCTAAGATTCAGTTCAGAGTCTTTCAGTTTGGAGTAGAATTCAGCATAGAGCGAGCCTAGGGATAGGGGCTCACCCGTTAGATAGGGCTGAGATCCCTAGAATCAATCCCTAAGTTCTAAAACTACGTAGCCAATGTAGGTATAAGATATCGCCCATTAGAAAGGACTGACATATTCAGGGATCACCGTTAGGTAGGACTGATCCTAGGGGTCACCCGTTAGATAGGACTGACTCCACAAAAGTTGCCTTTACCCATGACACGGTTCTGACATCCTTCCAACTGTAGTTACAGGTTGGACCCCAAAATAGATAGCAAGGGGCATGTAGGTTAGATGACTACCTTCCACAGTCTCAACTTCACAATCAGTTTTAGTAAAAGAATTCAGCTCAGTAGCATAGATTCAGGACTGTTAGATACAGTTACTCAATAGTATTATCAATGGATTTAGAGATCACCTACTAGATAGAACTGATCTCAAATTTAGTCAAGCAGTATCAGTATCAGCACCATTAGATTCAAAGATCACCCGCTAGATAGGACTGATCTCAGATTCAGTTAATTATCTTCATTATCAGTATATTCAGAGATCACCCGCTAGATAAGACTGATCTCAACCTCAGTCAATCATATATCAGTATCAGTAGACTCAGTAATTAGAAATCCAGTTATTAGAATTCAGTATTTAGTATTCAGTGTTACTATGATTTCAGTTATATTTTATGCACTCATGCATGTATCCTTTTTCAGTAGTCTTATGATATTTAGTCAGTATTGTTCATGCATGTAAACCCTTGCATTCAACCTTACCTCATCTAGCATACGATTACATTCCCACATACTGACGCATACTTTTCTCTTACGTTATGGTGTTTTATACCATAGGTTCAGAAGCACGGCATCCAGAGCACCCTAAGCAGTTCAGATTCAGCTAGCAGCAGTAGACTTAGAAGTGAGTCCTCATCATTCGAGGATGTTCCTTATTTTATTATTGCATTAGATTTAGCATTTCAGTATATGGAGTTAGTTGGGGGATTGTCCCATCAACTCTACTGTTCAGACAGTTTAGAGGCTTTTTCAGACTAGATATTCAGATAGTTGTATTAGTATTCAGTTTTTCAATTGTATTTCAATTTTTAAACCTTATGGCAATATTTCCACCAGTTTTCCATATTTTTACAGTGTATTATTCAGTGCTCAGTTACAGATATCAGTCAAGGGTTAGCTTGTGGTCCTTCGGGATTATGAGCACCGTGTAGTATCTGGGGTACCATACTTGGGGCGTTACAAACTTGGTATCAAAGTCTAAGGTTCAATAGTGTCCTAGGAAGTCTGAAAGACGCATCTGGTAGAGTCTTGTGCATGGGTGTATTGCGCGCCACATTTATGTACATGAGGCTATAAGATGTTTTAGGAAAAGTTTCCCTTATTTCATCTCTCAGATCGTGCTATAGAAAGGTCCTCTAAGAAAGTTATGTAGATTCCCAGCATGCTTCACTCATGTTAACTCCACCTTACTTTTGAGGTAATATAAATAGTGAAGCTCAAAGTCCTAGAGATAAGGCTTTCTCAGACCATCCCTGCAGACAGTTATGGGATCGCCCACAGGCTCAGTAGTATTCCATCAGATCCTTTCTCAGAATCCTATGATGGCATATGACCTAGAGTTAGAAGCATGAACCTAGGAGTTTAGCAGTAGTAGAGTTGGAATAGCGTAACCATATTGAGCAGATTATGTATTCATGGGGATAGTTGTATAAGAGGTAAATCAGTAGGCTTGAACAGTGCATGCAAGAATTTAAAGTTATTGATCAAAAACTAAGTGTGAAGGTGTGGATGTGAGTTATGAGGTATGATCCTAGTAGTCAATGAAGGAACAGAAGTAGATAATGTGTTTAGCACTACAACCATATGTCGAAAAGGGGTGTAAGTATATGATGATGATTGGAGAAACTAAAGAATATTTAGAGTTGTATTCCAGAAAATAGTATTAGCAGTAAGTTTTATACTTTTAGGTGTAGAATTTTCGGATGAGTTTATCATTCATGTATATTATTATACCCTAGACTCTAGAGTAGATTGATTGTAGTTCTGTTCAGAGTTTAGTAAAGTGTTCACAGACTTATGGTGATGACTTGAAGCTAAAGAGGAGAGTATAGTTGAAACAGTGCAGGAGAAGTACTTCAGTTAAGTATAAGTTTTCAACATAAGTTATCTAACAAATCCAGTAAGTCAGTTTAACAGTTAGATAGCCAGATTCGTATAGCTTATTTTTCTATCCTTTTATCTAATCATTCTATCCGAAGGCTCAAGAAAGATAACTATTCCAAGGTAGAAAGTCCTAGTAGATGCAAGATAAGTTTAGTTCATGGGTCATGCATTAGTTTCAGGTCCCATATGTTTAGTTCTGATCCAATTCATAGGTACCTTGTGCATCGCCACAGTTTTCCTCAAGTATCTCAGTGAAATAAGCCTTCTTAGAGGGGCATAGTGTCCCAAGGGGGAGATACCCCATATTTCTCCGATGCTTTTATGTCCTTAACCCATTCAATCGCATGTTCAGATGTTCTTTACAAAGTTAGTATCAGTTATCCTTGCATATTCAGTCATGCATTCAAGAGTCAGCTCATTCAAATATCCATGCATCAGATATGCATGTTCAGTATGAAATCTCAGTATATCAGTAGTTCCAGTCATATAGTCATGTTTCACTTGCTTATGTACAGTAAGTAAGTTCAACCTTCTAGTATTCTCAACTTTATCAGTCTCATTCGAGGATGAATGTTCCCAAGGAGGACATATTGTAATACCTCATATTTCTATCTAGATTTGATTCATCCCTAGAACATCAAAGATCTTTCTTCATAGATGAATACCTTTGTATTACCCATGATGTTTTCAAGATTTTGACTTTTTATCATGTGGAAAATTGAATAAGCTTTCGATCGATACCAAATTCACTCAAATCCGACACTCGAACGAAGAGTTAGGGCCATTTTAGTAAGACAGTGTACCACCTGGTACTTTAGCGCGTCGCGGAGCCAGCCAAAATGGAAATCATGAAAATCCAGTGAGCCTCTGCGATTATGGCACGTCGCGCCAAGGCTCATTTTTACAGTCGTCCAGTTTTTAGCGTGCTGGCGCAATTTCACTGCATCATGCCAGAGTGAAAAATTGGGATTTTTAGATTCCGTTGTTTAATTCCAAGGACCAATTGGTAATTTCCTAAAGCCCCTAATCAGCCTATAAATGGGATTTAAACCCTTAATAACCAAAATTGCTCATTTATTTTCACTATTCCCCAAGAACGAAAGCATTCTCTCTCAAAGATAGAAAACCTTAGACCCCAAGTTTCAAAAGCAATCTCAAGAATCCCTCCAAGAGTCTTCAAGAACTTCAAGAATCTAGATTTCCAGGTATGTTAGATGTTGATTCTTGGGTTCCTTCCACCCAAGAAGTTCAAGAATCTTTTTCTAAATTCAAAGATTATATATTTATGAGTTTTCATGATTCATGTGAATTGAAATTAAAGTTCATGTTGTTATTGAGATTTAATTCATGTTTTGTTTACAAAGTCCCAAGTTTTGATCCTAGTATGTGATGTTCATGATAAAACCCTTTAATATGCATGTTGATTGATGTAACCATATTAATTAGGTGTATTGAATGAAGTATGCTCCCCATATGTTTGATAAAAATGCTTATGTAAAGGAAATAGAGTCATTATAGCATGTTGACAAGAAATCCCCAATCGTGTATAAGTTAATGCATGCCAAGTGTTTGTTGAAAGGACTTAGTGAATGAATTATGATATGTTACATGCATTCCTACTCATATGCATTCCTTATTGAATGAATTATGAGATAATAGTATGCACCCCTATACATTTACATGTTTAAGACTTCTAAGTGCTTGAAGAGATGATTCATTGATTGTGTTGTGAATGATAGCCTATTGCCATGTTATGTATGAGTTGTCCTATCTTGTATTATTTATGTTATCGAGTCCTGGGGGTATTTATACCTAATAATTTAGCTGATTATCTAGAGCCAGTGTTAGTTTTCAAGATAATCTCAGTTGTGCCAATCAGTAGAACTCAGACAGTTACAGAACTTAGGAAATCTCAGTAATCTCAGTATCAGTAGCATTCCAGCTTCAGTTCAGTAATCAATTTAGAACTCAATAGTATTCCGCCAGTCAAAGAAACTCAATGAACTCAGCTTAGCTCAGTTAATCAGTACGATCAGTAACAGATTTAGCTCAGCCTAGTACAGTCTAAGAATCAGTTCAGAATCTTTCAGTTGGGAGTAGAATTCAACACTGAATAAGCCTAGGGATAGGAGATCACCCGTTAGATAGGACTAAGATACCTAGAAGTAATCCCTAAGTTCCATAACTATGTAATTAACGTAGGTACGAGATTTCACCCATTAGGAAGGACTGACATACTCAGGTATCACCCGTTAGGTAGGACGGAACCCAGGGGTCACCAGTTAGATAAGACTGACTCCACAAAAGTTGCCTTTACCCATGGCACGGTACTGACACCCTTCTAACTGGGGTTACAGGTTATACCCCAAACTAGATAGCAAGGGGCATGTCGTTAGATGACTACGTCCCACAGTCTCAGCTTCAAAATCAGTCTCAGTAAAAGAACTCAGCTCAGTAGCATAGATTTAGGACTGTTATATTCAGTTACTCAATAGTATTATCAATGGATTTAGAGATCACCCGCTAGATAAGACTGATCTCAGATTTAGTCATCCAGTATTAGTATCATTACCATTAGATTTAGAGATCACCCGCTTGATAGGAGTGATCTCAAATTTAGTTAATTATCTTCATTATCAGTATATTCAGAGATCACCTGCTAGATAGGACTGATCTCAACCTCAGTCAATCATATATTAGTATCAGTAGACTTAGTAATTAGAAATCTAGTTATTAGAATTCAGTATTCAGTGTTACTACGATTTCAGTTATAATTTATGAACTCATGAATGTATCCTCATTCAGTAGTCTCATGATATTTAGTTAGTACTGTTCATGCATGTAAATCCTTGCATTCAACCTTACCTTATCTAGCGTACCAGTATATTCCCATGTACTGACGTATACTTTTCTCTAGCGCTATGGTGTATTATACCATAGGTTCAGAAGGACGGGATCCAGAGAACCTTTAGCAGTTCAGATTCAGCCAGTAGTAGTAGACTTAACAATGAGTCCTCATCATTCGAGGATTTGTCTTATTTTATTATTGCATTAGATTTAGCATTTCAGCAGATGGAGTTAGTTGGGGGATTGTCCCATCAACTCTACAGTTTAGAGGCTTTTTCAGACTAGATGTTCATACAATTGTATTAGTATTCAGTTTTTCAATTGTATTTCATTTTTGAACCTTATGGTAAGTTTTTCGCCAGTTTTCTGCAATTTTACAGTGTATTATTTAGTTCTCAGTTACAGATATAAGTCAAGGGTTAGCTTGTGGTCCTTCGGGATTATGAGCACCGTATAGCGTCTGGGATACGAGACTCGTGGCGTTATATCTATGCACGGTAGGATTTTTTGGCTAAGTGGGCTTCCAATGTAACCAAGATGGCCTAAGATCATCTCACCAATCAAATACAATATAAATTTAGCCTTGAGTGACTAATGGGTCAAGTTCTAGATGACACAAGTATATATGCGATTTAGACATATAAACTCACCGTACTTGGCATGTGAACTTACCAAGGAGGCTCAATTTCCCCTCACGTTGGATAAATGGAGTATCTATCAATATTTACAAGCCAAAAATTTTTGAGTCACAAAAAGAGAAAAGTTTTTTTACAAGGTCGCTCACGTCCATGCCCTTGATTTTTGAAAAATTTTGAACAGAGGGGGGTGTTTGCTTTGCATTTGCACCATGCACAATTTGCTAACCATGGAAACAACCAAGCCTTTGTCTTACCTTTTGGCTTAATCTGGGAAACCAACCATATGGCTACTCAGACTTCGCCAATGGCCTGCGTGTAATCCCAAATCCATGATGGCACGAGTACTTAAACTTCCCCTGTTTCTATGGATCAAAGACCAATCTCGATGCTTCTCTCTTAAGAATATCGTCAATCAATTTATCATATGGAAAAGATCATCGAACATCACCATAATCAAAATAAAACCAAAGTAAATAGAAAATCTAAAAGCAAAAAAATGACTAATCCATGAAATGTGGGCACCATCAGAGTGCCCAAATGCAGAAATATAAAAATACAATAAAAATCATCCACAATGTCATCAAAACAGTGTAAAAAATATCCAAAAATCTAAAAATCCATCAAAATAGCATAAATCCAGGGCTAGGCACCCCAACTAAAAATCTAGCAGTGTCCCCACTGCATGATCAATAAAAACACAAGTAAAAGATAGAAGTGCTCCCTGAAACAACATAAGGAGCTTCTCTCTCATGCTAAATCTGCATCATCTCCACCAGCATTAGTATCAAACCACTTATTAGGTTCCTCATCATCACTCTTGACTCTGGGAGAAGGTAGTTTTTCTTGAGGTTTCAGGACCTTCCACAGGCCCTTGACCCCTTTCCATATTTTGCTGAAGAACTTGTATCTCTTCTTCTCCCTTTTATTCATCTTCTCATGAAAGCTCTGAAGCTCCCTATGAGACACTACCAGTTCTGAGTATACCCTATCAATCATAGCAACTGTGGATTCCTTCTTCTTCTGCTCCTTTTGATACTTTTCATAGTCTGAGAGGGACACATAAGAATGACACCTGGTGGAGGGATCCCCCAAACCCTGAGTCAATCCTAAAACTAGATCCTTGATGACCCTAATGTACATATTGATGTATTCTAGAGGCCCAGCAACAGATGGTCTACATGATTTGGACTCCTCGATTGTCTACTTTCCTAAGTTAACCTTCATCTATTTTCTTTTTCTAGGCACACCCTCACCCCTAATTTTGAGTAAAGAGATATGGGGGTTTGGTTTCACCCAGTTATATATGGGATACTCCTCTACTTCAACCCTCTTGCATAATTCAGTTATAAGGGAAGGAAAGGAAATAAGTGTACCACCCTGAATCTTGAAATATCTCCATTCTTTAAGCATAATCTGGCCCACGTTCAAAGAAATACCAGACATGAAATAGGGCACCTTACAAGATCTCAAATCAGTGACAAAATTCAGATGTGTGAAAGGCAAAACTCGATAGTAGATAATGTTTAAGAAGATTCTGGCCTCTACTGTGAAGTCGTGCATAGAGATCCCTCTTTTGGTGGAAACCCAGGAGACCTCTATATCAGGTCACAATATGCTAGACATCTAGGTCCCTGTCTCACGGCCCTTCGCCTGGAAGTTATCCATGTCTGCATTTAGGAGCACATATACATCATTCACCTGATTTGCACCAAAATGTACCTTATTTCCTTGAATCTTCATTCCTGGGTTTGAGAGAGAGCCAGTGCTCAGATTCACATAGAACTCTCTTAGCCAGTGCTCATTAGTAAGACAGGGGTCTGGGGAAAAATATATCCACCCGATAGCAACAAGCCTATTGAAAATTTCTGGAAGTTTTTTTGGCACCTTATCAATGAAGATTCCTCTTTCTGGAAATAGTTTGGTCCTTAGGAGGTCAGAGTAGTAGAGGCTGTGACACTCTGGAGCCATGATGAGGATGTGGTTATAGTCTTAATTCTCATGGATGAGTATCTGTAAGCAACAAAATCCAGACCATCATTAACAATTTCACACCAAAACCATACTAGATTAATCATATAAACTCATGTGGTTATGTTATAGAGGGTTTTGGGGTGAGAAATGGGCATGCAAAATTTTAGGTCTAAGAAAAAAACTGGTCTCAGTTATGACAATTGAAGACCTTTGACCACGATCGTTGTGTCACGATCATGGCCTCGATGCCCGCGATTGTGGTAACTGAGACCATTTTCGACATTTTCTGCAACACCTCTAAAACACTAGATTTTTAACCCCAAGATGAATTCCGATTTACCAATAAATCATTATGCTCATGAAACTTAAGCCCTGAATTCTAGATTATACCCTCAAAACATAAGGAAAGCAACATGAAATTCATTGGGGCATTAAATCAAACACATAGTGTACACGTTAATTCTATTATTTTTAGGCCTAAATCTGGGTACTCAAGACTTCCTCGTTGGTGTATACACCCACTACAACATTTAACCACCAAAATTAAGCACAAACAAACATGCATTTAGTATTAGAATACAATTCCATCTCTACTCCTACAAATAAGTTTCAAGCCTAAAACAAACATAAATTCGAGAGAGTTGAGACCACATACCGATTTAGGGGATGACAATGAGTTGAGATGCGTACTTGGGCACTTACACATGGTCAAATTGAAGTGAAATATTTAAAGAATTTGAAAAGAGGTATGGGGGAGGAATGATAGTCGGATGGTTTTTTTAAACTGCATTGACCGCGATCGCGGACCCTTGACTACCGCGATTGTGGATACACTGGCTGTGATCATAGTAACTGAGACTCTTTTAAGGTCCTATACACTCCCCTTCTTGGTCCATGATTTTACCATTACAACTTACTTCGATCAAGAGAGATTTTGACCCTTTCCATACTTTTATGATGATTTAGTCTCAGAGTTGACCTCGGACAATGGATTTACAAACTTACCTTCTTTTATCCATGATTTGAGTCTGTGCACTTTTAGTATCTACGTCTCTCCAATATTAGATGGATTAGATTGATGATGATGATTGAAAATCCTGAATTGAGATGAGATCAGTGTATATACCACTCTCAACCCCTTTAAGGGATCCGTCGTCTGTGAGACATCGTTCTAAAAAAGAGAGGTCACCGTAGGTTTTTGCCTTTGCGAGTAGTTAGTTAGAGGATGTGTATACCCTGGGTTACGTTATGACACTTGGACCGGTTATGGTATTATGGATTTACTCTGTGTTCACTCTTGCATGCACATTGCCTATAACAGTATGTTATTTGATACTTGTATCTATCAACCTTATGGGGGGTTACGTACGTATAGGCTCTATTGTTATTTGCTGAGTGTTGATTAAATCATCCGGGCCTATAGTGGTGGTGGTAGTGGTTGCGGGGGGAGGGGGGGTTATGAAAGTCTTAATTAGGTATTATTGTTCCAGAATAGTTATTTATATTATGATTATTACTATGGTTAGTTTGTGGTAGGTTTATTATGAGTTATTACTAAGATTTGAGGGATGATTCTAATCCTTTCTCTTTTATGGTTATTATATTACAAATAATTATCTCATGATTAGACATTGTGACTATAGGCCCAGATCATGCTAGTACTAGCTTTCCTACTTGGTTAGGTGGAGGGTTTAGGTTGGCTACCTTGGTTTGTTACCTTTGAGTTAGTCCTGTATACCTATATATACATATTTATGTATCTATCTATAGTATTAACATATCTCTTTCCTTGTTTATTCATATTGTATATGTATTTTCTAGCCTTGTATACTACTATATATCCTTTTTTCTACCCTTTATTTGGCTATTGACTAGTGATATATGGTATAGTGCTTTAGTTCTTGAGTACGGCTAGAATAGGATAGTTCATCCTTATTACTTCCCAAGTTTTATTATATTATCTTCATGGATAGTTGACTGTAGTTTACATTCTTGCTTGCATGTTATCTATTTTGCATTATCTTTGGAGCTCAGTTGACAGTTGTCTTCTGAGTACAACATGTTTGGTACTCATACTACACTTCTGCAGCCTATAAATTATAGAATGGGTTTCCGTCATTATTGTGAGGGTCATGTGGAGAATCCATGGATTGGGTATTTGGGGTGAGCTCCTGACATTTGGAGTACTACTGTTCTCCCCCTTGTAGTTTACGCTGATCTCTATATTGTCTTTTGAGATGGGTTGTATTTATATAGTTATTCAGTATTAAACTTAACTTTGTATGCTTGTTATATAAGATGCCTTTGTACTGATTCCACTAGGTTTTGGGAATGTCTTATATGTATTAGTCTTTTATCATATTTATTTTGCTATTTTCATTCATTTTTCTTGATAGTCCGTTACTAGAAGTTCTAAACTACGAGTTGACTTACCTATAGGTGGATTATATTAGGTTCCATCACGACCTGAGAATTTGGATAGTGACATCATGATACATTGAATTCCCTAACAAGTGTGTGCACAAACTCGTGGAGGATTGAGCTCCTTCAATAGTCATTTTAGACAAATAGTATGATATGTGCATGATGATCCACTCAATCATCAGCTCTAAATCATGATAAATCAGAATGAGGAATTCACAAGATATATATAGATATCTTTCAAGTTAAAGTGTTTACCATCACTAGTTAACTTTAAGAGAGTATGTAATATAGGTATTTGGCCATTGCTTTTTTTTTTGAATTCAAGATTATTTTTAAGTCAAAATATCATTCAATTGATATTATATTCATTGACTCTAGTTATGATACATTCTATCATAATACATACACACACACACACACACACACATATATATATATATATATATGAGATATTGAATGTCCTTGTATTATGGTATCAGAGCCTAGGAACCTTCATGGTTATTATGTAATAGATCTGAACTATTCAGCATAGATATAAATTTTTTTTCTACTCATGGAAATGGGAGATGTAAGTACTAAGAGTACTCGACTTGAAAAGGTAGATATCCTCAAAATCTCGACTTGTTAAACAAGTGGACTATTCCAAAAGTTGATATAAAAATTATTTATGACTATGGTTGGTTTGATAAAGTTTTTTCTAAACAAATAATAAAGACAACTAAACAGTCTTTAGCATTAAATTCTTCTGAACAAACTATTCGTTTATTAAATAAGCGAGATATTGATTTGCATAAGAATCATTATAATTTTATGCACATTGGATTGGTTCAAATTACCTTTAAACCTTTAACCCTTAAAGGGTTACCAGAGACATTTTTAGTAGCTCTTAGAGATGCTAGAAATCTGAATTTCAGACAGTCTCTAATGAGATCAATTGAATCCACTGTGGCCTGTGGTCCAATTTATTTCAATACTCGGCCAAATTTACAATTATCTTTGACTGATGCAAATGTACTTGATGCTTTAACATTAAATGTGAAAATGCATGGTTATAATTATGCGACTGGATCTGAACTTATTTATCTGTCACACAAAATTTATTACAGATTATTAACTACTTTAAATCCTCGATGTAAGTTATACGATACATCAAATATGACTATATTAGTTGAGACTAATTTTGCAAGGTCTAAGGTCACCACAAGGAGACCTATTAAATGAGATGAAATTGATTTTCCCACTACTTGGACCTTAAATTTGGTTATGTCTCCGAATCAAGTCACTGATGATTTAACTAATAGTGAATTGTCGCATGTGACTCAAAATCTAGATAGTAGGATTTGTATTTAATTCGATGAAAGGTCTACTATTTATAATAGACATTCATTCTCCATGCCAAAATTATTACCTGCTATGCATCATATTTCTCCTATAGAACCATTATATGGTCCATCCAGAAGTCGTGCAGCTTCTTTGCACACAATTGGTTCAGTTTCTACAATATTTGTAGAGAAAGTTGAAGTCAATCTTCAAACAAATATTGTTGAATGTATTGACAATATTTCTGATAGAGATATTCCTACTGCTTCTGAACTGAACTTTGACCCGAATGATATTTAATGATTCCATATCAAATCAATTTTAGTCTTGAATCCCAGACAAGAAATTTTATTAAAAAAGAATTTTTTGATAAAAAGTGGAACCAATTTAGAACTTGATTTTTTGAGACTTATAGTCCTGATGAGATGAATAATATTTCTCAAGAATTCTATGAAACGTGTGCATTGCATAATCAAATTATATATTTTGTACCTTGGTTTATAACCACATACTTGCCATTGTATGTTAAGGTGCTTGAAAGATCATATCAAGATAATAGTGGTAATATTGTTAGAACTGTTTACCCTCCCCAAGCTCCTTTTATATTGCCAAATAATACTGGTATTACCTTTTTTGCATTTTAAAAATTCATTGATAATGAAGTCCTAAGGTTACTGTGCAGAAATTAATAATTTGATTTCCTAAAATAATTATTTGAGCTTAAATGTGAAAGTTTTAGAAGAACATATTTCTTCTCTTGATAAAAAACTCGATGAGTTAACTGATTTGATAAAAAAGCTGAGTATTAGTCCAAACTCTACTAATATTGCTTCTTATTCAGAAAGTAAGAAAGAAGGTTTGACGACTAAAACCAGTATTCAAAGGCCCTCTAATATTGAAAGAATTCAACTTAAATTGCCTTTGCATGATTTAGAATAGCTTCTTGATAAAATGCGTTCTGGTTTGAATATTAGACCTATTGATTTGTCTAATGCCTTTCTGATAGCCTAGAATCCACTCCTAATTTGAAAAATTAAACCAAATCAAAGCTTAATAAGCTTAAAGGAATGATTAGAAAGTAGCTAGGTAAAAATGCCAGATATGCCGATTTACCCCGCAGGTAAACTTATTACTATCCGCGACCCACTCATCAAGATGTTCTAATAGAGGAAAGGGATTAGAATCAGACTAATATGTCTTATAGCGGAGATGAAATTTATGAATGGAATCATGATGGCTTAACTGAGAGGCAATTAACAACCCGTGTACACCGCATTATGATGTATTCAATGGTGTGGAAAGCCACTACCAATTGAGAAAATAGAACAGATAAAGCTATCTGTAAAATGGTAGTTGATGGTTTTACTGGCCAACTTCGTGGCTGGTGGGACAATTTTTTGACTCATGAGAAAAGAGAGTCAATTTTTAATGTTGTAGCTACTGCTCCAGGGGTTGATAACCTAGGAAGAGCCCTAGTTGCAAATAGGGAAGATTATGTTTATACACTCGTTCTTACTATTTTAGAACATTTTAATGGTAGATTCACCAATCAATATGAAAACATTCGTACTCTCTTGAATTGGCTTAGATGTAAGACCCTAAGAGAATTTAGGTAGTATAAGGACACCTTTTTAATTTAGGTCATGGAATTACCCAAAAATAGATATGCACTTTGGAAGGCCAAGTTTATAGACGGACTTCCTCCATTATTTGCTTAAAGGTAATAGAAAAACTCTTAGAGGCTCCTTTGGTGAAATTACTTGGGAAAAGTATACAAATGGTCATTTGATAGAATCTTGTACACAAGAAGGGTTAAACTTATGTAATGATTAAAAATTGTCTAGACAACTTAAGCTTGATAAACTTAGAGAAAAATCTCAGATAGAAGATTTTTGTAACCAGTTTGGTATACCTGAACTAGCTTCTACTTCCAGGAAAAAAGGACATAAATATTCCAAAAGTGAGCAACCTTATATAAAAAAGAGATCTAGATATAGGTCCAAAGAAGAATGTGAAACTAGAAAAACCTATAGAAAATCTACTAAATTTTCCAAAAATAGGTCTAAGCGAGATCTTGCTAAGGTTAAGTGTTACAGATGTGGTAACTTTGGGCATATTTCTCCAAATTGTAAGCTTTAAAATCTTAAATATTTAGGTCTTACTGATGATGTGCATGATCAAGTTTATGGTTTGTTATAGACCTCGGGTTCAGAATCTGATTATAATGCTGAATCTGAATCAGAAAATGATATTGAGTTGCCTGATTTATCTGATAGTGATAATGCTAATGCTTGTTCTGATTTCCAAGGTGATACCTGCACTTGTGATGATGCATTTTATAATTTGCAATCCTAGTTTGAAGATTTAATTGTTTAAACCATTACTTCTGATAATATGTTAGAACTTTTGAAAGAAGTTTCAGATGAGAAACTACGGGAAAAGATTATTAATTTATCTACTAGTTCACAACCCAGTACTTCTAAAACTGTTGATAACATACCTTTATTCCTAAAACTGCTTATAGCAATTATTGTATGCCTTATTCTATATCAGAGGTTAATAGATGTCTTGCTATGAGTTATGCTCCTGGTAAAGATACTTCTTTTAATGATTTAAAAATTGAAGTTGAAAACTTGAAAAAAGAGATTAAATCTGTTAAACAAAATCAAATGATTTGTGTTCACAGAATTTTACAAATTGAGAAAGATATTTCTCCCACACAGATTTCCAAAGGAAAAGAAAAAATTTCTGAAGAAAGTGATATGGATGATATTCAAAATTCCCTTTATTTAAAAAATAATTATTTTTTGGAAATGATGCAAATGATTACTACTCATAAATGGTATATTAGATGTACCCTTTAGATTGATAGTCATTTTTCAGTAACTAATATTGCTATGATCGATAGTGGGCTGTAATACCTCGTATTTTCCTAGCATAATCTATGTCCCAATACATGAGTATTGATATATAAAATTTTCTAAATACTTATTAATTTTTAGTGTAGAGCCTTCCATTGCGTAGCAAATTCAATTAACTTTCAAACGATATAAAATTCATCCAAATTAGATAACCGAGAAAGAAGTTATGGCGATTTTAAGTTTTAGTCGTTAAACACCATAATTCTACCCTTAGAAAGTCGCGGAGCCATTCTAAATAACAATTGTCATTTTCCAGTGTGGTACCACGATGTTGGCGCATCGCGCCAAGGACCCAGTTCACGTTTGGCAATTTCCAGTGAGCCTCCGCAATTATGGCGCTTCACGGAGGTGGCCAAAATGGCATTCTAGTGAAGGACCGTAATCTTACTGCTTCGCTCCATCGTCCAGTTTCCCAATTGTCTATTTTCCAGTGGCTTGGCGCAATAGTGGCTCATCGCACCAAGGCCAGAAATCGGGATGTTCAATTTCTAGCTTGCATTTTTAAATTCATTTAGGGGTATTTGGGTTTTTTTTCTAAGCCCTAAACTCGTCCTAAATATGAAATTTAAACCCTAGTTCACCTAAATATTCATCATTATCCAATTCCCCTCAAATTAAAGATCCCCTTTTCAAGAACAAGAAATCCTAGCTCTCAAATTCAATGCCAAATCTCAAGAACTCACCATCAATACTTCCAAATTCATTAAATCAGGTATGTTAAATGTTCATTCATGGGTTCCTTTCACCCATGGAGTCCAAGTACCTAATTTTAATTACAAATTTACAATCTTTTCAAGTTATTTTGATTTTAAATTATGATTTCACCCATGAATCTCCATGAACTATGATTTTACACCATGTATAGATGAAATTATTGTCGTTATTCAATTATTCATGTTCTAATGTTATCATCCCTTGAATTAAATCATGATTTAGTATTATTCATGTTAAATTCATGATTTTAGTACAAGTTCCATGACATTCCTATGATTTGACCAAACTATGAACTACAAGTGTTTGAATAAATGCCTACAAGAATACATGTTTGATAAAAGCCTTCATGATATGTCCTCTAAGCTTGTGTATCATGTTGCTATTATTGCTTTTGAGTCCAAAGGGTATTTAATACCCAAAAACAATAGCTGCTTATTTAGTCTTATCTCAGTATCTTCAGAAAAACTTCAGAATACATATTATGAGCATTACTAGATCAGTCAGTTAAACTCAGAATAGTCAGTAACTTAGTGTCATTTAGTTGGGAGTAGGACTTAGGACCGAGCGAGTGTAAGGATGGTGGCTTCCCCGTCAAATAGGCAGAGTTACTAGTTTCAGTCCCTAAACTCCAGAACTACGTAGCCAGCATAGGATATGAGAAGTCACCCATTAGTGTAGGCTTGACTATCTCGTAAGGGTCACCCATTAGTTCATACTTGACACCCTTAGTCCTTCGGGATAGTACATCAGTATAGTGTATCAACACAACCAGTCTTAGTACCCATGGCACGGTATTTACACCCTTCCAACTGAGGTTACATATTAGATCCCAATTAGCTTAGATTAAGGAATGTCAGTTAGATGATAGCTCCCACAGTCTCAGTCCAATAATCAGATCAGTAGTTCAGTCTCAGTGTTGTTTGACCAAGGCATACAGATATCAGTTATTTTAGTATTTCAGTTTACAGACTTCTATTCAGTTCATGTTATATGCTTGGTCATGCATCCCCAGTATTTACAGATTTCACGTACTTTCAGTAGTTACAGACTATTATGTATACACAGTATTTACCGATTTCATATATTTTTAGTATTTTCAGATTTCATGCTCTCTATTCAGTACTCTATGTTTTACATGTATATTCAAATAATTATTATCCATGTTCACGAAACCATAAATGTCAGCCTACCTTATTTACCATACCTGTATATTTAAAGTACTGATTGCATACCTTTCTTTTGTACTATGATGTATTATATCATAGGTTCTGACGCCCAGTTCTCGGATCACGTTTAGACTTCTCAGACTCTCAGCAGTAGCAGTGGTGAGTCCTCATATTTCGAGGACGGATTATTTTATTTCATGTTTTCAATATAGTAGTTAGTTGGGGCCTGTCCCATTAACTCACAGTTATTCGGTTTAGAGGCTTTTAGATATTACACTCAATTAATCAGTTTATCTCAGATTTTAATTTTTATTCAGAATCAGATAGTTATTTATTCATATTCATAATTCAGAATTTGTTTTAGTTATTAAAACCTTATGGCATATCAGTTATTCTTTTGCATTTATGATTATATTATTCAGTGCTCACAGCAGGTACCATCTTATAGGTTAGCTTGTGGTCCCTCGAGACTATAAGCACCGTGTGATGCCCAGGGTGTACTTTCGGGATGTTACAAACTTAGTATCAAAGTTTAAGGTCTTAAAGTCTCCTAGGAATTCTAAAAACCGCGTCAAGTAGAGTCTTGTGCATAGGTATGTAGCACGCCACACTTATGGGTAAGAGGCTACAAGGCATTTAGGAAAAGTTTCCCTTCTTTCAGTATTCATGTCGTGCAAGTGAGTATGAGCTCAAGTTAAAATCTCAGTCTAATCCATTTCTTCCTTCAGTTAATAGAACATGCCTCCCAAAAAGAATAACAGAAGAGGAGCAGGAAACCGGCCAACACCTCCGCCCATCCAGGTAGACCCACTAGATGAGCATATCTCTTACACAGAATTCAGAGCTGCGTTCACACTCTAGCAAACTCTGTAGCCGCTCAGAATGAATGGCCAGCTGCTGTTCCAGCCAACCCAGTGGCCAATACTATTGTAACAAAAATATTGGACTTCACCTAAATGAATCCCCCTTTCTTCACGAGATCTAAGTCTGAAGAGGATCCACCGGAATTCTTAGATATGGTTCAAAAGGTAATAGATGATATGGGGGTGACATCTAGTGAGAGTACTGAGTTGGCTGCATATTAGTTACAAGATTTATCCCATACTTGGTTTAATAAGTGGAGGGTAGATAGGGGTGTTGATGCAGGGCCTGTAGAATAGGAAGAGTTTTCTATGGCTTTCATAGACAGATTCTTCCCATTGGAGTTATGGGAGGCCAAAGTGTTAGAATTTATTAACTTGAGGCAAGGTAGCATAATCATGAAGGACTATTCCCTCAAGTTTACTTAGTTAGCTAGATATGCTCCTCATGTGGTAGCTGACAACAGATCCAAGATGAGTAAGTTTGTGTCTAGTATATCTGATAGTGTGGTCAAGGAGTGCAGGACCGCAATAATGATTAGGGAGATCGACTTGTCTAGGTTGATGGTCTATTCTCAACAAATTAAGGAGTAAAATATTAAGGAGAGGGAGAAAGAAAAAAAGAGAGTTAGAATGGGTAGTTTTAATTTCAGCCAGTCAAGGTCAGAAGGTGGTAACTGTCCTTAGTTTTATCAAAGGTCTTCAGCCCCAGCATTGTCACGCCCCAAATCCCATTGGAGCGGACTGGCACCCGTAGCCGAGGAGGCCCGGGAGAACCCGTTCATAACCTATACTTTCACACTTACATTACTTATGAAAATTAGAAATTTGGGCAGCACTTCGTTGTAAATAGAAGAAAACAGTACCTGTATCAGCCCAGCAGACACGCATATATATATATATAAACAGTAATTGGCCGTCAGAGCCAGCACGTCTATCAACCAAACACTCCTATGGCTGCACAATATGTCTACAAAAGCCTCTACATAGATACACAACTGAGTTAGGGTCGGGACAAACTCCCGCCCACAAAAGACTTTTATACAAATACCAAAAGTACATATAGAAACGACTTGGGATGCCCCGAAACAACTGGAGCTCACCACTATCAACAGAATGTCCTGGCTCTTACTGCGGAGGTGTACGACCTGAAGTACCCATTCCTGTAGGCATGAATACAGGTCCCCCGTGAGGGACGTCAGTACGGAAATATGTACTGAGTATGTAAGGCAGTGAGTATCAAGATGAGATACAAAAGATCAACAGAACCCATATACCAGTGAATAAACAGTATGAGTAGACCACACTTAAAAGAGCTGATGGGATACCTGCACATTACTTTCATATCATTACTTCCCGTATTCCTTATCAATACATAACGTATGTCATACAATGGCCAACTGATCAGTGGTACTAATACAATACATCAGGGATCACCCCTGGAATAACATATATACATACTCTTTATAATACAATGGCCAACTGATCAGTGGTACTAATACAATACATCATATCATCAATTTAAAATAAAGACATTCCATTCTTAATTCAATTAATCTTTGAGATTGGTTACTTTGTGGTCACACCTTATGGAACTTGAAACCATGATACCTCAATAGGAAAAACATGTAAATAGGTAATCAATATCATGAAAATGAAGTAGAGAATCATGGATACCTCATTAAACCATTTCGGAGTCAACAATAGTATATGGACATTTTTTTTGGCTAGCCGGACATCTTAAAAGTGAAAACAAGTTCAATTGGTAGTGTCGAAGATCATATGATGTTATTATGTGCCATGTGTCGTAGGACAATGGTGGAAGCTTACTTGAGAGTGCCATGGGTCATTATTCATGCCAAAGATTAGATAGAGTATGTCTTACATACCTTGATATAACCACTTCAATACAAGTCCAACTTGACTTCCCGTACTCTTCGAACACTTATCTACAATAAGTCATTTGTGGCAAACAAGTATTAGCAACCAAACCTTACCATTTAGGTATTAACTTCACCAAAATAATGTCTAGGAAGTAATCCTTTAACTCATCAATAAGAGTGCTACATACATCCTCTTATACTCTTATTACATTCACATATCATGCATTTTCATGCAATATCCCTCAACATCACTCTTAGCCTTTATTTCCCCTCTTAATCACCATCCAATACCAACATGATCACTAGGCATACATAACCACTAATATAATGATATATAACCACAATTCATCCTCCATAATCCAATACAACAACTTCCATAATTTACTACAACAATTTATACAAAACAATTCATAACTATGTTTCTAGTTATCTTCCAACATCAAGACAATACTCATAATCCTTTATCAATACTTATTCATGGATAAGAATCAAGAATAAACAATATTCATAACTTAACAATGAACTCTTGTATTTAGAATCCTCGTTACATAACCATGGGGTGCTTCTCGAAGCTTTCGAGATGGTGAACACAACTACGGAACCAATTCGAATTTTCTACGGTTGAATCACAAAATATTTGAAGTTGAAATTAGGCTAGGGTTTCACCTTCTCTTAATAATTGGATGATATATGATATATATGAGGCTAAGTGTATGTTTATAAAGACCAATTTTCGAGAGGTAATAGAAAATGACCATTTTGCCCTAAAAATTTAAATAAATCCGAATCTGTCCCCAGTAGACAGTTTTGACAGGCTGAAGTAAATCGATCATAACTCTTTTCTACATTATCGTATTTGGGTGAAACCAATTGAATTGGAAAGATAATTCAAAGTGATTTCATTTTCATATAAAGTATACCACCCAGTTCTTCCTGTACAAGGAGTTATGGTCGTTTAAAGTTGACCCAAAAATCTGTCCCAAAATTCTGTCTTTTTTTTGATAGGCTGTAGTAAAACGGGTATAGCTCCTTACTCAGACATTGGATTTGGATGAAACCAATTTCATCGGAAAGAAGACTCTCGGATATTTTCGTCCATATATAGCACCTCACACAGTTCTTTTTGTACAAGGAGTTATGATCGTCTAAATTTGATCCAAAGAAAATTGCCTAGCTGCAGTAATTTTCTTGCAGATTTACTGTTCACAGGCTTCCCGGCCACCGTTTTGAAATTTCGAATGTGCTCGCTTATATGAAATACTCCTCTATTTTGGGCAAACTTTATATCGTTGGAAATCTTATTCCAATACCTACACATACAACTATTGACGGGATACTTCCGAACACCATAAACTTAATTTAACCCATACGCAAGCCTTTAGGACTCCATATAATCGCGATAAGTGTACGAAAAAATTTATGGGGTGTTACAAGCATCCTCTTTAGCCAGTGCCCCAGTACCCAAATTTAGAGCTGATAATAGGGATAGAGAACCAGGCTCTAAGTCCCAAGGCAATGTTAACAGTGCCTGTATGAACTCTCTATGTCAAAAATATGGCAGGAACCATCAGGGAGAGTGTAGAGCGGGCAGTCATGTATACTTCGAGTGTGGCAAGCTAGGCCATATAATTTGGGAGTGTTGGGTAGTTTCTCAAAAAGGTAGGGATTTGCGCCAACAAGGCCAGTCCTATCATTTGTCAGTTCTATCTGGTTGCCCAACTCAGTAGGGTGTCGCTTCTAGTGCTACTAACGGTTAGCGTCCGAACAGATTATATGCTCTTCAGTCCCACCAAGATCAGGAAAATTCTCCTGACATAGTTACTGGTATGTTACAGGTCTTTCACTTACATGTTTATGCTTTACTAGACCCGGGAGCTTCTCTTTCTTTTGTAAATCCATATATAGCCGTCAATTTTGGAGTCAGTCCCGAAACTCTAACATTGCCTTTTTTAGTGTCCACCCCTGTAGGTGTTTCCATTATAGCTAGACAGGTATACTGGAACTTTTCGGTCACAATATCTCAGAAAGTTACTTCTATTGATCTCGTAGAGTTAGAGATGACAGATTTTGACGTCATTCTCGACATGGATTGGCTCTACTCATGCTATGCCTCAGTTGATTGTAGAAACAAAATAGTTTATTTTCAATTCCCAAATGAACTAGTCCTTGCATGGAGGGGTAGTACCACAACGCTTAAGGGTCAGTTGATTTCATACCTTAGAGTGAGAAAGATGATATCCAAGGGGTGTATTTACCATCTTGTTTGAGTCAAGTAATCTAGCTTAGAAACTTCAACTTTTGAGTCAGTTCCAGTAGTAAATGAATTCTGAGATGTGTTTCCTAAAGATCTTCCCGGAGTTCCTCCCTAAAGGGAAATCGACTTCGAAATAAATCTTCTCCAGATACTCAGCCTATATTTATTCTGCCATATAGAATGAATCCAGCTGAACTCAAAGAACTAAAAGAATAGTTGAAGGAATTCCTAGATAAGGGATTCATCAGACCTAGCATCTCCTCGTGGGGCGCACCTATTTTATTCATGCATAAGAAAGACGATTCTCTCAAAATGTGTATTGACTACCGTTAGTTGAACAAAGTCACTATCAAGAATAAGTATCCATTTCCTAGAATCGATGACTTGTTTGACCAACTTCAGGGTGCCAGCTACTTTTCCAAGATAGACCTCAGATCAAGCTATCATTAGATCAGGGTTAGGGAATGTGACATTTCAAAAATAGCTTTTTGAACTCGGTATGGTCACTTCAAATTTCTAGTCATGTCCTTTGGTCTCACGAATGCCCCAGCAGCCTTCATGGACTTGATGAACCAAGAGTTCAAGCAGTACTTGGACATGTTCATCACAGTCCTTATTGATGACATTCTTGTTTACTCCCGTAGGAAAAATGATCATGTAGACCATCTTAAAATTGTTTTATAGACTCTTAGTGCTCACCAATTGTCCGCTAAATTCAGTAAGTGTGAATTCTATCTAAGATCGGTATCTTTCCTTGGCCATGTTATTTCTGGTGATGACTTTAGAGTTGATCCTCAAAAGACCAAAGCGGTGAGAAACTGGCCTAGACCTATCTCTCCATAAAATATCAGGAGTTTCTTGGGTTTGGCTGGCTATTACTGTTGTTTTGTTAAAGGGTTTACATCTATTGCATTACCCATGTCCAAATTGACTCAAAAAAAGTTAAGTTTCAGTGGTAAGATTCCTATGAGAAGAGTTTTCAGGAGTTGAAGGCTCGACTCGCCTCAACCCTAGTTCTTACTTTGCCAGATGGTTCAGATGGGTTTGTTGTGTACTGTGATGCATCTAGAGTAGGTTTGGGTTGCGTCCATATGCAGAGAGGTAAGTTCATAGCTTATGCCTCCAGACAACTTAAATCCCATGAGAAAAATTATCCTACTCATGATCTCGAGTTAGCAACTGTAGTGTTTGCCTTAAAAATTTAGAGGCATTACTTGTATGGGTTGCATGTTGATGTGTTCATAGATCACAAAATCTTGCAGTATGTGTTCTCTCAGAAAGACTTGAATTTGCATCAGAGGAGGTGGTTAGAGTTATTGAAAGATTATGACATGAGTGTTCTATATCATTCGAGCAAGGCCAATATAGTGGCAGATGGTCTCAGTAGATTGTCTATGGGTAATGTTGCTCATGTTAAGGATGGTAAGAAAAAATTAGCTCAGGAAGTTTATCGGCTTGCTTGACAAGGTATCCACCTAGTTGATTCAGCAAAAGGTAGTATATGGGTGCAGAGTAGTTCAGAATCCTCTCTAGTTTCCGAAGTAAAGGAAAAGCAAGATAGAGATCCCAGTCTAGTTACGTTGAAAGAATTAGTCAGAGATCAGAAGGTGGAGGTTTTCTCCCAAGGGGGAGATGGTGTGCTACGTTGTCAGGGTCGGCTATGTGTGCTTGGTGTAGATGACTTGAGGTAATGAATCTTACAGAAGTGTAGGTGTGCACTACTCTATTCATCTAGGGGCCACTAAGTTGTACTGTGATTTGTGGAAGATCTACTGGTAAAGTGGGATGAAGA
This sequence comes from Capsicum pubescens, assembly GCA_030864215.1. Lineage (NCBI taxonomy): Eukaryota > Viridiplantae > Streptophyta > Magnoliopsida > Solanales > Solanaceae > Capsicum > Capsicum pubescens. The sequence goes on along the minus strand of CM061542.1, from coordinate 224,172,901 downwards.
GGGATATTATAGAGTTCGTAGCTAAGTTCTCTACATGACAGCAGGTTAATATTGAGCACCAGAAGCCTAGTGGGTCTATGTAGGAGTTTAACATTCCCACGTGGAAATGGGAAGAAGTGAACATGGACTTTGTGACGGGTCTACCTTGTAATCATCATCAAAATGATTCCATTTGGGTTATCATAGACATGATAACCAAATCAACACATTTCTTTCCAGTCCATACCTCTTATTCAGCCGAGGACTAGGCCAAACTCTGTCTCAGAGAGTTAGTTAGGTTGCACGATGTTCCCTTATCTATCATCTTAGATAAAGGTATCCAGTTTACCTCTCACTTTTGGAAAGCTTTCCAAAAGGGTCTTGGTACCCAAGTCCATCTTAGTACAACCTTCTACCCTTAGACAGATGGTCAAGTAGAAAGGGCCATTCAGATTTTTGAAGATATGTTGAGAGTATGCGTAGTTGATTTTAAGGGTAGTTGGGATGACCACTTGATTTTGATCAAATTCACACATAATAATAACTATCATTCCAGTATCCAGATGGCTCCTTTTGAGGATCTTTATGGTAGGAGATGTAGATCTTTGATTGGTTGGTTTAAAGTAGGTGAGGCTGTGGTAGTAGGGCCTGACTTGGTGTTTGATGCCTTAGATAAGGTTTAGTTGATTAGAGAAAAGCTTAGAGCAGCCTAAAGATGACAAAAGTCATATGCAGATGTAAGGAGAAAGGATCTCAAATTTGAGATCGGTGATTTTGTGTACTTGAAAATATCTCCCATGAAGGGGGTAAAGAGGTTCGACAAAAAAGGGAAACTCAGTCCCCGCTATGTCGATCCTTTCAGAATTCTCAGTCGTTTCGAAAAGGTAGCTTATGATATTGAGTTGCTTTCAGATCTAGCTTTAGTACACCCAGTGTTCCATGTCTTATTGTTGAAGAAGTGTATGGGTGATCCAGCTGTAGTTATTCCCCTAGAAAGCGTAGATGTTCAGAATAGTCTTTTCTATGAGGAAGTTCCACTCAAAATTCTTGATCATCAAGTTCGTAGACTAAGTAATAAATAAGTTCCAATAGTCAAAGTTCTATGGAGAAATCAATCCATTAAGGGAGCCACTTGGGAAGCAGAAGCAGATATGCGGACCATGTACCCTTATCTTTTCTCTGCGAATTCATATTTGGTTTAAAGTACTAATCTTCTTAATATTTCTCTCTATCATGCCCAGTTTCAGTTGCACATCAGGTTCATGTTAGTAATGTATTTACATATCAGTCCAGACATGCATTCCATGCATCAGATATGCATGTTCAATGTGTAAGATCAATCTATCAGTTTTTTTCAGCTTAACCAGTCTCATTCAAAAATGAATGATCCCAAGGGGGAGATATTGTAATACCCCATATTCCCTAGCATAATCTAAGTCCCAATACATGAGTATTCATATATATAATTATTGAAATACTCATTAATTTTCAGTCTAGAGCCTGCCATTGCGTAGGAAATTCAATTATCTTTCCAACGATATAAAATTTTCCCAAATTTGATAACCAGGTAAGAAGTTATGGAGATTTTAAGTTTCATTCGTTAAACACTTTCATTTTGACCTTTAGAAAGTCGCGGAGCTAGTCTAAATAACAATTGTCAGTTTCTAGTGTGGTACCGTGATATTGGCGTGATGCGCTAAGGACCCAGTTCACTTTTCGCAATTTCCAGTGAGCCTCCACGATTATGGCGCATCGCGGAGGTGGCCAAAATGGCATTTTAGTGAAGGACCACGATCTTACCCTGTTGTGCCATCATCTATTTTCCCAATTATCCCTTTTCCAGTGGATTGACGCGATAGTGGCGCATTGCGCCAAGGACAAAAATCGGGATCTTCAGTTTCCAACTTGCATTTTTAAATTCATTTAGGGGTATTTGGGTCTTTTTCCTAAGCCCTAAACTCATCCTAAACATTAAATTTAACCCCTAATTGACCTAAATACTCATCATTATTCAATTCCTCTAAAATTAAAGATCCTCTTTTCAAGAACAATAAACCCTAACTCTCAAATTCAAGGCCAAATCTCAAGAACTCACTATCAATACTTCCAAATTCATAAACTCAGTTATGTTAAATATTCATTCATGGGTTTCTTTCACCCATGGAGTCCAAGTACCTAATTTTAATTACGAATTTATAATCTTTTCAAGTTATTCTGATTTTAAATTATGATTTCACCCATGAATCTCCATGAACTATGATTTTACACCATGTATAGATGAAATTATTGTCGTTATTTAATTCTCCATGTTTAATGTCATCATCCCTTGAATTAAATCATGATTTAGTATTATTCATGCTGAATTCATGCTTTTACTACAAGTTCCATGACATTCCTATGATTTGACCAAACTATGAACTACAAGTGTTTGATAAAATGCCTACAAGAATACATGTTTGATAAAAGCCTTCATGCTATGTCCTCTAAGCTTAAGTCTCATGTTACCATTATTTCTTTAGAGTCCTGGGGGTATTGAATACCCAAAAACCATAGCTGCTTATTTAGTCTCATATCAGTATCTTTAGAATAACTTCAGAATACATATTATGAGCATTAATAGATCAGTCAGTTAAACTCAGAATAGTCAGTAACTCAGTGTCATTCAGTTGGGAGTAGGACTTAGCACCAAGCGAATGTAGGGACGGCTGCTTCCCCATCAGATAGGCAGAGTCGCTAGTAGCAGTCCCTAAACTCCAAAACTACGTAGCCAACATAGGATATGAGAAGTCACCCATCAGTGTAGGCTTGACTATCTCGTAGGGGTCACCCGTTAGTTCAGGCTTGACACCCTTAGTCCTTTAGGATAGTACATTAGTATAGTGGATTTACACAACCAACGTTTGTACCCGTGGCATAGTATTGACACCCTTTAAACTAGGGTTACAGGTTGGACCCTAATTAGCTCAATTTGGGGAATGTCAGTTAGATGATAGCTCCCACAGTCTCAGTCCAATAATCAGATCAGTAGTTCAGTCTTAATTTTGTTTGACCAAGGTATACAGATATAAGTTATTTTAGTATTTTAGTTTACAGACTTCTATTTAGTTCATGTTATATGCTTGATCATGCATCCCCAGTATTTACAGATTTCACGTACTTTCAGTAGTTATAGACTGTCATGCATACATAGTATTTACCGATTTCACATATTTTCAGTATCTATATATTTCATGCTCTCTATTCAGTACTTCATGTTTTACATATATATTCAGATAATTATTATCCCTATTCACAAAATCATGCATGTCAGCCTACTTCATTTAGCATACCCGTATATTCAAAGTACTGATTGCATACCTTTCTTTTGTGCTATGATGTATTATATCATAGGTTTTGACGCCCAATTCCTGGTTCACATTTAGACTTCTCAGACTCTCAGCAGTAGCAGTGGTGAGTCCTCATATTTCGAGGACAAATTATTTTATTTTATGTTTTTAGTTCAGTAGTTAGTTGGAGTTAGTTGGGGTCTGTCACATCAACTCACAGTTATTCAGTTTAGAGTCTTTCAGACACTACAACCAGTTAATCAGTTTATCTTATATTTCAATTTTTATTCAGAATCAAATAGTTATTTCTTCAGATTCCTAATTCAATATTTGTTTCAGTTATTAAAACCTTATGGCATATCAGTTATTCTTCCATATTTATGATTATGTTATTCAGTGCTCACAGCAGGTACCGACTCATGGGTTATCTTGTGGTCCCTCGGGACTATAAACACCGTGTGACGCCCAGGGTGTACTCTCGGGGCGTTACAAGAGGAGAAGATGTTAGTTGTATACAAGAAGGGTTAGTCCCTACAAAATATTTTCATAAAACCACTCATGTAGTTAAATCTGCGTATGGACATGCTCTTGATATAGAGTTTAAATTGCCAAACACTCATATTTTCCAGAATAAAATATGCATACCACATTTCTTCTCTTTGGTAAAAAAATATTTATACTCTCCAATTATACTTGGAACTCCTTTTATAAATGCTATTTATCCTTATATTGATGTAAAAGGATTTACTGCTACGTACAAAAATAAAGAAATATCTTATTCATTTGCTACAGACCCCGTAACTAGAGATATTAATGCTTTAATTGATATGAAGCAAAAACATGTTAATTTTTGACAGCTTGAATTACTTAGCATGAATATTTTTGATACAATGAAATCTGCTAAAGTATAGAAAAAAATTAAGTTAGTTTTCAAACAACTGGCTGTTGATATTTGTGCTGATCACCCTAGTGCTTTTTGGAATCGCAAAAGACATATTGTTACTCTTCTTTATGAAGATAATTTCTGTGAGTATGATATCCCAAAGAAATCCCGACCTTGTCAAATGAATGTTGAATTAGTCAAATTCTGCAAAAAAGAGATTGATAATTTGTTATAAAAGGGTTTGATAAAGTCTTCAAAATCTCCTTGGTCACGCAATTCTTTTTATGTTAATAACACAGAAAAATGGAACGTGGTGTTCCTAGGTTGGTGATAAATTATAAACCTTTGAATATACATTTAAAATGGATTAGGTATCCTATTCCAAATAAAAAGGATTTATTATCTCGTTTATACGACGCTAATAGATTTTCATAATTCGATTTGAAATCGGGATACTGGTAAATTCAAATATTTAAAGAGCATATTTACAAAACTACTTTTAATGTTCCTTTTGGGCAATATGAATGGAATATCATGTCATTTTGTTTGAAAAATGCCCCATTGGAATTTCAGAAGATAATGAATGATATATTTAATCCTTATATGGATTTCATCATCATTTATATTGATGAAATTCTTGTGTTTTCTAAAACATTTGAATTGCTTATCAAGCATATTGATATTTTAAAGAAAATTGTGATGCAGAATGGTTTGGTGATATCTAAGCCAAAAATGAGTTTATTTCAAACAGATGTTAGATTTTTAGGACATAATATCTGTCAAGGGAAATTTACTCCCATTCAGAGATTCATTGATTTGCTTCAAAATTTCCTGATGTTATAAATGATAGGACTCAATTATAGAGATTTTTGGGAAGCCTAAATTATATTTCCCCTTTTTATGAGAATTTATCTCGTGATTTTACCCCGTTATACGATAGGCTAAAAAAGGATTATAAAGGATCGTGAACGTATAGTCATACAAATCTTGTTAAACGTATTAAATAGTGTTAAAACTTTACCCTATTTAACTTTAGCCAATCCTGCTTGGCAAAAAATCATTGAGACAGATGCATCTAATATTGGTTATGGTGGAATATTGAAACAAGTTAATCCCCATAGTAAAACTGAATACTTGATAAGATTTTATTCAGGCAAATGGACTGATAGTCAGAGAAAATATGCTACGGTAGCTCATGAAATGCTAACCATTGTTAAATGCGTTCTAAAATTTCAGGATGATCATTATAATCAAAAGTTTTTGATAAAAACTGATGCTCAATCTATGAAGTATATGTTTGATAAAGATTTTAAACACGATGCTTCAAAGTTAATATTTGCACGGTGGCAAGACCAATTAGCCCCTTTTGATTTTGATATTCAGTATAAAAAAGGAATTGATAATTCCCTCTCTAATTTCTTATCAAGGGAATATCTCAATTAAAATAATTTTTATACATCGTTTCTTACTGAAAAAATTTAATTACCATTTTAAAGGTGATTCCATTATAGAGGGACTTTCAAAATCTCATAATTTATAAAGTCATCCATGATATGGTTGAAGAAGAATTTTCTGTCTTTAATTGTGAATAAATTAGAGATATTGACTGGTATGATTTGGAAATATCTGATTGATTATGCTATTTGCAGTATGGTTACTGACCCTCCATGGCAGAAGGCCAGAGGAAAAGGATAGGGTAGATCAGAAGGAAGATCAACCTCCGGTGGAAGGGGAAGATAATTCCCAAACAAATTATATTCTCAGGGATCATCATACGGATCTTCATCTAATTCCCCAATTATACAAATGGGAAATAGGAGTTTGATAAACTCCAAGGTATCGTAGAAAAGAGAATCTTCATCATCTACTTCTATCCATCTAGATGATATTTTAAAGATAGTCCATTATAAGAACAATTGCAAGCTTATTTAGGAGCTTAAAAGCAAAGTGTTATATTTGCTTCAATTGCAAAGGATAATGATGATGTCAAACCTTATGAAAGGCTAGAAAATAAAGAAATGATATTTTTTATTGAAAACTCTGAGATTTAGTGGAGAAATAAATCGTGGAAGATACTCCACAAATATTTGATGAATAATTTATATTTTCCAGGTGAGTCATAAAAAAACTCGCACTTATTATGAAACTATTTTCAGTACCATAGGTAGTGCAGAGTACGAGTATTTATCCAATTATAATTGTGAAAAGAACGTTCATAACTTCTCTAAAATTGTTATTAAATGGATTATATCTGTAGAAGATTGGGGAATGACCACTATGACAAAAAACAGATATTGCTCAAAGGTTCCAAAATAAATTTCACTTATTGGGACTACATTCAGGACTTTGATAAAGTCCTTTATTATAATAATGATAGACATAAGCATACTTGGTTTATAAAGGTATGTGCAAATACCTTTGCAAAACCAATTCCAAATTGGTTTTTAAAATGGTGGTCCTATCATGGTCCAACCATTCAGATATTGCCAGACCCATTTTTAAAGTTATACAAAGAATGGACCAAAATCTCTCCTCAGTTAAACGAATTATATCATGTAGATCATATCTGCAATCTGGATAAAATAGATTAAATATATTTCTTCCTTGAATTCTCTATTCCTTGGATTCATAAACAGGCTGCGAAATTGGATTAATAGGAGAACAAATCCCATGTTTATATAGGATATTTTATAATAATTTTTGGGATAAATTAATGAGAAAGGATCCCAAAACAAAAATATTGCATGGACAGGAACTCTTGGAATCTATTCAAAATAAGGTTAAAGAATATTAAGTAGCCCATCGACAAAATATTATCGAGGAAAATTCACTAAAACACATTGCAAGGAGAATTGATGTTCATGACGGCGACAAAATTAAAATGATAGAAAACTATTTGGAAGAATTCCAATAAAATCTGATGAAATCAGTTGATAATCATGACAAATCAGACACTTCAATAAAAAGTATAACCAACGATGATATCGCCAAATAAGATATTAAAGACTCACAACCTATACCTTCAGATAGACCTCTGTCAGAAGATGCCATTGCAAGAATGGAGGAATTTTTTAAAAAAATTAAAAGGAAAGAATGAAGTATGATATACTATTCCTAGATACCTTCTTAGTAAATTCACTATGCATGGGACCCGAATGTGGGACCCTTAGTACTATTGACAGATTTCTACACAGTATATCCACTGTGCATAGGACCCGGATGTGGGACCTATTTTACTATTCGTAGATTCTTTTTTTTCTATAAATAGGTGCCTTCATTTGTTAGGGAAGGAAGAAGGTTTTCATTTTTTTCCTTTCTCTCTTAAAGGCTCTCTCTCTAGTTATTCATCTCTCTTGTATAATATTCTCAAGTTTGGAATAAAAGTCTGCTATTAATTACTATTCAGGTCTTGCATCCGGCCAATTAAGGTAGTTATTTCATCTTTTAATTTGAGATCTTTAATGCTCTCTCTCCCTCTTTGGCCGTGACTATGTCCGACTAAATAATTTTCATATCTATGCTGAAGATCTAACTTCTCTTGTATAATAGCAATGAGAGATCCAGACTCTATCAAAATATAAAGGAATTTCTCTATAGTTTATTGACTTGATTCCAAAATAGTGGTACAATCGAAGTTGGTACTGCTTTTGTTGTCTTTGTCTTAGTGACTACGTCTCGTAATCCATGAATATTTAAGACTGTTAAAATTGAGAAAAAGGGCGTCCTTCTTCACGGTTAGAACTGCTAGACACATGGGCTCAATTCAAGTATGTATTAAGTTCTGATAGGGCCTTTGTTTGGGTAAAACTCCCACACAGTCAATAAATTATATGAAATTCTTATATATTTCGGTTGGTTTTTCCGATATTAACTTATAGGTCTAGATGCCCACGCGGATTACCGCCAACCCTGAAAGATCCTGTATTCTGGTATCAGAGCCTAGGAACCTTCATGGTTATTATGTAATAAATTTGAACTATTCAACATAGATATGAAATTTTTCTACTTGTGGGAATGGGAGATATGAGTACTAAGAGTACTCGACTTGAAGAGGTAGATATACCTCAAAATCTTGACTTGTTAAACAACTGGACTATTCCAAAAGTTGACATAAAAACCATTTATGATTATGGTTGGTTTGATAAAGTTTTTTCTAAACAAATGATAAAAACAACTGAACAGTCTTTAGCATTAAATTCTTCTAAACAAATGATTCATTTATTAAATAAGCAAGACATTGATTTGCATAAGAATCATTATAATTTTATGCACATTGGATTGGTTCAAATTGCCTTTAAACCTTTAACCCTTAAAGGGTTACCAGAGACATTTTTAGCATCTCTTAGAGATGCTAGAAATCTGAATTTCAGACAGTCTCTAAGGGGATCAATTGAATCCACTGTGGCCTATGGTCTAGTTTATTTCAATACTCAACCAAATTTACAATTATCTTTGACTGGCACAAATATACTTGATGCTTTAACATTAAATGTGAAAAATCTTGGTTATAATTATGCGCCTGGATTTGAACTTATTTGTCTATCATACAAAATTTATTACAAATTATTAACTACTTTAAATCCTTGATATAAGTTATACGATACATCGGATCAGACTATATTAGTTGAGACTAATTTTACAAGGTCTAAGGTCACCACAAGGAGACCTATTAAATGGGATAAAATTGATTTTCCCACTACTTGGACCTTAAATTCGGTTATATCCCTGAATCAAGTCACTGATGATTTAACTAATAGTAAATTATCACATGTGACTTAAAATCCAGATGGTAGGATTTGTATTCAATTCGATGAAAGGTCTACTGTTTATAACAGGCATTCATTCTCCATGCATAAATTATTACATGTTATGCATCATATTTCTCCTGTACAACCATTATATGGTCCAACTAAAAGTCGTGGAACTTCTTTGCACACAATTGATTCAGCTTCTACAATATTTGTAGAGAAAGTTAAAGTCAATCCTCAAACAAATATTGTTCAAGATAATGACAATATATCTGATAGAGATATTCCTACTACTTCTGAAATGAACTTTGACCTGAATGATATTTAATGATTCTACACCAATTCAATTTTAGTCCTAGATCCCAGGGAAGAAATTATATTAAAAAAGAATTTTTTGATAAAAAGTGGAACCAATTTAGAACTTAATTTTTAAGACTTGTAGTCCTGATGAGATGAATAATATTTCTCAAGAATTCTATGAAACATGTGCATTGCAGAATCAAATTATGTATTTTGTACCTTGGTTTATAACCACATACATTCTATTGTATGTTAAGGTGCTTGAAAGATCATATCAAGATAATAGTGGTAACATTGTTAGAACTGTTTACCCTCCTCAAACTCTTTTTATATTGCCAAATAATACTGGTATTACCTTTTCTGTATTTTAAAAATTTATTGTTAATGAAGTCGCTAAGGTAACTGTTACGGAAATTAATAATTTGATTTCCCAAAATAATTATTTGAGCTTACATGTGAAAGTTTTAGGAGAACATATTTCTTCTCTTAATAAAAAGATCGATGAGTTAACTGATTTGATAAAAAAACTGAGTATTAGTCCAAACTCTACTGATATTGCTTCTTCTTCAGAAAGTAAGACAGAAGATTTGATGACTAAAATCAGTATTAAAAGTCCCCCTGATATTGAAGGATTTCAATTTCAATATCCTTTGCATGATTTAGAATAGATTCATGATAAAAATCTTTCTGTTTTAAATATTTGACCTATTAATTTGTCTAAGGCCTTTGCTGATAGCCTAGAATCCACTCCTGATTTAAAAAATTAGACCAAATCATAGCTTAATAATCTTAAAGAAATGATTAGAAAGCAGCCGGGTAAAAATCCCAGATATATCGATTTACCCCACATGCAAACATATTACTATCTATGACCCACACCTCAAGATATTCTAATTAAGAAAAGGGATTGGAATCAGACTAATACGTCTTACAACAGAGATGATATTTATGGATGAAACCTTGATGGATTAACTAAGAGGAAATTAACAATCCTCTTACACCGCATTATGATGTATTCAATGGTGTTTAACGCCACTATTAATAGACAAAATAGAACAGATACAATTATCTGTTAAATGATAGTTTTTGGTTTTACTGGCCAACTTCGTTGCTGGTTGGACAATTTTCTGACTCATGAGAAAAGAGAGTCAAATTTTAATGTTGTATCTACTGCTCCAGGGGTTGATAACCTAGGAAGATCCCTAGTTGCAAATAGGGAAGATGTTATTTATACATCCTTTCTTACAATTTTAGAACATTTTAATGGTAGATTCACCAATCAGTATGAAAAAATTCGTACTCTCTTGAATGGTCATAGATGTAAGACCCTAGGAGAATTTAGGTGTTATGAGGACACCATTTTAAGTTGGGTCATGGAATTACCTGAAAATATATATGCACATTGGAAGGCCAAGTTTATAGACAAACTTCCTCCATTATTTACTGAAAGGGTTAGAAAAACTCCTCCTTTGGTGAAATTACTTGGGAAAAGTATACACTTATGGTCATTTGATAGCATCTTGTACACAAGAAGGGTTAAACCTGTGTAATGAGTTAAAATTTTCTAGACAACTTAAGCTTGATAAACTTAGAGAAAACTCTCAGATATGAGAATTTTGTAACTAGTTTGGTATACCTGAACTAGCTTCCACTTCCAGGAAAAAATGACATATATATTCCAAAAGTGAGAAGCCTTATAGAAAAAATAGATCTAGATATAGGTCCAAAGAAGTACGTGAAACTAGAAAATCCTATAGGAAATCTACTAAATTTGCCAAAAATAGGTCTAAGCGAGTCTTGCTAAGATTAAATGTTACTGATGTGGCAACTTTTGGCATATTGATCCAAATTGTAAGCTTCAAAAGCTTAAATCTTTAGGTTTTGCTGATGATGTGCATGATCAAGTTTATGGCTTGTTATACACCTCAGGTTCAGAATCTGATTATAATACTGAATTTGAATCAGAAAATGATATTGAGTTGCCTGATTTATCTGATAGTGATAATGCTAATGTTTGTTTTGATTGCCAAGGTTATACCTGCACTTGTGATGATGCATTTTATTATTTTCAATCCTAGTTGAAAGATTTAAATATTCAAACCATTACTTCTAATAATGTGTTGGAAATTTTGAAAGAAGTTTCAGAAGAGAAACTACGGGAAAAGATTATAAATTTGTCTACTAGTTCAAAACTCAGTACTTGTAAAACTGTTGATAACCATACTTTCATTTTTAAAACTGCTGATAGTAGTTATTTTATGCCTTATTCTATATCATAGGTTAATAGACATCTTGCTATGAGTTATGCTCCTAGTAAAGATACTTCTTTTGATGATTTAAAAATTGAAGTTGAAAATTTGAAAAAAGAGATTATATCTCTTACATAGAATCAAATGATTTGTGATCACATAATTTCGCAAAATGAGAAAGATATTTCTCCCACACATATTTCCAAAGGAAAAGAAATTTTTTTCAAAGAAAGTGATACAGATGATATTCAAAATTCCCTTGATTTAAAAAATAATTATTTTTTGGGAATGATGCAAATTGTTACTGCTCATAAATGGTATATTAAAAGCACCCTTTAGATTGATAGTCATTTTTAGTAACTAATATTGCTATGATTGATAGTGGAGCAGATGTTAGCTGCATACAAGAAGGGTTAGTCCCTACAAAATATTTTCATAAAACCACGCATGTAGTTAAATCTGCATCTGGACATGCTCTTGATATAGAGTATAAGTTGCCAAACACTCATATTTGCCAGAATAAAATATGCAAACCGCATTTTTTCTTTTTAGTAAAATATCAGTTATACCCTCTAATTGTACATGAAACTCCTTTTATAAATGCTATTTATCCTTATACTCATATTGATGCAAAAAGATTTATTATTTACAAAAATAAAGAGATATCTTATTCTTTTGTTACAGATCCCGTAACTAGAGATATTAATGCTTTAATTCATATGAAGCAAAAACATGTTAATTTTTTTACAACTTGACTTACTTAGAATGAATATTTATGATATAATGAAATCTGCTAAAGTATAGGAAAAATTAAGTTAATTTCTGAACAACTGGTTGTTGATACTTGTGCTGATCACCCTAGTGCTTTTTGGAATTGCAAAAGGCATATTATTACTCTTCTTTATGAAGATAATTTCTGTGAGGATGATATCCCAATGAAATCATGACCCTGTGAAATGAATGCTAAATTAGTCAAATTCTGCAAAAAAAAGAATTATAATCTATTACAAAGGGGTTTGATAAAGCCTTCAAAATCTCCTTGGTCATGTAATGCTTTTTATGTTAATAACGCAGTAAAAAATAAACATGGTGTTGATGTGTGAGAAGATGCTAACACATTTGAGGCTTTTAACTGAGAATAATTGCAAAGTCTTAAGCAACTTTTGTCATTTTTTATTGCTTTCTCTTTGATATTGCAGTAAAAGTCAAGATGCAAGAGAACCAACAATAATGGAAGTAAAAGAGTTGATTTCTGAGTAAGTAGAGAGAGAAGTATAGCTGACGACTTGTATGATAAGTCGTCAGCCTTGTGATAAGCTTTAGAGTTGCTGTCAGCCTTAGATAGAGAATGAGATTTAGCTGGAAGAAGTGACGACAACCTGTGATAGGCCATCAGAGTTGTGATAAGCCGTCAGGCTTAGGCAGTTCTTGAGAACTTGAAGTAAAGAAGCGATGAAAATTCTAATAAGTCTTCACATGTCTGATAAGCCGTCAGGCTTCATCATCAGCTATAGACAGTGTGAGGTAGTGGGAGAATAAGTGTGACGACATTCCCTGATAAGCCGTCAGGTGTCTGATAAGCCATCAGAAATTCCTTCATCCCAAGGCAAAAATCATGAAAGTGGAAGAAGACCTGACGAAAATTCTGATAAGTCATCAGACTCCTCATAATCCATCAGAGTGTCATCATCAGCCTAAGGAAGAAATCATAAAACTTGGATAAGAAGGTGATGACATTTCTGATAAGTCGTCAGACTCCTGATGAGGCATCACACTTAGTCATCACCTGTGCGAGAAAAGATCTGTAATCTGTGATTTTTTTCCATAATTAGGATAAAGTATTTACAACATATGTTAGGGTTTTCTAATCATAAGGGGCAGAACATATGGAACTTATTCCAAGGGAGTTTACTTTTCTTTTTGGTCTTTTAACTTAAAATTCAATTTTCAACTCTTTAATTTGGTTGTGGGAATTTTATCTTGAACTTAGAAGATAATCAACTTCACACTTCATCTTTTATAAGTTTAACTACTTTGAATGATGATTACAATTGTTGCTCTCTCTTTCTTTCTCATGTGGAACTAAAACCCACAACTAGGGTTATGGGATCTATGATTATTCCCCCATGGATTTAATAGTTGGTTAGGGTTTGAGTGATTGTGGGGACATCTTGATAATTCCTTTGTTATGATTATTATTTATTGGTTGCAAACAATACATGTCGCCTTATGTTGATTTGCTCGAACTGAGAAATAAACTAAAGGTAGCGAATTATCAACAAGGATTTGGGAAGCTTGAGCTCCTATCTAATGATTAATGTTGTAACAAGATTGATCAACTTGAGATAAAATAAGTATGAATATAATGATTTCCTAAGTTTGAGAGAATTAGGGAATTCAACATCTAGGCAGGTTGAGAAACACTTAGATGGACTATTGAAACTGATAATTTGGTGTTTCCCACTAGTCACAAGAACCCAATACTACAGTTATTATTTAATGGGGATTAATAATCATAGTGATCACAACCCTAGTTTCTCTTTATCATTTATTTGAACCATTAAAATTTTAGCTTTGAATTCTGAAGCAAGTCGAAACTTTAATTATTGTTTGATTGATAAAAACCCCTATTTTATATTTTCGCAACATTTATTTAAATTTAACTTGTAGCTATAGTTTCAAATTAGTTTAATCGCCACTCACATTGTTCCTCGTCGATTCGACCCGACTCCAAAGTTGGATAAATATATTGACGACGACCGCCTTGCACTAAATTGTTGTGTAAGTTGAGTTTTATCAAAAATGACGCCGTTTCCGTGGAACAATTTGGCGTATTGAGTTGGTTTGGAATTTTAGCCTACTTGCTTGAATTCAAACTTGTAAATATTTCTTGTGTTAGGTAGATTTTTATTTTAGTTTACTTATTACTATGACATCGTGGAATGAACATGAGTTTGATGGTTAGAAATCTATCTTGATGATCCATGTCCATATTGTGATGGACCTCACTTTTGGCAAGATTGTAGATATTCTTCTCTGAGAGAGAAGTGTGCACCATCTCCATCCTACCGGGAGTATGATTGTTCTTTATGTGGTGGTCAAGATGGACATTGGAGTGATTTCCCAAATTCCCTCTCCCCCTATTACGCTAGCCCAAATTCTAGTTCTTCTTATGAGTTTGATAGGTCTTATGGTCAAGAAAAGGAAGAACGAAGCACCAGGAAGAGTGACATTAAAGCTATGTTTCAACGAATATTAGATCTCCAAAAAGAAATGTATGATATCATATATGATATGTGTTAATACATAAAGCTAATCATTTATGAGGAGATGGATATAGAGGTCAATCATTCAAAGCATTCTTCTATGTTATGTTTAGATGGTATCTTATCTGTGAAATCATTTAAAATAATGAAAGAGTGTAAAGATGAGGAGTAAGAACCCTATATTGATATTGAGCTTGATGTTGAGCAACCCTCAGTGATTTCCCAACCAACCGAACCAACTATGAGAGATGATGCCAAGATTGAGGACATGGTGCTAGAGGCAAAAGAAAAAACAAAGAAAATCTCTAATAAAGACTCTAGCCCAATTTGAAGTGAAGATGTCGAGAAGGTGAATAAAAGTGAGTGTGTAGTAGATAGTGTAAATTTTGAAGTAGGATTGATTGGACCTCATTCAAAGCACTTTTCTACATTATGTTTAGATGATATCTTGTCTGTGGAATCATTTAAAATAGTAGAAGCGTGTGAAGATAAGGAACAAGAATCCTATATTCTTGATTTTACATTAGACAAGCAACATAAAAACACACCTCACTTTAAGGCCGAGTGGTTTACCACGCTCAATCCATTACTCGACTTCTTAATTTTTATACCACCCCCTATGAGCGAGGCAAGAAGATGGACTCTAAGTTGGGGGTGAAATTCCTCAAGGTGGAGGAAAAAGTTGAGTTGGGTCATGCCGCGACACTAAATTAGGTGCTGCTTGGGAGGCAACTCAAGGTATTTTGTTGTTTGTATTCATATTATGTGATTGACATCAGATCTTCGCACCTATGGTGCCACATGTATATTTCTAACTCTCTTATTTTGGTTTGACGCATTGGGGACATTACATGATTTTAAGTTGAGGGAGGGGCTACTTGTGGGTGTTGATGTTCTCTTGTGATTTTTGTTGTCGTGCCTCTTTTCCCTGGAGTCTTATCCTAGTAGAGCTGGCATATTTAGGCGTATTGTGATTTGTAGTAAAATGTTGTAGTTGACTAGGATAAATACAAGTACCTTAGGCAGTTAACATATTTTTGTTGATTTTTGAACACCTCTCCAATGGTCTGTTTTATAACTGTGTGATATGCATTTATGTGTAACCACTGTGCATCTTGTTATGGCATTAGTACTAGTGACATGATAACCATTGCTAAACAATTGCATGAATCGAATGGGTAGTAGCTTGTGATGTACCTTTGTGCCATGTGTGTGTGAGATACTACCTAGTTCCCATTGTGTGTTAAATCCAGAACTTGCTCGGTTGGTCTTTCCTTGGTTGTATGATAGCGGTTAGGAAAAGATCATAGGTCGTTGTTGATATTAGTCTATTTTAGCCCAAATGATGTTCCATGTGTGAATAATATCCCTTGATCCTTATTTTGATCCTGAATGCCTATTCTTCTTATGTTACCTATCACCTTCCCATTTGTATCACAATGAACCTTTTTTTAGCCCTGGTCCTTCTTAGACATTGTGTACTTTGACTTAGGAAAATAGCCTAAGTTGAGGGTGGCTATCATAGGGGTACGTGATGTAAAGTGAGTATGAAGAAGGGTAAAAAAATGCAAGGCTAGGTGTGGTAGTAAGAGAATGAGAAAAGAAAAGTTGTGAAAAAAAAATGAATGAATAAAAACTGCACCTAGCTTGAATGTTCTTTAATTAAGAAAGTGAGAAATAAGGTAAATGTTGATAAGTGAGACCCCAAAAATAGTGTAGTACCAAGAAGGATTAGTTACTTTAAATATCCTTGTGTATCATACCAACCCCAAGCCTACATTACAAGCTGAAGAAAATTCCTATAGTGATCCTAACTTAACTGTCTGAAAGCTTCAGTAATGAAAATAAGGGCAAGCTTATGGTATTTGGCATACATTGACTGGAACTTCTTTCTGAGAGTGAGTGTCTCTTGACCGTCCCCGCATTGACATGCTTGAGTTCACATATGAGTGAGGAGGGACCTCTTTGTTGTAAGGGCACACTGGTTACGTTGCTAGTTGCTAACTTGTTTGGATAGTGTAATCTTGGTACATGCATGGTTGTTGTTGCTGAATTGATTCCATATCTTGATTCCTATGTGTCGCATGGTTGTTCTTCAATAATATGCACAGTTTTTTTTTTAAATTAATTGACCTTGGAGATGGTGAAGATGTTTTGAGCTAAAATGGATGATTGACTACCGAATGTGCTTTGTATCTTCTTAGTTATGTTTTAGTTGCTTGAGGATAAGCAATTGTTTTAAGTTGAGGGTGTTGATGTGTGAGAAGATGCTAACACATTTGAGGTTTTTAACCGAGAATAATTGCAAGGTCTTAAGAAACTTTTATCATTTTTAATTATTTTCTCTTTGATATTGCAGTAAAAGTCAAAATGCTAGAGAACCAGCAATAATGGAAGTAAAAAAGTTGATTTCTAAGCAAGTAGAGAGGGAAGTATAACTGACGACTTGTTTGATAAGTCGTCAGCCTTGTGATAAGCTATCAGAGTTACCGTCAGCCTTAGACAGAGAATGAGATTCAGCTGGAAGAAGTGACGATAATATATGATAGGCCATCAGAGTTGTGATAAGCTATCAGGCTCGTCGCCAGGCTTAAGCAGTGCTTGAGAACTTGAAGTTAAGAAGCAACGACAATTTTAATAAGTCATCATATGTCTGATAAGCCATCAGGATTCATCGTCAGCTATAAATAGTGTGAGGTAGTGGGAGAAGAAGTGTGACGACATTCCATGATAAGCCATCAGGTATCTGATAAGCCGTCAGGAATGCCGTTATCCCAAGGCAGAAATCATGAATGTGAAAGAGGACCTAACGATAATTCTGATAAGCTATCAGACTCCTTATAAGCCGTCAGAGTGTCATCGTCAGCCTAAGGCAGAAATCATCAAACTTGGAAAAGAAGGTGACTTCATTTCTGATAAGTCGTTAGACTCTTGATGAGGCATCACACTTCGTCGTCACCTATCCGAGAAAAAATCTGTAATCTGTGATTTGTTTTCATAATTAGGCTGAAGTATTTAAAGCATATGTTAGGGTTTTCTAATCATAAGGGGCGGAACATCTGGAACTTATTCCAATGGAGTTTACTTTTCTTTTTGGCTCTTTTAACTTAGAATTCAATTTTCAACTCTTTGATTTGGTTATGGGAATTTTCTCTTGAACATAGAAGAGAATCAACTTCAGACTTCATCTTTTGTAAGTTTAATTACTTTGAATGATGATTACAATTGTTTCTATCTATTTCTTTCTCATGTGGAACTAAAACCCACAACTAGGGTTGTGGGATCTATGATTATTCCCCCATGGATTTAATAGTTGGTTTGGGTTTGAGTGATTGTGGGGATATCTTGATAATTCCTTTGTTATGATTGTTATTTATTGGTTGCAAACAATAGATCCTGCCTTATATTGATTTGCTCGAACTGAGAAATAAATTAAAGGTAGCGAATTATCAACAAGGATTTGGAAAGGTTAAGCTCCCATCTAATGATTAATGTTATAACAAGATTGATCAACTTGAGATAAAATCAGTATGAATAGAATGATTTCCTAAGTTCGAGAGAATTAGGGAGTTCAACATCTAGGTAGGTTGAGAAACACTTAAATAGACTATCGAAACTGATAATTCGGTATTTCCCACTAGTCACGAGAACCCAATACTACAGTTATTATTTAATGGGGATTAATAATCATAGTGACCACAACCCTAGTTTCTCTTTATCATTGATTTAAACCATTGAAATTTTAGCTTTGAGTTCTGAAGCAAGTCGAAACTTTAATTATTGTTTGATTGATAAAACCCCCCATTTTATCTTTTTGGAACATTTGCTTAAATTTAACTTGTAGCTATAGTTTCAAATTAGTTTAATCATCACTACATTGTTCCGCATGGATTCGACCCCGAATCCAAAGTTGGGTAAATATATTGACGACAACCGCCTTGCACTAAATTGACATGTAAGTTGAGTGTTATCAGGTGTTCCCAGATTGGTGATGAATTATAAAGCTTTGAATAAACATTTAAAATGGATTAGGTATCCTATTTATAATAAAAAGGATTTATTATCTCGTTTATACGACGCCAATATATTTTCAAAATTCGATTTGAAATTGGGATATTGGTTGATACAAATATTTAAAGAGCATACTTATAGAACTGCTTTTAATGTTCCTTTTGGGAAATATAAATGGAATGTCATGCCGTGTGGTTTGAAAAATGTCATGCATATTTCCGTTTGGGCAATATGCATCATATTTTTCCTGTAGAACAATAATATGGTCCAGCTAGAAGTCGTCAGCTTCTTTGCGCACAATTGATTCAGTTTCTACAAGATTTGTAGAGAAAGTTAAAGTCAATCCTCGAATAAATATTGTTCAAGATAATGATAATATTTATGATAGAGATATTCCTACTGCTTCTGAAATGAACTTTGACCCGAATGATATTTAATGATTCCACACCAAATCAATTTTAGTCCTGGATCCCAGGCAAGAAATTATATTAAAAAAGATTTTTTTGATAAAAAGTGGAGCCAATTTAGAACTTGATTTTTTGAGACTTATAGTTGTAATACCCCGTACTTCTACCTAACTTGAAATCATCCTAAGAATGTTAGAAACTTACTTTGAAATATGAATCCATTTTTGTACATGTGGAATTTTTAAGATTTTTACTTTTTATCATGTGAAAAATTGAATTAGCTTTTCAACGATACCAATTTCGTCCAAATCCGGTATCGGAGAAAAATATTATGGACATTTTACTCAAAGCTATCAAAATCGCCCAGGTGCGACGGCCAGGTTGACGGACCATCGATCTAGCGACGGACCGTCGCCTAGACCATCGCAACTAAGTTAGTGAGTCAAACTTCTGGATAAGGTGAGATGGACAGGTTGACGGACCGTTGAACTTGTGATGGACCGTCGCCTAAGTCGTCGCTATAAGGCAGTGAGCCTTTTTTTGGTCAATGTACGACGATCAAAACGACGGACCATCGAGCCAATGATGACCATCGTACGAGCCACCGCAGGTCTCGTTAAACTAATTTTAAGTTATTTTTAAAGGGTATTTCGGTCTTTTCCACCTATTTTAACCTCTAATTATATCATACCAAGGCTCATAAGTTCATTATTTATTCATAATATCAAATTAGGGTTTCCTGTAAAAGATAATCCCTAAGAACAAGATCCAAAACCTTCTTCAAGAAACCAAGAAATTCAAGTTCTTCTAGTCCAAGAACTTCAAGAAACTCACAATCAAGGTATGTCATGTGTTGATTCATGGGTCCCTTTCACCCATAAAGATCAAGAAGCTCTTTTCAAAATCCAAGATTTGTGTATTGATAAATGTTCATCATTTAAATTGAATTGAAATTCGTGTTCACGATGTTGTGGGGTTTTGATTTATGTTTTAAATTATATATTCCAATAATTAACCCTAGTATATGAAGATTTGCATAATAA
This sequence comes from Capsicum pubescens, assembly GCA_030864215.1. Classification (NCBI taxonomy): domain Eukaryota; kingdom Viridiplantae; phylum Streptophyta; class Magnoliopsida; order Solanales; family Solanaceae; genus Capsicum; species Capsicum pubescens. The sequence continues at coordinate 224,152,689 of CM061542.1, read as the reverse complement.
CCATGATAAACCCCCTTCAATTTACAAGTTGATTAATGTATCCATGATTATTAGATGTATTGATGATTGTATAACCATAGCATGCTCCCCATGTGTTTGATTAAATGCCTATGCGAAGGAAAAGTACCATACTAGTATAACAATATGCAATCCCCATTCATGTACAAGTTAATGTATGTCAAGTGTTTGATGAAATGTCTTAATCAATGAACTATGGATTGTTGATGTTAGTCATGTATTCAAGAAAGTCATGCTTTGTCAGTTTCTTATCATCGAGTCCTGTGGGTACTTGTACCCGATAATTTAGTTGTGTGCCTAGAGCCAGTGTCTTGTTTGCGCGATACTCTCAGTCAAGCCATGATCCATAGAACTCAGTCAGTCATGTGACTCAGGAAAACTCAGAAATCTCAGTAATCTCAGTGATGTCAATACTTAGTAATCTCGGTAACCTCTGTATTCCTAGTAAATCTCAGTAACTTCAGTACCCTCAGTCAGTTCTCAGACCTCAATAATATTCCGTGAGTCAACGAAACTTAGTGAACTCATCTTATCTCTGTTAAACAATACCATTAGTATCAGTTCAATTTGGTTAATCAATTCAGTGTCTATTCAGTTGGGAGTAGGATTCAGCACCGAGTGAACCCAAGTATGGGGACTAACTTGTTATTCAGTGGAGGGTGAGATCCTTAGAAGTAATCCTTCTGTTCCAGAACTATGTAGCCAACGTAGGTTGAGATGCACCCTACGCGTTTAGGGACTTATACATCTTATTCGGGTTACCTACCAGGAGGGGTTCACAGAAGATCTCCCTGTCAGGTACAAAATCAGGACTGTCAGATACAGTCATTCAGTCTCAGTAATAAAACTCAGATAGTTCTATAGAATTTAGGATTGTCAAATACAGTCAACTCAGAATAGTGTGGAACTCAGCTAGTTTTATCAGAAACTAGACTGTCAAGTACAGTCGCTCAGTAATTGTTATTTTAGTTATACAGTTATCAGTATCTCATTTTATCAGTACTCAGACTCAGTAATCATGTTATCACGACCCTAGTTATAGTTATTATGTATTCTTACATGTATTCTCATATTCATATTATTCAGTTAGTTAGTATAGATCATGCATGTAAAACCTTTTGCATTCAACCTACCTCACATGCATATCAGTACATTCAAAGTATTGACGCATTTGCACTATGGTGTTTTATACCATAGGTTCAGAAGCACAAGCTCTAGAGCATCAGTAGTATTCCAGTCTCCGCGGTCAGAGTTAGCAACGAGTCCTCATCTTTCGAGGACATGATCATTTTTTTATTATCTCATTAATTAGTTTATTAGTCGGAGTTAGTTGGGGATATGTCCCATTATCTCGTTATTTAAATAGTTATATTTTAGAGGCTTTACAGACTACAGTATTGTTAGATAGTTTTGTTTTGGGAATTTATACCCCGTCCCAGATGTTATATTTTATCAGATATTATGTTATAGTTTGAACCTTATGGACTTTCAATTCATGTTTCCACATTATACAGTATATCATGCAGTATACAGGCACAAATATCAGTCATGGGTTAGCTTGTGGTCCTTTGGGGTCATGAGCATCGTGTAGCATTCTGGGTACCAGATTTGGGACATTACAAACTTGGTATCAGAGCCTAAGGTTCAATAGAGTCCTAGAAAGTCTAAAGGTCGTATCTAGTAGAGTTTTGTGCATGGGTGTGTTGTACACCACACTTATGTGTAGGAGGCTATGAGATGTTTTAGGAACAGTTTCCCTTCTTTCAGTATTCATGTCGTTCCAGTGAGCATAAGCTCTAGTTAAACTCTCAGTCTAATTTGCTTCTTCCCTTCGTTTACAAATTATGCCTTCTAAAAGGGCTGGCGAAGGGGGAAATGGAAATCAGTCAGTACATCAGCCCATCCAGCCAGGTCCTATGGATGAGCACGTCTCTCATACAGAATTCAGGACTGCATTCACTACTCTAGCTCATTCTGTCACAACTCAGAATGAACAATCATCCACCATTCTGGCCAACCCAGGGGCCAATGCTACTGCAGCTAGGATTCAGGAGTTTACCCAAATGAATCCTCCCCTATTCACCGGTTCTAAGTCTGAAGAGGATCCACAGAAGTTCCTAGACTAGGTTTAGAAAGTCACAGAGATCATGGGAGTGACTTCCAGTGAGAGCGTATAGTTAGCCACCTATCATCTACAAGATATAGCCTATACATGGTATAAGCAGTGGAAGGTATACAGGGGTACAGATACAGAGCCCATAAAGTGGTAAGAGTTTGCTACAGCCTTGTTAGATAGATTTTTTCCTGTAGAGCAGAAAGAAACCAAAGTGTTAGAGTTCATAAATCTCAGATAAGGCACCATGAGTGTGAAAGAATACTCCCTTAAATTCACTTAGTTAGCCAAGTATGATCCCCATGTAGTAGCAAATAATAGATCTAGAATGAGTAAGTTTGTGTCAGGGGTATCAGGTAGAGTGGTTAAGGAGTGCAGGACTGCGATGTTGATTAGAAATATACACATATCTAGGCTTATGGTCTATGCCTAACAGATGGAGGAACAGAAACTTAAGAAGAAGGAGAGAAAATAAGAGGGCTAGAATAGGTAGTTATAGTTTTTCTCAGCCAGTGTTGCAGGGTGGTAACCATTCTCAGCATAGTCAGAAATTTTCAGTCCCAGTTCCCCCTTCAGCTAGTACACCAGGCTCCAACGCCCAGGGTAGTGAGAGGAGGATTTTTACTCATCTGTTTTGCAAAGAGTTTGGTAAGTATTATAAGGGGGTGTGTAGAGCCGGCAGTAATGTGTGTTTCAGATCTGGCGAAGTAGGTCACAAAGTCTGAGATTGTCCTAAACCCGGTCCTCGAAGTTAGCATGGTCGTTCTTCAGCTCAGTTCGGTCACCCGAAATGGTAGGGTGCCAATTCCAGCACTATCAGTGGGCAACGCCCAAACAGACTCTATGAACTTCGGTCCCGACAGAATCAGGAAAGTTTTCCTAATGCAGTTACTAGTATGTCACAGATCCCTTATTTACATGTTCACGCTTCTTCAGATTCATGAGTTTCTTTTCTTTTGAAACCTTGCATAAAAGTTAAACTTTGGGGTCAGAAAGTCAATCCTTCAGATTATAGTTATAGTTCCAGTACGTGTAGATAATCAGTAAGGGAATATGATTTCTGACCCATTTCTGTCTTAGTGCAAAGTTTTGTACTATAATCATCATGATATTTACGCATGCTGCCCATTTCAGTTCTACGAATACAGCTTGTATCCGTACGTTTCTCATAGAAAAGTGTGTATTTCAAGTTCCTAGTATAAGGAATTCCAGTTCACTCAATGTTACGAATCATGTCCCATGAACAAAGAAATTCCAGACTCAGGTTATGCAGCTCATGGCTTATGTACTCATGTCATGTTTTACAGTATGTCCATCCCACATGACTCATGCTCCTCCCCTAGTGATTATCCAAACTCAGCTTATGCCATGTATACTCTTAGTTTAAATTCCTCGATAAATCTGTGACATTGATGTTTTGTCCCTCAGTCCTCAATTACAATATCAGTTTAGTAATTGATTTTCTATAAAGGACTCAAATATTCCTACGGGACCATGTCTATCCATTATAAGTTACTTAGCCATTAGGATTCAGTACTTTGATATCAGTATCAGCCTCAGTTACTAGCATTCGGTACCTAATGAGTCTCAGTTATAGACTTAGTTACAGTCTCTACTGCAGTCTTAGTTATAATGCCAGCTTCAGTTCAGTAATTAGATTAGAAACTCAGTTCAGTTCCAGACTTGCTTGACCAACGCAACAACTATTAGTTACTCTGTCAGTAGTATTTTAGTATGTCAGTCTACACAATATATCCAAATCATGCTAGACGCCTAGCCTTACATTCTTGAGGTGATACAGTTTTACTTATTCATTCTTAGTTACCTCATGTTATCCAGTCAATCATTACCTTCTATGCATAATATTATATAGCCCCAGTCCAGTTATTCGAACTAAGTATAGACCAGTCTCATATACCCAGTATTCAGCTATCAGTTATTCAGTTAATTAGATAAGTCAGTATGTTTGTGCATTCATGATCAACGCCCATGTGAATCTTTTTAGTAGTCTTAGCTGCAGTGCAAGAATCTTAGTCATTTTATCTTAAATGGTGTTCGTAGGTCTTAACCTATCTTACCAAATTTTAGCCAGGCAATGATTTTTCCTATTCAGCTGTCTTGTTCAGACCACGCCAAGATTTCCTTATTCCCTAAAGCCATTAGACCTCTATAGAAAGAATATTAAGGAAAGGCTCCAGTCGACTATAGGTTTTCAGTATGTATTAGTCTCAGACAGACAAGTTTGTACAGTTTGGTTTCCTATCTTTCCATCTATTCTTTCTAGCTAAAATCTTATGATTGAAACTATTCTAAGATGAACCAATCATGTAGATGCAATCTCAGCTCAATTCATCTATCAGGCCTCAGCTTTATATCTTAGATAATCAGTCAAGAATCAGTTCCTAGGTGTCTTACGCATCACCTCAATTTCCCTCAGTAGCTCAGCCAAGTCAGTATTCCTAGAGGGACCTAGTTTCCTAAGGGGAAGATACGCTATAATCCCCCAAACTTTCATGACCTAAACATCCCACTCCCTTTTCTTGAAATAGATCCAGATTGGAGTAGAGGGTACTTATAAGTTGACTCCCATTCCAATATCAGTCGTGAGCCATGTATTTAGGGGCTCAATTTAGTTCACAAAATTCAGTTTATATATCATGTTTCAATCTCAGTCATGTTCTTAGGTTCCCGTTCATGCATACTTCTGGCATAATCATGGGTTCATTAGTACTTTTCAGTTTACGTAACAGTTTTCTTGAATTTACTCAGTTCTATGTTCAAATTACCATTACAAACTTGGTATTCAGTTCATGCTCAGATGTCCATTACAAACTTGGTACTAAGTACTCTTGCATATTCAGTCATGCATTTATATATCAATGCATTCATGTAATTGTGCATCAGATATACATTATAATTTTGAGAAAAACCCAGTTCATCACGACGCTCAGTCATGCATTCATGAATCAGTTACACATGCATCAGATATGCATGTTCGGTATGATATATTCATTTACCAGTCATGTTAGTCATAAGATTATGTTCCAGTCATTCATGTTCAGTATGTATGTCAGTTTATTTTCTCCCCTCCCACTCAGTCTCATTTGAGGACAAATGTTCTCAAGGGGGAGATATTATAATACCACATACTTCTACCTAGCTAGAAATCATCCCAAGAATATTAGAAACTTACTTTGAAATATGAATCCATCTTTGTACACATGGAATTTTTAAGATTTTTATTTTTTTATCATATGGGAAATTGAATTAGCTTTCCAACAATACCAATTTCGTTCAAATCCGATAACGAAGTAAAAATTTAAGAACATTTTACTCAGAGCTATCAAAATTGTCCAGGTGCGACGACCAGGTTGATGGACTGTCGATCTAGTGATGGATCATCACCTAGACCATCGCAGCCAAGGCAGTGAGTTAAACTTCTTAATAAGGTGCGACGGATAGGTTGACGGACCATCGAACTTGCAACGGACTATCGCCCAAGCCATCACTATAAGGAAGTGCGCCTTTTTTTGGTCCACATACGATGATCGAAACGATGGACCGTCGACCCAATGATGGACCATCGCACGAGCCACTGCAGGTCCCGTTCAACAAATTTTAAGTCATTTTTAAAGAGTATTTGGTTCTTTTTCCACCCATTTTAACTCCTAATTATACCGACCAAGGCTCATAAGTTCATTATTCATTTACAACATCAAATTAGAGTTTCCTCTCAAAGATAATCCTTAGGAAAAAGATCCAAATCCTTCCTCAAGAAACCAAGAAATTCAAGTTCTTCAAGTCCAAGAACTTTAAGAAACTCACAATCAAGGTATGTCATGTGTTGATTCATGGGTCCCTTTCACCCATAAAACTTAAGAAGCTCTTTTCAAAATCCAAGATTTATGTATTGATGAATGTTCATGATTTAAATTGAATTGAAATTCATGTTCATGATATTGTGGGGGGTTTTTATTCATGTTTTAAATTACATATTCCAATAATTGACCCTAGTATATGAAGATTTGCATAATAACCATGATAAACCCCCTTCAATTTACAATTTGATTAATGTATCCATGATTATTAGATGTGTTGATGGTTATATAACCATAGAATGCTCCCCATGTGTTTGATTAAATGCTTATGCGAAGGAAAAGTGCCATACTAGTATAATAATATGTAATCCCCATTCATGTACAAGTTTATGCATATCAAGTATTTGATGAAATATCTTAATCAATGAATTAAGGATTGTTGATGTTAGTCATGTATTCAAGAAAGTCATGCTTTGTCAGTTTCTTTCCATCGAGTCCTTTGGGTACTTGTACCCAACAATTTAGCTATGTGTCTAGAGCCAGTGTCATGTTTGCACTATACTCTCAGTTAAGCCATGATCCATAGAACTCAGTCAATCATGTGACTCAGGAAAACTCAGAAATCTTAGTAATCTCAGTGATCTCAGTACTCAGTAATCTCTGTAACCTCAGTATTCCTAGTAAATCTCAGTAACTTCAGTACCCTTAGTCAGTCCTCAGATCTCAGTCATCAGTCAATGAAACTTAGTGAACTCGGTTTAGCTCCACTAAACAATACCATTAGTATCATTTTAGTTTAGTTAATCAGTTCAGTGTCTATTTAGTTGGTAGTAGGATTCAGGACCGAGTGAACCCAAGGATTAAGACTCACCTGTTATTCAGTGGAGGCTGTGATCCTTAGAAGTAATCCTTGTGTTCCAGAATTATGTAGCCAGCGTAGGTTGAGATGCACCCTACGCATTTAAGGACTTATACATCTTATTTGGGTTACCTACCAGGAGGGGTTGATGGAAGATCTCCCTGTCAGAGAGGGTATACTCATAGATAGTCTTTACCTGTGGCACGGTATTGACACCCTTCCAGTTGGGGTTACAGGTTGGACCCCACCAGTTCAGTTTCGGGGCATGTCGGTTAGATAACTACCTCCCATAATTTTAGTTATAGAATCAGGACTGTCAGATACAGTCATTCAGTCTCAGTAATAGAACTTAGAATAGTTCTACAAAATTCAAGACTGTTAGATACAATCAACTCAAAATAGTGAAGAACTCAGCTAGTTCCATCTGAAACTAGACTGTCAGGTACAGTCACTTAGTATCAGTTATTTCAGTTATAAAGTTATCAATATCTCATGTTATCAGTACTCAAACTCAATAATCAGGTTATCACAACCCAAGTTATAGTTATTATGTATTCATGCATATATTCTCACGTTTATATTATTCAGTCAGTTAGTATATATCATGCATGTAAACCCTTTTGCATTCAGCCTACCTCACATACATATTATTCAGTCAGTTAGTATAGAACATGCATGTAAACTCTTTTTCATTCAGCCTACCTCACATACATAACAATACATTCAAAGTACTGACGCATTTGCGCTATGGTGTCTTATACCATAGGTTTAAAAGCACGAGCTTTAGAGCATCAGTAGCATTCCAGTCTCCGCAGTCAGAGTTAGTAGTGAGTCCTTATCTTTCGATGACATGATCATTTATTTATTATCTCATTAATTAGTTTATTAGTTGGAGTTAGTTGGGGATATGTCCTATCATCTCCTTATTCATACAGTTATGTTTTAGAGGATTTTTAGACTACAATATCTTTAGGCAGTTTTGTTTTGGGCATTTATACCCCATCCCAGATGTTTTATTTAATCGGATATTATGTTACAGTTTGAACCTTATGGATTTTGAGTTCATATTTCCGCATTATACAGTATATCATGCAATATACAGGCACAGATATCTGTCATGGGTTAGCTTGTGGTCCTTTGGGGTCATGAGCACCGTGTAGCATTCTAGGTACCAGATTCGGGGCGTTATAATAGTCCTGATGAGATGAATAATATTTCTCAAGAATTCAATGAAATGTGTGCATTGCATAATCAAATTATTTATTTTTTGCCTTGGTTTATAATCACATACATACCATTGTATGTTAATGTGCTTGAAAGATCATATCAAGAAAATAGTGGTAACATTTTTAAAACTGTTTAACCTCCCCAAGCTCCTTTTATATTGCCAAATAATACTGGTATTACCTTTTCTGCATTTAAAAAATTCATTGATAATAAAGTCGCTACGGTAACTATTGAAGAAATTAATAATTTGATTTCCCAAAATAATTATTTGAAATTATATTTGAAAGTTTTAGGAGAACATATTTCTTCTCTTGATAAAAAGCTCGATGAGTTAACCGATTTGATAAAAAAAATTGAGTATTAGCCCAAACTCTACCAATATTGCTTTTTCTTCTTCAGAAAGTAAGACAAAAGATTTGATGACTAAAACCAGTATTCAAAGGCACCTTGATATTGAAGGATTTCAACTTAAATCGCTTTTGCATGATTTAGAAAAGCTTCTTGATAAAAATATTTCTGGTTTGAATATTAGACCTATAGATTTGTCTAATGCCTTTACTAATAGCCTAGAATCCACTCCCGATTTAAAAAATTAGACCAAATCAAAACTTAATAAGCTTAAAGAAATGATTAGAAAACATTCGGGTAAAAATCTCAGATATGCCTATTTACCCCGCATGCAAACTTATTACTATCCGCGACCCACTCCTCATGATGTTCTAATAGACGAAAGGGATTGGAATCAGACTAATACGTCCTATAGCGGAGACAAAATTTATGAATGGAACCTTTATAGCTTAACTTAGAGGCAATTAACATTCCTCGTACACCGCATTATGATGTACTAAATGGTGTGCAAATCCACTAGTAATAGAGAAAATAGAACAGATAAAGTTATCTGTAAAATGATAGTTGATGGTTTTACTGGCCAACTTCATGGCTGGTGGGATAATTTTCTGACTCATGAGAAAAGAGAGTCAAATTTTAATGTTATAGCTACTACTCTAGGGGTTGATAACCTAGAAAGAGCCCTAGTTGCAAATAGGGAAGATGTTGTTTATACACTCGTTCTTACAATTTTAGAATATTTTAATGGTAGATTCATCAATCAGTACGAAAACATTCGTACTCTGTTGAATTGTCTTAGATGTAAGACCCTAGGAGAATTTAGGTAGTATAAGGACACCTTTTTAATTCGGGTTATGGAATTACCCAAAAATAGATATGCACATTGAAAGTCCAAGTTTAAAGATGGACTTCCTCTATTATTTGCTGAAAGGGATAGAAAAACTCTTAGAGGATCCATTGGTAAATTACTTGGGAAAAGTATACCTATGGTCATTTGATAGCATCTTGTACACAAGAAGGGTTAAACTTGTGTAATGAGTAAAAATTATCTAGAAAACTTAATCTTGATAAACTTAGAGAAAAATCTCAGATAGGAGATTTTCGTAACCAGTTTGGTATACCTGAACCAACTTTCACTTCCAGGAAAAAAGGACATAGATATTAAAAAAGTGAGCATCCTTATAGAAAAAAAAGATCTAGATATAGGTCCAAAGAAGAATGTGAAACTAGAAAAGCCTATAGGAAATCTACTAGATTTACCAAAAATAGGTCTAAGCGAGATCTTGCTAAGATTAAGTGTTACAAGTGTGGTAACTTTGGGCATATTGCTCCAAATTGTAAGATTCAAAAGCTTAAATCATTAGGTCTTGATGATAATGTGCATGATCAAGTTTATGGTTTGTTATACACCTCAGGTTTAAAATCTAATTGTAATGCTAAATTTGAATCAAAAAATAATATTGAGTTGCCTGATTTTTCTGATAGTGATAATGCTAATGCTTGTTCTGATTACCAAGGTGATACCTTCACTTGTGATGATGCATTTTATAATTTGCAACCCAGTTTGAATATTTAAATGTTCAAACCATTACTTCTGATAATGTGTTAGAACTTTTGAAAGAAATTTCGGATGAGAAACTATGGGAAAAGATTATTAATTTCTCTACTAGTTCAAAACCCAGTACTTCTAAATCTACTGATAACCATACTTTTACTCCTAAAATTGCTGATAGCAATTATTTTATGCCTTATTCTATATCAGAGGTTAATACACGTCTTGCAATGAGTTATGCTCCTGGTAAAGATACTTCTTTTGATGATTTAAAAATTAAAGTTGAAAACTTGAAAAAAGAGATTAAATCTCTTAAACAAAATCAAATGATTTGTGATCACAAAATTTCGCAAATTGAGAAAGATATTTCTTCCACACAGATTTTCAAAGGAAAAGAAAAAAAATTCCGAAGAATGTGATACGAATGTTATTCAAAATTCCCTTTAGTTAAAAAATAATTATTTTTTTGGAATGATGCAAATTGTTATTTCTCATAAATGGTATATTAAATGTACCATTTAGATTGATAGTTATTTTTTAGTAACTAATATTGCTATGATTGATAGTAGAACAGATGATAGCTGCATATAAGAAGGGTTAGTCCCTATAAAATATTTTAATAAAACCATGCATGTAGTTAAATCTGCATCTGGACATGCTTTTGATATAGAGTATAAATTGTCAAACACTCATATTTGCCAGAATAAAATATGCATACCACATTTCTTCTTTTTGGTAAAAAATCAGTTATACCGTCCAATTATACTTGGAACTCCTTATATAAATGCTATTTATCCTTATACTTATATTGATGCAAAAGGATTTACTACTACTTACAGAAATAAATAGATATCTTATTCTTTTGATACAGACCCCATAACTAGAGATATTAATGCTTTAATTGATATGAATCAAAAACATGTTAATTTTTTACATCTTGAACTACTTTTCATGAATATTTGTGATACAATGAAATATGCTAAAGTACAGAAAAAAATTAAGTTAATTTTTGAACAACGGTTGTTGATAATTGTGCTGATCACCCCAGTGCTTTTTGGAATCGCAAAAGGCATATTGTTACTTTTCTTTATGAAGATAATTTTTGTGAGGATGATATCCCAATGAAATCACAACCTTGTCAAATGAATGTTGAATTAGTAGAATTCTGCAAAAAAAGAGATTGATAATCTGTTACAAAAGGGTTTGATAAAGCCTTCAAAATATACTTGGTCATGTACTACTTTTTATGTTAATAACACAACAGAAAAAGAATGCGGTGTTCCCAAGTTGGTGACAAATTATAAACCTTTGAATAAACATTTAAAATGGATTAGGTATCCTATTCCAAATAAAAAAGATTTATTATCTCATTTTTACGACGCCAATATATTTTCAAAATTCGATTTGAAATCGGGATATTGGCAGATTCAAATATTTAAAGAACATACTTATAGAACTTCATTTAATGTTCCTTTTGGGAAATATGAATGAAATGTCATGCCATTTGGTTTTAAAAATGCCCTATCGGAATTTCAGAAGATAATGAATGATATATTTAATCCTTATATGGATTTCATCATCGTTTATATTGATGACATTCTTGTGATTTCTAGAACATTTGAATTGCATATCAATCATCTTGATATTTTTAAGAAAATTGTGATACAGAATGGTTTGGTGATATCTAAGCTAAAAATGAGTTTATTTCCAACAGATGTTGGAATCTCAGGACATAATATCTGTCAAGGGAAGATTATTCCCATTCAGAGATCCATTGATTTTGCTTCAAAATTTCCTGATGTTATAACTCACAGGACTCAATTGCAAAGATTTTTGGGAAGCCTGAATTATATTTCCCTTTTTTATGAGAATTTATCCCGTGATTTAGCCCCGTTATACAATAGGATAAAAAAGGATTATAAAGGATCATGGACTGATAGTCATACAAATCTTGTTAAACATATTAAACAGAGTGTTAAAACCTTACCCTGTTTAACTTTAGCCAATCCTGCTTGGGAAAAAATCATTGAGATAGATGCATCTAATATTGGTTATGGTGGAATATTGAAACAAGTTAATCCCCATAATAAAATTGAATACTTAATAAGATTTCATCCAGGCAAATGGACTGATAGTCAGAGAAAATATGCTACGGCAGCTCATGAAATGCTAACCATTGTTAAATGCATTTTAAAATTTCAGGATGATCTTTATAATCAAAAGTTTTTGATAAAAACTAATGCTCAATCTGTGAAGTATACGTTTGATAAATATTTTAAACATAATGCTTCAAAGTTAATATTTGCACGGTGGCAAGCCCAATTAGCCCCTTTTGAATTTGATATTCAGTATAAAAAAGGAATTGATAATTCCCTTCCTGATTTTTTATCTAGGGAATATCTCAGTTAAAATAATTTTTTATACATTTTTCTTACTAAAAAATTTAATTTCCATTTTAAAGGTGATTCCATTATTCAGGGACATTCAAAATCTCATAATAGATAAAGTCATCCATGATATGGTTGAAGAAGAATTTTTTGTCTTTAATTATGAAGAAATTAGAGATATTGACTGGTATGATTTGGAAATATCAGATGGATTATGATATTTGTAGTATGGTTACTGAACCTCTATGGCAGATGGCCAGAAGAAAAGGATAGGGCAGATCAGGTGGAAGATCATCCTCCGGAGGAAAGGAAAGGTCATCCCCAAACAAATCATATTTTTAGGGATCGTCATAAGGATCCTTATCTAATTCCCCAGTTATAAAAATGGAAAATAAGAGTTTGATAAACTCCAAGGTATCGCAGAAAGGAAAATCTTCATCGTCTACTTCTATCCATCTGGATGATATTTTGGAAGATAGTCCATTATATGGACAATTGCAAGCTTATTTAGCAGCTCAAAAGAAAAGTGATACATTTGCTTCAATTGCAAAGGATAATGATGATATCAAACCTTATGAAAGGCTAGAAAATAAAGAAATGATATTTCATATTGAAAACTCTGAGATTCAGAGGCGAAATGAATCGTGGAAGATACTCCATAAATATTTGATGTATAATTTTTATTTTCTGGATGAGTCATACAAAACCCACACTTATTATGAAACCATTCTCAGTACCATAGGAAGTGCAGAATTCGAGGATTTCTCCGGTTATAAATGTGAAGAGAACATTTATAACTTCTCTAAAATTGTTATTAAATGGATTATATCCGTAGAAGAATGGGGAATGACCACTATGACAGAAAAGAAGATATTTCTCAAAGGTTCTAAAATAAATTTCACTTATTGGGACTACATTTAGGCCTTTGATAAAGTCCTTTATTATAATATTGATAGACATAAGCATAATGGGTTTATAAAGGTATGCGCAAAGTCCTTTGCAGAACCAATTCCAAATTGTTTTTTAGAATGGTGGTCCTATAATGGTCCAACCATTTAGATATTGCCAGGCCCATTTTTATAGTTATACAAAGAATGGGCCAAAATCTCTCCTTAGTTAAACGAATTATATCATGCAGATCATATCTGTAATCTGGATAAAATTGATCAACTATATTTCTTCCTTGAATTCTCTATTCCTTCGATTCATAAATGGGCTCTGGAATTGTAAGACCCCATAAAATTCTAAGCCTAACTCAACCCGTCAGAGCATGAAAAGAGGTTCCAGACTTAGAAATTTCAGCTAAGTGTTTACACTTAGAATCTATTTTAGCCTTTAAAAGTAGGCAATCCTATTTTCATGACCCTTACTACCTTTAAATATCGATTATTAGGTTGATCCATGATCAGGAATATTAGTAGGTGCTCCTGGATAAGTTTCGGATTTTTTGGACCTTGTTTGAAATAAGTTTTGGAGTCCAAACCAGTGGATCGACGTGATATCGGCACGTTGCATAGTCTATCATGTTGATAAAAAATTTCAACCTATCTTCTGCATTTATTTAAGATATATTATCATTGCAGTGTTATTATTATTCAATGCTCACAACAGGTACCAGTCATGGGTTAGCTGGTGGTCTTTCGGGGTCACTAGCAACGTGTAGTGTCCGGGGTACAAAATTAGGGTGTTACAAACTTGGTATCAGAGCTAAGGTTCAACAGAGTCCTAGGGAGTCTTAAATCCATATCAAGTAGAGTCTTGTGCATGGGTGTGTAGCGCGCCACACTTATGGACAGGAGGCTACAAGATGTTTTTGGAAAATTTTCCCTTCCTTCAATGTTCATGTTGTGCAAGTGAGTATAAGATCAAATTAGACTCTCAGTCTAATCCTTTTCTCCCTTCCGTTTACAAAACATGACTCCCAAGAAGAACAGAAGAAGGATAGAAAATCAGCCAGCCCCTCAGCCTGTTCAGGCAGATCCTCTGGACGAGCATGTCTCCCTGCGGAATTGAGGGCTGCATTTAACACTCTAGCCAATTCAGTAGCAACCCAAAATTAACGCCCAAATGTCATTTTATCCAACCCAGTGGCCAATACTACTGTAGATAGAATTCGGGACTTACCCCGAATGAACCTTCTATTACTGGGTCTAAGCCAGATAAGGACCCACAGGAATTCCTCGATCAGGTGCAAAAAGCTATAGATATTATGGGGGTGACGGCTGTGAGAGTGCTGAGTTGGCTATATATCAGTTGTAGGATATAGATCACTTATGGTTCAAGCAGTGGAAGGTAAAGAGGGCCGTGGATGCAGGGACCATAGAATAGAAAGAGTTCTCTACTGCTTACCTTGATAGATTCTTCCCACTGGAGTTGAGGGAAGATAAGGTTTTAGAGTTTATAAATTTAAAGCAGGGAAAAATGTCTGTGCAAGAGTATTCTCTTAAGTTTACTTAGTTAGACAGATACGCCCTTCACGTGGTAGCAGATAGCAGATCTAAGATGAGTAAGTTTGTTTCAGGTGTATCTAACAGTGTGGTCAAGGAGTGTAGGATCGCAATGCTGATTAAGGAGATAGACATATCCTAGATCATGGTCCATGCTCAACAAATACAAGAGGCTAATAATTAAGAGAAGGAGAGGGAGAACAAGAGAGCTAGAATAGGTAACTTTAACTTTGCTCAGCCTAGGTTAGAAGGTGGTAACTATCCTCAGTTTTATCAGAGATATTTAGCCCTAGAACCCTCTTCAAACAGTGCCCAAGTACCCAAATCAAAAATGATAATAGGGGTAGGGCACTAGGCTCTAAGTCCTAAGGCAGTGTTAACAGTGCCCGTACTAATCCTCAATGTCAAAAAATATAGTAGACACCATCAGGGTGAGTGTAGAGCTGGCAGTGATATGTACTTCAGGTATGGAAAGCTAGTCCATTAGATTTGGGAGTATATGGTAGTTTCTCAGAAAGGTAGGGAGTTGTGCCAACAGAGACAGGACTATCAGTCGTCTATTCTAGCTGATCGTCTAACTCAGCAGGGTACCACTTCCAAGGATACCAGTGGTCAGCATCTAAATAGATTATACGTGCTTCAGTCTCCACAGGATCAGGAAAGTTCTCCTGATATGGTCACTGGTACGTTACAAGTTTATCATTTATATGTTTATCTTTTCTAGATCCAGGAGCTTCTTTGTCCTTTGTGACTCCTTATATAGCTGTTGACTTCGGAGTCAATCTCAAAATCCTACCATAGCCTTTTTCACTCTCTAACACAATGGGTAAATCTATCATATCTCGGTGGGTATATAGGAACTATTCGGTTATGATATCTCAGAAATTTACTTCAACAGACTTAGTAGAATTAGAGATGACAGATTTTGATATCATTCTCGGTATGGACTGGTTTCATTCATACTACGCCTCAGTTAACTGCAGATATAGAATTATCCAAATTTAGTTTTCGAATAAACCTATCCTAGAGTGGAGGGGTAGTACTTCAGCACTTAGGGGTCATCTTATTTCTTACCTTAGGGCAAGAAGAATGATGTCTAAGGGATAGATCTATCATCTTATTTGAGTTTAGGAATCTAGTTCAGATACCCCTAATCTTGAATCAGTGTCAGTAGCATGTGAATTCCTAGATGTGTTTCCCAAAGATCTTCCCGGAGTTCCTCTCAAAAGGGAAATTGACTTTGGAATCGACCTTCTTCTAGATACTCAGCCCATCTCTATCCCACCATATAGAATGGCTCTAGTAAAACTCAAGGAGTTAAAAGAACAGTTGAAAGATCTCCTAGATAAGGAATTCATCTGACCTAATGTATCCCCATAGGGTGCACCAGTTCTAGTCGTGCATAAGAAAGATGACTCTTTTATAATGTGCATTGACTACCATCAGCTAAATAAAGTCACGGTCAATAACAAGTATCCACTTCCCAGAATTGATGACTTTTTTGACCAACTTTAGGGTGCCAGTTACTTTTCTAAGATAGACCTCAGATTAGGCTATCATCAACTCAGAGTCAGAGAATGTGACATTCTAAATATAGCCTTCAGAACTCGGTATGGTCACTTCAAATTCTTAGTCATGTATTTTGGTCTTACCAATGCCCCAGTAGCTTTTATGAACTTGATGAACCGTGTGTTCAAGCAGTACTTGGACATGTTCTTAATAGTCTTCATAGATGACATTCTTGTCTACTCCCACAGTGAGCATGATCATGCAAACCATCTCAGAATAGTATTACAGACTCTCAGAAACCATCAGTTGTTCGTCAAATTTAGTAAGTAAGAATTTTGGCTAAGGTCAGTAGCTTTCCTCGGCTATATCATTTCTAGTGATGGCATTAGATTTGATCTCTAAAAGGCTAAAGTAGTGAGAAACAATCCCAGACCCATCTCTCCATCAGATATCAGGAGCTTCTTGGGATTGGCCGGTTATTACCGACAGTTTGTTGAGGGATTTTCATCTATTGCATTCCCTATGTCTAGATTGACCTAGACGAAAGTCAAATTCCCATGGTCAGATTCTTATGTGAAGAGTTTTCAGGAGTTGAAGACTCGACTCACTACAACCCCAATTTTGACTTTACCAGATGGTTCAAATGGATTTATGGTATATTATGATGCTTCCAGAGTTGGTTTGGGGTGTTTTTTGATACAAAAAGGTAAGGTCATAGCCTATGCCTCTAGACATCTTAATCCCCATGAAAAGAATTATCTCACTCATGATCTTGAGTTAGCAGCTATACTATTTTCCTTAAAGATTTAGAGGAACTATTTGTATGGAGTGCACATTGATGTGTTCACTGACCATATGAGCCTGCAGTATGTGTTCTCTTAGAAAGACCTAAACCTCCATCAAAGAAGGTGGTTGGAGTTGTTAAAGACTATGATGTAAGTGTTTTGTATCATCCGGGTAAGGCTAATATAGTATATTATGCTCTCATTAGGGTGTCTATGGGTAGTGTTGCTCACGTGGAAGATGATAAGAATAAGTTAGTTCAGGAAGTTCATCAGCTTGCTCGACTAGTTGTTCTCTTAGTCGATTCAGCAGAAGGTAGTGTATGGGTGCAGAATAGTTTAGAATTATCTCTAGTTTCTAAGGTGAAGGAAAAGTAGGATAGGGATCCCGGACTAGTTAGGTTGAAAGAATCAGTTAGAGATAAAAAATAGAGGTTTTCTCCCAAGGGGGAGATGGTGTATTGTGTTGTCAAGGTTGGCTATGTGTGCTAGCTACAGAAGCACATGGTGCGCACTACTCGATTCATCTAGGGGACACAAAGATGTACCGTGACTTGTGGGAATTCTATTGGTGGAGTGGGATGAAGAGAGACATTGTAGAGTTTGTAGCCAAGTTCTCAATGTGTCAGCAAGTCAAGATTAAGCACCAGAAGCCTAGTGGGTCCATACAGGAGTTCAGCATTCCCATATGGAAATGGGAAGAAGTGAACATAGACTTTGTGATGTTTGTTCCTCGTTCTCATTGTCACGGGGATTCTATATAGGTTATCATAGATAGGATGGCCAAGTCAGCTCATTTCTTACCAGTCCATACCTCTATTCAGCCGAGGATTATGCCAAGCTCTATGTTAGAAAGTTGGTAAGATTTCATGGAGTTTCATTATCCATTATTTTAGATAGAGGTACGCGGTTCACCTCTTATTTTTGGAAAGCCTTCCAAAATAGTCTTGGTACACAAGTTCACCTCAGTACAACCTTCCATCCTCAAATAGATAGGCAAGCAGAAAAGACCATTCAGACTTTGAAAGATATGCTAAGGGTGTGTGCCATTGACTTTAAGGGTAGTTGGGATGACCACTTGACCTTGATTGAGTTTACGTATAATAACAGGTACCATTCTAGTATTCAAATGGTTCCGTTTGAGGCTCTCTATAGGAGAAGATGTAGATCTCCCATTGGTTAGTTTAAAGTAGGTGATGCCGCAGTGGTAGGGCCTGACTTGGTATTTTATACCTTATAAAATGTTCATTTGATTAGGGAAAGACTTAAGACAACTCAGAGCCAATAAAAATTGTATATCGATGTGCGCAGAAAGGATCTCGAATTTGAGATTGGGGATTTTGTGTATTTGAAAATATCTCCTATGAAATGAGTTAAAAGGTTTGGCAAGAAGGGGAAGCTCAATCCCCGATATATCAGTCCTTACCAAATTCTCAGTCATTTCGGAAAGGTAGACTATGAGCTTGAGTTTCCTTCATACATAGCTTTAGTCCATCTAGTGTTTCATGTCTCCTTGATAAATACATGTATAGGTGACCCAGTAGTTGTAGTCCCTATAGAGGGTATAGACGTTCAGAACAATCTCTCTTACGAAGAGATTCCAGTTGAAATCCTTGATTATTAGATTCGCAGACTGAGGAACAAAGAAGTCCCTCTAGTCAAAGTTCTTTGGCGAAATCAGTCCATTGAGGGAGATACTTGGGAAGAAGAAGAATATATGTGAACCAAGTATCCTCACCTCTTTTCTACAAACTCAGATTCAAGTCAAGGTAATAGTTCTCATTGAATTTACTCTGATCCATGTTCAGATCTCCCTTATGAATTTGATATCAGTCCAGTTACATAACATTCTCATATCATACATATCTTCATGAAATAGCTCAGTCATGTGTCGCGTCTCCAGAATTTAGTCATGCTTCATTTATGCATGTTCAGTGTAAAACCTCAGTGTATCATTAATCTCAGTCATAAAATCATTCTTTAGTTATGCAAGTCCAGTATGTAAATTCAATTTATTAGTATTCTCATCTTAGTCATTCTCATTTGAGGATGAATGTTCCCAAGGGGGAGATATTGTAATACCCTGCAAAATTCTAAGCCTAGCTCAGCCACTCCGAGCATGAAAAGAGGTCCCAAACTTAGAAATTTTAGCTAAGTGTTTACACTTAGAATCTATTTTATCCTTCATAAGTTGGCGATCCTATTTTCATGATCCTTACGACCTTTAAATATAAATATTTATGTTGATCTATGATAGGAAATATCAGTAGGTGTTCCCGGATAAGTTTTAGATTTTTTGGACCTCATTTGAAACAAGTTTGGGAGTCCAAACCAATGGATCAATATGATCTCGGCTCGCGGCATAGCCAATCGCGTCGATAAATATTTTCACCAGATCCCAGTGTCAAATTCCAGTGAGCCTATGTAGACTTGGCACGGCGTGTCAGCCATAACGTCCATCTCATTAACGTGGTGCATTGCTGGGCACGTTTTCTAGTAATTAAAAATTCGCATCCTCAAGGGTAAATGGGTCTTTTTCCTACTTTATTCAGCCCCCAAAACACGAAATCAAGTCATTCCTTGAGAAAAATTCATTCACTCATCACAAATTGCTCTCAAGAAAAAACCCTAGGGCGTTTGATTTCAAATTCAAGACACAAGAAATCACCTTCAACCTTCATTAATTAAAGTACCAAGGTATGTGAAGTGTTCATACAAGGGTTTCCTTCCACCCTTGGTGTTAAAAAAACTCTTTTAAACTATAAGTTAGATGATTTTGTGAATTCCAAGTTGGATTTTGAATGTATTCGTGATTTTGATGTTAAATTGGATTTCTAATCCATGGTTTACTACAAGTTTCATGTGAAAGTATTTATCATGTGTGTAGTATCATGTGAATTCATGTTGAACCCTTGAAATTGTGAATTTGGGGATTTGAAATTATGATGCCTACATGTTGTTTAGTATCAGGTGCATAGATTATGCTCCCCAAGTGCTTGATAAATTACTCATGTGAACTAAAAGGGAAAAATCATGTCATGCTAACTTATGTGTAAGTTTATATCTTATAAGTGTTTGATAAAGTGTCTCTATGAATGAGTTAGGAACAAGTGCACATGGTTATGCTTTTCATGCTTATGCTATGTTTTAATTTTCATACTATCGAGTCCTGGGGGTATTCAATACCCAAAAATCAAGCTGCTTACCTGGAGCTATAGTAGTTACAAAATAGTTTTAGTAGTGTCACGAATAGTAGTACCCAGTAATCAGTCACAGTTTCAGTTCAATTTTTAGTTTAGACCTCAAGTAAACTTAGTAAGTTAATACAAGTTAGTAGTATTCCATCAGTCAATGAAACCCAGTGAACTCAATTTAGTTAAACAACATGATCAATAACAGTTCAGTCAAGCCTAGTACAATTTAGAAATCAGTTCAGTGCCTATTCAGTTGGTAGTAGGATTCAACACCGAGCAAGTATAGGGATGATGGATTCCCCGTCAGATAGGTTGATTTGTTAGTAGCAGTCCCTATACTCCAGAACTACGTAGCCAGCATAGGACATACAAAGTCACCCATCAGTTTAGGCTTGACTTTCTAGCAGGGGTAACCCGTCAGTTCAGGCTTGGCACCCTTAGTCCTTTGGGATAATACAATACACTAGTATAGTGGATCCACATAGTCAGTGTAAGTATGTGTGGCATGGTATTGACACCCTTCCAACTGGGGTTATAGGTTGGAAGCCAATCCATCCGGAGAGAGGCATATTAGTTAGATGACTACCTCCCACAGTTTTAATTTTAGTTTTAGTCTCAGTATAGAACTCAGTTAAGTTCTACAGATTCAGGACTGTCAGACACAGTCATCCAACTTAGTGTAGAACTTAGATTAGTTCTTCAGAATTAGGACTATCAAAATCAGTCATTCAGTTATAAGTAATACAGTATCAGTAAACTCAGATATCAGTTAATCAGTCTTTAGAACTCAATATCCAGTGTTATCATGACCTTAGTTATAGTTTATGTATTCATGTATGTACTCTTATTCAGTTATGTTCATATTACTTAGCTAGTTACGGTTCGTGCATATGAACCCATGCATATCAGCCTACCTCACTTAGCATACTAGTATATTCAAAGTACTGATGCATACTTTTATTTTGTGCTATGATGTCTTATATCATAGGTTCAAATGCACGGGCTCCTGATTGTACTTAGCAGCCCAAAGTATTAGCAACAGATTTCGTGGTGAGTCCTCATCATTCAAGGATGATGTTATCTTTTAGTATTTTAGTAGTTGAGCATATTCAGTAGACGAAGTTAGTTCAAGGCTTGTCCCATCAACTCCATATTCAAATAGTTAGAGGCTTTCAAACTTTAGTATTTCAAACAGATGTCTCAGTATTCAATTTTTAGTTATCAGTAATTATTTCAGTTATGAACCTTATGGTTTTTTTAACCTATCTTTCATATTTATTTCAGATATATTATCATTAAAATGTTATTATTATTCAGTGCTAATAGCAGGCACTAGTCATGGGTTAGTTGGTGGTCCTTCGGGGTCACTAGCACCGTGTAGCGTCCGGGGTACATACTCAAGGTGTTACAAACTTGGTATTAGAGCCTAAGGTTCAACAGTCCTTGTGAGTCTGAAAACCGCATCAAGTAGAGTCTTGTGCATTGGTGTGTCGTACGCCACACTTATTGATAGGAGGCTACGAGCTGTTTTAGGAAAAGTTTTCCTTCCTTTAGTATTCATGTTGTGCAAGTGAGCATAAGCTCAAATTAGACTCTCAGTCAAATCTTTTTCTTCATCCCATTTACAGAACATGCTTCCTAAGAAGAATGGAAGAAGGATAGGAAATCAGCCAGACCCTCAGCCTATTCAGGCAGATCCTTTGGACGAGCATGACTCCCATGCAGAATTCAGGGATGCATTTACCACTCTAGCTAATTTAGTAGCAGCCCAAAATAAATGCCCAACTGTCGTTTTGGCTAACCAAGTGTCCAATACTGCTGCAGCTAGAATTCAGGAATTCACCCGAATGAACCCTCCATCATTTACTGGGTTTAAGTCAGATGAGGACCCACAGGAATTCCTTGATCAGATGCAGAAAGTTACAGATATTATGGGGTGATGGCTAGTGAAAGTGCTGAGTTGGCTGTATATCAGTTGCAGGATGTAGCTCACTTATGGTTCAAGCAATAGAAGACAGAGAGGGCCACAGATGCAGGGCCCATAGAATGGGAGGAGTTTGCCACTGCTTTTCTTGATAGGTTCTTCCCACTGGAGTTTAGGGAAGCTAAGGTTTCGGAGTTTATAAATCTGAAGTAGGGCAACATGATAGTGCAAGAGTATTCTCTTAAGTTTACTTAGTTAGCCAGATATGCCCCTCACATGGTAGAAAATACCAGATCTAAGATGAGTAAGTTTCTTTTAGGTGTATCTAACAGTGTGGTCAAGGAGTGTAGTACCACAATGCTGATTAAAAAGGTGGACATATTCAGGCTCAGGGTCCATGCTCTGTAAATAGAAGAGGCTAAGAATAATGAGAAGGAGAAAGAGAACAAGAGATCTAGAACAGGTAGCTTTCACTTTGCTCAGCCTAGGTTAGAAAGTGGTAATCATCCTCAGTTTCATCAGAGATCTTCAGCCCCAGTAACCTTTTCAGCTAGCTCCCCAGTACCTAAAATTTAGAAATAATAATAGGGGTAAGGAACCAGGTTGTAAGTCCTAAGGCAGTGTTAACAGTACACGTACGTATCTTTTATTTCAAAAATATGGCAGATACCATCAGGATAAGTGTAGAGCTTGGAGTGATGCGTGTTTTGGGTGTGGCAAGACAGGCCATTATATTTGGGAGTGTCGGGTAGTTTTTCAGAAAAGTAGGGAGTTTCTCCAACAGGGCCAGTCCCATTAGTCATCAGTTTCAGTCGGTCTCCAACTCAGCAGGGTGCTTCTTTCAGTGCTACCAATGGTCAGCATCCAAACAGATTATACGCGCTTCAGTCCTGACTGGATCAGGATAGTTCTCCTGATATGATCGTTGGTACATTACAAATTTATCATTTACATGTTTATGCTTTACTAGATCTAGGATCTTCTTTGTCCTTTGCGAATCTTTAGATAGCTGTTGACTTTGGATTCAGTCCCAAAATCCTAGCAGATCCTTTTTTAGTCTCTACCCCAGTGGGTAAATCTATCATAGCCCGGTGGGTATACAGGAATTGTACGGTTATGGTATCTTGAAAAGTTACTCCAACAGACTTAGTAGAATTAGAGATGACAGATTTTAATGTCATTCTTGGTATGGACTAGCTTCATTCATGCTATGCCTCAGTTGACTACAGAAATAGAATTTTCCAATATCATTTTCCGAATAAACCTATCCCAGAGTGGAGGGGTAGTACTTTAGCACTTAGGGGTCAGCTTGTTTCTTACCTTAGGGCGAGAAGAATGATATCTAAGGGACATCTCTATCATCTTATTCGAGTTCAGGACTCTATTTCAGATACCCCTAATCTTGAATCAGTGTCAGTAGCATGTGAACTCCTAGATATGTTTCTCGAAGATCTTCCCATAATTTCTCTCAAAAGAGAAATTGACTTTAGAATCGACCTTCTTCCAGATACTCAGCCCATCTCTATCCCACCATATAGAATGGCTCCAGTAGAACTCAAAGAGTTAAAAGAACAGTTGAACGATCTCCTAGATAAGGGATTCATCAGACCCAGTGTATCCCCGTGGGGTGCACCAGTTTTATTCGTGCGTAAGAAAGACTCTCTTAGATTTTGTATTGACTACCGGCAGCTAAATAAAGTAAGGGTCAAGAACAAATATCCAGTTCCCAAAATCGATGACTTGTTTGACCAACTTCAGGGTGCCAGTTACTTTTCTAAGATAGACCTCAAATCAGGCTATCATCAACTCAGAGTCAGAGAATATGACATTCTGAAAACAACCTTTAGAACTGGGTATGGTCACTTCAAATTCTTAGTCATGTCTTTTGGTCTTACCAATGCCCCAACAACTTTCATGGACTTAATGAATAGTGTGTTCAAGAAGTACTTGGACATGTTTGTCATAGTCTTCATAGTGACATTCTTGTCTACTCCCGCAGTGAGCATGATTATGCAGACCATTTCAGAATAGTAGTACAGACTCTTAGAAACCATCAGCTATTCGTCAAATTCAGTAAGTGCAAATTTTAGCTAAGGTCATTAGCTTTTCTCAGCCATATCGTTTCCAGTGATGGCATTAGAGTTGATCCACAAAAGACCGAAGAAGTGAGAAACTGGCCAAGACCTATCTCTCCATTAGATATCAGAAGATTCTTGGGCTTGGATGGATATTACCGATGGTTTATTGAGGGATTTTCGTCTATTGCATCCCCTATTGTAAACCCCGCAAAATCCTAAGCTCAACTCAGTCTTTTAAGCTTGCTAAGGGGTCCCAGACTTAGAAAATTCTAGCTAAGTATTCAAACTTAGTATTATTTTGGCCTTCATAAGTTTCCAACTCTATTTCATGACTCTTATGACCTTAAAGTATCGATCTTTAGATTGATTAATGATCAGGAATATCATTAGGTGTCCTCAGACAAGTTTCAGATTTTTTGGACCTCGTTTAGACCATGTTTAAGTGACCGAAATAGTGAGTCGATGTGATCTCGATGCGTTGTATTGTCCATCGTGTCGACAAATAATTTTTCTCTCATCTCAATGCAAATTCCAATGAACCGGCATGGCGCGTTGGCCATTTCATTGATGCCAATGATGCGGTGCATCGGTCTGTGCGTCGACAGTCCGGTTTTTAGTCATTAATAATTCGCATCCTTAGAGGTATTTGGATCTTTTTCCCATCCCTATTCATCCCTAAAATATGAGATTTAACCCTCATTAAGCAAAATACACTCACTTTCTCTCAAATTGCTCAAGAACAAGAACCCTAGGTGATTTAATTTCAAAGCCAAAGCTCAAGATTTCACCATTGTTCTTCAAGAATTTAGCAACCAAGGTATGTGAACTATTCATCCAAGGGTTCCTTCCACCCTTGGAGTCCAAGAAACTCTTTTAAACTTCAAGTAGATTGATTTCATGATTTGGAATTAAAGTGTATTCATGAGTATTATTTATTTGGGTTTTCTATTTCATGATTTATTACAAGATTGATGTAGAATTATTTGATATGTGTGATTTATCATGTGAATTTTTTATGTTGAAACTCATGGAATTGTTAATTTGGAATTGAATCAAGATGCTCACATGTTGTTTAGTATTATGTGTATATACTATGCCATCCAAGTGTTTGGTGAACTATTCGTGAGAATGTAATAATAAGATTATATCATGCTAGTATGTAGACTAGTTCATGCCATGCAAGTGATTGATAAAATGCCTCTATAGATGCATTATGAACAAGTGTGAATTTGTATGCTATGTAAGGTCATGTGATGTTTTACTTTTCATGCTATTGAGTCCTGGGGGTATTTAATACCCGACAATTTAGCTATTTACCTAGAGCCAGTGTCAGTTACAGAATAATCTCAGTCATGTCATGATCAGTAGTACTCTCAGTCAATTACAGGACTCAGGAAATAACTTAGTAGACTCAGCATTAATCTCATCTAGTTTAGTATTCAGTTCAGACCTCAGTAAACTCAGTCAGCTAACAGAATTCAGTAGAATTCCATTAGTCAGCAGAACTCAGTAAAATTAGTACAGTTCAGTCAAGCCTAGTGGGAACTAGGAAATCAGTTTAGTGTCTATTTAGTTGGGATTAGGATTTAGCACCCAGTTAACCCAGGGATGGGGGAATTTCTACCAGCATAGGGTATGGCCCTTAGTATCAATCCTAGCATTACAGAACTACGTAGCCAGCGTAGGTTCAGATATCTCCCTACCAGACTAGTGTTGATACATCTCATTCGAGCTTTTCTGCTAGCGAGGGTTGATGAAAGAGCTTTCTGTCAGAGAGGGTTAACTCGCAATTGTCTTTACAAGTGGCATGGTACTAACACCCTTCTAACTGGGGTACAGGTTGGACCCCAATCTATTCAGAAATGGGCATATCGGTTAGATGATTACCTCCCATAGTTTCAGCTTCAGATTCAGTCTCAGTATAGAACTCAATTTAGTTCTACAGATTCAGGACTGTTAGACACAGTCACTTAGTTCAGTATAGAACTCAGCATAGTTTCACAAATTAGGACTGTCAGATACAGTCATTCAGCTATCAGTTATACAATATCAGTAACCTCAAATATCAGTAAATCAGTAATTCAAAACTCAGTTTTCAGTGTTATCACAATCATAGTTACAGTATATGTATTCATACATGTACTTTCATTCAGTTATACTCACATCATTCAGTTAGTATTGTTTATGCATATGAACCCATACATTTCAGCCTACCTCACTTTGCATACCAATACAATCAAAGTATTGACGTATGCCTTTCTTTTATGCTATGATATTTTATATCATAGGTTTAGACGCGCGGGCTCCCGATCATACTTAGCAGTTTAGATATTCAGCTGACAGAGTTAGTGATGAGTCCTCTTAGTTTGAGGAAATGATGATTATTTTAGTAGTTCAACTTATTTTAGTAGTTCAGAGTTAGTTGGGGACTTATCCCATCAACTCCATATTTTAGATAGTTTAGAGTTTTTTCAGACTAGAGTATTTTTAGACAGATGTATCTGATTTGGTATTTGTTATACCGTATTTAGTTTTATTATTGTATTGAACCTTATGGCATGTTTTCTGCCTAATTTACGTATATTAAAGTATTATTATTCAATTATTGTAGTAGGTACCAGTCATGGGTTAGCTTGTGGTCCTTCGGTATTATGAGCACCATGTAGCGTCTGGGGTACAGACTCAGGGAGTTACACCTATGTCCATATTGACCCAGAAGAAAGTCAAATTCCAGTGGTCAGATTCTTGTGAGAAGATTTTTCAGGAGTTGAATACTCGACTCACTATAACCCCAATTTTGAATTTACCAGATGGTTCAGATAGATTTATGGTATATTGTAATGCTTTCAGAGTTGGTTTGAGGTGTGTTTTGATGCAGAGAGGTACGGTCATAGCCTATGCCTCTAGACAGCTTAAGCCCCATGAAAAGAACTATCTCACTCATGATATTGAGTTAGCAGTTGTAGTATTTGCCTTAAAGATTTGGAGGCACTATTTGTATGGAGTGCACGTCGATTTGTTCACTGATCATAAGAGTCTACAACTTGTTTTCTCTCAGACAGACCTAAACCTCCATCAGAGAAGGTGGTTAGAGTTGTTGTAAGACTATGATATTAGTGTTCTATATCATTTGGGTAAGGCCAATATAGAGGTTGATTCTCTCAGTAAGGTGTCTATAGGTAGTGTTGCTCACGTGGAAGATGATAAGAAGAAGTTAGTTCAATAAGTCAATTTAGCATAAGGTAGCGTATGGGTGCAGAATAGTTCATAATCATCTCTGGTTTTCGAAGTAAAGGAAAAGCAGGATAGGGATCCTGGTCTGGTTAGGTTAAAAGAATCAGTCAGAGATAAAAAATAGAGGTTTTCTCCTACGGGGGGATGGTGTATTATGTTTTCAGGGTTGGCTATGTGTGCTAGGTGTAGATGAGTTGAGGAAGTGAATTCTCACAGAAGATCATGGTGCATGTTACTCGATTCATCCAGGGGCCACTAAGATGTACTGCGACTTGCGGGAAGTCTATTGGAGAAGTGGGATGAAGAGAGATATTGTAGAGCTTATAGCCAAGTGCTCGATGTGTCAGCAGCTCAAGATTTAGCACCAGAAGACTAGTGGGTCCATGCAGGAGTTCAGCATTCCCACATGGAAAAGGGAAGAAGTGAACATGGACTTTGTGATGGTTTTGCCTCGTACTCGTCGTTAGCATGATTCCATATAGGTTATTATAGACAGTATGACCAAGTCAACTCATTTCTTACCAGTCCATAACTCTTATTTAGCCAAGGATTATGCCAAGCTCTATGTTAGAGAGTGGGTCAGATTGCATGGAGTTTCGTTATCCATCATTTTAGATAGAGATATGCAATTCACCTCTTATTTCTGGAAAGCCTTCCAAAAGGGTCTTGGTACCCAAGTTCACCTCAGTACAACCTTCCATCCTCAGACAGATGGGCAAGCAAAAAGGACCATTCAGATTTTGGAAGATATTCTAAGGGCATGTGCCATTGACTTTAAGGATAGTTGGGATGACCACATACCCTTGATTGAGTTTGCGTATAATAACAGTTACCATTCCAGCAATCAGATGGCTTCGTTTGAGGTTCTCTATGGGAGGAGATATAAATCTCCCATTGGTTGGTTTGAAGTGGGTGAGGCCACAGTGGTAGGGCCTGACTTGGTATTTGATACCATATAAAAAGTTCAGTTGATCAGGGAAAGTCTTAAGACAGCTCAGAGCCGACAAAAATCTTATGCCGATATGTGCAGAAAGGATCACGAGTTTAAGATTGGGGATTTTATGTATTTGAAAATCTCTCCTATGAAAGGAGTGAAAAGGTTTGGAAAGAAGAGGAAGCTCTGTTATTAATATGTCGGTCCTTACTGAATTCTCAACCGTTTTGGAAAGGTAGCCTACGAGCTTAAGTTGCCTTCAGACTTAGCTTCAGTCTATCCAGTGTTTCATGTCTCCTTGCTAAGGAAATGTATAGGTAACCCAGCAGTTGTAGTCCCTTTAAAGGGTATAGATATTTAGAACAGTCTCTCTTACAAAGAGATTCTAGTTAAAATCCTTAATTATCAGATTCGCAGACTGAGGAACAAAGAAGTCCCTCTAGTTAAAGTTCTGTGGTTGAATCAGTCTTTTGAGGGAGCTAATTGGGAAGCAGAAGCAGATATGCAGACTAAGTATCCTCAGCTCTTTTCTACAATTACAGATTCAACTCAAGTTAACAGTTTTCATTAAATTTACTCAATTCCATGTTCAGATCTCTCTTATGAATTTAATATCAGTCCAGTTGCATAGCATTCTCATATCATGCATATCTTCATGAAATAACTCAGTCATGTTCCACGTCTCAAGAATTCAATCATTCTTCAGTTATGTATGTTCAGTGTAAAACCTTAGTGTATCAGTAATCTCAGTCAAGAAATCATGCTTCAGTTGTGCAAGTACAGTACTTAAATTCAATATATCAGTATTCTAAGCTAAGTCATTCTCATTCAAGGATGAATGTTTCCAAGAGGGAGATATTATAAGACCCTGCAAAATTCTAAGCCTAACTCAGCCCCTCAAAGCATAAAAAGAGGTCCCAAACTTAGAAATTTCTTCTAAGAGCTTACACTTAGAATCTATTTTAGCCTTCATAAGTTGGCGATCATATTTTCATGACCCTTAGGACCTTTAAATATAAATTTTTAGGTTGATCCATGATCAGGAATGTCAGTAGGTGTTCCCAGATAAGTTTCAGATTTTTTGGACCTCGTTTGAAATAAGTTTGGGAGTTCATACTAGTGGATCGATGTGACCTTAGCGCGCTGCATCACCTATCGCATTGATAAATGTTTTTCCTAGCTCCCAGTGTCAAATTCCAGTGAGCCGACATGGACTTGGCGTGGTGCGTCGGCCATAGCGTCAATCCCATCGATGCAATGTGTCGGGCTGCACGTCGCTGGGTATGTTTTCTAGTATTTAAAAATCCGCATCCTTAAGGTTAATTGGGTCATTTTTCCACCTTATTCAGCCCAAAAAACACAAAATCAAGTCATTCCTAGGGAAAAATTTATTCATTCATCACAAATTGCTCTCAAGAACAAACCCTAGGGCCTTTGATTTCAAATTCAAGTCTCAAGAACTCGCCTTCAACTTTTATTAATTCAAGTACCAAGGTATGTGAAGTGTTCATCCAAGGGTTTTCTTCCACCCTTGGAGTTCAAGAAACTCTTCTAAACTATAAGTTAGATGATTTTGTGAATTCCATGTTGGATTTTGAATATATTTGTGATTTTGATGTTAAATTGGATTTCTAATTCATGGTTTACTATAAGTTTTATGTGAAATTATTTATCATGTGTGTAGTATCATGTGAATTCATGTTGAACCCTTAAAATTGTGAATTTGGGAATTTTAAATTATGATGCCTACATGTTGTTTAGTATCAGGTGCATAGATTATGTTCCCCAAGTGCTTGATAAATTGCTCATGTGAACTAAAAGGGAAAAATCATGTCATGTTAGCTTATGTGTAAGTTTATATCTTATAAGTGTTTGATAAAGTATCTCTATAAATGAGTTAGGAAAAAGTGCACATGGTTATGCTTTTCAAGTTTATGCTATTTATTACTTTTCATGCTATCGAGTCCTGGGGGTATTCAATACCCGAAAATCTAACTGCTTACCTAGAGCTATAGTAGTTACAAAACAATTTCAGTAGTGTCACGAACAGTAGTAACCAGTAATCAGTCACAGTTTCAGTTCAATATTCAGTTCAAACCTCAAGTAAACTCAGCAAGTTAATAGAAGTTAGTAGTATTCCATCAGTCAATAAAACCCAGTGAACTCAATTAAGTTAAACAGTATGATCAGTAACAGTTCAGTCAAGCCTAGTATAGTCTAGAAATCATTTCAATATCTATTCAGTTGGTAGTAAGATTCAGCACCAAGCGAGTGCAGAGATGACGGATTCCTCGTTAGATAGGCAGAGTCGTTAGTAGCAATCCCTGTACTCTAGAACTACGTAGCCAACATAGGACATGAGAAGTCACCCGTTAGTTTAGGATTGACTTTCTTGTAGGGGTCATCCATCAGTTCAGGCTTGACACCCTTAGTCCTTTGGGATGACACAGTACACCAGTTTAGTGAATCCACACCACCAGTATCAGTACCCATGGCACGATATTGACACCCTTCCAACTGGGGTAACAGATTGGACCCAAATCTATTCGGAGAGGGGCATGTCAGTTATATGACTATCTTCCACAGTTTTAGTTTCAGTTTTAGTCTCAATATAGAACTCAGTTCAGTTCTATAGATTCAGGACTGTTAGACACAGTCATCCAGCTCAGTGTAAAACTCAGATCAGTTTTTCAGAATTAGGACTGTCAGAATCAGTCATGTAGTTATCAGTAATACAATATCCGTAAACTCAGATATCAGTTAATCAGTATTCAGAACTTAGTATCCAGTATTATCATGACCTCAGTTACATTTTATGTATTCATGCATGTACTCTCATTCAATTATGTTCATCTTGCTCAGCTAGTACGGTTCGTGCATATGAATCCATATATATCATACTACCTCACTTAGTATACCAGTACATTCAAAGTACTGAAATATACTTTTATTTTGCACTATGATGTCTTATATCATAGTTTCAGACGTACGGGCTCCTGACCGTACTTAGTATCCCAGAGTATCAACAGTAGATTTAGTGATAAGTCCTCATCATTCGAGGATAATGTTATCTTTCAGTATTTTAGTAGTTCAGCATATTCAGTAGACGGAGTTAGTTGGGGGATTTTCCCATCAACTCTATATTCAGATAGTTAGAGACTTTTAGACTAGAGTATTTCAAACAAATGTCTCAATATTCAGCTTTCAGTATTCAGTAAGCATTTAAGTTATGAACCTTATCAAATTTTTCAACCTATCTTCCGCATTTATTTCAATATATAATATCATTACAGTGTTATTATTATTCAGTGCTCACAACAGGTACCAATCATGGGTTAGCTGGTGGTCCTTTGGGGTAACTAGCATCGTGTAGCATCTGGGGTACAGAGTCGGGGCATTACAGGAATTCGTATTCACAAGAGAACAAATCTCATGTTTATATAGGGTATTTTATAATAATTTTTGGGACAAATTAATGACAAAGGATCCCAAAACAAAAATATTGCACGGACAGGAACTCTTGGACTCTATTCAAAATAAGGTTCAAGAATATTTAGTAGCCCCTCGAAAAAATATTATCAAGGAAAATTCACTAAAATACATTGCAAGGAGAATCATTGTACATGACGGCAACAAAATTGAAATGATGGAAAACTATTTGGAAGAAGTCCAAAAAAATCTGATGAAATCAGTTGATAGTCGTGACAAACCAGACACTTTAATGAAAAGTATAACCAGCGATGATATCACCAAAGAAGATGTTAAGGAATCACAACCTATCCCTTCAGATAGACCTCTGTCAGAAGATGCCATTTCAAGAACGGAGGAATTTCTTAAAAATTTAAAATGGAAGAACAAACTATGATATACTATTCCCAGATACCTGCATAGTAAATTCACTGTGCATGGGACCCGAATGTGGGTCCCTTAGTACTATTGGTAGATCCTACATAGTAGATCCATTCTGCATGGGACCCGGATGTGGGACCTATTTTACTATTTGTAGATTCTTTTTTTCAATAAATAGGTGCCTTCATTTGTTAGGGAGGGCAGAAGGTTTTAATTTTTTTCTCTTAAAGGCTCTCTCTCTCTAGTTCTTCATCTCTCTTGTAAAATGTTCTCAACTTTAGAATTAAAGTCTTCCATTAATTACTATTTAGGCCTTGCATCCATCCAATTAAGGTAGTTATTTCTTATTTTAATTTGACTTCTTTAATAATCTCTCTCCCTCTTCGTCCATGACTATGTCCGGCTAAATAATTTTCATATCTATGCTGAAGATCTAACTTCTCTTATATAATATCTATGAAAGATCCAGGCTCTATCAAAATATAAAAGAATTTCTCTATAGTTTATTGACTTGGTTCAAAAATGGTGGTATGGTCGAAGTTGGTATTTCTTTTGTTGGGTTTATCTTAGTGACTACGTCTAGCAAGCCGTGATTCTTTAAGACCATTAAAATTGAGAAAAATGGCATTTTTTTTCATGGTTAGAACTGCTAGACACATGGGCTCAACTCAAGTATGTATTAAGTTCTGACAGGCCCTTTGTTTGGGTAAAACTCCCATACATTCAATCAACTATAAGAAATTCTTATATATTTTGGTTGTTTTTTCGATATTAACTTATAGGTATGGATGGCCGCGTGGATTACCGCCAACCCTAAAAGATTCTGTATTCTGATTCTCAATTTTAATGGGCTTAAAGATTCACGGTTGCTAAACGTAGTCACTAAGACAAAGACAACAAAAGCAGTACCAACTTCGACTGTACCACCATCTTGGAACCAAGTCAATAAACTATAGAGAAATTCTTTTATATTTGAAAGAGTTTAGATCTTTCATGGCTATTTTACAAGAGAAGTTAGATCTTTATCATAGATATGAAAATTATTTCACTGGACATAGTCACGGCCGAAGAGGGAGATAAAGTATTAAAGAAGTCAAATTAAAAGAAGAAATAACTACCTTAATTGGCAGATGTAAGGCCTGAATAGTAATTAATGGCAGACTTTTATTTCAAACTTGAGAATATTATACAAGAGAGATGAAGAACTAGGGAGAGAGAGCCTTTTAGAGAGAAAAGAAAACAATGAAAACTTTCTTCTTCCCTAACAAATGAAGGAACCTATTTATAGAAAGAAAAAAAATCTATGAATAGTAAAATGGGTCCCACATCCAGGTCCCATGTACAGTGGATCTACTGTGTAGGAATTTTCCAATAGTATAAAGGGTCCCACATCTGGGTCCCATAAATAGTGAATTTACTATGCAGGTATCTAGGAATAGTATATCATACTTTATTCTTCCCTTTTACATTTTTTAGAAATTCCTCCATTCTTGAAATGGCATCTTCTGATAGAGGTCTATCTGAAGAGATAGGTTGTGAGTCTTCAACATCTTCTTAGGTGATATCATCGCTGGTTATACATTTCATTAAAGTGTCTGATTTGTCACGACTATCAACTAATTTTATCAGACTTCTTCCAAATAATTTTCTATCATTTCAATTTTGTCGCTGTCATGTACAACGATTCTCCTTGCAATGTGTCTTAGTGAATTTTCCTCAATAATATTTTGTCAAGGGGCTACCAAATATTCTTGAACCTTTTTTTGAATAGAGTCCAAGAGTTCCTGTCTATGCAATATTTTTTTTGGGATCCTTTATCATTAATTTTTCCCAAAAATTATTAAAAAATACCCCGTATAAACATAGGATTTGTTCTCCTGTGAATCCAAATTTCGGAGCCCATTTATGAATCCAAGGAATAGAGAATTCAAGGAAGAAATATATTTGATCAATTTTAGCTAGATTGCAGATATGATCTACATGATATAATTCATTTAACTGCGGAGAGATTTTGGCCCATTCTTTGTATAACTTTAAAAATGGATCTAGCAATATCTGAATGGTTGGACCATGATAGGACCACCATTTTAAAAACTAATTTAGAATTGGCTCTTCAAAGAACTTTGCACATACCTTTATAAACCAAGTATGCTTATGTCTATTATTATTATTATAATAAAGGACTTTATCAAAGGCCTGAATGTAGTCCCAATAAGTGAAATTTATTTTGGTACCTTTGAGCAATATCTTCTTTTCTGCCATAGTGGACATTCCCCAATCTTCTACGGATATAATCCTTTTAATAACAATTTTAGAGAAGTTATAAACGTTCTCTTCATAGTTATAACCAGAGAAACGCTCGCATCTTGCACTACCTGTGGTACTAAGAGTGGTTTCGTAATAAGTGCGGGTTTTTATGACTCCCCCAAAAAATATAAATTATTTATCACATATTTGTGGAGTAGCTTCCACGGTTCATTTCGCCTTTAAATCTTAAAGTTTTCAATAAGAACTATCATTTCTTTGTTTTCTAGC
Source organism: Capsicum pubescens (assembly GCA_030864215.1). Lineage (NCBI taxonomy): Eukaryota > Viridiplantae > Streptophyta > Magnoliopsida > Solanales > Solanaceae > Capsicum > Capsicum pubescens. The sequence continues at coordinate 224,117,881 of CM061542.1, read as the reverse complement.
CTTTCATAAGGTTTGATATCATCATTATCCTTTGCAATTAAAGCAAATGTACCACTTTACTTTTGAGCTGCTAAAACAGCTTGCAATTGTCCATATAACGGACTATCTTTCGAAATATCATCCAGATGGATAGAAGTAGATGATGAAGATTTGCCTTTCTTCGATATCTTGACGTTTACCAAATTTCTATTTCCCATTTGTATAACTGGGAAATTAGATGAGGATCCGTATGATGATCCCTGAGAATATGATTTGTTTGGGGATGATATTCCCCTTCCACCGGAGGCTGATCTGCCTTGTCCTTTTCCTCTGGCCATCAGCCAGGGAGGGTCATTAACCATACTGCAAATAGCACAATCAATCAGATATTTCCAAATCATACCAGTCAATATCTCTATTTCTTCATCATTAAAGGAAAAAAATTCTTATTCAATCATATCATGGATGACTTTATCAATTATGAGATTTTGAATGTCCCTGTATAATGGAATCACCTTTAAAATTATAATTAAAGTTTTTTCAGTAAGAAAAAATTATAAAATTCATTTTAACTGAGATATTCCCTAGAAAAGAAATCAAGGAGGGAATTACCAATTCCTTTTTTATACTAAATATCGAAATCAAAAGGGGCTAATTGGGCTTGCCACCGTGAAAATATTAACTTTGAAGCATCATGTTTAAAATCGTTATCAAACATATACTTCACAGATTGAGCATCAGTTTTTATCAAAAACTTTTGATTATAAAGACCATCCTAAAAGTTTAGAACGCATTTAACAAAGGTTAGCATTTCATGAGCTACCATAGCATATTTTCTCTGACTATCAGTCCTATTGCCTTAATGAAATCTTATCAAGTATTCAGTTTTATTATGGGGATTAACTTGTTTCAATATTCCACCATAACCAATATTAGATGCATCTGTCTCAATGATTTTTTGCCAAGAAGGATTGGCTAAAGTTAAACAGGGTACAGTTTTAACACTCTGTTTAATATATTTAGCAAGATTTGTATGACTATCCATCTACGATCCTTTATAATCCTTTTTATCCTATCGTATAACGAGGCTAAATCATGAGATAAATTCTCATAAGAAGGGTAAATATAATTTAGGCTTCCCAAAAATCTCTGCAATTGAGTCTTGTTAGTTATAACATCAGGAAATTTTAAAGCAAAATCAATGGATCTCTGAATAGTAGTAATCTTCCCTTGAAAGATATTATGTCCTAAGAATCTAACATCTGTTTGAAATAAACTCATTTTTGTCTTAGATATCACCAAACCATTATGTATTATAATATTTTTAAAAATATGAAGATGCTTGATATGAAATTCAAGTATTTTAGAAAACACAAGCATGTCATCAATATAAAAGATGATGAAATCCATATAAGGATTAAATATATCATTCATTATCTTTTGAAATTCTGATGGGACCTTTTTCAAACCAAAAGGCATGACATTCCATTCATATTGCCCAAAAGGAACATTAAAAGCAGTTCTATAAGTAGGCTCTTTAAATAGTTGAATCTTCAAATATCCCGATTTCAAATCAAATTTTGAAAATATATTGGTGTCGTATAAACTAGATAATAAATCCTTTTTATTTGGCATATGATACCTAATCCATTTTAAATATTTATTCAAAGGTTTATAATTTATCACCAACCTAGGAATATCACGTTCCTTTTCTGCTGTGTTATTAACATAAAAAGTAGTACATGACCAAGGAGATTTTGAAGGCTTTGTCAAACCTTTTAGTAACAGATTATCAATCTCTTATTTGCAGAATTCGATTAATTCAGCATTTCTTTGAAAACAACAACAACAATAATATATCCAATGTATTTCCACCTAGTGGGGTCTGGGGAGGGTAGAGTGTACGCAGACCATACCACTACCTCAAGAGAAGTAGAGAGGTTGTTTCCGATCATCATTCCTTTGACAAGGTCATGATTTTGTTGGGATATCATCCTCACATAAATTATCTTCATAAGGAAGAGTAACAATATGCCTTTTGTAATTCCAAAAAGCACTGGGTTGATCAACACAAATATCAAGAGCTAGTTGTTCGAAAATTAACTTAATTTTTTTCTGTACTTTAGCAGATTTCATTGTATCACAAACATTCATGATAAGTAATTCAAGCTGTAAAAATTAACATATTTTTTCTTCATATCAATTAAAGCATTAATATCTCTTTTTACGGGGTGTATAATAAAAGAATAAGATATCTCTTTATTTTTGTAAGTAGCAGTAAATCCTTTTGCATCAATATGAGTATAAGGATAAATAACATTTATAAAAGGAGTTCTAAGTATAATTGGTGGGTATAACTGATTTTTTACCAAAAAGAAGAAATGTGGTATGCATATTTTATTCTGGAAAATATGAGTGTTTGGCAATTTATACTCTATATCAAGAGCATGTCCAGATGCAGATTTAACTACATGAGTGGTTTTCATGAAAATATTTTTTAGGGACTAACCCTTCGTATATACAGCTAACATCTTCTTCACTACCAATCATAGCAATATTAGTTACTAAAAAATAATTATCAATTAAAAGGGTACATTTAATATACCATTTATGAGTAGTAACAATTTGCATCATTCCCAAAAAATAATTATATTTTAAATCAAGGGAATTTTGAATATCATCCCTATCACTTTCTTCGGAATTTTTTTCTTTTCCTTTGGAAATCTGTGTGGGAGAAGTATCTTTCTCAATTTGTGAAATTTTGTGATCACAAATCATTTGATTTTGTTTAAGAGATTTAATCTCTTTTTTCAAGTTTTCAACTTCAATTTTTAAATCAACAAAAGAAGTATCTTTACCAGGAGTATAACTCATAGCAAGACGTCTATTAACCTCTGATATAGAATAAGGCATAAAACAATTGCTATCAGCAGTTTTAGGAGTGAAGGTATGGTTATCAGCAGTTTTAGAAGTATGAACTAGTAGACAAATTAATAATCTATTACTGTAGTTTCTCATCCGAAACCACGTTCAAAAGTTCTAACATATTATTATAAGTAATGGTTTAAACATTTAAATCTTCAAATTGGGATTAAAAATTATAAAATGCATCATCACAAATGCAGGTATCACCTTGGCAATCAGAACAAGAATTAACATTATCACTATCAGATAAATCAGGCAACTCAATATCATTTTCTGATTCAGATTCAGCACTATAATCAGATTCCAAACCTGAGGTATATAATAAACCATAAAATTGATCATGCACATCATCAGTAAGACCTAAATATTTAAGCTTTTGAAGCTTACAATTTGGAGCAATATGCCCAAAGTTACGATATCTGTAACACTTAGTCATAGCAAGATCTTGCTTTGACCTATGTTTGGTAAATCTAGTAGATTTCCTATAGGCTATTCTAGTTTTACGTTCTTCTTTGGACCTATATCTAGATCTCTTTTTTTTCTACAAGGCTGCTCACTTTTGGAATATCTATGCCTTTTTTCCCTGAAACTGGAAGCTGGCTCAGGTATACCAAACTGGTTATAGAAATCTCCTATCTAAGATTTTTCTCTAAGTTTATCAAGCTTAAGTTGTCTAGACAATTTTAACTCATTACACAGGTTTAACCCTTTTTGTGTACAAGTGTCTATCAAATAACCATAGGTATAGTTTTCCCAAGGAATTTCACCAAAAGAGCCTATAAGAGTTTTTCTAACCCTTTCAGCAAATAATGAAGGAATTTCTCTATCAGAAATATTGTCATTATCTTGAAAAATATTTTTTCGAGGATTGACTTTAACTTTCTCTACAAATCTTGTAGAAGCTGAATTAATTTTGTGGAAAGAAGCTGCACGACTTCTAGCTGGACCATATAATGGTTCTACAGGAGAAATGATGCATAAAAGGTAATAATTTAGGCATTGAGAATGAATGTCTATTATAAATAGTAAACCTTTCATCGAATTGAATACAAATCCTACCATCCATATTTTTAGTCACATGCGATAATTCACTATTAGTTAAATCACCAGTGACTTGATTCGGAGACATAACTGAATTTAAGTTCTAAGTAGTGGGAAAATCAATTTTATCCCATTTAATAGGTCTCTTTGTGGTGACCTTAGACCTTGCAAAATTAGTCTCAAATAATATAGTCTGATCTAATGTATCATATAACTTACATCGAGGATTTAAAGTAGTTAATAATTTGTAATAAATTCTGTATGACAAACAAATAAGTTCAGATCCAGGCGCATAATTATAATGATGCATTTTCATATTTAATGTTAAAGTATCAAGTATATTTGTGTCAGTCAAAGATAATTATAAATTTGGCTGAGTATTGAAATAAACTGGACCATAGGCCAAAGTGGATTCAATTGATCCCATTAGAGACTGTCTGAAATTCAGATTTCTAGCATCTCTAAGAGCTACTAAAAATGTCTTTGGTAACTCTTTAAGGGTTAAAGGTTTAAAGGAAATTTGAACCAATCCAATGTGCATAAAATTATAATGATTCTTATGCAAATCAATGTCTCACTTATTTAATAAATGAATCATTTGTTCAGAAGAATTTAATGCTAAAGACTGTTCAGTTGTATTTATTATTTGTTTAGAAAAAATATTATCAAACCAACCATAATCATAAATGGTTTTTATATCAACTTTTGGAACAGTCCACTTGTTTAACAAGTCAAGATTTTGAGGTGTATCTACCTTTTCAATTTGAGTACTTTTAGTACTCATATCTCTCATTTCCATGAGTAGAAAAATTTCATATCTATGTTGAATAGTTCAGATCTATTACATGATAACCATGAAGGTTCCTAGGGTCTAATACCAGAATACAGGATCTTTCAGGGCTGGCGGTAATCCGTGCGTCTATCCAGACCTATAAGTTAATATCAAAAAAAACAACCAAAATGTATAAGAATTTCATATAGCTTATTGACTGTATGGGAGTTTTACCGAAACAAAAGGACAGTCAGAATTTAATACATACTTGAGTTGAGCCCATGTGTCTAGCAGTTCTAACCGTGAAGAAGAATGCCCTTTTTATCAATTTTAATGGGCTTAAAGATTCATGGATTGCTAGACGTAGTAACTAAGACAAAGCCAACAAAAGCAGTACCAACTTCGACTGTACCACCATTTTGGAACCAAGTCAATAAACTATAGAGAAATTTCTTTATATTTTGATGGAGTCTGGATCTTTCATTCCTATTATACAAGAGAAGTTAGATCTTCAGTAGAGATATGAAAATTATTTAGCCGGACATATTCATGGACGAAGAGGGAGAGAGAATATTAAAGAACTCGAATTAAAAAAAATAACTACCTTAATTGACCGGATGCAAGGCTTGAAGAGTAATTAATGGAAGACTTTTATTCCAAACTTGAGAATATTATACAAGAGAGATGAAGAACTAGAGAGAGAGCCTTCAAGAGAAAAAAAAATGAAAGCCTTCTGCCTTCCCTAAAAAATGAAGGCACCTATATATAGAAAGAAAAGAATCTACGAATAGTAAAATGGGTCCCATATCTGGGTCCCATGCACAATGGATCTACTGTGTAGGAATCTGCCAATAGTACTAAGGGTCCCACATCCGGGTCCCATGTACAATGAATTTACTATGCTGGTATCTGGGAATAGTATATCATACTTTATTCTTTCCTTTTAATTTTTCAAGAAATTCTTCTGTTCTTGCAATGACATCTTCTGACAGAGGTCTATCTGAAGAGATAGGTTGTGAGTCTTTAACATCTTCTTCGTTATATCATCGCTGGTTATATTTTTCATTAAAGTGCCTGATTTGTCATGACTATCAACTGATTTCATCAGATTTTTTCGCACTTCTTCCAAATAGTTTTCTATCATTTCAATTTTGTCGTCGTCATGTACAACGATTTTCCTTGCAATGTGTTTTAGTGAATTTTCCAAGATAATATTTTTTCGAGGGGCTACTGAATATTCTTGAACCTTATTTTGAATAGAGTCCAAGAGTTCCTGTCCATGCAATATTTTTGTTTTGGGATCCTTTCTCATAAATTTGTAGCAAAAATTTTATAAAATACCTTGTATAAACATGGGATTTGTCCTCCTGTGAATCCAAATTCCATAGCCCATTTATGAATCCAAGGAATAGAGAATTCAAGGTAGAAATATATTTGATCAATTTTATACATATTGCAGATATGATCTGCATGATATAATTCGTTTAAGTGAGGAGAGATTTTGGCCCATTCTTTGTATAACGTTAAAAATAGTATGGAAATATCTAAATGGTTGGACCATGATAGGACCTCCATCCTCCATTTTAAAAACCAATTTGGAATTGTTCTACAAAGGTCTTTGCGCATACCTTTATAAATCAAGTATGCTTATGTCTATTATTATTATAATAAAGGACTTTATCAAAGGCCTGAATGTAGTCCCAATAAGTGAAATTTAGTTTGGAACCTTTGAGAAATATTTATTTTTCTATCATAGTGGTAATTCCCCAATCTTCTATGGATATAATCCATTTAATAACAATTTTAGAGAAGTTATAAATGTTATCTTCATATTTATAACTGGAGAAATGCTCACATTCTGCACAGCCTGTGGTAGAGAATGGTTTCATAATAAGTGCAGATTTTGTATGAATCACCCAGAAAATATAAATTATTCTTCAAATATTTATGGAGTATCTTCCACGGTTCATTTTGCCTCTTCGTCCGTGACTATGTCCGGCTACATAATTTTCATATCTTTGCTGAAGATCTAACTTCTCTTGTATAATAGCCATGAAAGATTCAAACTTTATCAAAATATAAAGGAATTTCTCTATAGTTTATTGACTTGGTTCCAAAATGGTGGTACATTCGAAGTTGGTACTAGTTTTGTTGGCTTTGTCTTAGTGACTACGTCTAGAAAGTCGTGAATTTTTAAGCCTGTTAAAATTGAGAAAAAGGGCGTCCTTCTTCACGGTTAGAACTGCTAGACACATGGGCTCAATTCAAGTATGTATTAAGTTCAGATAGGACCTTTGTTTGGGTAAAGCTCCCATACAGTCAATAAGTTATATGAAGTTCTTATATATTTCGATTGTTTTTTTTATATTAACTTGTAGATATGGATGGTTGTACAGATTACCGCCATCCCTGAAAGATCCGGTATTCTGGTATCAGAGTCTAGGAACCTTCATGATTAATATGTAATAGATATGAACTATTCAACATTGATATGAAATTTTTCTACTCATGGAAATGGGAGATGTGAGTACTAAAAGTACTCGACTTGAAGAGGTATATATACCTCAAAATCTTGACTTGTTAAACAAGTGGACTATTCCAAAAGTTGATATAAAAGATATTTATGATTATGGTTGGTTTGATAATGTTTTTTATAAACAAATAATAAATAAAACTGAACAATCTTTAGCATTAAATTCTTCTAAACAAACGATTCATTTATTTAATAAGAGAGACATTGATTTGCATAAGATTCATTATAATTTTATGCTCATTGGATTGGTTCAAATTTCCTTTAAACCTTTAACCCTTAAAGGGTTACCAGAGACATTTTTAGCAGCTCTTAGAGATGCTAGAAATCTGAATTTCAGACAGTCTCTAATGGGATCAGTTGATCCACTTTGGGTTATGGTCCAGTTTATTTCTATACTCAGCCAAATTTACAATTATCTTTGATTGACGCAAATATACTTGATGCATTAACATTAAATGTGAAAACACATGGTTATAATTATGCGCCTGAATGTGAACTTATTTGTCTTTCATATAGAATTTATTACAGATTATTAACTACTTTAAATCCTCGATGTAAGTTATACGATACATCGGATCAGATTATATTAGTCGAGACTAATTTTGCAAGGTCTAAGGTCAACAAGGAGACCTATTAAATGGGATAAAACTGATTTTCCCACTACTTGGACCTTAAATTTGGTTATGTCTCCGAATCAAGTCACTAATGATTTAACTAATAGTGAACTATCGTATGTGACTCAAAATCTGGATGGTAGGATTTGTATTCAATTCGATGAATGGTCTACTGATTATAATAGACATTCATTCTCAATGCCTAAATTATTACTTGTTATGCATGATATTTCTCGTGTAGAACCATAATATGGTCCAGCTAGAAGTCATGCAACTTCTTTGCACATAATTGATTCAACTTCTTCAATATTTGTAGAGAAAGTTAAAGTCAATCCTCGAACAAATATTGTTCAAGATAATGACAATATTTATGATAGAGATATTCCTACTACTTCTTAAATAAACTTTGAACAAAATGATATTTAATGATTCCACGCCAAATTAATTTTTGTCCTGGATCCCAAGCAAGAAATTATATTAAAAAAGAATTTTTTGATAAAAAGTGGAACCAATTTAGAACTTGTTTTTTTTAGACTTGTAGTCCTGGTGAGATGAATAATATGTCTCAAGAATTCTATGAAACATGTGCATTGCAAAATCATATTATGTATTTTGTGCCTTGGTTTATAACCACATATTTGCCATTTTATGTTAAGGTTCTTGAAAGATCATATCAAGATAATAGTGGTAACAATGTTAGAACAGTTTACCCTCCCCAAGATCTTTTTGTATTGCCAAATAATACTGGTATTACCTTTTCTGCATTTCAAATTTCATTTATAATGAAGTGGTTAAGGTAACTGTTGCATAAATTAATAATTTGATTTTCCAAAATAATTATTTGAGCTTATATGTGAAAGTTTTAAGAGAACATATTTCTTCTCTTGATAAAAAGCTCGATGAGTTAACTAATTTGATAAAAAAATGAGTATTAGTCCAAACTCTGCTAATATTGCTTTTTCTTCAGAAAGTAAGATAGAAGATTTGACAACTAAAACTAGTATTCAAAGGCCCCCTGATATTGAAGGATTTCAACTTAAATCGACTTTGCATGATTTAGAATAGCTTCTTGATAAAAAGTTTTCTGGTTTAAATATTAGACCTATTGATTTGTCTAATGCCTTTGCTGATAGCCTAGAATCCACTTCTAATTTGAAAAATCAAACTAAATCAGAGCTTAATAAGACTAAAAGAATGATTAGAAAGCAGCAGAGTAAAAATCCCAGATATGCTAATTTACCCCGCTTGCAAACTTATTACTATCCGCGACCCACTTATCAAGATGTTCTAATAGAGAAAAGGGATTAGAATTTGAATAATACGTCTTATCGCGGAGATGATATTTATGAATGGAACCTTGATGGCTTAACTGAGGGAAAATTAACAATCCTTGTACACCATATTATGATGTATTCAACGGTGTGCAAAGCCAATGATAATAGAGAAAATAAAATAGATAAAGTTATCTGTAAAATGATATTTGCTGGTTTTACTGGCCAACTTTGTGGCTGGTGGAACAATTTTCTTACTCATGAGCAAAGAGAGTCAATTTTTAATGTTGTAGCTATTTCTCTAGGGGTTGATAACCAAGGAAGAGCCCTGGTTGCAAATAGGGAAAATGTTGTTTATACACTCGTTCTTTTAATTTTAGAACATTTTAATGGTAGATTCACCAATTAGTATGAAAACATTTGTACTCTATTGAATGGGATTAGATGTAAGACCCCAGGTGAATTTAGGTGGTATAAGGACACCTTTTTAAGTATGCTCATGGAACTACCCGAAAATAGATATGCATATTGGAAGGCCATGTTTATAGATGAACTTCCTTCATTATTTGCTAAAAGGGTTAGAAAAACTCTTAGAGGCTCCTTTGGTGAAATTTCTTAGGAAAAGTATACCTATGGTCATTTGATAGCATCTTGTAGACAAGAATGGTTAAAACTGTGTAATGAGTTAAAATTGTCTAGACAACTTAAGCTTGATAAACTTTGAGAAAAATCTCAGATAGGAGATTTCTATAACCAGTTTTGTGTACCTGAACCAGCTTTCACTTCTAGGAAAAAATGACATAGATATTCCAAAAGTGAGCAGCCTTATAGAAAAAAGATATCAAGATATAGGTCCAAATAAGAATGTGAAACTAGAAAAGCCTATAGAAAATCTACTAGATTTATCAAAAATAGGTCTAAGTGAGATCTTACTAAGATTAAGTGTTATAGATGTGATAACTTTGGACATATTGCTCCAAATGGTAAGCTTCAAAATCTTAAATCTTTAGGTCTTGCTGATGATATGCATGATCAAGTTTATGGTTTGTTATACACCTCAGGTTTGGAATTTGATTATAATGCTGAAGCTGAATCAGAAAATGATATTGAATTGCCTGATTTATCCGATAGTGATAAAGCTAATGCTTGTTCTGATTGCCAAGGTGATACCTGCACTTGTGATGATGAATTTTATAATTTGTAATCCAAGTTTGAAGATTTAAATGTTCAAACCATTACTTTTGATAATGTGTTAGAACTTTTGAAAGAAGTTTTGGATGTGAAACTACGGGAAAAGATTATTAATTTGTCAACTAGTTCAAAACCCAGTACTTCTAAAACTGCAAATAAACATACATTTACTCCTAAAACTGCTGATAGCAATTCTTTTATGCCTTATTCTATATCAAAGGTTAATAGACGTCTTGCTATGAGTTATGCTCCTGGTAAAGATACTTCTTTTGATGATTAAAAATTGAAGTTGAAAACTTGAAAAAAAATATCTTAAGTAAAATCAAATGATTTGTGATCACAAAATTTTCTAAATTGAGAAAGATATTTCTCCCACACAGATTTAAAAGGAAAAGAAAAAATTTCTGAAGAAAGTGATACGGATGATATTCAAAATTCCCTTGATTTAAAAAATAATTATTTGTTGGGAATGATGCAAATTTTTACTGCTCATAAATAGTATATTAATGTATCCTTTTGATTGATAATCATTTTTTAGTGACTAATATTGCTATGATTGATAGTGGAGAAGATGTTAGCTGCATACAAGAAGAGTTAGTCCCTACAAAATATTTTCATAAAATCACTCATGTAGTTAAATCTGCATCTGGACATGCTCTTGATATAGAGTATAAATTGCAAAACACTCATATTTTTTTGAATAAAATATGCATACTGCATTTCTTCTTTTTGGTAAAAAATCGGCTATACCCTCAAATTATACTTGAAACTCCTTTTATAAATGCTATTTATCCTTATACTCATGTTGATGCAAAAGGATTTACTGTTACTTACAAAAATAAAGACTTATCTTATTCTTTTGTTACAGACCCCGTAACTAGAGATATTAATGCTTTAATTGATATGAAACAAAGACATGTTAATTTTTTATGGCTTGAATTATTTTTCATGAATATTTGTGATACAGTGAAATCTGCTAAAGTACAGGAATAAATTAAGTTAATTTCTGAACAACTGGTTGTTCATATTTGTAATGATCGCCCCAGTACTTTTTAGAATCGCAAAAGGCATATTGTTACTCTTCCTTATGATGATAATTTCTGTGAGGATGATATCCCAACGAAATCATTACCTTGTCAAATAAATGTTGAATTAGTCGAATTCTATAAAAACAGAGATTGATAAAGCCTTCGAAATCTCCTTGGTCATGTACTTCTTTTTATGTTAATAACATAGCAGAAAAGGAAAGTGGTGTTCCTAGGTTGGTGATAAATTATAAACCTTTGATAAACATTTAAAATGGATAAGGTATCCTATTCCATATAAAAAGGATTTATTATCTAGTTTATACGATTCCAATATATTTTTAAAATTTGATTTGAAATCAGAATATTAGGAGGTTCAAATATTTAAAGAGCATACTTGTAGAACCATTATATGGTCCAACTAGAAGTCGTGCAGCTTCTTTGCACACAATTGATTCAGCTTCTACAAGATTTGTAGAGAAAGTCAAATTCAATCCTCGAACAAATATTGTTTAAGATAATTACAATATTTCTGATAGAGATATTCCTACTACTTCTTAAATGAACTTTGACCCGAATGATATTTAATGATTCCACACCAAATCAATTTTAATCATGGATCCCAAGCAAGAAATTATATTAAAAAAGATTTTTTTGATAAAAAATGGAACCAATATAGAACTTGTTTTTTTAAGACTTGTAGTCCTGGTGAGATGAATAATATTTCTCAAATATTCTATGAAACATGTGCTTAGCATAATCATATTATGTATTTTGTGCCTTGGTTTATAACCACATACTTGCCATTGTATGTTAAGGTGCTTGAAAGATCATATCAAGATAATAGCGGTAACATTGTTTGAACTGTTTACCCTCCCCAAGCTCCTTTTATATTGCCAAATAATACTGGTATTACCTTTTCTGCATTTCAAAAATTCATTGATAATGAAGTCGTTAAGGTAACTATTGCAGAAATTAATAATTTGATTTTTCAAAATAATTATTTGAGCTTATATGTGAAAGTTTTAGGAGAAAATATTTCTTCTCTTGATAAAAAAAGCTCGATGAGTTAACTAATTTGATACAAAAAATGAGTATTAGTCCAAACTCTACTGATATTGCTTTTTCTTCATAAAGTGAGATAGAAGATTTGACGACTAAAACCAGTATTCAAAGGCCCCCTGATATTGAAGGATTTCAACTTAAATCGCCTTTGCATGATTTAGAATAGCTTCTTGATAAAAAGCTTTCTGGTTTAAATACTAGACCTATTGATTTGTGTAATGCCTTTGCTGATAGCCTAGAATCCACTTCTGATTTGAAAAACCAGACTAAATCAGAGCTTAATAAGCTTAAAGAAATGATTAGAAAGTAGCTGAGTTAAAATCCTTGATATGCCAATTTACCTCGCATGCAAACTTATTACTATCCGCGACCCACTTCTCAAGATGTTCTAATAGAAGAAAGGGATTGGAATTAGACTAATACGTCTTAAAGCGGAGATTATATTTATGAATGGAACCTTGATGGATTAACTAATACAAAATTAACATTCCTCGTACACCGCATTATGATGTATTCAACGGTGTGCAAAGCCACTGGTAATAGAGAAAATAAAAAAGATAAATTTATCTGTAAAATGATAGTTGCTGATTTTACTGTCCAACTTTGTGGCTGGTGAAACAATTTTTTTACTCATGAGCAAAGAGAGTCAATTTTTAATATTGTAGCTACTGCTCTAGAGGTTGATAACCTAGGAAGATCCCTAGTTGCAAATAGGGAAGATGTTGTTTATACACTTGTTCTTTTAATTTTAGAACATTTTAATAGTAGATTCACCAATTAGTATGAAAACATTCGTACTCTCTTGAATGGGCTTAGATGTAAGACCCTAGGAGAATTTAGGTGGTATAAGGACACATTTTTAAATCTGCTCATGGAATTACCCGAAAATAGATATGCACATTGGAAGGCCAAGTTAATCGACGGACTTCCTCCATTATTTGCTGAAAGGGTTAGAAAAACTCTTAGAGGCTCCTTTGGTGAAATTCCTTAGGAAAAGTATACCTATGGTCATTTGATAGCAACTTGTACACAAGAAGGTTTAAACCTGTGTAATAAGTTAAAATTGTCTAGACAACTTAAGCTTGATAAACTTTGAGAAAAATCTCAGATAAGAGATTTCTATAACTAGTTTGGTATACCTGAACTAGTTTTTACTTCCAAGAAAAAAGGACATAGATATTCCAAAAGTGAGCAGCCTTATACAAAAAAGAGATCTAGATATAGGTCCAAAAAATAACGTGAAACTAGAAAAACCTATAGAAAATCTACTAGATTTACCAAAAATAGGTCTAAGCGAGATCTTGCTAAGATTAAGTGTTACAGATATAGTAACTTTTCGACATATTGCTCCAAATTATAAGCTTCAAAATCTTAAATCTTTAGGTCTTGCTGATGATGTGCATGATCAAGTTTATGGTTTGTTATACACCTCAAGTTCGGAATCTGATTATAATGTTAAATCTGAATCAGAAAATGATATTGAGTTGCCTGATTTATCCGATAGTGATAATGCTAATGTTTGTTCTGATTGCCAAGGTGATACCTGCACTTGTGATGATGCATTTTATAATTTGCAATCCAAGTTTGAAGATTTAAATGTTCAAACCATTACTTCTGATAATGTGTTAGAACTTTTGAAAGAAGTTTTTGATGTGAAACTACGGGAAAAGATTATTAATTTTTCTATTAGTTCAAAACCCAGTACTTCTAAAACTACAAATAAACATACCTTTACTCCTAAAATTGATGATAGCAATTCTTTTATGCCTTATTGTATATCAGAGGTTAATAGACATCTTGCTATGAGTTATGCTTCTAATAAAGATACTTCTTTTGATGATGTAAAAATTAAAGTTGAAAACGTGAAAAAAGCGATTAAATCTCTTAAACAAAATCAAATGATTTGTGATCACAGAATTTTGAAAATTGAGAAAGATATTTCTCCCACATAGATTTCCAAAGGAAAAGAAAAAATTTCTGGAGAAAGTGATACGGATGATATTCAAAATTCCCTTGATTTAAAAAATAATTATTTTTTGGGAATGATGCAAATTGTTACTACTCATAAATGGTATATTAAATGTACCCTTTTAATTGATAATTATTTTTCAGTAACTAATATTGCTATGATTGATAGTGGAGCAGATATTAGCTGCATACAAGAAGGGTTAGTCCCTACAAAATATTTTCATAAAACCACTTATGTAGTTAAATCTGCATCTGAACATGCTCTTGATATAGAGTATAAATTGTCAAATACTCATATTTGCTAGAATAAAATATGCATACCGCATTTCTTCTTTCTGATAAAAAATCATCTATACCCTTCAATTATACTTGGAACTCCGTTTATAAATGCTATTTATCCTTATACTCATATTGATGCAAAAGGATTTACTGCTACTTACAAAAATAAAGGAATATCTTATTCTTTTGTTACAGACCCCGTAACTAGAGATATTAATTCTATAATTGATATGAAGCAAAGACATGTTAGTTTTTTATGGCTTGAATTATTTTTCATGAATATTTGTGATACAGTGAAATCTGCTAAAGTATAGGAAAAAATTAAGTTAATTTTTGAAAAACTGGTTGTTGATATTTGTGCTGATCACCCTAGTTCTTTTTAAAATCGCAAAAGGCATATTGTTACTCTTCTTTATGAAGATAATTTCTGTGAGGATGATATCCCAAAGAAATGATGACCTTGTCTAATGAATGTTGAATTAGCCTAATTCTGCAAAAAAAGAGATTGATCATCTTTTACTAAAGGATTTGATAAAGCCTTCAAAATCTCCTTGGTCATGTACTGCTTTTTATGTTAATAACGCAGAAGAAAAGAAACGTGGTATTTCTAGGTTGGTGATAAATTATAAACCTTTGAATAAATATTTACAATGAATTAGGTAACCTATTCCAAATAAATATGATTTATTGTCTCGTTTATACGACGCCAATATATTTTCAAAATTTGATTTGAAATCGAGATATTGGAAGATTCAAATATTTAAAGAGCATACTTATAGAACTGATTTTAATGTTCCTTTAGGGCAATATGAATGGAATGCCATGTCGTTTGGTTTGAAAAATGCCCCCATCGAAATTTCAGATGATAATGAATGATATATTTAATCCTTATATGGATTTCATAATCATTTATATTAATGACATTCTTGTGTTTTCTAAAATATTTGAATTGCATATCAAGCATCTTGATAATTTTAAAAAAATTATAATACAGAATGGTTTGGTGATATCTAATCCAAAAATAAATTTATTTCAAGCAGATGTTAGATTCTAAGGACATAATATCTGTCAAGGGAAGATTACTGCCATTCAGAGATCCATTGATTTTGCTTCAAAATTTCCTGATGTTATAACTGACAGGACTTAATTGCAAAGATTTTTGGGAAGCCTTAATTATATTTCCCTTTTTTTATGATAATTTATCTCGTGATTTAGCCCTGTTATACGATAGGCTAAAAAGGATTATAAAGGATCACGGATGGATAGTTATACAAATCTTGTTTAACGTATTGAACAGAGTGTTAAAACCTTACCCTGTTTAACTTTAGCTAATCTGCTTGGCAAAAAATCATTGAGACAGATGCCTCTAATATTGGTTATAGTGGAATGTTAAAACAAGTTAATCCCCATAATAAAACTAAAAAATTGATAAGATCTCATTCAGGCAAATGGATTGATAGTTAGTGAAAATATGCTGCGGTAGCTCATGAAATGCTAACCATTGTTAAATGCGTTCTAAAATTTCAGGATGATCTTTATAATTAAATTTTTTTGATAAAAATTAATGCTCAATCTGTGAAGTATATGTTTGATAAAGATTTTAAACATGATGCTTCAAAGTTAATATTTACACGGTGGCAAGCCCAATTAGCCCCTTTTGATTTTGATATTCAGTATAAAAAAAGAATTGATAATTCCCTCCCTGATTTCTTATCTAGGAAATATCTCAGTTAAAATGAATTTCAATACATTGTTTCTTACTGAAAAAACTTTAATTACCATTTTAAAGGTGATTCCATTATACAGGGACATTCAAAATCTCATAATTGATAATGTTATTTATGATATGGTTGAAGAAGAATTTTTTGTCTTTAATTATGAAGAAATTAGAGATATTGACTGGTATCATTTAGAAATATCTGATTGATTGTGCTATTTGTAGTATGGTTAATGACCCTCCATGGAAGATGGCTAGAGAAAAAGGACAGGACAGATCAGGAGGAAGATTAGCCTCCGGTGGAAGGGGAAGATCATCCCCAAACAAATCATAATCTAAGAGATCATCATACGAATCCTCATCTGATTCTCCAGTTAGATTAATGGGAAATAAGAGTTTGATAAACTCCAAGGTATCGCAGAAAGGTGAATCTTCATCATCTACTTCTATCCATCTGGATGATATTCCGAAAGATATTCCATTATACGAACAATTGCAAGCTTATTTTGCAGCTCAAAAGAAAAGTGATACATTTGCTTCAATTGTAAAGGATAATGATGATATCAAACCTTATGAAAGGATTGAAAACAAAGAAATGATATTTCTTATTGAAAACTCTGAAATTCAGAGCCAAAATGAACCATGGAAGATACTCCAGAAATGTTTGATGAATAAATTTTTTGGGTAAGTCATACAAAACCCACACTTATTATGAAACCATTCTCAGTACCACAGATAGTGCAGAATGCGAGCATTTCACCAATTATAAATGTGAAGAGAACGTTTATAGCTTCTCTAAAATTGTTATTAAACGGATTATATCTGTAGAAGATTGGGGAATGACCACTATGACAGAAAAGCAGAAATTACTCAAAGATTTCAAAATATATTTCACTTATTGGGACTACATTTAGGCCTTTGATAAAGTCCATTATTATAATAATGATAGACATAAGCATACTTTGTTTATAAAGTTATGCGCAAAGACCTTTGCAGAACCAATTTCAAATTAATTTTTAAAATGGTGGTCTTATCATGGTCCAACCATTCAGATATTGCCAGACCCATTTTTAAAGTATATAAAGAATGGGCCAAAATCTCTCCTCAGTTAAACGAATTATATCATACAAATTATATTTCCAATCTGGATAAAATTGATCAATATATTTCTTCCATGAATTTTCTATTTCTTGGATTCATAAATAGGCGGAATTCGGATTCACAGGAGATCAAATCCCATGTTTATATAGGGTATTTTATAATAATTTTTGGAACAAATTAATGAGAAAGGATCCCAAAACAAAAATATTGCTTGGACAGGAACTCTTGGACTCTATTCAAAATAAGGTTCAAGAATATTTAGTAGCCCCTTGACAAAATATTATCGAGGATATTTTACTAAAACACATTGCAAGGAGAATCATTGTACATGACAGCAACAAAGTTGAAATGATAGAAAACTATTTGGAAGAAGTCTGAAAAAATCTGATGAAATCAGTTGATAGTCGTGACAAATCAGACACTTCAATGAAAAGTATAACCAGTGATGATATCGCCAAAGAAGATGTTGAAGACTCATAACTTATCCCTTCAGATAAACCTCTGTCAGAAGATGCCATTGTAAAAACGGAGAAATTTCTTAAACAAATTAAAAGGGAAGAATAAAGTATGATATACTATTCCCAGATACCTGCATAGTAAATTCACTGTGCATGGAACCCGGATGTGGGACCCTTAGTACTATTGGCAGATTCCTACACAGTAGATCCATTGTGCATGGGACCCGGATGTGGGACTCATTTTACTATTCGTAGATTCTTTTTCTTTCTATAAATAGGTGCCTTCATTTGTTAGGAAAGGCAAAAGGTTTTCATTTTTTTCTTTTGTCTCTTAAAGGCTCTCTCTCTCTAGTTCTTCATCTCTCTTATATAATATTCTCAAGTTTGGAATAAAAGTCTGCCATTAATTACTATTCAGACGTTGCATCCGTCTAATTAAGGTAGTTATTTCTTCTTTTAATTTGAATTCTTTAATACTCTCTCTTCCTCTTCAGTCGTGACTATGTCCAGCTAAATAATTTTCATATCTATGCTCAAGATCTAACTTCTCTTGTATAATATCCATGAAAGATCCAAACTCTATCAAAATATAATGGAATTTCTCTATGGTTTATTGACTTGGTTCCAAAATGGTGGTACAGTCGAAGTTGGTACTACTTTTGTTGGCTTTGTCTTAGTGACTATGTCTAGAAAGCCATGAATCTTTAAGCCCATTAAATTGAGAAAAAGGGTGTCCTTCTTCACGATTAGAACTGCTAGACACATGGGCTCAACTCAAGTATGTATTAAGTTATGACAGACCCTTTGTTTGGGTAAAACTCTCATACATTCAATAAGCTATATGAATTTCTTATATATTTTGGTAACCATTTTAACTAAATTAAGAAAAACTATCAGGGCTATAAAAGGACCCAAAAAAGTGTTGAGGTCGAAATCAATAGGGCGTCATGCGAAAGATAACAGTTGCAAACCATAGTGATCATAAATCAGATGACAAATAAAATTATTATAAAAACCCTATTATTGATATGATTTTGGTCAATTGGTCTATATATTAAAACCTTATATTAAAAAGCATAAGAACTAATGAGATAGAAAATTTCTCGACAAACAAAAATTTATAAAGGTGAGGTTAGCCAAATATGAAAGATTTTTATATTTTACTTTCAAAAAATTTTTAAGTAATAAGTAAAAATAATTATGATATTAGTTTGACTTTCTTTCTAAGAAAAATAAAACATAAATTTGGTAAGAAAATTAGAAAAAAAAAATTATAAAAAAACGAAGCTTTAAAAAAATCCCGATATGACATATGAAACAATTCAAATATCTTTAGAAAGTGCCAGAGGACAACAAATTTATATTTTTACTATTATAAGGTAAAATAATATGTGATGAAAAGAATTTATCTAAAGTATTCATATTAGACACTTTTAATTTTGAAATATTTTTCTACTCATTCTCACGTAAATTCTTAAATATCTAAGTTAAACTACATAAAATTTGTCAGAAGTTCCAACAAGAATACTTTATTATGTGCTTAGGTGCTCGGTTGAAATAAATTGTATTGACTTCAAAATAAGAGAAAATTTTAAATATTAATATAATATTTTAATAAAAGTTTTTTGTTAAGGAATAAATTAATTTATTAAAGATGTATACATAATCACCTTAAATAGTCTGAATATAGATTTTTTTTTTAATTTTTTTAAATAACCGAATATAGATTCTTACATCACATCCCATCAAAATTATGGTATAATTTAATTAGTTGAATTCAAAATTTTAAACTCTTAAGCAAACCAACTAAATTAAACAAAACATATACTTAGGATACACATTCAAACCACATACATTAACCAATACAATTAATTTCAATATTCACTTGCGAATGTTAAAATCTATTACTACGTTGATAGTGGTTATTTGGTATTTCACTGTTTTCCATTGAAAAAATAATCCTTGGACAAATGGGTTCAACAAAGTGTGAAAAAAGCCATTAAAAGAAGGTAAAAAGTTGGTGAAAGTATCATATCTCAAATATCCTCTCCATGTTTATCCTATAAAATATCAAGAAATCTATCAAGCAACAAAGCATCATACTCCACAAGCTTATGAGTTGTACTAAAACTAACAAAGAAATCTTGAATCATGCATAGTAACAAAGAAGAATTATAAAAGATTCACAATATATTAAATTGATTTAGCCAATTGATCATTATATGATAAAATAATAAATAAATAAATAAATTATTAGAGAGAGAAATTATAATATAATCACAATCTATTAAATTGATTTATTCAACTGACCAATATATGACTGATATACTAAATAAATAAATAAATAATTGAAGAATAATCTCTTCCAAATAAAACGTTCATCTTCCAAATAAAACGTATACTTAGCATACACATTCAAACCACATACATTAACCAATACAGTTAGTTTCAATATTCACTTGCGAATGTTAAAATCTATTACTCCGTTGATAGTGGTTATTTGGTATTTCACTGTTTTCCTTTGAAAAAATAATCCTTGGGCAAATGGGTTCAACAAAGTGCGAAAAAAGCCATTAAAAGAAGGTAAGAAGTTGGTGAAAGTACCATATCTCAAAAGTTCTCTCCATTTTTATCCTATAAAATATCAAGAAATCTATCAAGCAACAAAGCATCATACTCCACAAGCTTATGAGTTGTACTAAAACTAACAAAGAAATCTTGAATCATGCATAATAACAAAGAAAAATTATAAAAGATTCACAATACATTAAATTGATTCAGCCAATTGATCATTATATGACAAAAAAAAAACTATTGGAGAGAGAAATTATAATAGATTCACAATATATTAAATTGATTTAGTCAATTGACCAATATATGACTGATATACTAAATAAATAAATAATTAAAGAATAATCTCTTCCAACTAAAACTTCATCTTCCATAAATTGTTACCAATATTAAAATAACTCCAATTTCAAATAAACCAAAATTCATGTACTTGTTTACCTATAGTACGAATGAGTCCTAATATAACCCAAATAAAAAATTAGTTTAATAAAGAAAATTGTAATGACTACTAAATCTAAACCTACCTAACCTAAATCAAATATTTTTTCCAACAACAATTATGGCATATATATAGACAAATAAAACTCCTAACTATGGCATACTATATTTCTTCCATAAGTTGAAATTATAACTCCTAATTAATATATAATACTATCAACTAAAAATATTAAGAAAAAAAGTGAAAAGAAGATTTTGTCTTAAGCAGAGATTTTTAGTGAAGGACAAAAAGTTCAAACAACATTTTTAAGGTTCTTCACACTTTTAATATATTATAGATTATAGATTAGTTATATGGCTATGTACTAACTTTAATAAATTGCCAAAGGCTTTATGACAACAAAATGTTTAAACTTTTGAGTATAAAGCTTCTCATTAGATGGTGTAGTGCATTTTCTACAGATAATTTATGTGAATTTGCCACATTTTTAGAGGTTTTCTAGATTATCTAGATGTGGTAAATTTTCTATAGATAAATTCTCATGTTCTCTTTTTACGAGTTTGCATCATAAGCATGAAGAGGAACGTAATTAGTTATGTTTGTTTTTTAAGAGGTGTGAAGAGAAATGAATAGGTATTTTTTTGAAAAGACATTAAGAGAAAGGATACAATTGACTAGGCACTTTCACTTTGGATGGTTATGACCTTTCTAATGGGTTGTGACTTTTTCAAAGAGTTGCATATTTTTCGAAGAGTTACACCTTTATGAAGAGGTGCACATTTCTGAACCATTGCTTCTCTTCATAAAACAACACCTTGATGGATATACCTAATTTTTTCCTCATGTACAAACACTAAATTTTTGAAATGAAATACTTTTTTTTATTGAAAAACTCTAGCGTGATCAATTACCGTTTAGTTCGTTCGTAATTTGACAGAGTTTGAGGTACCGCTATTCTGTCTAAGTGATTCATTTTATCCTGAAAGGATATAGTCCATAACTTTGGTTACTTGAAGACAACAATTTTTTTAAGGACACACCATGAATTTATGGACTTGAATCTTCTAATCTTCATCTTTTTCTAAATGTTTGGTTCTTCTATTTTCCAGAAAATAGTTTGAACTTCATTTTTTATTGCTCATAAGTTGGTTTGAACTTAATGTTGAAGTTTAAAGTTGTGACTATAGAGTTACAAGTTCATTTGATTGTTCATAAGTTAGTTTGAACATGTGTTTGAAGTTCTTATCGTAAAATACAGATTTTACTAAATTTAAAAAACAACAATCTTAAGAAAATTAGAAAAATATTTATTTTTGGTGCTTGTTTGGTGAAAACATCACTATTTATAAATTAAGTACTTGGTTAATCAATATTGGGGCTGATTTTGTGG
Source organism: Capsicum pubescens (assembly GCA_030864215.1). Taxonomy (NCBI): domain Eukaryota; kingdom Viridiplantae; phylum Streptophyta; class Magnoliopsida; order Solanales; family Solanaceae; genus Capsicum; species Capsicum pubescens. The sequence goes on along the minus strand of CM061542.1, from coordinate 224,095,542 downwards.
AGACTAAATTTTTTTGAATTCTACTCCCTCTGTTAGAATAATATAAAAACTTCACTGAAGTTGGATTGGGAATTCGGTTTGAAGAATATAAAAATTTTAATGATTCGTTATACTCATTGTATTGGGTTCTCGAGATTAAAATCTATGACTTTCTACTCTATTTGAATTTGATTCTGATTTGAAGAACATAGAAACTTCGTTAGGTTTTAAAGATTATTTAGTTGACGATTTGAAGACATAAAAAATTCACTGTTGATTAGAAATAAGTTGTTTTAAGATTAACTCTTTATTGTTAGTATTCTAAAATACTAGAGTATTTGTCAAAAACTGATAGAAAATGATGAATGAAACTGAACAACAAATTGATTCGACTATGAATGATTTTATCCCAACGACAATCAATGTTGAATCATTAAGTTGTTCAGATGTTGCTCTAGAAATGGCAACGACAGAGAAACCAAAAAGATATTCTTGTGTGAACTTCACAGAATGGCGAAAAATGATGTGCTTAGGTTGACCAAACATGAAATACAAATGTTCACAAATAGATATCCTCATATTCCAGTAAAAATAAAAATTTTAAAACCAATTGTCTAGTATCAAAAATCTTGTGATTCATCTCAAGACAAAAGAGGATAATGATTTGAATTAGAAATCAGCAATGATAGTTGCAAATCATGTTAAGGATGATGCTCCAAGTAATAAGAAGAGGAAAAAGTCTTCTGGACAATAGAAAAAGCAGAATAAAAAATGTTCAAAGGCGAGTGCTACAATGATAGTGAAGTTGGCCACAAAGCTCTAAATTGTCAAATTATGAAGAATATCAAGAAACAAAATCAGATAAACATGGTGAAAGCAATTAAAAATATTAAAAGCATATGTGTTATGATCACTTAATGAAATCTAGTTGAAAATTCAAATGGATGGTGGTTTGATTCGGGAGCCACTCGATTTGTATGTGAGTACAAAAAAGCTTTTGCTACTTATGATACCATTAGTCCCAAAGAAGTCATCTTCATGGAAAATGCTGCAACATCTAAAGTTAGAGAAAGTTAAAAGATATTCCTAAAAATAACTTCTGATAAGGCGTTTTTACTCTTAAAAAATGTTCTCTATGTTCCTACTATTAGGAAGAACTTAGTATCAACAACACTTCTCGTTAAAAATGGATTTAAGAGTTTGTTTTAGAAAAAGTTAAAATAAGCAAGAATGAAATGTATGTAGGAAAAGGTTACCTCAATAAGGGCATTTTCAAACTTGATGTAATGGTTGTTGAAATAAATAAAGTTTAGGCTTTTTCTTACTTGCTTGGGTCAAATGATTTGTGGTATAGTCGATTAGGACATGTCAATTATAAAATCTTTCAAAAAGTGATTAGTTAGAAAGTGTTGCCTAACTTTGATTACAATAAATCTAAGTGTAAAACATGTGTTGAATCAACGTATCTAAGCATCTGTATAAATTTGCAGAAAGGAATTTTAGACTTAATGTACACAAGCATTTATATTATGAAGTCAACACCATCTCGTGGTGGGAAAATGTATTTCATAACTTTTACTGAATTTACACAACATATTGCTATATTTATTTTCTAAATAGTAAGAATAAAGCAATAGAAACATTTAGGCAATATAAAACTGAAGTTGAAAATCAATTGGATAAAAGGATCAAATTGATAAGAAGTGATAGGGGTGGAGAGTATGAATCTCCATTTTCAAAGATATGTTTAAAAAGAGAAATTTTTGTCAAACTACTACCCCACATTCACCTTAATCAAATGGGTTTGCAGGAAAGAATCAAACGTTTAAGAAAATGATGAATGTCTTACATATAAGTTCAGGTTTACCACAAAATTTATGGCAAAAAGATATCCTTATGGATAATCAAATACTCAATTGAGTGTCCCATAGTAATCCACAATATATTCCATATGAGAAATAAAAAGTAATAAAATTCAACTTGAAATATTTCAAAGTGTAGGAGTGTCTAGCCAAAGTTCAAGTTCCTATACCCAAAAGGGTATGGGCCAAAACTGTTGATTGTATTTTTATTGGATATGCTATAAATAGTAAAGCATGTCAATTTTTAGTTCATAAATATGAACATTCAAATATTCATGATAATATGGTAACTAAATCAAATAATGCTGAGCTCTTTTAACATATTTATCCTATAAGACTAGATATGAGTTGTCTAGTGATGGATTTAAATGATATAGGGATGAACCAACAGAGAATGTATTTAATGAAGAGAATTCAAGGTGTTGTAAGAGACAAAGGGCGTTGAATTCCTTTGAATCGGATTTTATAATTTTCTTCTTGAAAATAAGCCTCGAATATTTAAAGAAGAGAATTGTTTGCGGACTCATCCTTATGAAAAAAAGCAGTCAATAGTCAGATTGATTCAATCTTGAGCAACCATTTATGGGAGTTGGTTGATCTTCTCCAAAAAATAAACCTTTAGGTTATAAATGAATATTCAAAGGAAAAATGAAAGATGATGGTACTATTGACAAATATAAGGCAATAATTATTGTGAAAGGCTTTAGAAAAAAAAGTCTTTATTATTTTGATACATACTCGCCAGTAACAAGGATAACGTTCATTCAGATGTTAGTTGTATTATATACGGTATATTGTCTTGAAATCCATCAAATAAATATGAAAATAGTTTTTTAAATAGAGAATTGGAAGAAGAAATTTACATGGAATAACTTAAGTATTTTGTCGTTCCTGGTAAGGAGAAAAAAGTGTGCAAACTTGTCAAGTCACTATATGGACTAAAACAAGCACTCAAATAGTGGCATGCTAAATTTGATCAAACCATATTGGAAAATAAATTTAAGATAAATGAGTGTGATAAATGTGTATACATTAAAGACACTCTAAATCACAAAGTCATTGTTTGATTGTATGTGGATAACATGTTAATTATCAGTAAAGACATTTCTGGCATAACTGCTACGAAATAAATACTTCAGAGCAAGTTTGATATAAAAGACCTTGGAGTTGCTGATGTGATCATAGGGATAAGAATTCATAGAAATCCATAAGAATTGGAACTGTCACAGTCTCAACATATTAAAAAGGTACTTGACAAGTTCAAGTAGTTGGATTTCAACATTTCTAAGACTCCATTAGACGTGAGATTTGCACTTCAAGAGAGTGAAGGTGAAAGTGACACACAATTGGACTGCACAAGAGTGTTGGGAAGTTTGATGTATATCATGAATTATACGCAATAAGACATAGCATGTGCTATTAGTAAATTAAGTTGACATAAGAATAATCCCAATCAAACTCATTAGATGGCAATAAAAATAATTTTGGGGTATTTAAAATATACTCAAGACTATGCTTTGCATTATAATAAATATCGTACGATAATTGAAGGATATAGTGATGCAAATTAGATCATTGTATCAAATAAAGTAAATTTCACAAATGAATATGTATTTACTCTAGGCAGAGGAGAAATTTCTTGGAAATCATCCAAACAAATATGTATTGCCCACTCTATAATGGAATCTAAATTTATCTCATTGGATAAAGCCAGTGAAGAAGCTGAATTATAATACCCCAAACTTTCTTTAAGTCAAATCTAGTCTCCAGTAGAGTTAGTGATGAATTTCTAAATGATTAATATTTAAATAAGATAGAATTTCCCTAATTTTGACTTTTTATCATGTGAAAAATTGAATTAGCTTTCCAACGATACCAATTTCATCCAAATTTGGTATCGGAGTAAAAAGTCATGGACGTTTTACAGATAACTGTCGAAACTGCCCAGAAGTGACGGTCAGGCCAACGGACCGTCGAGCTAGCAACAGACCGTCTCCCAAGCCATTGTGACTAAGGCAGTAAACCCAACTTCTGGTCAAGTACGAAGGTCAGGACCGACAAACCATCGAGCTAGCGACGGACCGTCACCCAAACCATCGCAGACGAGGTAGAAAGTTCAGGTTCTGGCCAAGTACGATGGGATGGACTGAAGGACCATCGAGCCAGCGATGGACCATCACCCAAACCATCGCCACTTCTGATCAGTGATTTTAAGACATTTTTAAAAGGATATTTGGGTTTTTTTCCACCTGTTTTAACCCCTCCAGACCAGAGCTCATAACTTTATTATTCATCTATAACACCAAATTAGGGTTTCTCTGAAAAATCCATTCCCAAGAACAAGAAACCCTAGGTGTTTAATCCTTAGTTAAGAATTCAAGATTTCCTCCACCAATCTTTAAGGAATTATCCACCCAGATATGTAAAGTGTTGATTCATGGGTTTCTTTCACCCATGAAGCTCAAGAATACCATTTTAAACTCATGAATTGTGATTTACATGTGGTGGGTTAATTTTAATTATGTTTATGTGGTTGTATGAATTCCAAGTTGGAGTCTTTATGTAGTTTTTGTGAAATTATACTAGTATGTGGGTTGAAAACATTTAAATTGAGTTGATTAAAGTAACCATGATGTATGAACTAGTGTATATGCCTAAGACTAAGGTTATGTATGCAATGTGTTTGATAAAATGCCTAAGACAACAAGAATCATGCTTTAGGACTCAATTATGATCAAATTAATGAACCTATGCTTTACCCTTATGTTCAAAATGACTTCCATGTTATTGTTATTCATTGAAATTGTTTGACGGATTGTTCATGAGATTAGCCCTATGAAATTATGACATGTTTATATGCATTCCTATTCATATACCAAACCATGATAATCAAGTGCCTCATGAAATTCCCTAATGATTATATTATGGATTGTTGATTATGGTCGTGAGTCCAGGAAATGTCATGTTTTGTCAGTTTTATGCTATCGAGTCCTGGGGGTATTTAATACCCGATAATTTAGTTGTGTTCCTAGATCCAGTGTCAGTTTCATGATAATATCAATCACGACATGATCAGTAGTATTCTCAGTCAGTTTCAGAACTCAGTAGAATTCAGTCAGTCACATGACTCAAGAAAACTCAGTAATCTCATGAATTCAGTCAGTTAACATAATTTAGTAACATTCCATCAGTCCACGGAACTCAATGAACTCAGTCCAGTTCATCTCAGTATAATCAGTTCAGTGTCTATTTAGTTGGGAGTAGGATTCAGCATCGAGCAAACCCAAGGACGAGGTCACACACATACAGTAGAGGGTGTGACCCTTAGAAGAAATCCTTATATTCCAGAACTATGTAGACAACATAGGTTGAGATGGAAACACAGTCATTTGAGGGTTGATGAGGTGGATCAATATTGTCAGATGAGGGTCTCACCATTCTCCTTTAGGGACACTACCAGATGAGGGTCACTCACAACTTGTCTTTACCAGTGGCATGGTATTGACACCCTTTCAATTGGGGTTACAGATTAGACACCAACTCAGCTATAATATCTTATTAGGGGCATACCGGTTAGATGACTATCTTTTACAGTCTCACTATTAGTAATAGAATCAGATAGTTCTACAGTTTTAGGATTGTCAGATACAGTCACTCAGCTCAATACGGAACTCAGCTAGTTCCATCAGAAATAGAACTTTTAGACATAGTTATTCAGATAATAGCATAACAGTTATATGAAACTTATGTTATCAGTATTCAGATTCATTGATGTCATGATCTCAGTTACAGTTCACATATCCATGCATGTATTCTCACACTCATGTTATTTAGTCAGTTAGTATTGGTCATGCATATAAACCCCTTGTATTCAGTATACCTCACTTCCATACCCGTACATTCAATCGTACTGATGTATTTGTGTTATGGTGTTTTATACCATAGGTTCAGAAGCACGAACTCTGGCGCATCCTTAGTATATCAGACGTTCAGCAACCAGACTAGCAGTGAGTCCTTATCATTCGAGGATAGCATGATTATTTTATTACTTTATTATTTCAGTAGTCCGGAGTTAGTTGGGGACATGTCCCATTAACTCCACAGTTTTTAGACAGTTTAGAGTCTTTAAGACTAGCATGTTCAGACAGTTATTTCAGTTTTGGTATGGTGATACCGTATTATTCAGATGCTATATATTATCAGATATTTGAACCTTATGGACTTTCAGTCTTTTATTCCGTATTTATATAGTATGTTATGTAGTGCTCAGTACAGATATCAGTCATGGGTTATCTTGTGGTCCTTCGGGGTCATGAGTATCATGTGGCATTCCAAGTACCAGATTCGGGGAGTTACATGAATGTCTCCAAAATTCCTTAAAAGATATTCCCCATTGGTCCAAACCTTTGAATAACACCCTTCAAATTTTGAGCTTTTTATTTCTGGCCCTCCCATGTTTGAAATATTAATTTTTTGACTTAAATTATGTTTAGGCATGTGAATGGGGTGTCCCGAGTGAGTTTCAAAATTTTCAGATGGGGTTCGGGGTAATTTTGGACCACGGAGGAACTAATCCTTTGTGATACCTCTGTGTCACGGAGGCTACCCTTCGGGATAGCCAGTTTACATGAAGGATAATCTCTGTATTTAGTAGCATGGCACGGAGGTTAGATTTTATGATAAGGTCTTTGCCACATCTCTTTATAAAATTTGTGCAGTTTTTGCTTAGTTTACTTGGGATAAGGGGTATTGGGGTCTTTTCACCTATGTACGACCCTTAAGAATAATATATACTATTCCTTTCAGTTATAAGAGATAAAAAATCACCAATTCCAATCTCAAACTCAAAACCCCAAGAGAGCCTAAGGATTTTATCGTACGTTCATTTTTGGGTTTCAAGTTCTTCTTTCAAATTCTCGTATGTATAAGGAATGTACCTCTTTCCCTATACTTGTATTTTCTTAATGGCAAGAAAATTAGTTTATTATTGATGTTGGGTTTTGAACTATAGGTTGAGGGTTTTGGTTAAAATTTGTTTAAATATTTTTCCATGATTTTTATTGATTCATTATGCATGAATTGTTGGTTTGTACACTCATTGGGTACATGGGAATGGTGAATGAATTTAGGGGTACAATGGATTCCCCAAATAATTGGTTTTGATATGTAAATTGACAATAACCTCCATACACTTGCATAATTGGTTTTGGAATATGAAGTATCATTTGGTTTGGCTATTCTCTTTGAAACTAATGCATTGCATAAATGGAGTCTGGGGTACAAGGCTTCCCTAAGGAAATGGCTTAGTGACATTTGCTTGCAAGCTATAGTAGGTATGACGATACCACTTAATGACGCCCTAATAATTGACTATTGGAATTGGTGGATGGCTTATGTGTGGTAAATGTTTTAACTTGGGCTTAATGGGGGTTGTATTAGTTGGCCTTGAAGGTGTGAGTCTAAAGGACTGATACTGGAAACTTATGTTTACCGATGTGAGGTATGGTCTTAATGACCATATGCATGGGTCACACTTGATATATACATTTTTGGATGGATAGTTTCCTTGATGGATTTGGATTTTCCTATGTTTCTTTCCCTAATTCACGTGGATAACACGCAGTAGGGCTCTTTCAAAAGGGGGAGCTGAACTCATATAGCCTGTGGGTTCAATTTTAAGACGGTCAAGCTACAGAATCTAGGTTAAGGTTTTAAAATTCATGCTAAGCCATATTCCTTTTCCCGACATATGATATATATATGTGTGCATGTATTTTATATGACGTTGTGCACTTGTTTTAATGGTTTCCGCATTATGGATCATGGCATTATTTTATCCTTTATCCCTGAATTATATGTTAGCGCTCTAACTGATAACCATCTTCAAATATTGTATTCCCACACGATTGATACACCCAAATTACAATTTCTTATGAAAGTGTAAGCAGTCGTTGTCAAATATAGAACCTAACGAAGTTTGGGGTCGAATCCCACAGGGAATACTCGTGCAGCTAAGTAAGTTGATTCTTAATGGAATGTTGATCTAAGGTTTTGAGATAAAGAGGGTTTTAATGTGTTAGTATTATTCTTTCACTCTTATATCACACCGAGGTCCAGCTATTGAGAGTTAATGCAAATATAACTTCAATAAGAATAAGTTAACTAGAGTTATGCTCACCAAGATGATCAAATAGTTAGGGTTGTGAATTTGCGTTCGATTTCTAACTTATAATTTCAATTGCAAGAAGTACGGAATTCTAAGAATTACCCACTTGTTTCTCAATCTAATGGGTATTTCACCCTTTAATTCTTTCGAACTTAAAGGATTCATGTATTATTCAATAGAATTCTCATGAGAGTTGATCCCGTTAGGGCATTAACCTTTAACCAAAAGGGTAAATCTATGGATTTCATGTGAATCATATTTTTTCCCAACATCCACTTTCTTGTTCAGACAAGTGGTGTTCGTGGGCTCACTTCTCAAGTTTGCAATCAAGAGATGTCGTTATAATGAAAAGAGATTCATGCAATTTAGATAGGTGTTAGAAATAAGATGAATTCACAACCCCAAACGGCTCTCTACATCAAGGCTCCCATAACCTTAGTTATGGGAGCTTAGACACTCATCTCTTTATCATAAATCAAAGACATATTGATATTCATAAATAACTTCAAGAGAGTACTTACAAAAGTTACAATATTGTTCTTCTCGATATTCAATGGAGAAATATAAAAATGAGAGTCAAATCTCCAGATCTAGCTTTAAAATCTCAAAAAAGAATGTTACAATGCTCTCAATAGAGGAGAAAGTATGATACTACTTCCAAAAGTCCCGAAATAAAATCTAATACTTAGTATTTGTATGATTCCAGGATTGGGGTTTTAATATTTAAACTCAGAATTGCCGCATCATGCTCGACGGGTCGGGCGATGGTTCATCAGGAGATGGTTCATCACTTAAGCTCCCGCGATACCACATTCTATTTCTTGGCGAGAGTTTAGGCCAACGGTTCATCACAGGGTCGACGGACCATCACTTGGACTATCGCGGTTAGTCCAGTGGCACTGCCTTCTGCTTTGGGAGATAGTCTAGGCCGACGATTCATCGTAAGGTTGATGGTCTGTCGCCTAAGCCGTTGTTTGTCATTTTTCTTCAGCAATAATCCTATTTTGTCCAGATATTCCAAGTTATTCTTCATGCTCAGTCTTTGTCCTGAAAACAGTAAAGTCCGATGTTAAATACAACAGTAGTTACTTGAAAACACACAATTATCCTAAGAAAAAGGCCTAAAATGTTTCGTCAAAAGCAGGAACATCAACATCCTCAACTTAAGGCAATTGCTTTTCCTCAAGAAACTCAACACCAAGATAAATACATGGAAAACATCATGACGGGTATTTCACAGTCAACTAACACTATTATATAATTATTGAACTGCCCATTCGGCTATGTGATCTCAACATAAATAGATCTACTATTGGAATTTACTACTAATTGGCATATTCACAGCCATAGATACAAAACCACAAAGAAATAAATAGACCAGGTATAACTCAATATGCCCTCACAGTCAAAGAAGTCCACCTCACATTTTACAATCAAATCGTGATGAGACTAAGGCTCTCACTCTCAGAAAAGAAGTTACTAACATAGTGCACACCCATAAGCTTGCTCTTATCATCTAATGTTCTCTCAAGATTGACTTTCCAAGATCAAGCAGGACTTTCTAAGGGTTGTAATGAGGTTTTCAGCTCGGTGAAGGCTGATCATTTGGACAAGTGACTTAAAGAAACTTCACTCTCTTTACCCTTGTTGGTAGCTACTCACCAAGATTATAGATCTTTTCGCTTATTCATAACCTTTACTATCCATCCGTACCCTTGCCATAACTCCCCCTTCTTTTTTTTGAAAAAACAGTAGTATCAGACACCCTCAACTTAAGTTGATACAGTCAATTGAGGTGCACAATATCTACTTAGACATCTAACTAGACCAGGGTCGGATGCTACTTCTTAAACAAACTTCAGCTCGCCCTCCTAGGCTGCTAACAATCCAACAGTAGCCATCCTTAACTTAGGAGATTTGCCTAAGTTGAAGTGCACAATGTCCAAACTTGGACTAGGGCCAAAGCTAAGTATTAACACTTTCTAGAGAGTGATTCAAACTTATTTGGACAGAACAAACACTAATACGGCTCAACTAGGTTTACAAAAGAACAAAATGTTTTTGGTAGGTCATTATTTTGGCTAAGTGGACTAAAAAAAAAGAGGCCTACTATCCTATCTTATTGGGTCGCACACTCGACAACATCCAATGAACCGGGCAAGTTCTAGGTGTAACACTTATTCAAGAACTGAACTGCACAAATACTCACACACACATGACTGAGTTAATTCCTATCCTACTAACTCTTGGGAATCATATCACATTGCTATGCTTTACCTTACTAGATATTCTAATTCCAATTTTAGAGTCACAAATGGTTGCACAACACTTTACCACATGGTAAGAAGAAATAATTATACAAAAATTCAAAATAATTTTCCAATACTCTGACACAATCACTTATCATCCATATATACAAAATGATTCCAACAGAACATAAAATTACTTATATAAATAACCACTTCACAATATTTACAACACATCACATAAAAATAAAATACAAACTAAACATGCTGGCTCTCCTAGATAAATATGAGGGAAAAGAACATCAGCAACAAAAAATTCCCATGGTACAAGTATCACCCCCCTAAAAATAATGCAATGTCCTCAATGTATGCAAAGTAAGAACAAGGGAGGAAAATACTTGTAAAACCTCTCAATCAGATGAGGCATTAGTCAAATGGTCCAAGGCTACTTTGGCCTCGTCTTCAGCAACATTGACCCCTATGGTGGTAGGGGTCCTCACATCAACATCCTCCGGAATTGAAGGGATCTCACGATGAATAGGGTCAGAAATTAGCCTCTGAGCTAGGGCCAAACTGGTGGAAACACCAACACCTTCATCATGCAGTCTCTCCCTCTGCTTCTCCTCTGATCTCATTGATCTCTTAAGTGCTTTCTGCACATCATATTCCTCTCTCTCTTCGGGCATCAAGGATGCAAGTTTCTTTTTCTTGGTTGCTTTCTTTGTGGCTTTCTCTATTTTTTCATCTGTCTCTGCTGCTTTCTTACCCTTGTCTTTTATCGGTCTGTCTATTAGGTCAGCAAAACCTTTGTCCTCATCACCTGCAAGCTGGGCTGGATCAAACATTTACTATTGCGGCTTCCATTTTAGTTTTTCTTTATCTACCTGAGCCTTTCTAAACTCCACCATAAATTTAGTGAAATCTGGAATAGACATGGCATCATCTTCTTATTGATTTGATCCTCCATATCATCCATTCTTAGCTGAATGTTCCCGAAGGAATGTACTTCTACCTCTATAATTCTTTCAACAAAGGGTTTAAAATATGCCCCCCATATAGCTAACTATTTTTCAAACCTTTTCTGGGCTCAGACCGCCTTCACAAAGATCTCCTGGTTCAGTCTATATTCAGAATATTAGGGAGGGACTGATGCAAAATCTGTAGTCCCACCTATAGGCATCAGAGATAAATCTGCAGTTATAGTAGGAGGCACATACGTAGCAAGAGGTAATGGCATACCTGAAGGAACCTCTGATGACTCAGGAATTGGTTCCGACTAAGTCTAATGAGCTGGAGTTCTATTGACTCTCATATCAAACCTTGCGGCATCCCTTGTCTTCTCAATATCTTACTTGTGCATTGCCCGAACCTCATTATCAATTCCACTGATTAAAGAGATATTTGTCTGTTTGCATAAATTGGTGATAAGACATGGGAATTGCAGTGCAGTATTGGTTCTGTGAGCATGGGTAAATAATTCATCAGAAATAATATGGCCAAAATCCACCATCAATCCTTTAATCAATGAAACAACAATCATAGCTGTATTGATTTCTAAGAGGTCATCACCGTCTATTGGTATTAGACTCAGTCTCACAATTGCCCACCAAAACTTGTCCCTAAAGCTTAAGGATGACTTACATATCCTTTCATGGGGGTTGTGAAACCAAGCAGGCTCACCTTCTTCTATTAATATTCTGGCCAGCCAAGGCCTTTGGTTGCTCGCTATGAACAATCGGTGCCCCAAATCTGGTATTACACCCGGTATCTAATATTCAGTCCTGAATAAGAACCTATTCAACGTATGCTCTGAGATATCTATGTTGACCCCCGCACAGGTACTGTGGCTAGATTGTTCAAGTCGCTAACTAATGCACCTGGTGGATAGTCCTTCTTTATCAATGCTAAGTAGTTGGCAAAAAACTCACGAACAAGATTTGGTTGATAGGTTCCGAGTTGTCGACTCATCCATGCCAACTCATATTCATTGAATCACCACTCAAGTTTTAGATACTCGTACAGAGTTGTAGTCATAATATGATATTCTTTAAAAATAGGCCTCTTGACTTTCAACCTGTTAGTTTTCTCGAGCCCTTTGTAGAAGTGTTTCCGGGCGCCTTCAACCTGCCACCTGATAACCTCCTGCAGTTGCGGATCCTTGCGCCGAACCAAGTTTGGGTCCTCTTATTCTTAAACCTATACTTGGATGGGATTAGATGTTTCAACCCCTTACTCACCCGGGCTTGAGGTTGAGCTATTGCTGCTGTTGTCACCCTCCTCTTCAGATTATGAGGATGAAGAAACCACCTGGTGTCTTTGTCGGGTATTATAAGCTGGTGCATCCAAACCCTGTAATGGTTCTGGCCTGGCCCTTTGTCCTCTACCCCTGCCTCTGGTTAGTGATGGTTTATTTTCCATATCACCTGTAAGCGAGACATTTATCAGTTTACAAACTCAAACCAGAAGATAGAAAAGTTTTCGACCAGCGATGGGTAGGGCGATGGTCCGTCGGGTCTGCAATGATCCGTCGACCCCAACCGTTGGGTCAATTCCAGTAACTTTAAGTATGGGCACTCTGTGAAGGCTTCAGGAGATAGGTCATCGAGTGTCCGATGGTCCGTCGCATAAGTCGTCTCCTGCAATTTTAAAATTCAAACCTTTTTTTGGCATTTTGTCGAACACCATGCGTACACTTCATTTAAACATGATTTTCATGGAATTTTGATCAATAATACATCACTACTTTTGCCATTTTTGGTCCATGGGCTACTCATACTTCACCCAGGACAGTGTTTGTTAAGTTTCTACTTAGGTCGGACCCACATAGAATCAATCAAGAGAAAAGAGAATATTTCAACATTAAAGCCTTCACATACTTTCTTTGTTCTTAATGTTGAATAAAATTGAGAGTGATGAAGAGATCATACCTTTGGAATGTATTACATGGTTACTACTTTGACTTGCGCAATAAACACAGAACAATAAATAGACCTTTGTTTTTGTGAGAGATTTGTTTAGCTTGTGATGGAAAAATAAGAAGAAGAGAATGGAGTTTAAATAGATGGGGAAGGGAAGATGAGAAGTTTTTGAAGAGAATGAAAAGACTCAGATACATTGAATGCATGGAAACTAAATAGTCTCAGGCATTTGAATAGTTGGAATGTTACTTAACCACTTTAAATTATCTATTTAAAACCATTTGGGTCGGATAAGAATAAAATGGTCAGCAATTTAAAGTTATCCGACCCAACCCACTCAGCTAGGGTTAAGTGTGACAGTTCATGTGATGGGCCATTGCTGATGCAACGGTGCGTCGGGTGACCCGTCGCCCTTTCCAGTGAACTCATTTTATGGCTTGTGTGCGACGATTGGAATGATGATCCACCGTGCTTGCGATGATCCATCGGTCAACCCGTCGCAACTTTCCAGTAACCTGATTTCTTGCATTTGCTGCAACGGTTCCCTATAACAGTCCATCGAGGCTATGACGGTATACGGTTAATCCGTCGGTAACCTTCAACTTTTTCAGCTTCTGGTTTCCTGCACTGTCATACCTGCATACTTACACAAACCCTTCATCTTGCACAAAACAACCAAATAACTTAAACTAATTCTTTACAACAACACAATGTGGGTTGCCTCCCACTAGCACCTAATTTATCATTGCAGAATGACTCAGTTATCTCGATTACTCTAACTTTATCGAGATAGATGGTAGCAGTACTTTAGATCGAGTCCATTGGACTGATATATAGTTTCACACGTTGCCTATTAACCTTGAAGATATTTTCATCTTCATTTTCAAGTTCCACTACTCTAGATGAGTAGACTTAGCTTACTTTAAATAGGAAAGACCATTTGGATTTGAGCTTACCTGGAAAAAGCTTGAGTCTTGAGTTGAAGAGGAGCACTAAGTCACCTTTCTGAAAATCCTGCTTTTCAATTCTACAGTCATGGTATTTCATTATTCTTTGTTTGTATAGATCAGCTCTTTCATAAGCTCCGAGATGGAACTCATCCATCTTATTCAGTTGCTTGAGTCTTATATCTGCTGCCTCATTCAAATTCAAATTAATCCGCTTCAGTGCCCACAACGCTTTATGCTCCATCTCAATTGGAAAATGACATGCCTTGCCGTAAACCAATTGGTAGGGCAACATGCCAATAGGTGTCTTGAAAGTTGTTTGATATGCCCATAAGGCATCGTCCAGCTTCCTAGACCAATATTTCTTGCTAGCATTTTCAGTCTTGGCAAAGATAGCTTTGATTTCCCAATTAGAGATTTCCACCTGCCCACTGGTCTATGGGTGGTATGGGGTAGCCACCTTATGTTCTTGACTCAATATTTTACCAAGGTGAATCTGAACATGTTGTTGCAAAAGTGTGATCCTCCATCGCTTATGATGATATGTGGTACCCCAAAGCGAGAGAAGATATTTCTCTTTAAGAATGCAACAACCCAGTTTCCTTCATTATCCACCAGAGCCACTGCCTCGACCCATTTTGACACTTAGTTAACAATATTTAATATATACATCATCCCAAATGAGCTCATGAAGGGCCCCATGAAATCAATGCCTCATACATCAAATAATTCTACCTCCAATATTTTAGACATTGGCATCTCATGGTGCTTTGAAATAGACCCTTGCCTTTAGCATTAGTCACATCTTTTCACAAACTCGTAGGCATCTTTGAACAAGGAGGGCCAATAGTAGCCGCTTTAAAGCACTTTTCTTGCAGTACGATCACCTGCATGGTGACCTCCAACTGGGGAAGCATGACTTGCTTCCAGTATATTTAACATATCTACTTCTGGGATGCATCACTTTATAATGCCTATCGCACACCGCCGAAACAGATATGGCTCTTCCCAAAAATAATGTGTCATATCATGGAGAAAATCTTTTCTTTGATGAAAGGAAAGATTCTCCAGCATTACTTTACTTAAAACATAATTCGTGAAGTTAGAATACCAAGGTACTTTTTAAGCACCACAACCAATATTTTCTCATCTGAAACGGAATCATCAATCTCTAGCTTATCCTTAACTCCTGCTCACCTTTTAGTCTGGATAGGTGATCTACTACCTTATTCTCACATCCCTTTTGATACTTGACTTCGAAGTCAAATTCCTAAAGTAGCAATACCCACCAGATCAGCCTTGGCTTAGCATCCTTCTTTGACATTAAGTACCTCAAGGTAGAGTGTCCAGTGTACACCACTACCTTGGTACCTAACAAATATGCCTGAAACTTCTCAAAAGTGTACACCACTACAAGAAGTTCTTGCTCAATCACAGTATAATTCTTTTGAGCCCTATTTAGGACCTTGCTTCATAATATATCGGATGGAACAACTTCTCTTTCTTTTGGCCAAGAACATCCCCAAGTTCCACTCCACTGGCATCACATATAATCTCAAATGGCTTCATCCAATCAGGAGAAACAATAATTGGAGCCTCCACTAGTTTCAACTTAAGGCGTTCAAAAGCTTTTCTGCAGTCATCATCAAAAGAGAACTTATCCTCCATCTCCAGAAGTTTCCAAAGCGGGTTTGTAATATTTGAGAAGTCTTCTATAAATCTGTGGTAGAACCCCGCATGACCGAGAAAGGTATGTACCCCTTTAACTGAGATAGGGGAAGGTAGTATCTCAATCACTTCAATCTTTGCCTTATCTACTTCAATGCCTTAAGCCAAAATTTTGTGGCCAAGAACAATGCCCTCCTTCACCATGAAGTGGCATTTTTCCCAGTTAAGGACAAGGTTGAACTCTTCACACCTCTGCAACGCCCGACTAATATTTAGAAAACAGAGCTTAAAAAAATTACCGACCACCAAGAAGTCATCCATAAACACCTCCAAGGTCTCTTCAACCATATCAAAAAATATCAACATCATGCACTGCTGAAAAGTGGAGGGTGCATTATACAAGCCAAAAGGCATCCGCTTAAAAGCAAACGTACCATATGGGCACATGAATTTCGTCTTTTCTTGATATTCAGGAGCAATAAAAATCTAGTTGTAACCAGAGTACCCGTTTTAGAAATAGTACCAACCCCTTCCTTCTAGCTGATCAAGCATCTGATCCATGAAAGGCATTGCGAAGTGATCCTTCAGTGTCCACAAACTGAGTTTTCTGTAATCCATACACACCCTTCATCCAGTAACAGGCCTGAATGGGATCAACTCATTTTTATCATTAGCCACAACTATCATGCCCCCATTCTTGGGCACACACTGAATAGGACTCACCCACTTACTGTCTGAAATGAGGTATACCACCCCTGCATCTAACCACTTTATGATTTCTTTCTTTACCACCTCTTGCATAAGTGGATTTAGAAGACACTGGTGCTCAATAGTTGAAACTCAATCCTCCTCAAGCTGAATCTTATGGGTACACATACCAGGAGGGATGCCGATGATATCTGTAATCGTCCAACCAATAGCCTTTTTAACCAATAGCCCTCTTATATATCTTAAGAATAGAGGTGAGGGATTCTACCAATTGCTTATCCAGATCATCTTAAATAATAATAAGTAGTGTATTCCTACTGCCCAGGAACACATACCTCAAATGGCCAGGAAATTCTTTCAGCTCCAAGGAGGTGGGTCTTCTATAGAAGGCTTGGCAGGTGGACTTGGATGATTTTTCAAGTACAAATCCAACTTCTTGGGTGAATATGAATAAAACCCCATGCCCGTTAAGGAACACAGTCTCCTCATAATCTTCGATACCGTCATGATTAAAATTCATCAATACAGCGGCTAAGGTCTCCACAGTAAATTTTTCCTCAATAGGTACTTCTTGCTCCTCCTCATAATAGACATCCACAATAGAGAATAAGCTCATATCTTTATGTTGTTTCATGGATTTCCATACATTGAATTGAAACACCTCATCATTCAGCCTGAATAGTATCTTATTTGCCCTCAAATCAATAAGTACACTCCCGGTTGTGAGGAAAGGTCGACCCAAGATTATGGTCACCTCAAAATCCACCTCATAATCGAGAATGAAAAAATCTGCTGGAAATATAAAAGTGGCCACCTTTACCAATACATCATATAGAATTCCCACGGGCCGCTTTACAGACCTGTCCGCCATACCTAGTCTTATGTTTGTGGGAGTAGGCTCCCTCAAACACAATTTCTTATACACAGCAAGTGGTATCAAGTTTATACTAGCTCCCAAATCCCATAGAGCTTTTGCAAAATCAAGAGGCCCAATAGTGCATGAGATGATAAATGCTCCTGGGTTTGCCTTCTTCTGCACTAAAGACCTTGTGGAAATAGAACCATAATGATAGAGATTATCCACTGGCTCATAGATAACCATCTGTTTCTTTGTGACAAGGTCTTTCATGGACTTTGCATACTCATGCATTTGTTCCAATGCCTCCACCAGTGGAAAATTAATTGTCAACTGCTTAAGTATGACCATAAATTTGCCAAACTTTGTGTCGTCATTCTTCTTTTTCAACCGATGGGGAAATAGAGGAGGTTTTTTTGGGAGAGTGGTAACCACCACTTCAACCTTCTTTTATTTTCTTTTATCTAACTCATCAACCTATTGATGGTTTGATCGTGTATCAACAATAATTTTATCCAGTTTCTCAGACTCTTCTGGATGATCAATTCCCTCTTCTTCAACATCATCTACCAGAATATCAACCACAGGCTTGCCCATAAGAGGGCTTTCCAATACCTTACCACTCCTAGTGGTAACCTCCATACACGAACCATCCTTCCTTGAATTCTGAATTGTATCACTTAGTAAAGTGCCATTTTTTCTCTGATTGAATGTGGCAGACAGTCGGTTCATCTGTTGCTCCAACTATTTTATCTCAGTAGAGTGTGAATCAACCAACTGATTCATCAAAGATAAATCATTTTTTATCTCAGCCACCCCATTATTGGTTACTTCTACTCCCTTTAGTAACTTAGCCATCATGTCCTCTATGGATATCTTCCCTGAACTAGTTGTAGTAGCTTTACGGTTTCCAGGAGGAACATACAACCTACTCCTATCATTCTTATTCTTCCAATTTCCTTAGTCACGATCCTTATATCCAGATTTGTCATAATAGTTTTGTCCTTGGTTTCCTTGGCCACTGACTCAAAAACCCCCTGATTGTTTAAGTAATTGGCTTCCTCCTCAGAATCGGAGTCATCCCTTCCATGTGACGCTACATCTTTAACCTTCTTTGTCTTTCCTAATAATAAGTGCTTAGTAATAAGATCTATCTACGTCTTTATATGAGCCATGTCTTGGTCACGTTCTTTTTTTTTGCCTCTACTCTATGGTTATTCTAATAGATATAGTAGAGCTTGCTACCTCAGACTCCCTGGTATGCCAAGATCTACTTTGTTCCATCATTCGATCAAGTATCTTAGCTGCTTAAAAAAAAGTGAGATCCATGAATGCCCCACCTGCAACATTATCCACTACTAGCTTTATCACAGAGTTCAAGGCCCAATATAAGATTTCTTTCAGGTGGACGTTAGTCATCTGATGATTTGGATATTGTATAAGATTCTTCTTGAACCTTACCTAAGTCTCATGGAGAGCCTCAGTTGGAAGCTGTCTGAAGTTACTGATCTCATCTCTCAGTTGTGCCCTCTTAGATGGTGGAAAGAATCTTTCTAGGAAAGAATTTTTCAATTGCCTCCAGTTGGTAATAGAGTTAGGGGTTTGCCCATTCAACCATAAAGTTGACTCCCCAGATAGAGACAAAGGAAACAGCCGCAACCGAATAGAATTTTACCCAACTTCTGGGTTGTCAAATGATTTGCATGTCGAGATAAAATTAACCAAATACATATTCAGGTCATCACCCACAAGTCCACCGAACAACCCTTTGAGATGTAATAACTGAAACATAGTGCTCGTGATATTTAACTTGGATCTGGGTGTTAAGGGAAGAGGAATAATAGCCCCTGTTGCACCAGCTCCATCCAAATCATCATCATCATCTGCTAGATTAAATTGGATGGCCTGGCATTTCGGTCTTTTCCTGACAGGGCAATTTCTATTGACATTCCTATTTCCCGGTGTAGGGATATTTTTTGCATGCCTTGGGTTGACCAGATTTAATTAATCATCATCACCCAGATCATCATCATCTGTGTTTAGTTCCCTGCCTGCATTGTCCGCATTCTGCTGGTTCACTTGTGCAGCTGCCAAGGTAGCTAGTTTAACTTTTTCTTGTGAGAAGCTACTCTCTCTAGTCTTGTTGACTATCCATTCTGCTAATAAATTGAGGCTCCACATAAATAGGTAATAATGGTTCACCCAATCTCCGTGTACTTGGCATACAAGACAATCAACCTGCATAAACAAAAACAATAAGCAAAAAAGTAAGATTTAGAAACTTTGAGCAAAGGTCAATTAACAATCACAGACTTAATTTACAACCGTATTCCCCAGCAATAGTGCCAAATTTTGATACGCCCAAATTACAACTTTTTTACGAAAGTGTAAGCGATCGTCGTCAAATCACAGACTTAATGGATTGTTGATCCAAGTTTCAGGGATAAAGGGGGTTTTAATATGTTAGTACTATTCTTTCACTCTTGTATCACATTGAGATCCAGCTACTGCGATTTAATGCAAATATAGCTTTAATAAGAATGAGTCAACTAGAGTTATGCTCACCAAGATGATTAAATAGTTAGGGTTGTGAATTTGCATTCGATTTCTAACTTATAAATTCAATTACAAGAAGTATTGAATTCTAAGAATTACCCACTTGTTTTGCACCCTAATGGGTATTCCACCCTTTACTTCTTTCTAACTTAAAGGATTTATGTATTATTCAATAGAATTCTCATGAGAGTTGATCCCGTTAGGGCATTAACCCTTAACCCAAAGGGTAAATCTATGGATTTCATGTGAATCATCTCTTTTCCCAACATCCACTTTCTTGTTCAGACAAGTGGTGTTCGTGGGCTCACTTCTCAAATTTGCAACCAAGAGATATTATTAAAATGAAGAGAGATTCATGCAATTTAGATAGGTGTTAGAAATCAGATAAATTAACAACCCCAAACGGCTCTATACATCAAGGCTCTCATAACCCTAGTTATGGGAGCTTATCTACTCATCTCTTTATCAAAAATCAAAGACATATTGATATTCATAAATAACTTCAACAGAGTACTTACAAAAGTTACAATATAGTTCTTCTCAATCTTCAATGGAGAAATATAGAAATGATAGTCAAATCTCTAGATCTAACTTTAAAATCTCAAAGAAGAATGTTACAATGCTCTCAATAGAGGAGAAAGTATGATACTACTACCAAAAATCCTGAAATAAAACCTAATACTTAGTATTTATATTATTCCAGGACTGGGGTTTTAAAATTTAAACTCGAAATTGATGCGTCATGCTCGACGGATCGATCGATAGTTTATTGCTGAGGCAATGGTCCATCGCTTGGACCATTGCTGTGATCTCCAGTGATACCACATTCTATTCCTTGGCAATGGTTTAGGGAAACGGTTTATCACAGGGTCGATGGTTTGTTGCCTGGACTATTGCGATTAGTCCAGTGGCACTTCCTTCTGCTTTTGGGCGATGGTTTAGGACGAAGATTCATCGTAAGGTCAACGGTCCATCGCCTAATCCATCGTTGGTCATTTTTTTTCAGCAATAATACTATTTTGTCCAGATATTCCAAGTTATTCTTCATGCTCAGTCTTTGTCTTGAAAACACAAAAGTATGATGTTAAATACAACAATAGTTTCTTGAAAACACATAATTATCCTAAGAAAAAGTCCTAAAATATTCTCTCAAAATCCGGAACATCAGCGGTGCAGAAACTGTCCATACTTCTGCTTTTCCTGTACAATGGCTAGGTGACTGAGGGATAGCTCGTGAGTCACAATAAAGTGGTGACATTCTTTCCTTCAGAAGTACCCATTTCTTATTTTAGGTTGCCTTTTGATTTTACTCTTTCTTTTAGAGTTATATTTTTCTTTGGTCGAGGGTATTTCGCAACAAGGCTATCTTTGGTTTGTTAGAGGATTTGTTGGACATAATTGTAGACATGTGTTTGGTTGTTGAATTATTCAACTTTCTTTGAGTCATATTCACTTATCTTGTTTTAAGTTTGGAATTCCATTGTTATGAAATAATGTTCTCTCATTAACTAGGCTTAGAGGGTGGTCTCCGACCCTCGATGGACTTGAGATATCCATAACGGCCAGGCCTTGGTTTAGGTCATGACAAATTTGGTATCAGAGCCTTGGTTTGTGGTCAATTAGGTATCCACAAAGATGTGTCAAATAGAGTTTCTTTTATGGGTGTGTAGAGAGCCACACTTATAAGAGGGGATACAAGATATTTAGGAATATTTCCCTTCCTTGTTGTATTATTTGTGGGATATAGAGTCTAAGGTATTGGATTCCTCTAACTCCTATTTATTCACCTTTTAGATCATGCCTCCTAAATGACTTGGAGCTCATGGTAACTCATCTATCCCACCTGAGGAAAATGTGGGCAAATCTCATCCAACTTATGGGGTACTGACTTATCCAAGGGTCGCTACTTTTGACTGTCCCCAAGGAATTCCACCTGTCTCTACTAATCCATCTCTAACTAGTGACACTTATACTCAGTCACCTCAGGGATATATTACTAATACTGAGTTTTGCTAATCCATTAATCTGTTGGCCTAGTTGGTGATATCTCAGTCATGTTAGATAGGTTCTACTGGTGTTGTTATGAGTTCATTTGAGGCCATTAGGGTTGGACAGTTCATGAGGCTGAGCCCTCCAACTTTCACTTGTACTAAGGTTGAAGAGGATCCTCAAGGTTTTATAGATGATATGGAGAATATCTTTCAGGTAATGTATGCTACTAATGTAAAAGATATGGAATTCGCTGCTTATCAGTTGAAGGTTGTAGCATACCAATGGTATGAAGAGTAGGAGCAACTTAGGGGTGATGATGATGAGTTCGCTTTATGGGATAGCTTCTTTAGTACTTTTCTTGGTCATTTCTTTCCTTGGGAGATGAGGGAGGCAAATATTAAGGAGTTTGTGAACTTAAAGAAAGGTAGCATGATGGTGAAAGAATATGCCTTAAAGTTCCACTAGTTATTGTGATATTCTCCTGAGCTGGTGTCTAGCATGAGGGCTAGATGAGGAAATTTGCTTCTGGGTTATCCCTGAGTTAATTTTCGAGAGTAATGCTGCCTTGTTAAATAAGGATATAGACATCTCTAGACTTATGATATATATGAAATAGGTGGAAGAACAAAAAAAGCAAGAAGAGATGGGGGAGAGGCAGAGTAAGAAGTTTTGGTATTCAGATCAGGTTAGAGTCAGCAATAGAGTGGTAGGGATGGTGGAAAATGGTCTAAAAAGAGGTAGGGAAACTTTTCTTCTTATTCGATGGCTAGTGCATCTTATTTGAAGTTATTCGAAGATCATTATTTTCAGGGTGGTGATGGTTCAAGGGCACAGAGTGCCTAATCTTAGGCCACTGGGGCCCAGTCAACTCTATCATATCCTTCGTTTAAACTTTATAGTTGACTGCATAGAGGTTTCTATGATAAGGGAAGTGATTGGTGTTTTAATTGTGTCTAGCCAAGACATATACAGAGGTACTGTCCCATGGGTAAGCTTCTTCAGGGGAAAATAAAGTTTCGGTTGCCACATCATCATCTCCTGCACCAAAAAGTGCCACTTCTAGTACCGACACTGGTCAGAATCGCCTACATTCTCATATTACCCTTCAGGAGTCTAAGGCATCTCTTGATGTCTTCACTGGTATGTTAAAACTCTTTCTTCGTGATATGTATTGCTTACTTTATATGGGGTCTACCTTTCTTATGTTACTCTATTTGTGATTGTACATTTTGGTTTTAATCCCGAGTGTATTTCAGACCCCTTTTCTATTACTACCTCGGTGGGTGACTCTTTGATTTCTAGAAGAGTCTATAGGGGTTTTGTGGTGTATGTTTGTGGTAGGAAAACTTTAGTGGATCTGATTGAATTAGACGTGGTTGATTTTTATGTTATCTTGGGGATGGATTGATTGCATTCATGTTATTCCTTTTTTAGATTATCTTTTAGATTATCGAACTCATAAATTTATTTTTTATATTCCTAAGGAAACAATTTTAGAGTGGAAAGAGAGTTCCCTAGTGCCTAAAGGGAGGTTTATATCATATCTTAGTGCCCAGAAATTAATTTCTAAGAGGTGTCTCTATCATTTGGTTCGGGTTAAGATTCTAACTCAGAGGGTCCTTCTTTACAAACTGTTCCTGTGGTTAATGAATTTCCCTAAAATCTTCCCAGATGATCTTCCCAGTATCACTCTCAATAGGGAACTTGAGTTTGGGATCAATCTTCATCCTGACACTCGTCCTATCTCTATCCCTTCTTATATAATGGCTCTAGTTGAATTGAAGGAACTTGAGGAGTAGTTGAAAGATCATCTTGACAAGGGTTTTATCCATCCTAGTGTGTCTCCGTGGGGTGTTCCCATTTTTTTGTGCTTAAGAAAGATGGTTCTCTTCGAATGTGTATTGATTACCGTCAGTTGAATAAGGCGGCGGTGAAGAATAAGTACCCTTTTCCTAGAATTGATGAACTGTTTGACCAACTTCAGGGTGCTAAGTATTTCTCTAAGATTGGTCTCTATTTAGGCTATATTCAGTTGAAGATTAGGGAGGAGGATATCCCTAAGACTACCTTTTGTACTCGATATGGTCATTTTTAGTTCTTGGTTATGTCTTTTGGGTCGACCAATGCCCCAGCGGCATTTGTGGACTTCATGACTTGAGTATTCCATTAGTTTTGAATTTGTTTGTCATTATGTTTATAGATGATACTATGGTATATTCAAAAAGTGAGGCAGATCACTCTTAAGGATTGTGTTTCAGACCCTTAAGGATCAATATTTGTATGCTAAGTTCTCAAAGTATGAACTTTGGTTGAATGTTGTTACTTTTCTAGGTCATGTTGTTTCTAGTGAAGGGATCATGGTAGATCCACAGAAGGTTGTGGTGGTTAGAAGTGGCCTAAACCTATGACTCCAACTGATGTTCAAATCTTCATTGGTTTAGATGGTTATTATAAGAGGTTTGTGGAGAGTTTCTTATTTACTGCCACACCTTTGACTAAGTTGAGTCAGAAGAAGGTGAGATTTCTGCGATTCGATGATTGTGAGGGGAGTTTTGAGAAGCTGAAGGATAAATTGACTTCTGCTCCAATTTTGACCCTGCCCGAGGGCACTGATGGCTTCATGGTTTGTTTTGATGAGTCCCATGTGGAACTTGGTTGTGTATTGATGTAGCATAGCAAGGTGGTGGCATATGCTTTGAGGCATCTGAAAGCTCATGAGAAGAATTTTTTGACTCATGATTTGGAGTTATTGGATATAATGTTTGCACTGAAGATTTGGTGACACTATCTATATGGGTTAATGTTGACATTTATTCATATCATAAAAGTCTGCAATATGTATTCATCCAGAAAGAGTTGAATCTCAGGCAAAGGAGATGGCTTGAGTTTCTCAAAGATTACGACATGAGTCTCCACTATCACCCAAGTAAAGCTAATGTTATTGTCGATGTTCTTAGAAGGTTATTTATGGAAAGCCTATCTCATATGGATGAAGAAAAGAAGGATTTGGTGAAGGATATTCACCATTTGGCTAATCTTGGACTTCGCCTCTTAGATTTTGGGGATGGTGGTGTATTTATGCATGAGGTGGTGAAGTCATCTCTTGGTGTTGGGGTAAAGGAGAAACAGGTGTTAGATCCAATCTTGATGTAAATCAAGGATGATGTGGTTAGGCAGAAGGTGATGGATTTTAAGATTGGTGGTAGTGGTATCTTGAGGTACCGAGAGAGGTTGTGAGTTCTCGATGTGGATAGGTTATAAGGTAGAATTTTTGCCGAAGCTCGTAAGTCACATTATTCGATTCATCCTAGTTCAATGAAGATGTATCATGACCTTAAGGAGATTTATTAGTGGAATAACAGAAAGAGGGATGTGGCTAATTTAGTGGCTAAGTATGAAGGTAGAGCACTTGAGGCTCGATGGGTTGTCTTAAGAAATTAAGTTGCCTGTGTGGAAATGGGAATGATTAATATGGGTTTTGCTACCGATCTTCCTCAGACTCGGAACCAGTTTGATTTTATCTAGGTCATCTGGATAGGATGACTAAGTCGGCTCACTTCTTGTCGGTGAGAACTAATTATTTTGCCAAGGACTATGCAAGGTTGTTTATTTAGGAGATCGTAAAGTTGCATGGTGCTCCAGTTTCCATTATCTTAGATTGTGGTACTCATTTCTTATCTCATTTTTGGCAGTCGTTCCAATTAGTTTTGAGGACTAAGATAAACCTTAGCATCGCTTTCCACCCGTAGATGGATGAAAAAGCAAGAAGATAAGACCATTCAGACATTGGAAGATATGTTTTGAGATTGTGTAATTAACTTTGGTGGTAGTTAGGTTGACCATTATTCTCTTATAGAGTTTGCGTATAATAATAGCTATCACTCTAGCATTGTATGTCTCTGTTTGAGACATTGTATGGTAGGAGGTGTAGATCTCCTATTGGGTGGTTCAAAGTTGGTGAGACATGGTTATTCGGTCCTAAATTAGTTTGTCAAGTTATGGAGAAGGTGAAGGTGATCCGGGATAGGCTTAAGACTACCTAAAGTCGCCAAAATTCCTATGCAGACTTAAGACGAAGAGAGTTAGAGTTTTATATGGTTGATTGGTTGTTCTTAAAGATGTCTCCCATAAAGGGAGTTATGCAATTTGGAAATAAGAGGAAGCTGAGTCCCTGTTATGTTGGCCCGTATTTAATTTCAACAAGAGTGGGGAATATTTCCTATGAGCTAGAATTGCCTGCAATCTTGAGTTATATTCACCCCGTGTTTCATATGTCTGTGTTGAAGAAATGCTTAGGTGATCGTTCCTTGGTGTTGCTTACTGGGAGTGTTGGTATTTTGGATTCTATGCCATACGAGGAGGTCCTAGTGGAGTTATTGGATAGACAAGTTCATAGATTGAGGACTAAATATGTAACTTCAGTAAAAGTCCTTTGGGGTAACGAAAAGGTGAAAGAAGCCACTTGGGAAGCTGAAGAAGATATGAAGGCTAAGTACCCATTCTTTTTACATGTGTCGGACGGAGCTGCTTAAGGTATGAATTTTGTTTTCCCCTTGTTACTATATGGGTTTATCATTTGATTCTGGTGTAATATTGTTATTCTCATGCAAAAAATGCCCTAGATCATCATTCGAGGACCTATGATCCTATGGTGGGAATAATATAACACCCTTCAAATTTTGAGCATTTTATTTTTTGCTCTATCATGTTCAAAATATTATTTTTTTGACTTAAATTATGTTTAGACATGTGAATGGGTGTCCCGAGAGGGTTTTAAAAGTTTTGGATGGGGTTCGGAGGTATTTTGGACCACGAAGGCAGTGAGCCTCCGCGATATCGCCATGTCACAGAGGCTACACTCTGTGATAGCTAGTGTAACACGGAGGATAATCTCTGCATTTATCCGCGTGGCACGGAGGTTAGCCTCCGCAATAAGGTCCATGCACACTGTTGTGTAAAATCTATGCAGTTTTTGCTTAGTTTACTTGGGATAAGGGGTATTGGGGTCTTTTCACCTATGTACGACCCTTAAGCATAATATAGCCTATTTTTTTTCAGTTTTAAGATATTAAAAAAATCCCCAATTCCACTCTCAAACTCAAAACCCCAAGAGAGCCTAATGATTTCATCGTGCGTTCATCTTTCGGGTTTCAATCTCTAAATTTCTTTCAAATTCTCGTGTGTCTGAGGCCTGTACCTCTTAATCTATACTTTTATTTTCTTAATGGCATGAAAATTGGTTTATTATTCATGGTTTTGATGTTGGGTTTTGAACTATGGGTGGAGGGTTTTGGATATAAATTCTTTGACTATTTTTCCATGGTTTCTATTGATTCATTATGCATGAATTGTTTGTTTGTACACTTATTCGGGTGCATGGGAATGGTGAATGTATTTAGAGGTACAATGGATTCCAAAAATAATTGGTTTTCGTATGGAAATTGATAATAACCTCGACCTACTAGCATAATTGGTTTTGGAATTATCTTTGAAACTAGTACATTGCATAAATGGCAAAATGGTTAAGGATCATTTTGAAAACCTTATGGGGTACAATGGAATCCTCCAATTTGATTTTAATAGTGGTGTCTGGGTACAAGGATTCCCCAAGGTAATAGCTTAATGACATTTTCTTACAAGATATAGTCGGTATGACGATACCACTTAATGATACCTTAATAATTGACTCCTGAAATAAGTGGATGGGTTGTGTGATATATTTTTTAACTTGGGATTAATGAGGGTTTTGTTAGCTAGTCGTGAAGGTGTGAGTTTGAAGGACTGATACTAGAAACTCATGTTTGCCAACGTGAGGTATGGTCTTGATGACAGTGTGTATGGGTCATATTTGATATATACATCTTAGGAAGGCTAGTTGCCTTGACGGCTTTGGCTTTCCCTCGGTTTCTTTCTCTAATTCAAGCGTCTAACACACACTGGGGCCCTTTCAGCAGGGAAAGATGAACTCATATAGCCCATGGGTGAGGTTTTAGGACAGTCAAGCTACACAATCCAGGTTAAGGTTATAAAGTTTATGCTAAGCCCTATTCCCTTTCCCGACATGTGATATATATATATATATATGTATCTATAAATTCCATATGACGTTATGCACTTGTTTTAATGGTTTCTGCATTATGGATCATGGCATTATTTTATCATTTATCTGTGAGTTACATACTAGCACTCCAACTGCTAACCGTCTTCAGACGTTATATCCCCATACGATGCATTAACTTGCCATACTTCTACTGCTTTTGCGTAGTGACAAGGTGATCGGAGGACAACTCATGAGCAAGACTGAAGTGGTGGGCTTCCATCCTTCGAAAGACCCTATTTCTTGTTTAGGGTTTCCTTATGTTTTGACTCTTCCTTTTGGAGTTGTTTTTGGTTATGGTCGAGGACCTGTCCCGACCAAACTATCTTTGGTTTGTTAGAGGCTTTGTTTGACATTATTGTGGCCATGGGTTTCGTTGTTGAATTCTTAGAGTTTCTTTGAGTCATAATTACTTATCATATTTTACGTTTGGAATTTCGTTGTTATGTAATAATGTGTTTTGGTTGACTAGTCTAGGGGATGGTCTCCGATCCTCGGTGGACTTGAGATACCCGTCACGGCTAGGGCCTAATTCAGGTCATGACACTTTGGCACTAGTATGCAATACCGTGATAGTCAGGAGAAAATAGGTAGGGTAGGGAGCATAATATATAACGGTAAATCTAGTCATATAAGATAGAGATATAATACCGATACAAACCAACTCTCTGGTGGAATTATCATGATTGACTATGTGAAGTCAAAGGATAATGTTTTAGATCCACTTACAAAAGGCCTATATATAGAGAGAGTTGAGAGATCATCAAAGGGAATAGGTTTACGGCCTGGGACCAGTCATCACGATAATTCTACCTAGCATACTAGAGATCCCAAGAGCTAGATTTAAGAAGATCAAACAAAGTTGTGATTGGCGGTTCAACATCATCAATTAACTTAACTCATTCTAATAATAAAGACAATGTTCAGGAATCAAGGATAACTCTTATGGTTTGAAGCTTTTTAATGATTTCTATGTTTGGCAGATTTGATCAAATAGTTTGATCTGTAGGATTAAACATTTAGAATTCACCTATATGAGGGTGAAATGGAAGTCATTTCAAGGAGAATAATAGTAAAGGCCTATTCTCTAAGCTCTCATGAAAACAGGAAGTGTTCATGATTGAGTTGAAAAAAATTGTGAGAATCATAAATGGTAAAAGGTTGGTTATGTCACTTAAGTTATCTAGGTGTACATTAAAGTTTGAAAGTTCAAAAATATTATATCTACCGATTAACCGAGTGCATTCGATACAAGTTCACTATCGAATATTCAAAGGAAAATCTACTTATCCAGATGCAATTAGTCTTACCTTGTAGATCACACACTAATATTTCTTGATAAAATAGATATTCCCATTCATGTAGGGGATTGTTAGATTTTTAAGAGGTGTGAAAATTAATAGGTATTTTTCTGAAAAGACAACAAGATAAAGAATGTAATTTGAATAGGCACCTTTTTACTTTGGATGGTTATTACCTTTCTAATAGGTTATGACTTTTTCAAAGAGTTTCACATTTATGAAGAGGTGCACCTTTTTGAACTATTGCTTCTCTTCATGAAGCAACACCTTGATGGTTATAAATACTTGATTTTTTTCTCAGGTACATATATGAAATTTTTGGGGGGAAAACACATTCCTTTTTTCTCGAAAAACTCTAGTGTGATTTTCTACCGTTGAGTGTGTTCGTAGTTCGACAGAGTTTGAGGTACTGATATTCTATCGAAGTGATTCACTTTACCCTGAGAGGATATATTCCATAACCTCGGTTAATTGATGAGAATAATTTCCTTTAGGACATATCGTGAATTTGGTAAACTTGAATCTTCTAGTCTTTAACTTTTTATAAATGTTTGATTTTCCCATTTTCCAGAAAATAGTTTGAACTTCAGTTTTGATTTTTCAGAAGTTGGGTTGAACTTGTTGTTTAATTTCTTTTTTTTAATTAAATTTTTAGAGGTTGAGCAGCCTTTTATTCAACCCAAAAAAATTGTCTAACCATGGCCCTATCCAAAAACTAAAAAACAGAAGAAGCCTACAGTAATATAAAATACAACAAATACAACATGTTTGATCTATCCCATCTAATGTGTGAATTTCACTCCAAAGCTTATAATATCTTATGGAACACACTTTCCCAAAGTCCATCCGCCTTTCCATTTTTTCCAGTTCTCCCAAGATGTTCTTCGCTTGCTCCCACCTGAACCGTCACTTTCGTTTGCTCTTGCTTTGGGTCATCAACAATCTGGATTTGGATCATTTTGTGCTCATTCTTCTTACACAAGGATATTAAGTGTGCCAAGATACTCCTTGTTTGTTCTTTTTACCCTTCCCATTTTTGCTTCTCTTATTAATAGTGGTCTTCTTCTTGGGTTTTTGGGGTTTGTCCACCTCCGAGTGGATTCTAAGAAGGAAGCATTCTGGAGTTTACAGCTCTCCATCCGTAAGTCCCTCTTGACTCCTCTTTTCCTCCTCCTTTTATACTACTTGTAGCCCTACCTAACTATTCACTTACCTTTTCAAGCTGCACCATGGAATGGATCGACCTCTGTCTTTATAGGATAGGGCATGTAGATGACCTCCTGTGCACGAAGTCAAATCTGACGCCGAGTCCCTTTGTTTTTTGTGAAGGTTTTTGTGTGCTAACATAGTTTAGCCAAACTTGTAAAGCAACTCTTATGTCCATGTAGCTTGGGCATACTGTTTTATTAATAGAGAAAAGACATCCCCCCCCCGAACTTGTCCTCCAAACTCACTTTAGTACTTAAACTTAACTTTCGTTTATTTACCCCCCTTAACATCTTTAAAGTGAATTATTTTCCTCCCTAATGCTGATGTGGCATTTAAAAAAAGGGTGTGTTTCAGATTTTTCTTCTTCTTTTCCCACTTATTT
This sequence comes from Capsicum pubescens, assembly GCA_030864215.1. Classification (NCBI taxonomy): domain Eukaryota; kingdom Viridiplantae; phylum Streptophyta; class Magnoliopsida; order Solanales; family Solanaceae; genus Capsicum; species Capsicum pubescens. The sequence goes on along the minus strand of CM061542.1, from coordinate 224,064,655 downwards.
ATATATATGTATATATATATATATGTATATATATATATGTATATATATATGTATATATATATGTATATATATATATATGTATATATATATGTATATATATATATGTATATATATATATGTATATATATATGTATGTATATTTAAAAGAAAATACTCCTTTGTTCTTCAATACCCCCACCCCTTTCAGCTCTCATCCCCACCCCGCATACCTACACCCCACACCCCATACCATTTTATTCTCCAAGACATCAACAAACAACAACACCCATTTTCTACAATAATTAATTCTTCCATTAACAACCTCAAACACATCCTCTAACAACACTTTCCTCCAATTTTTTTTCATTTTTCTCCATTAATACAATCTCCAACGAAGAAATTGAAGACATTAAATTGCTTCATTAATTCAGTTCGAAGAATAACAAAATTGAAAGAAATTTTCATAACTTTTATTTTTAAAGTTCATTGTTCCTTCTCTATTCTTTATTTATGTTTACATCTTCAAGGGTGAATTTGGTGGTTGAAAACTTGAGAAAGTTTGATTGAAGGTTGAGATGGTGTTTAATGGAGAAAAAAATTTAATTTGATATTTTTGTGATTGTTCTCTAATGGTGTTAATTAAGGAAAATGAAAAAAAATGGAGGTGGGGATGGGGGTTGCCTGGAAGAAGAGAAAAAAATAAAGAGGGCGGGGGCAGGGATGGGGGTGGGTGGTTTGAAGAAGAAGAAAAATGAGGGATGGGGATGGAGGAAAATTGAAATTGAAGATAGGGTGGGAGGTTGTTAATAGAGGAAAATTGGAAAACAATGGAGGTGGGGTGGGTTTGATGGAGGAGGGGAGCTGGGGAGGAGGGGGACGTACAGAGGGCAGGGTGGGCAGGATGGGGTGGGGGTGTGAAGAAGAAAGAAAATGAGGGTGGGGGTGCACTTTTTATTTAATATATATAAATATGTATATTTAAATATAAATATATATATATATAAATAAATATATATATTTATATATCTATAAATAAATATATATATTTATATATATATTTATATAAATAAAATAGTATATATATTTGTTATTTTTTTTCAAAAAAATATACTAAAATATGTGGGAGGGATTATTTAAAAAAAATATAGTAATTTCTTACGTGCCAATGACGTGGCTCCAACGTGGCATTGACGCGGCATTGATGTGTAAGCGAGTATAACACACTCTCCATTATGAGAGTGGTATTCAGTTTTGAGGGGTGAAAATAATTCACTTTAAAGATGTTAAGGGGCGTAAATAAACGGAAGTTAAGTTTAAGTGCTAAAGTGAGTTTGGAGGACAAGTTCAGGGGGGAAAAGATGTCTTTTCTCTTATTAATATTTGTGTTGCTTTTCTTATGCATGTCTTTCTTAGATCCTCTCCTTATGTGACTCTGATGGAATGTTAATCTTATGCTGGTAGTTTGTTTTTCTTGTACTTGTTCTAGTTGCTCGTATTTGGAATTTATCTATGTTTAGCATCCTTCTCCTTTTTCCCGACATTTCTACAAAAGGATTAAATTCCATGACACTATTTGTGTGTACCATTAGATTAGCAAGATAATTTTCTACTTGATTCCCTTCCCTAAGTATGTGTTGAAATATAATCCCTTATTTCTCTGCCCCCCCCCCTCCTCTAATCTTTTCAACCATATCTATAATTTCCATAGGCACTTGCCAAACTTCCTTTATAATGTCAATATTACCAAGGAATCTGTTTCAATGGTAACACTTGGTAATCCTAGGCTAGAGCAGTATCTTAGAGCTTCCAAAATTTCCTTAGCTTCTCATGTTTGTAGCTATCCCTATATTTCTGGCCTTAGCATAAATGAAATCCCCTCTATGATCTCTGAGACAAAAGCCATATGAACTTTCTCCAAGATTTCATTTGGTACCGCCATCAGTATTACACTTAACACTCCCTAAAGCTGGTAACCCCCATCTTACCACATAATGATGAAGTTTTGGCTTGTAACTTCCCAAAAACCTAAGTAGTTCCCTCCACTCCATTGATTGTACTTGCATCTATGGGTACAAAATTTTATCATCTGGTGCACATATTTTTGAATATGTTGCACCATCATATTTAGACTGGTATCTCCTCCATGTTTTCTTTTGTTCCTCCTTTTCCACAATTCCCACATAACTAATGTTTGTATTGCTCTGTATACCTACTTTAATTTGAAGCTAACTTCCTTGTTCCACCACTCCTAAATTAGATGGTTCAGCTACATTTCTTCTATGTGTATACCTACATAAGTAGCAAACTTCTTCCATAACTTAGTAGATATGGGAGTCGTTAAAAAAAGTGTCTCATAGTCTCTTTCTTTGCCTCAATACAACAACAACATCTGAAAGCTATTGTTGTTCTCATACTTTTCAAATTATCATCTATAGTAATTCTTCCTTTATACACCCTTCATTGAAAGAAATTAATCTTAAATAAAATGTCTTTTCTCCAGGTAAAATCATATACCTCCTTCTCCTCTCTTCTACTCCTAACATATTCCCATGCTGATTTAACTGAGAATTTTCCATTTGATGTTCCTATCCACCATGCTCTATCCTCCATCTCTTTATAATTTTAGGACTAATATTATTTATAATATGCTTCAATATTTCCTCTATTAAGACATGCTGCAACTTTTCTATGCTCCATATGCTTCCATTAATAAACTTTTTTACTTTAATCTCCTCCACACCGTTGTGGTCCTCTTCAACATAATATAAGGCACCTAGTTCTGTCCAAATATTAATCCAAAAGATAGAATTGGAACTCATAATTTTCCACCAAATATTGTGTTCTATTTATTCTCTCATATGTATCATCTTTCTCAATTCATGTGAAGTCCGTGCGCCCTGAGCTAACAATGGATGCCATTTCTTACAATACTTGTTCCATATAAATCCACTTCATAAGAAATTTCTAGAAGTCCTAAAATTCCACCATAGTTTTTCAACCAAGACATTTGCAACAAGATGTAATGTCTTTAAACCAAATCCTTCTTCTTTTCTTGGCAAGCACACCTGCTCCTAATCTACCCAATGTTTCGTTTTAGGCCTCTTGTGTTACCTCAGAAAAATTTATCCATGATTTTATAAATTTGATCAATTACTACTTTTGGTGGGTTCATTGCAGACATTAAATAAATGGGCATTAATTGTAAAACATGAGCAATTAGAATGTACCTCCCTCAATATGAAAGTAAGTTGTTCTTCCACATTATCATCCTTCCCATTATGTTTTGATCAATCCTTCAAAATTGTCTTTCTTATTCCTTCCATAAAAAACATAGGACATCAGATATGTGAATAAGAAGGATCCTTTTCCTATGCCTATGATTCTCCTCAGCCTTTGTCCAACTATAATTGGAGTCCTCTCATGCAAATATAAGAAAATCTTTTTCAAATTTATAAATCAGCCTAAAACTACCTCATATCTTCTTAGAACTACCATCAATTTTTTGATTGACTTCTTATGTACAGAATATAATAATACAATATATCATTTACATAAGGCATGTTGTTTATTTATTCACTTCACGTAGGTAGCTCAATGCCTATAAACTCTCCATATTCATTGAGATCATTCAGTCCTCTAGCCAGTACTTCTGTAGTAATTATAAACAAGGTAGGTGATAGAGGGTCACCCTGTTTCAATCCTCTACCCGAGGCAAGAATCCTTGTGACTATCTATTAATTAATATAGAATACCAATTATTGGAAAATAACCTCCAAATCATATCAATCATCATTTCCCCAAAGCCAAACTTTCTCATCACCCAAGTAAGATAGATCCATGATACCTTCTCATATGTTTTTTCCATATCAAGTTTAACTACTACTTTGTGATGTTTGTTCCTTTTGTTAATATCCCTTATTATTTCTTGAGCAAGTAACACATTTTCTAAAACACTTCTGCCTTTTATAAACCCTGATTGATTCTTAGAGATAATTCTTGGCAGAACTTCTATTAATCTTCCATGTATTACTCTCGAAATTACTTTATTTACAAAAGTACTCAGACTTACTGGCCTGAGGTCTGAGAATCTACTCACTATGTCCTTCTTGGGAATCATCACCAAGTTAGTATGTGTGATATATCTAGGGAGATCATACGTATAAAAGAAATCCATAACCATCTTCAGAAAGTCCTCCATTACTATTTCACAAAAAGTATGAAAAAGGTTCCAGAAAATCCATCTAGTTCACAAGCACTATCTTTATTAAGATAAAAAATAACCTCTCTTACTTTTTCAAGTTTAGGTGATCTAACCATTCTATCACTATCTTCCTTTGTAATTTTCCTTGGAATGTGCTCCAACATAGAATAATCTTCAGGTCTATCCACTTCTCTGAAACGCTCAGTAAATACTCTAACTGCCTCTTCTCCTATCTCTTGTTGATTTTCCAGTAACCTGTCTTGATCATCTTCTATTTTCTATAGGCTTAATTTCCTTTTTCTTTCTTTCACATAAACATGGAAAACCTTTGTTTTCTTATCTCCTTCTGCAAACCATTGCATTCCTGCTTTCTACTTCTAGTGATCCTTCTTTATCTTTTTGAGTTTTTGTAAGCCATTTTCTACACCTCTTAACTCTGCTTTGTTTTCATCTAATGGGTTTATTTCCTTTTGCATCTCATTAACTTTCACCATATCTTTAGTAATATGGATCTTTTGAAATATATTTTCATATCTTCTCTTGCTCCATTGTGACAAAAACCTTTTTAACCTCTTCATATTCTCCTGAAAAACTTTGAAAGGTGATCCTTCAATACTCCATTCCCAACTCTTCCGGGCCTCTTCTTTGAAATTTTTGTGCTTTGTTTAAAAGTTTAGGAATCTAAAAGGTCTTATGATTGGTTCCTGTCCCGCTTTACATGTAACATGCAATCAGGCTGATCTAATCCATCTCTAATTAAATATTGAACTTCACTTTTTGGAAATTCCTGCATAAAATCATTATTTCCAAAAACTTTATCCATCATTTTAAATATTTATTCTTCTTAAATTCTTTCATTCCACCATGTATATATCCTTCCAGAGAAAGGTAATTCTCTCCAAGCATAATTATTTTTACAATGAGTAAAATCCATCACCTCCTATTGAGTTATAGGTAGTCCCCCCAATTTTTTTGATTCATTAAGTACCATATTAAAATCTCTCCAATTATCCATAACACTGCTTTATTTTTTGTATTGTACTCTAAATCCTCCCACATTTCTAATCTTTTTAATGCACTACATCTTCCATATACTGTTGTGATGAGAATTTCTTTATGATTAACCTCGTGACAAAACCTTACTATGATTTTCTGATAAGTATCACTTGTTACCTCCCCTTTCCATTTTCCATTCTAGAACACCTATATTTTGCTGGAGAAATTTATTGCAGCATTCTCCATACCTAATCTTCTCCTATATAAATCTATTTTTTGGCCTTTGAAAATGTTCCATAAGGACTATAAATGAGTAATGGAATCTCATTTTTAGATTAAGTACTCTCTCAAAAGAATTCTAAGTTTGTACTGACCTAATGTTTCAAAAAAAATGTGTTCCACCGTCATCTACTCAATGTTGAGATTGCAGAGCTACTCCTTGTTTTAATTTGACCTATTTTTTTATTTGTTGTCTTAGAATTATTCCTCCTTGATCTTAATTCCATTGTATGTCTTATAGAGAGATCCCCTTTGGAACTTACCTCCTTGATATTTTCTTATACGTAATCATCTTCTTATTTTTTCATGATCTGATCTAGCTCTTCTACACCCTTCTTTTCAACCATCTCTATCAACTGTGAGTATGTTACCTACTGATCCAGTGTCTTGTCCTTTTGTCCCTCATCTATATGCTTATTCTGAGTCTCTAAGTTGACCTCTTCTCCATCCTTTCTTTCTTTCTCTATATCCTCCACTTTTCTTTTGTTGATACTTACTTCACTTGAATGCTTGTGTGTGGATTGTTTTTTCTCTACCTCTGTCTGTCTACTCTCCCCATGTAATATCTCCATGTCTTCATCTTTTTTATGTTCTTCCATTGTTTTGTTCGTACTCACCTCTTTTTCATTGTTGCCACTATTTTTTATTACTTGAATTTGTTTGTTCAAATCCTTGTCAGAATTGATGGTTTGTTGTGTGTTCTTCCGTGTCTCCAGAGTTGTTGCTGATTTACTAAAAAACCACTGCACACATTATTTTTTTGTTTCCGTATTCTCCTTGTTACAAGTGTTTTTCTCTTTCTTTTGTTCCTCTCTTTTTTCATTATCGTTCACACCTTCTTCATTCTCAAGAGCCTCAAAGTTATTTCCAATACTCAATCCCTCTGCTTTTTGTGATTCCTTCTAACTCCATATTCGTGTCATACCTCCTCTATATGGATACCTCTCTCTTCTTGTACCATATATACCTCTTTGTTCCTTAAAGTTGTTGTTCTCCCCCTCCTCTACCTTATTTATCTCCTTATTTTCTGTCTCTTGATCTTTATGTACTGCCTTCTCCTTGATGAAATTTTCTTTGTTATTTTCTTTAGAAAAAATGGTCTAAAAAATCCCAATGAACTTCACATAAGTCCTATTACCCCTATACCTTTTATTTTTGATATTTTGTGACCCTGAATTGCTGACCTGTCCAAGAAGGTGTATACACCCCCTTTAGGTGTGTATAATTTATCTAAAACGCACAAATCTGCATTTTTCTAATCCACGTGTAAGACCAAATATTTTTCAATTTTTTTTTTAAATTTCCCATTTCTTAGCCATTAAATCTTCCATCTTCTTCCTCTTTTCTACCATTTTTAAAGCTTGAAGTTTGGGTTTTGTTGTCTTCCATCTCAAAGCTTCCAATAATAACCTCCATTTTAAAATTGAAGCTTTAGGGTTCATAATCCTCTCTAATTTTCTTCGGTTTCAGATTTAGGGTTCGAAATTTATTCTCCTCACTAAATAAATGTCGAATCACGAGGTGCCAAGATCTAACTATCGGGGTCCAAATGCTTGTAGATTTCTACTTGAAGTAAAATATTTTACTGTTTGAGCTATACAAAAAGAATTATTTAAAAACTTAGCTTTTGAAATGAAAAAAAGTCAGAGTAACGGAAAATGATTTTTGGGCATACCAAAATTACTAGTCAAGAATATTGGAGATGAAGAAAAACTGATATCCAATTTAATAAAAAAATATTGTTGATTAAGTTTAGAATTAGAGATTTTTGTCTAATTAAAAGAAAAAAGTAGAGAAAGTGAGGTCACCTGGATCAAAAATAATAGGGCCCAGTGCGTGTGTACAAACATATGTATATATTTGGGTAATAAAATAGGACAACATTTAAGGGTTGTAAAATATCTAAAATAAAAGGTTTAGGGGTGTAATAGGACCTTGGTGAAGTTCTATTGTGTAGTTGAGGTTTCAAGTATAGGTTGGGATGTTTTAGACCATTTTCTCTTTTATTTACTTCCATTCCCATACTCCTTAGGATATAATTCAGGATGTAATGCAAAGCATTCCTTCTCTTTGTGCTCTTGTAATTTATAATTTTTGTATTATTTTGGTAAATAGTCATATTTAATAGTGGTTAATTTTTCTACTATTTCTCCTAACTTCTTCTTTATGCTTATATAAATTCTTTTAGGTAAATTACCGAGCAAATCCAATTCTACCTTCACTCTTGTATAAATAGGTCTAGTCTTGTTAATGGTAGCCATTTCCACCTGAAGAAGATTACCTACAGTTGCAGCTATTGAAACAATGGTTTCCTTTTAAAAAAATCCAGTGGCAGAGATGGCCATGAAATCCATGCAATAGTTGTTGTAGTCTTTTCCTCCGGGTCAGAAAGAGGATCCTATTTAAGGGTTCTTACTGAATAATTCCGATTCCTATAATCAATATAAAATATTTGCTTTTATAAAATGTTAACATAGTCCTCTAGCCTGGACGCCCTTATGAGAACATATCCATTGCCTAAAAAACCAATGGTAACATCACCTTTCAATTCACATTGCTTTGGAATTAAATTTCTCAACTCATGTATTTTTGGTGATCTATATGAAAACTTACCCACCACTGTATATTCTAATTCTTCATTAGTTATCATCTGTGAGATCTCGTCTTTCTCCTAAACTACCCTTGGCTCTCCATGCAAAAACATAATAGGCTTCATCAATAAAAGGACTGAAATTCAAAAGGGGATGAATTGAAAATTTCCTTGAGTCGTCTGTTGAGTATTCACAGTCGACATACCTGGAAAACAATATACTTCACAAACCAGATTAGATTTAAGTAAATAGAAAAGTAAATAAGAAATTTGAAATAAGAACACGAAGATTTATCCTGGTTCAGAATACTAATGTGGTTCCTACTTCCAGCTCCTTGGGTTTCTATATTTCCTTAGATCTTTACAAAGTGAAGACTGAGTACAATGGTGTTAAACAAGTTTTGAAAACTTATTTTGTTTTTCAGATTATCTGACACATCCTCAGTTTGTATTACAAAGTTGACTCGATCCTATTGTTGTATAACTATTATAAACTAAGAAATACAAAGCTTTATGAGACTAAGTTTGAGATACTCTGAGATTATTTCTTGAAGTTGTATGCCTACTTTGATCTTCAGTCTTCTCCTTTTATAATCTTTAGCTTTTATTCTTCATAAGGAAACACAAGATATTTCTACTCAATAAAGGATTTGAAAATGATTCCTTGATTGAGGGATTACATCATAAAGTATGTCCATATCAGGTATGTCCATATGTTATACGGCCTTCACAACCATACATGTCTAATCAGATATGTCCATGTAAAGGGTGTGATCTTCTTTCCTTTTTTTTATCTTGATTGATTCATTTGCCATAAATCTAGGAAGTCGATGATCTTTGGGATTGATTCCATTCCAATCTTGGTGTTGACTTTCTTGTGAGTGAGTCCTTGCTTCATTTCGTGTATCTTCTGATTGATTCCTCAAGGTTCTTTTTGATTTTTTATATCTTCAGTATATCTTATAAGATATTTGTTTGGTAATTTGTCTTTATTAAAATACATAGAGAGGATATAGGGCTAAAAATCTCCCCCTTTCTAATAATAACAATTAATAAACATCAATTAACTTTCCTATTGTTTTGGTTGACTTGCTCCTCCGTCTTGCAAGAACTTCTGTCATTTTGATAGTCAACTTGCTCTCCCTGACTTGTAAGTATTTAGTGCTTTCCTTGAGCATCAGTTGACTCTTATACTTTGATAGTCGAATTGCTCTCTCTGACTTGTAAGCACCTCTGATGTTCCTATTTCTCCCTCTTTTGGCATAATAAAAAAGAACAATACGATAGACAGACAAAAAAAATACAGCAGACATTAGCAGGCAAACAGGCAGAGAAATTACAAAGAACAAAAAGTAAAGAGTGTGACAGACAGTGTGAAAAAATCATTTTACAACCCAAATAGGAAGGGAAATGACCCTCTTTTGAATAAAGTCATCATTCAATTCTTGGCCAGGAAATAGCTGGGGGTATTATGCATGTTATGGCAGAATCATTCATAAAAATTTTCAATATTTTTAGAGAAGGAGAAGTAGAAGTTCTGCATGGATATTTCAAGGTCAACATTTGAGGAGTTGACGTAGGTCTTGAGGGATTACATATGAGTTAACACTTTGGTTAATAGCTTGACACCTTCTTGATTGAATCCATCAATGGTTAGGCGAACCTTGACTATATCAGTTCTTGTACCATTCCCAAGCTCTGACAGCTTGGTAGTCGACTCCTGAAACATCATCATTCCTTCTTTAATAGTTTTTAGGTGATCCTTGAGATCTTCCAAATCCTTTCATACAAGAAGCATGGGGTTAGAAATATACTTGCTTACCTAAGGGAGATCTGATTTTGCTCCGACAGATTCCTTTTTGCACCATTCATTTTCTACCAAAAAGTAGCCTATGCTGGCGAAAGTATTGGAGTCATAAGTATCAGAGACTTCGACTGGAGGATATGCATCATGGTCAATAGAGTAATATAGGATAATCCTAGTAATTAGCAGGCCGTAAGTCAGGTGGTAGAGGCATGAGCATTGGCAGCACTCTCAAGCATATATTCATAAAACCAGTCGGCCTAATTAATCTTGAGATGTTTCACCGTGCAATATAGGACAAATACATCTCTGCAAGTAATATTGCTGAGGACCTCTTCTGGGTATTAGATTTGTGGCAATGATGTAAGCCATTATGCAATACTTAAAGAAAAGAGATAAGGGACCAAATCTAAAAGACTGTGTCTAGTTTGGACAAGGTATTTTTTGCTTCTTTAAAGCCAAATTTAAAATCATCGGGCTAGGAATCATTCATAAAGGAAATTATCCTCAATAATTTTGTATCAAAAACCTTTTAAAACAAAAACTCATTAAGAATAATCCTTGTGCCAAGCACATGGTTCTCTAATTTTCTATTGTCGGAAGAGAGATGGAGATTGGCATAGAATATTCGAACTAGATACTCATAAAAATTAAGTCCACATAGACAAAAAAATAGTTACAAGTTTTGAAATTTAAACAAGTGACTGACATTGCAATGAGCTTCTTTTAACTGACAGAGGGTTACCTGAAACACCCTGGGTTTTGCCCTTTGGAAATTTCCTGAGTTTTGGACTCGTTGTCTTAGTAAAGACTCACTATACAAGTCATATAGTGTGGATATGCATCAAGTGTCCTAACTCATAAGGTGTCTAGTGAATGGTGGTTGGGTTTCTATTGTGGTTACAACTTGGTTGTACGGGTCATTAGGGGTGGTAACAGTTCATTTGGTAAGTCCCTTAATTAAATCAGTAACTTAATGACTTGAATTGGTTCTAAGTATGATTGGCTCACTAAGAGCCATGAGGATAGGGTACAAGCAGTAAGGTTGATTCGTATATTGTCTAGTGTCCAATCTCTTTGGTTTCTGTCTTAGGTACGACTGGACCATACCAGTAGTATGGTCTAGTCACGAGTGGGGTTTAGGGATTCTTATGGTGGATGGTGTATGGTTGTCTAACTCACTATCCTAGTGATGACTCCATGGTATGATTCATATGTTATGGTCATGAGTCAAGGGGTCGACTCGTAACCACCTGCAAAAATTTTATAGTTTTAAGTTGGGGGAATTCTAGACATTTCCCCTTTGTAACTCCCTTTGATATCACAACATAAAACACCTTTTGGGGCTTCATTAACCTATTATTCTCAATCAAACACTCTCAAAATATCTCTTAAGCTCTCAATTCAAGTAAGAGGCTAGGGTTTCTTCAAAGCAATTAATTAGGGGCTTACAAGAGTGATTCTCTCTGTCTTCCTTTGTATCTAAGGCATGTTACTCATCCCTCATTGTTATTTTACAAAGAGTATGTGTTTTAATGTATGATTTTCATGATATTGTTATGGTTTGAAATAATGGTTGGGGGTTTTGGATGTTCATGGTTGAATAATGTTTCTTATGGTTTAATTATATTTTCTTTCATGCTTTTAGTATGATTTTGACATTGTGGGATGCATGTTAATGGTTAATGGATTTTAGGGTATTGTGTATTCCCTAAACTACTTGGTTATGGTTTTGAAACTTATGTTCCCTCAACTTGTTTAATAAAATACCAATGAGAATGATTTTGGCACATAGTATGACTATACTTGGAATCTTTGCATTGCATAAAAGGTAATGGAATTTAAATTATTTGGTTGGTTTTAAATAATTTGGATAGGCCTTGGTGGCCATGGTTTTGGTTTAATTGAGAACTTTGGAGTCGACTTGGTTTATTGGTTTTGGTATGGTATAAAAGGATAGACTTGCAAGCTCTAATTTTGCTATGGTAATACCAATGGTAAATTCCTAAACAAAAGACTCTTTGGTAAATTGTTGGAATATTTAATTGGTTTTAATATGGGCTTAAAAAGGGTTGAGTTATCAAAGCCATGGGAGGTGGAGGTCCCGAGGGGACTAATATTGGAAACTTATACATGCCAATGTGAGGCTTGGTCATGGTAACCGTGAGCACGATGTCACACTTATATTTTGGGAGATGTAGTAGTTATCTCAGGTTTTCTCTAGTTCATGCGGCTAACATGCACCGGGTCCTTTTCAGCAGGGGGAGTTGAACCCATATAGCTCGTGGGTGGATATTTAGGATGACAAAGCTACACAACCTAGGTTAAGGTTTTAAATGCATGGTAAACTCGGTTCCCAATACTGGCATGATATATATATATGTATATGTTTGATTGCATATGGTTATTTGATATGGTTTTGAATAATAGCATTATTTTCTCTTTATCCCTGAGTACATGCTAGAATTCACTCCGCTAACCATCTTCGAGCACTATATCCCCACGTGATGCAGGAACCAACCATACTATCATTCCTCCTACTCAGTGACATAGATTCAAGGATATCTTTAACTCAGATTGAAATGGTGAGCTTCCATACTTCGAAAGGCTCTATTTCATATTATGGAATTCTTTTATTTTTATTATTTCCTTGGTTTGGTTTTGTCCATGGTAGGGGTCATGTCCCGACCGGATGTTACTTGATCCTAGTTAAAGGCATTGTCACACTACTATGGGCATGGGCGGTGTCGGTATTGATGTCAACCTTGGTATTTGTTTTGCCGTTAGGGTTGGTACAGGTTGGATATTTAAATGAGGTTGTTGGATTATGATTATGGACTTTATTTAATGTCTTTGATTTATTATTGATTTATCTTATTATATGTTAAAATTTTATCCAACATAGGGTGCAGCGTGGTTATGGATGGGTATTAGGGGTGGTCATCGATCCTGGTCGGACTTGAGATGACCGACATGACTAGGCCCTAGATTGGTTCGTGTCAGATTGGTATCAAAGCCCTTGGTTCTTGGTCAGTTGGGTGTACGACAAAGCTGTGTCAAGTAGAACCTCTTTTAGGGGTGTGTAGCACGCCATAATTATAAGGGAGAGGCAACAAGGCACATAGGAATGTTTCTCTTTCTTGTGTTCTATTTTCAAGTTGTAGAGTTTAAGGTCCTAAAATCTTCTCTAATACCCGTTTGTTTGCTTTTTAGATCATGCCTCCCAGACAATTTGAAGTTCACAAAAACTCCTCTGTCCCACCCAAGGACAATGTTGATAGGACCAATTCTACTTATAGGGTCCAGACCTGGTCTAAGGGTCCAGTTCCTAATTGCCCTTCTAGAGTTCCACCAGTTCCCTCCAACCCTTCTCGAGCTCCCTAAGCTGATGTGATAAATGATGAGTTTTGTCAGTCTATTCATATGTTGGCACAGTTTGTAGCCTCTCAGGACGAGTATAGTACTTCTGTTACTCCATCTTCTGGGGCCGTAAGGGTTGGCCAGTTCATGAGGTTGAACCTTTCTATGTTCATTAGTGTTAAGGTGGAGGTAGATCCTCAAGATTTTGTGGATGAGATGGAAAATATATTCTGTTTTATGCATAATACCAATGTGAAGGGTATGAATTTACTGCCTACTAACTAAAATATGTAGCATACCAATGGTATGAGGAATAAAATCAGCCAAGGGGTGACGATGTTGTGTCAGCCTTGTGGGATAATTTCTCTAGTGCTTTTTTGGACTGCTTCTTTTCTCGAGAATTTAAGAAAGAAGGGTAATAAGAGTTTTTTAACCTAAAATAAGGCAAGATGTCAGTCAAGGATTATTCCTTGAAGTTTCACTAGTTGTCTCGTTAAGCTTTAGAGTTGGTTTCTAGATTAAGGGCTAGAATGAGAAAGTTTAATTTTAGGTTATCTAAAGACTAGATTTTGGAGAGTAAGGCTACCTTAATGAACAAGGATATAGACATCTCCAAGTTGGTTGTGTACATGCAGTAGGTCAAGAAAGAGAAGAAGAAGCAGGCTAAAATTGGTAGAGGCATAATAAGAAGTCTAGGTTTTCTGATCATGATAGTAGTCAATAGCTAAGTGGAAGGGATAGTGGATAGTGGTCCAAGAAGAGGTGGTGTAATTTTAGGTCTCACTCGATGGTTAGTCCTCCCTACCCAAACTAATTAGGTGACAGACGTTTTCAGAGTAGCGATAATTATAGGGCATAGGGTTCCCAATCTTAGGCTAGTAGGGCTCAGTCATATCCATCATATCCTTCTTGTAAATTATGTGGTTGATTGCATCGAGGTTACTGTGATAAAGGAAAGGACAAGTGCTTCAACAACAGTCAGTTAGGGCACATAATTAGAAACTGTCCTATTGGTAAGGTGGATTTTGGGGAAAACAAGGTTCCTATTGCCTCTTCATCAGCTCTGACTCCTAAGGGTGCACCATCTTATTTCGACACTAGTCAGAACCATATCTATGCTCTCACTACCCACCAGGAGTCTGAGGCATTGCCTGATATCATTACTGGTATGTTGAAACTATTTTCCTGTGATGTGTACTGTTTACTTAATTTGGGGTCTACCCTCTCTTATGTGACCCTTTTTATGATTGTGCATTTTGGTTTTGGTCCAAAGTGTATTTCAGATCCTTTTTTCTATTTTTACCCTGGTGCATGACTCTGTGATGGCTAGACGAGTCTATAGGGGTTGTGTTGTATTTATGGGTTATCGGGAGACTTTGGTGGATCTCTTTGAATTAGACATAGTTGATTTTAAAGTCATATTGGGGATGGATTGGTTGAACTCATGCTATGTTTCTCTAGATGGTCGGGCCCATAAGATTCTCTTTAAATTCCCTAATGCGCTGGTTATTGAGTTGGAGGGTGGTTCCTTAGCTCCTAAGGGGAAGTTCATATTGTATCTTAGAGCTCAGATATTAATCTTCAAGGGGTGTCTCTACCATCTAGTCTGGGTTAAAGATTCTAACTCAGATGGTCCTTCTTTGTATTCCATCTTGGTGGTGAATGAGTTTCTCGAGGTCTTCCATAATGATCTTCCTAGTGTTCCTCCTGATAGGGAATTCGATTTTGGGATAGATCGGAAACTCATCCTATTTCTATTTCCCTGTATAGAATGGCTCCAGAGGCGCTTAAAGAGCAATTAAAGGATCTTTTAGACAAGGGTTTCATCCGTCCTAGTGTGTCTCCGTAGGGTGCACCGGTGTTATTCGTGCGTAAGAAAAATGGTTCCATTCAAATATGTATTGATTACTTGTAGTTAAATAAGGTGATGGTAAAGAATAAGTACCTTCTTCCAAGGATAGATGATTTGTTTGGTCAACTTCAGGGTGCTAAGTTTTTCTCCAAGATTGATCTTTGATCTGGGTATCATTAGTTAAAGATTAGAGAGTTGGATATCACTAAGACTGCCTTCTGTACTCGGTATGGGCATTTTGAGTTTCTGGTTATGTCTTTTAGGTTGACTAATGCCCCGATAGAATTCATGGACTTGATGAACAGGGTCTTTTATTAGTTTCTGGATTTGTTCATAATTGTCTTCATAGACGATATTTTAGTGTATTTATAGAGTGAGATGGATCATGCAATCACCTTTGTATAGTGTTATAGGCCCTAATAGAGCGGCAGTTGTATGTCAAATTTTTGAAATGTGAATTCTGGTTGAATGTTTTCACTTTTCTGGGTCATGTCATTTATAGTGAGGGGATCTTGGTGGATCCGTAGAAAGTTGCAGTGGTTAAAAAGTGGCTTAGACCCATGACTCCAACCGATACTCGAATTTTCTTGGGTTTAGCCGGTTATTACAGGAGGTTTGTGGAGAGTTTTTTTTTCTATAGCTACCCCATTGACTAAGTTGACTTAGAAGAAGGTAAAGTTATTATGGTTTGATGCTTATAAGGGTAGTTTTAAGAAGTTGAAGAATAAGCTAACTTTGTCTCCAATCTTGACTTTGCCTGAAGGCACTGATAGATTCGTGGTTTATTGTGTTGCGTCTTCTGTAGGACTTGATTGTGTCTTGATGCAGTATGGAAAAGTGATAGCTTATGCCTCTAGACAGTTGAAGGTGCATGAGAAGAATTATCAAACCCATGACTTCAAATTATTGGTGTGGTATTCGCGTTGAAAATTTGGCATCACTATTTATATGGCATACATGTGGATATCTTTTCTGATCATAAGAGCCTGCAATATGTGTTTACTCAGAAAGATTTTAACCTAAAACAAAGAAGATGGCTTGAGCTGCTCAAGGATTATGCCATGAGTTTTCACTACCATTTAGGTAAAACTAACATGGTTGTTGATACTCTTAGCAGGTTATCCATAGGAAGTTTAGCTTATGTGAACAAAGGGGAGTGGGAGTTGGTTAAAGATATTCACCATTTGACTAACCTTGGAGTTCATCTCTTGGACTCTGAGGATGGTGGTGTGGTTGTGCAGGAGGTGGTGCAGTCTTTTCTTGGTGCTGAAGTAAAGGAGAAGCAAGTTTTGGATCCTATCTTGATGAGGATCAAAGGTGGTGCAGATAGGTAGAATGTAATGGACTTTGAAATTAGTGGTGATGGTACCTTGCGCTACCAAAAGAGGTTATGTGTTCCCGATATAGATGGTTTGCGAGAGACGATCTTGGCTAAGGCGCATGAGTCGCGCTATGTTATTCATCCTGGTTCGAAGAAAATATATTATGACCTTAAGGAGATGTATTAGTGGAGTAAGTACATGGTGTGCCAACAAGTGAAAGTGGAGCACATAAGGCCCAAAGGATTATATAAAGAAATTGTATTTCCTGTTTAAAAATAGGAGGTAATCAATATGGATTTCATTATCGGTCTTCCTCGATCTCGGAATCAGTTTGATTTAATTTGCGTCATTGTGGATAGGATGACTAAGTCTGCTTACTTTTTGCCAATAAGGACTAATTTCTCAGCTGAGGATTATGCAAGGTTGTATCTCCAAGATATCGTGAAGTTACATGGGTTACCTGTTTCTATCATCCCAGATCTTGGCATGCAATTTTCATCTCACTTTTGGCTATCATTTCAGAAAGGGTTTGGGACCAAGGTTAGTCTTACTACTGCTTTCCACCCACAGTCGGATGGTCAAGCGGAAAGAACTATCCAGACTTTGGAGGATATGCTTTGGGCTTGCGTGATTGACTATGGTGGTAGTTGAGTTGAGCATTTGCCTCTTATAGAGTTTGTATATAACAATAGCTACCACTCCAGCATTGGGATGGCTCCGTTTGAAATGTTGTATGGTAGGAGTTATAGGTATCTTATTGGTGGTTCGAGGTTGGTGAGGTGGAGATGTTTGGCCTGGATTTGGCTCACCAAGATATGGAGAAGCAGAAGGTGATTTGGGATAGACTTAAGGCTGCCCAAAGTCGCCAAAAGTCCTATGCAGATGTGAGGCATATGAAGTTAGAGTTTGAGGCTGGGGATAGAGTGTTCTTAAAGGTATCTCCCATGAAGGGGGAGATACAGCTTGGGAAGAAGGGGAAGCTCAGGCCCCGGTATGTTAGTTTGTACTTGGTTTTGAAAAGAGTCGGCAATGTTGTGTATGAGTTGGAGTCACCTTCCAGTATAAGCTACATTCATCTGGTGTTCCACATATCTATGTTGAGGAAGTGTGTGGGTGATACATCATAGATTGTGCCTATCAAGGATACTGGTATTTCAGATTCTCTATCTTATGAGTAGGTCCCTGTTAAAATCTTGGATTGGCTGGTTCGTAGGTTGTAGACCAAGGACGTAGCTTTGGCAAAGGTTCTAAGGAGAAACCACAAGGTCGAAGAAGCTACTTGGGAAGCTGAAGAGGACATAAAGTCCAAGTATCCATTCATGTTTTCTACTCCAGAAATTCATGTGTAAGGTATGTGTTATTCTTAACATCTTTGTTTTTTAATTTAGTTAAAGGTAAGAGTATAGGTGTGTAGGGTCCAAATCGTGCTTCTACTTCCTTATTCCATCATTGAGGACGAATGATCCAAGTGGGGTAGAATTGAAAAACCCTGGGTTTTAGCCCTTGGAATTTTCTTAAGTTTTGGACTCACTGTCTTAGTAACGACTCACCATAAGAGTCGTATGGTGTGGGTACGAGTCAGGTGGCTCAACTCGTAAGGTGTCCAGTGAATGGTGGTTGGGTTTTTATTGTGGTTACGGTTTGGTAGTACGGGTTGTTAGGGGTGGTGAAGGTTCATTTGGTCAGTCCCTTAATCAAATCAGTAACTTAGTGACTTAAGTTGGCTCTGAGTACGAGTATCTCACTAAGATCCGTGTGGATAGGGTACGAATAGTATAGTTGAATCATATGTAGTCTAGTGTAAATCCCTTTGGATTCTATCTTGGGTATGACTGGACCATTTGAGTCGTATGGTCTGGTCATGACTAGGGGACAAGAAGTCGTGTGATGGATAGTGTATGGGTGTCCAACTCATTATCCTGGTTGTGACTCAATGGTACGAGTCGTATGCTATGGTTACGAGTCACAGGGTCGACTCGTAATCACCTAAGGAAATTTTACAGTTTTAAGTTGGGGGCATTCTGGACATTTCCCCTTTGTAAACTCCCTTTGATACCACGACATAAAACACTTTTTGGGGCTTTATTAACCAATTATTCTCAATCAAACACTCTCAAAATCCTATTCAAGCAAGAGGCTAGGGTTTCTTCAAAGAAATCAATTAGAGGCTTACAAGAGTGATTCTCTACATCTTCCTTGGTTTCTAAGGCATGTTACTCATCCCTCATTTTTATTTTAAAAAGAGGTTGTGTTTTCATTTTCATGATATTGTTATGGTTTGAAATAATGGTTGGGGGGTTTTTGATGTTCATGGTTGGATAATGTTTCACATGGTTTAATTATATTTTCTTTCATGTTTTTAGTATGATTTTGACATTATGGGATACATGTTAATGGTAAATGGATTTTGGGGTATTATGGATTCCCCAAATTACTTGGTTATGGTTTTGAAACTTATGTGCCCTCAACCTGTTTGATAAAATACCAATGAGAATGATTTTGTCACATAGTATGGCTATTCTTGAAATCTTTGCATTGCAGAAAAGGTAATGGAATTTAAATTGTTTCGATGGTTTTAAATGGTTTGAATAGCCTTGGTGGCCATGGTTTTAGTTTAATTGGGAACTTTGGAGTTGACTTGGTTTAATGGTTTTCACATGGTGTAAAAAGATAGACTTGCAAGCTCTAATTTTGATATGGCGATACAAACGATAAATGCCTAAGCAAAAGATTCCTTGGTAAATGGTTGGAATGTTTTATTGGATTTAAAATAGGCTTAAAGAGGGTTGTGTTAGCAAAGTCATAGAAGGTGGAGGTCCTGGCCGCACCAATACTAGAAACTCACATTTTTCGATATGAGGTTTGTTCATGGTGACCGTGTGCATGATGTCACATTTATATTTTGGGAGATGTACTACTCATCTCAGGTTTTCTCCGGTTCATGCGGCTAACACGCATCGGGGCCCTTTCAGTAGGGGGAGCTGAACCCATATAGCCTGTGGGTGGATATTTAGGATGGTAGAGCAACACATCCCAGGTTAAGGTTTGAAATGCACGCTAAACCCAGTTCCCTATCCCGGTACGATATATATATATATATGTGTGTGTGTGTGTGTGTGTTTTTGTGTGTGTGTGTGAGAGATTGCATATGGTTATCTGATTTGGTTTTGAATAATAGCATTATTTTATCTTTATCCCTGAGTACATGCTTTTGTTCACTCTGCTAACTGTCTTTGGGAACTATATCCCCTTACGATGCAGGAACCGTCCATACTACCATTCCTCTATCCCAGTGACTTGGTTTCGAGGATAGCTTTGAGTCAAATTGAAGTGGTGATCTTTCATACTCTAGAAGGCTCCATTTCATGTTATGGACTTCTTTTTTTTATATTTCCTTGGTTTGGTTTGTCTATGGTCAGTGGCATATCCCGACAGGATGGTACTTGATTCTAGTTAGAGGCTTTGTTAGATTACTATGGGCATGGACGGTGTCAATATTTGTGTTAGCCTTTGTATTGGTTTTGGCATTAGGGTAGGCACCAGCTGGATATTTGATTGAGGTTGTTGGATTATGATTATAGACTTTATTTAATATCTTTGAATTATTATTGATTTATCTTATTATATATTCAGAATTAATCCAACATAGGGTGCAGGACAGTTATGGTTGGGTATTGGGGGTGGTCTCCAGTCTTGGTTGGACTTGAGATGCCCGACATGACTAGTCCCTGGTTTGGGTCGTGTCATTACCACTCGCTCGGGTACCATAAAATAACTTTTAAAGGCAATAAACTTGTCTTGTTGCGATCAAGTCCAAAACCTATGCATGTCCTCTGAAAAAAGTATCTAGAGGGCTTGAACGAGGCTTCTTGATAGAAAAAGTTGGACTAGGGATGGAGTATTTTTGGGTAACAGTTGAATGATGGGAGTGGGAAGAAGATTCATCAGAGGATTTGGAGAAGAGGATATGATTATCAAAGGAAGTGTCTGGAAGGGATTTGAATAGATTTTCCATGGATTGGGTTTTGTTCATTGGAGAGAAGTTTGGAATAAGGGTTTTAAAAGGACAAAGAGAAAGAGGAAAAGATGGATCAGTGAAGAGGGGTGAATAAATTGAGGGGATGATAAAGGGAGGTTAAGTGAATGAAGCGACTGCTTGAGGTGAAAGGACAGTAGAATGGGAGTGTTGGGAAAATAAAAGAGGTAAAAAGGTTAAAAAAAAGTGGAGTAAAAAGAGGAAGAGCAATGGTGACATCTTTTCAAAAAAAAAGTTTTTCCCAAAAATAATCACTTAATAAGGTAGTTAAAAGGAATTTTCCATAAATAAAACTTACGAGTCATTAATGTTAATAATACCGTCTTTTTCAAAGGAAACAAAATCTTTATTTTAGCAGGGGTTTAGTAGAAATATCTACCAACTTATTTTAGGAATCAACAAATGTTAGGGAAAAATCACCATTTTCTACATGATCTTGATTAAAATGATGTTTAATATCAATGTGCTTAGCCCTAGAATGATGCACAATATATTTAGAAAAACTAATAGCACTGGTATTATCACACATTATAGGTACAGATTCAAAACATAAATTAAAATCAAGTAGTTGATGCATAATCCATAAAATTTGAGTACTACAACTCCCAATGGCTATGTATTCGACTTCACTTGTTGATAAGGTAACAGAAGATTATTTCTTGCTATGCCATGAAATAAGGGCATCACCAAGAATTTGTCATAGTATGCTAGTTCTTTTTCTATCATTTTTATCACTTCCAAAGTCAGTGTCTGAATATCCAATTAAATCAAAATAAGAGGAGCGAGGGTACCATAGTCTAATGTTTTGTGTTTTGATGAGATACCAAATTATTCTTATGATGGTAGTCAGATGGGACTCTTTGGGAGATGACTAGAACCTTGCACACTTGCACACACTGAACATAATGTTTCGTCGTAGAGGAGTGATCTAATCATTCCCCTGTACGTCTTTTCTAGATCAGTCTGAATCAAGATTTGTGGATTGACTCACTGGGTTCCATAGGTCTTTCCTTTTTCCATGAAAAACTTTTTGATAAGTTCCTTTGTGTATTTGGTTTGACTAATGAAAGTACCTCTGTGTGTTTGCTTGATTTGTAATCCTGAGAAAAATGTGATCTCTCCTATGAGGCTTATTTCAAATTCTCCTTTCATCAGATTAGTAAACTTCTCACACACGGAGATGTTAGAACTACCAAAAATAATATCATCAAAATAAATTTACACAATAAGAAGATTTGAGTCAAGCTTTTGTATGAACAGAGTTGTATCAATTTTGCCTCTTTTGAAATTATTATTTAACAAGAAAATACTCAACCTCTCATACCAAGAGTTTAAAGCTTGTTTGAGATCGTAGAGTGTTTTTAATAATTTAAAAACATGATTTGGATAAGATGGATTTTTAAAATAGGGGGTTGTTCTACAAAATCTTCTTCATGAATAAATCCATTTAAAAGGCACTTTTGACTCCATTTGATACAATTTAAAGCATTTGAAGGAATAAAAAGCTAACAAAATGTTAATTGATTCTAACCTTGATACCTAAGCAAAGGTTTCATCATAATCAATACCTTCTTGTTGAGTGTAATCTTTAGCTACAAGTCTAGCCTTGTTTCTAATAACATTACCTTCTTCATTCAATTTGTTTTTGTAGACCCATCTAGTTTCAATTACTGAGCAGTTCTTGGGTCTTGCAACTAGAGTCCAAACTTGATTTATTTAGAATTAGTCCAATTCTTCCTTCATGGCCTCAACCCAAGATTTATCTTTGAGGGCCTCATCAGTCTTCTAGGGTTAGATTTAAGACACAATGGCTACAAATGTTTGCTTTCTCAATGAGGCTCTTGTCTAAATCCTATCATCTGGATTTTCGATGATAAAATCATTTGGATAGCTAGCATTCTATTTCCATTCTCTTGAAACACATGTTTTGACTATTTCAACTGCGGGAGTCAACTTTGAAAGGGGTGTAGTTGATTCGTCTTTTGACGGCTCTGGAGTTGTACTAGCATTGGCTCTATATTGTAGACCATTCACCTATTCTTCATTAATACTCCAACTCATAGAAGGGTGATTGTCAAATACAATATGCATAGATTTTTAAACACATAACATTTTTTTATTATAAGTCCTGTAAGCGCGACTCATGGGAGAGTACCCAAGAAAAATACATTCGTGACTTAGTGGATTGAATTTTCCCAAGTTAATCTTACCGTTATTATGGATGAAGCATTTGCATCCAAAATGATGAATGTAGATAATATTTGGCTTCTTCCCTCTCCACAGCTCATAAAGAGTCTTCTTTAGAATAGGTCTAATGAGGCATCTATTGATGATGTGACAAGCTGTGCTTACTGCCTCTAGCCAAAAGTTATTTAGAAGGTTGTGTTCTAGCAGCATGGTTCTTGCAGTTTCCCAAAGGGATTAATTTTTTTTCTCCGCCACACTTGTCTTGTTGAAGGGACTGAGGTGATGAGAAGTTTTAAGAGTACCGTTCTGAGCACAGTATTCCATGAAAGCTTTATTTTCAAATTCTCCTCCATGATCATTGTGAACATAGGTGATGAAGTGTCCTTCTTCCCTTTTTACTTTCCTACAAAAGAACTCAAAATTTGTGAAACCCTCATGTTTATGAGTGAGAAACATTACCCAAGTAAAACGGGAATAGTCTTCAATAATAACAAAAATATATTTTTCCCACCAACACTTGTGGTCTTGGTGGGGCCAACTAAATCCATATGATTGTTTGAAGGGGTTTGGTAGTTGAGACAATATCTTTGACTTTGAATGATGTCCAAGTCTGTTTACCTAATTGGAAAGAATCACAAATGTGATTCTTCTCAAACTTGAGTTTTGGCAGACCTTTCACCAATTCCAATTGTGAGAGTTTCTCAATTATATGCATACTAGTGTAAGATCCTGTAAAATCCTAAGTCTAGAATTCAGGTCTTTAAGCTTCTCAAGATCCAAGACTTAGAAAAAATTTGCAAGTGTTCAACACTTAGTCTCATTTTAGACCTCCAAACTTCGGGGATTTATTTTACGACCTTCTTGACCTTCGTTTTTCGATTTTCAAGTTGCGTTCTGAGGGGGAAAGGTCGTAGTACATCCCGGATAAGTTTTAAAAATTTTAAAATAGCGTAAGGGCGTGTTTGAGTTTCCAAAATAGTAGCTCGGGGCAATAAGCCCGCGTCACCCCAGCTAGAGCACCGCTATAAGGCAGGCGCCGCCCGATGGATAGCGCGCTATAAGGAAGGCGCCGCCCCCTGGATCGCCCCAGGACAATTTTTGCAGTCCTACTCCATGTCCTTGAGGGGATTTGGTTAATTTTCATCCATATATAAGTCCCAATCACGGTATTGAGGCCCCAAATCAGCTAATTTCAATACTTTTCATCAAAATTCACTCATGAAACATCAAGAACAAGTTTAGCGTTCAATTGGGGGTTTCAAGATTCAAGAAAATTCCATCGTGAATTCCACGAATTCTTAATCTAAGGTATGCGTAGTGTTCATCTACGGATTCCTTTCGTC
The DNA here is from genome assembly GCA_030864215.1 of Capsicum pubescens. Classification (NCBI taxonomy): domain Eukaryota; kingdom Viridiplantae; phylum Streptophyta; class Magnoliopsida; order Solanales; family Solanaceae; genus Capsicum; species Capsicum pubescens. The sequence goes on along the minus strand of CM061542.1, from coordinate 224,040,706 downwards.
CGTGGAGTTCAAGAATCAATCTTTAAATACTGAATTATGATTGTTTTGTGGTGATATGATTTTATACATGTTGGTGGTTGTTATTTGTGTTGTAAAGTAGTATTTTGATGTATTTTCATGGAGATTATGATCATGTTAGTTGGAACCCATGAATTTGAGTGGTTTAATATGGTGAAACTTATGAATATACCTATGCCTTAAAGAGTGCATGCAAGGTGTTTGATAAAATGCTTAAGATGATAGAAATTCATGTTTCCATGGTTCCAAAGTATCTAAATGACAAGTCAATGTTAACTATTATAATTCAATATGAATTCCATGCTAGTGTAGTGTTGGTATTGTTGTGGTATGAAGCTCATGATAATGGAGTTATACAATATGTACATGATATATATATATATCCATGCACTCTCTACCATGCACAAGATGTTGAAAAACTACATGTGATATACTATCCCCTACTTATGATGTTATGAAGTGTGAAATCCAATCTTGTGATCAAGTCAGTCATGTGTGTCAGTTTCCTTCTATCGAGTCCTGAGGGTATTCGTACCTGGAAAATATAGTTGTGTGCCTAGAGCCATGTCATGTTTCACGAAACCCAAAATCAAGCCATGATTCAGTAAAAATTAGTCAGTCATGTGACTCAGGAAACCTCATGATCTCGGTCAGTTATCAGATATCAATAGTATTCCATCAATCAATGGAATACAATAAACTCAGTCCATGTCTAGTCAGTTAATCATATTCAGTCTCTTCAGATGGGAGTAGGAGTTAGTACTGAGTCAACCCAAGGATGGGAACACACACTGTCAGATGAGGGTGTGATTCTTAGCAGTCATCCTTGCATTTCAGAACGATGTAGCCAACATAGGTTGAGACATCAACACTGTCAGATGAGGGTTGATGAGGAGGCTTAGCACTGTCATATGAGGGCCCCACCATTCTATTTTGGGAACACTGTCAAATGAGGGTTACCCACAGTTTGTCCTTACCAGTGGCGCAGTATTAACACCCTTCCCGTTAGGGCAGATATTGTACCCCATCTTAGCCATAATGGAACATATGGGGCATGTTGGTTAAACAACTACCTCCCACAGTTTCAGACTCAGTCTTAGTAAAAGAACTCATATAGTTCTTCAGATTTTAGTATACCAGGACTGTTAAATACAGTCAAATTTAGTTACAGTACAGAACTCAGATAGTTCTCTCAGATTCAGGGTTGTTAGCCACAGTCGCCCATGTTATTAGAACTATAGTATCAGTTATGTTAGTTATCAGTAAACCATGTATTAGGGTACAGATCTATATATCACATAATCACGATCCCAGTTACTATGTATGCATGTTTTTACTCTCACGTTCATATCAGTCAGTCAGTTAGCATTGTTCATGCATGTAAACCCTTTTGCATTTAGCCTACCTCACTAGTATACTCAGTACTTTTATTTGTACTGACGTATTTGCACTATGGTGCTTTCTTTTATGTTACACCATAGTTTCAGAGACACGAGTTCCACATCAGCAGTAGCATTCTATTCTCAGAGTTGCAGTGAGTCCTCATCTATTCAAGAAAAATATTATTTTATTTCATTCATTATTTCAGTTCAATTTGTCCAGATGGATTTAGTTGGAGACATGTTTCTTCAACTCCTTATTTCAGACAGTATTTAGAGGCTTTCAGATTTACTTCAGATTTGATTCATTTTTCAGTTGTTTTGGGTATTCGTTACCCCATATGGATGTCATGTTTTATCATATTCTTTATTTAGTTGAACCTTATGTCCTATTATTCATATTTCCTGCATTATTACGTCATATATTGCGGTGTACAGGTACAGATATTAGTCATGGGTTAGTTTGTGGTCCTTCGGGGGCATAAGCACCGTGTAGCATTCCGGTTCATAAAATTGAGGTGTTACAAACTTGGTATCAGAGCCTAAGGTTCAATAGAGTCCTACGAAGTCTGAAAGCCGCATCTAGTAGAGTCTTGTACATAGATGTGTTGCGCGTCACATTTATGTGTAGGAGTTCATAAGATGTTTTAGGAATAGTTTCCCTTCTTTCAATGTTCATGTCGTTCTAGTGAGCATAATCCCAAGTTAAACTCTCAGTCTAATCCGTTCTTCTCTTATTTCAGAACATGCATCCAAAGAGAAGAAACCAGCCAACTCCCCATCCCGAAGATTCTTTGGGCGAACATATTTCTCATGCGGAGTTTTGGGACGAATTCACCACACTTTCTCAGTCTATGGATGCCCAAAATAAATGGACACCAGTTATTCCGGCCAATCCAGTGGTCAACTCAGCCGCAGCTAGGATGCAGGACTTCACCCGAATGAACCCTCCGACTTTCTTTGGGTCTAAGTCTGATGAAGACACTCAGGAGTTCATTGACCAAGTCTAGAAGGTTATATACATCATGAGAGTTACTTCTATTCAGAGCGCCGAGTTATCCACATACCAGTTACAGGATGTTACTCACACTTGGTACAAATAGTGGAAGTCTGAAAGGTTAGAGTATGCAGGTCCCATAGAGTGGGAGGAATTTGTCACGGCTTTCTTAGACAGATTCTTTCCCCAAGAGCTGAGGGAGGCAAAAGTTCTTGATTTCATCAACCCCGGATAGGGAAATATGACGGTTAAAGAGTATTCTCTCAGATTTACTCAGCTAGCCAGATATTCCCCTCATGTGGTTGCAGAAAATAGGGCTAAGATTAGCAAGTTTGTGTCAGGGGTGAATGATAGCGTAGTAAATGAGTGTAGGTCTGCGATGCTAAATAGTGATATGATTTTAGCCAGGCTCATGAACCATGCTCAGCAAATAGAGGAGCAGAAGATTAGGTCTAGGGAGAGGCAGAACAAGAGAGCAAGATCAGGCAGTTTCAGTTTTGCTCAGCCAAAATCAGAGGGAGGAAACCGTTTGCAGTTTTGTCCTAAGTCCGCAGTTCCAGCTCCTTCCTCCACCAGTGCCCCAGTGCCTAAATTCAAAGATGGAAACAGAGATAGAGCACTAGGATCTAAGTCTCAAGGCAGTGTCAGGAGTGCCCGAACCAATCCCTTTTTGCCAGACTTGTGGTAAGAACCACAAGGGTGTTTCTAGATCCGATAGTGATGTTTATTTTTGTTGTGGAAAGCCAGGACACAAATTTAGAGATTGTCCTCAGTCAGGTTATCAGGGTCAGCAAAACTGTTCCACAGCTCAGTCCGGTCGCCCGAACCAGCAGGGTGCCACTTCCAGTGTTACTAGTGGACAACGCCCAAACAGAGTCTATGCTCTTCAGACCCGAAAGGATCAGGAAAATCCTCCTGATTTCGTTACTAGTACATTACAGATTTTCCATGTTCATGCTTATGCTTTGCTAGACCCAGGTGCATCCTTGTCTTTTGTTACTCCTTACATAGCAGGTGATTTCGAAATCAGTCTCGAAATTTTAGCAAAGCCCTTTTTAGTCTCTACCCCAGTAGGTAAAACTATCATAGCTCGGTGGGTATACAGGAACTACTCGGTTATGATATTTCAGAAATCCATGTCAGCAGATTTAGTCGAATTAGAGATGACTGATTTTGATGTCATTCTTAGCATGGATTGTCTTCATTCCTTCTATGCCACAGTCGACTGCAGAAATAGGATAGTTCAGTTTCAGTTCCCGAATGAGCCCGTCCTAGAGTGGAAGGGTAGTACTTCATCTTTTAGGGGTCAGCTTATTTCCTACCTTCGGGCAAGGAAAACGATTTCTAAGGGGTGTGTGTATCATCTCGTGCATGTTAAAGATTTCATTTCCGAATCTCCTATCTTGGAATCAGTATCAGTGGTTAATGAATATTCAAATATTTTTCTCGAAGATCTTCCAAGCATTCCTCCTGAAAGGGAAATAGACTTCAGCATAGACCTTCTCCCAGATACTCAGCCTATTTCTATTCTACCATACAGAATGGCACCAGCAGAACTCAAGGAACTAAAAGATCAGTTGAAGGATCTCTTATATAAGGTATTCATCAGGCCTAGTGTATCCCCATAGGGTGAACCAGTCTTATTCGTGCGCAAGAAAGACGGTTCTCTCAGGATGTGTATCGATTACTATCAGCTCAACAAAGTTACGGTCAAGAACAGGTATCCACTTCCTAGAATAGATGACTTGTTTGACCAACTTTAGGGTGCCAGTTATTTATCCAAGATAGACGTCAGATCAGGCTATCATCAGCTTCGAGTAGAGAATATGACATCCCGAAGATAGTTTTTCGTACTCGGTATGGTCACTTAGAATTTCTAGTCATGTCCTTTGGTCTTACCAATGCCCCAGCAGCTTTCATAGACTTGATGAACCGGGTGTTCAAACAGTACTTGGACATGTTCGTGATAGTCTTCATAGATGATATTCTGGTCTATTCCCATATTGAGCTTGATCATTCAGACCATCTCAAAATTGTTCTTTAGACTCTCAGAGATCATCAGTTGTTCGTCAAGTTCAGTAAGTGCGAATTTTGGCTAAGATCAGTAGCATTCCTTGGACATATTATTTCTGGTGATGGCATTAAAGTAAATCCTCAGAAGACCGAAGTGGTAAAAAACTGGCCTCGCCCCATATCTCCATCAGCTATCAGGAGTTTCTTAGGTTTGGCTGGCTATTACAGATGGTTTGTTGAGGGATTTTATTCTATTGCATCCCCTATGTCTAGATTGACTCAGAAGAAGGTCAAGTTTCAGTGGTCAGATTCATGCGAGAAGAGTTTTTAGGAATTAAAGACTCGACTTACCTCAGCTCCAGTCTTAGCTCTTCCAGATGGTTCAGATGGGTTCGTAGTATATTGTGATGCATCCAGAGTGGGTTTAGGTTATGTCCTCATGCAGCATGGTAAGGTCATAGCCTACATCTCCAGACAGCTAAAGCCCCATAAGAAGAATTATCATACTCATGATCTTGAGTTAGCAGCCGTAGTATTTTACTTAAAGATTTGGAGGCATTATCTATACGGAGTTCATGTAGATGTTTTCACAGATCATAAGAGTCTCCAGTATGTCTTTTCTTAGAAAAATCTCAATCTTCATCAGAGAAGGTGGTTAGAGCTCTTGAAAGATTATGACATGAGTGTCTTTTACCATCCGCGCAAGGCCAACATTGTGGCCGACGCTCTCAGGAGACTCTCCATGGGTAGTGTTTCTCATGTTGAGGATAGAAAGAAAAAGATAGCTAAAAAAATCCATCAGCTTTCCAGACTAGGTGTTCGCTTAGTCGAATCTTCAGAGGGTGGTGTATGTGTTTAGAGTAGTTCAGAGTCATCTCTAGTTTCCGAGGTAAAAGAAAAACAAAATAGGGATCCTAGACTTGTCAAGCTAAAAGAGTCAGTTCAGAATCAGAAAGTAGAGGTTTTCTCCCAAGGGGACATGGTGTTCTTCGTTGTCAGGGTCATCTGTGTGTTCCAGGTGTAGATGACTTGAGGTATAAAATTATTGCAGAAGCGCATGGTGCGCGATACTCTATTCATCTAGGGGCAACTAAGATGTACCGCAACTTACGGGGGATCTATTAGTGGAGTGGGATGAAGAGGGATGTTGCAGAGTTTGTGGCTAAGTGCTCTACATGTCAGGAGGTTAAGATAAAGCATCAGAAACCTAGTGGTTCCATGCAGGAGTTCACCATTCCTACTTGGAAGTGGGAAGAAGTGAACATGGATTTCGTGACGGGTTTGCCTCGAACTCGTGATCAGCATGATTCAGTTTGGGTCATTATAGATATAATGGCCAAGTCAGCTCATTTTCTTCCAGTTTGTACCTCTTATTCAGCCGAGGATTACGCCAAACTCTATATCAGGGAGTTGGTCAGATTACACGGTGTTCTATTATCTATCATCTCAGACAGAGGTACCCAGTTCACCTCTTACTTCTGGAAAGCATTCCAAAAGGATCTTGGCACCCAAGTCCATCTCAGTACAGCCTTTCATCCTCAGACAGATGTTCAAGAAAAAAGGACCATTCAAACTCTAGAAGATATACTAAGGGCGTGTGCAGTCTATTTCAAGAGAAGTTGGGATGACCATTTGCCTTTTATTGAGTTTGGATACAGCAATAGCTATCCTTATAGTATTCAGATGGCTCCATTCGAATCTCTCTATAGTAGGAGGTGTAGATCTCCAATCGGTTGGTTCGAAGTTAGTGAGGCCTCAGTCATAGGTCCTGACTTGGTATTCAACGCCTTAGAGAAAGTTCAGTTGATCAGAGAGAGACTTTGAGATGCTCAAATCTGACAGAAGTCTTATGCAGATGTTCGTAGAAAGGATCTTGAGTTTGAGGTCAATGACTATGTCTATCTCAAGATCTCTCCCATGAAGGGAGTGAAAAGGTTCGACAAGAAAGAGAAACTCAGTCCCCGATATGTCGGTCCCTTTAGGATTCTCAATCGCTTCGGCAAGGTAGCTTATGAGCTCGAATTGCCTTCAGATTTAGCCTCAGTTCATCCAGTCTTTCATGTCTCTTTGCTCAAGAAGTACATAGGTGACCCAGTAGTTGTAGTCCCTTTTTAGAGCATTGACATTCAGAACATTCTCTCCTATGAGGAAACTCCAATCGAAATCTTAGACTATCAAACTCGTAGATTGAGGAACAAAGAAGTCCCTCTAGTTAAAGTTCTTTGGCAAAATCAGTCCGTTGAGGGATCTACTTAGGAAGCAGAAGCAGATATGTGTACCAAGTATCCTCACCTCTTCTCCACCAATTCAGATCAAGCTCAAGGTAATAATTCTCCTTAAGCTTATTCAGTTTCATGTTTATATTCCCATTATAAACTTGGTATCTACTACCATTGCATGCATACTCAGTCATGCATTCATGTACCAGTTCAGTTATAAAAATCATGCATCAGCTATGCATTCTCATCTTGAGAAACTCAGTTTATCAGAATATTCAGTTATGTATGGATGTATCAGTTATCCATACATCATATATGCATGAGCTCAGTATATTTAGCATGTCAGTCATAAATTCATGTCTCAGTTATTCATGTTCAATTCATGTTCAGCTTGTCTTTTATCCCCTTTCAGTTGATTCTTATTCGAGGATGAATGTTCTCAGAGGGGAGATATTGTAAGATCCCATAAAATCCTAAGTCTAGAATTCAGCTCTTTAAGCTTCTCAAGCTCCAAAACTTAGAAAAATTTTGCAAATGTTCAACACTTAGTCTCATTTTAGACCTCCAAACTTCGGGGATTTATTTGATGACCTTTCCGACATTCATTTTTAGATTTTCAAGTTGCGTTGTGATGGGACAAGGTCGTAGTACATCCCGAGTAAGTTTTGGAATTTTTTGGATAGCGTAAGGGCATGTTTGGGTTTCCAAAATAGTAGCTCAGAGCGATATGCCCGTGTCGCCCCAGCTAGAGCACTGCTATAAGGCAGGTGCCTCCCGATGGATAGTGCGCTATAAGGCAGGCGCCGCCCCCTGGATCACCCCAGGCTAATTTCTGCAATTCAGCTCCATGTCCTTAAGGGCATTTTGGTCAATTTTCATCCATATATAAGTCATAAACACGGGATTGAGGCCCCAAATCAGCTAATTTCAATACTTTTCATCAAAATTCACTCAAGAAACATCAAGAACAAGTCTAGGGTTCAATTAGGGGTTTCAAGTTTCAAGCAAATTCCATCGTAAATTCCACGAATTCTTAATCTAAGGTATGCGTAGTGTTCATCCACGGATTCCTTTCATCTGTGGAGTTTAAGAATCAATCTTTAAATACTGAATTATGATTGTTTCGTGGTGATATGATTTTATACATGTTGGTGGTTGTTATTTGTGTTGTAAAGTAGTATTTTGATGTATTTTCATGGAGATTATGATCATGTTAGTTGGAACCCATGAATTTGAGTGGTTTAATATGGTGAAATTTATGAATATACCTATGCCTTAAAGAGTGAATGCAAGGTATTTGATAAAATGCTTAAGATGCTAGAAATTCATGTTTCCATGGTTCCAAAGTATCTAAATGACAAGTCAATGTTAACTATTATAATTCAATATGAATTCCATGCTAGTGTAGTGTTGCTATTGTTGTGGTATAAAGCATTCATGATAATGGAGTTATACAATATGTACATGATATATATATATATATATATATATATATATCCATGCACTCCCTACCATGCACAAGATGTTGAAAAACTACATGTGATATACTATCCCCTACTTATGATATTATGAAGTGTGAACTCCAATCTTGCGATCAAGTCAATCATGTGTGGCAGTTTCCTTCTATCGAGTCCTGAGGGTATTCGTACCCGAAAAATATAGTTGTGTGCCTAGAGCCATGTCACGTTTCATGAAACCCAAAATCAAGCCATAATTCAGTAGAAATCAGTCAGTCATGTGACTCAGGAAACCTCATGATCTCAGTCAGTTATCATATATCAGTAGTATTCTGTCAGTCAATGGAATACAGTAAACTCAGTCCATGTCTAGTCAATTAATCTTGTTCAGTCTCTTCAGATGGGAGTAGAAGTCAGCACCGAGTGAACCCAAGGATGGAAACACACACTGTCAGATAAGGGTATGATTCTTAGCAGTCATCATTGCGTTCCATAACTATGTAGCCAGCATAGGTTGAGACATCAACACTGTCAGATGAGGGTTGATGAGGTGGCTTAGCACTGTCAGATGAGGGCCCTACCATTCTCTTTTGGAAACACTGTCAGATGAGGGTTACCCATAGTTTGTCCTTACCAGTGGCGCGGTATTGACACCCTTCCAGTCAGGGAAGAGATTAGACCCCAACTTAGCCATATATGGTGCATGTCAGTTAAACAACCACCTCCCACAGTTTCAGACTCAGTCTTAGTAAAAGAACTCAGATAGTTCTTTACATTTTAGTATACCAGGACTGTCAGATACAGTTAAATTTAGTTACAGTACGGAACTCAGATAGTTCCCTCAGATTCAGGACTGTCAGACACAGTCGCCCATGTTATCAGAACTACAGTATCAGTCATGTTATTTATTAGTAAACCATGTATTAGTATACAGATCTAGATATCACGTAATCACGATTCCAGTTACTATGTATGCATGTTTGCACTCTCACGTTCATATCAGTCAGTCAGTTAGCATTGTTCATGCATGTAAACCCTTTTGTATTTAGGCTACCTCACTCATATACTCAATATTTTCAGTTGTACTTATGCATTTGCGCTATGGTGCTTTCTTTCATGTTACACCATAGGTTCAGAGACACGAGTTCCAGATCAGCAGTAGCATTTCAGTTGCAGAGTTGCAGTGAGTCCTAATCCATTTGAGGATGATATTATTTTATTTCATTCATTATTTCAGTTCAGTTTTGCCAGACGGAGTTAGTTGGAGACATATTTCTTCAACACCTTATTTCAGATAGTATTTAGAGGCTTTCAGATTTACTTCATATTTGATTCAGTTTTCAGTTACTTTGGGTATTCGTTACCCCATATGGATGTCATATTTTATTAGATTCTTTATTCAGTTGAACCTTATAGCCCATTGTTCATGTTTTCCTTATTATTACGTCATATATTGCAGTGTACAAGTATAGATATCAGTCATGGGTTAGTTTGTGATCCTTTGGGATCATAAGCACCATGTAGCATTTCGGTTTAGAAAATTGGGGTGTTACAACTAGCATGCCTAAGTTTTCTATTCCACAACCAAGTGTCATTGGTTTACATAGTGAGGCAGGTAAGGGTAGCAAAATTTGTACTATTTAAAACATAAATATAATCATCGATAAGAGAAATGTCTCTTTTATCATATTTGATGGAATAACTTTTAGCTTCGAAGGAGACTTTAAATCCTACGTCATACAGCTGACTGATGCTAAGCAGGTTGTGTTTGAGTCCATACGAGATACACTTCAATAAGTTCACATAAGGATTTGAGCTTTATTAAGTCGACTTCGATGACGTTGCCTTTAGCATTATCACTGAATCTTACTGATCCTCCTTCTATTTTCTTCAGAGAATAAAAATTTTCCTTATTTCTAATTATATGTCTGGAACATTTACTATCGATGACCCACATTCCCTTTTATATCTTTTTGGATGTGTTCCTGCAAAATAAGAAAATTAATTTTGTTTAGGTACTCAAGTGGTCTTGGGTCCTTGGGGGTTAGAGGTACTTCCTTTAGACCTCCAAATCCACACACCTTTAAACTTTTGCCTAGAGGTGTGTGATTTGTTCCCTTTTTGTCCACAGGTATAACAGACAGGTCCTTGAAAATAGAAAGAGGTTTTGGTCGATTTAAATGACCTTGATGAGGAACTTGAGCTTGTTATAAAACAATTTGATCTTACGAAACTGTGGCTTGGTGATTTTCTAAGTTTATTCAACTGTTTTTTGACATCATCAAGCTCTTCTTGAAGTAAGTCAATTTCGATTTAACATGCTTCTATTTTAACTTGACAGTTTCTTAGTTCCTCTTCAAGTTTGCGTTTAAGACGAGCATCCCAGTTTTTTTTTCTTGAGCAAGTTTATTGAATTCATCGATAACTTTTTTAAGCTCATTAGTTATCTTGTCTAAATTTGATTCAAGGATATTATAGTTATGACATTTGTACGGCCTTACCTCACTTGATTCACTTTTTTCCATAAAGTACATGTTAGATGCTTCTATTTCTTCCTCGATTAGTCTTTATCGCTCCAGGCCCCAAAGTTTTTGTTTCTTCTGGATGATTTTCTTTTCAATTCTGCACAGTTTTGTTTGAAATAACCTGACCTTCCACGGTAGTATCATCGATCATCATTCCTTGCTGATTCACTATTTTTGATTCTTTGGGGTCTATACTATCTCTATTTTAAGATCTGCCTTACTCCGCAATTTATGAAAGCCACTCCTTCGCTATTGGCTTCTTCAAGGAGATCTTTCTCTTCACTTGATACAACATTGAAGGCGACTGGTTTTGTCTTTTCCTCTTTGTTGTACATGTTGATATAATTTCGTTCATAGGCAATAAGATTACCTCATAGTTTGTCATATTTCATATTGTGGAGATCTCCATCTTCTAGGATGGTAGATTTGGTTTTCCATACTTTAGAGAGGCTTCTGACAAGCTTCTGGACTTGCAGGTTATGTGGATAGATCAACCTAAGTGATTTTAGCTCACATACAATTTTGCTGATCTTGCTAACATTAATTCCATGTTTTCATTTTCTTCCATTTTGAATGGCTCATACTCGCTGACCAAAGCAGTAATTTTTTATTTTTTGACTTTAGTGGTTCCTTCATAGGTCAATTCTAGTTTGTCCCACATCTCTTTTGTGGTTTCACAGGTCGATATCTTGTCATATTCTTCTCCGCTTACTACACAAAGAAGTAAACTTATAGCCTATGCATTAGTTTGAATTACCTCTTATTGCTCGTTGGTGACTTCAAAGTTTTCGAGGTCTTCTACATCAGTACTGTTTGATTTTTTTCATTGTCCTTCTGTTTTTCCTTGAGTCCTGGAATTAACTTTGGTCTCTTTTTAATGACAACCCGTGCTTAGAAGTTGTTTGATTGGATGAAGATTCTGATTTTGTTCTTCCAGTAGGAGTAGTGTTGTCCGTTGAAGTATAGTGGTCTTATGGAGGAGTGATCGTCTTGAAAGAGAGCAACAGGAATTTGCTAGTTTGCCATTAGATCTTTGCTCACATGCGGTTAAGCAACACTGTTGGTGAGACCTGCTTTGATACCAATTAAAATTCGGGAGGGGGGGTGAATTGAAAATTTCCTTGAGTCGACTGTTGAGTCTTTACAATCGACTTACCTGTAAATCAATATACTTCACAAACCAGATTAGATTTAAATAAACAGACAAGTAAATAATTCCCTTGGGTTTCAATGTTTCCTTAGATCTTTGCTAAGTGGAGCCCAAGTACAATGGTGGTAAACAAGTTCTGAAAACTTATTTTGTTTTTTTCCAGGTCTTATGACACGGCCTCAGTTTGTATTTCAAAGTTGACTCGATCTTATTCATGTATAACTATTGTAAACTAAAAAGTACAAAGCGTTGTGAGACTAAGATTGAGACACTCTGAGATTCTTTCTTAAAGTTGCTTGTCTGGGTCGATCTTCAGTCTTCTCCTTTTATAATATTCAACTTCTTCATCTTCTATTCTTTGTAAGAAAACACAAGTGATTTCTTCTCAATCAAGGATTTGAAAATGATTTCTTGATTGAGGGATTGCACCGTAAAGTATGTCCATATCAGATATGTCCATATGTGGTGCAGCTTTCACAATCGTACATGTCCATATCAGATATGTCCATTTAGAGGGTGTGATTTTCTTTCCTTTTGTCTTGAATCTGGGAAGTCGACGATCTTTGTGATTGATACTATTCAAATCTTGGTGCCGACTTTCTTGTGAGTGAATCCTTGCTTCCTTTCTCAGATCTTTTGATTGATTTCTCAAGGATCTTTTTAATCTTCTATATCTTCAGTATATCCTACAAGATATTTGTTTATTAGTTAGTCTTTATTAAAACACATAGTGAGAATATGGGGCTAACAGGAACATGTTTTGCCAATGGGGGTTGCAGGATAGCGGCATAATTCCTTCCAGGGTCTGTGTTTGTATTAACTATTGGCTGGCGGAGGCTGCCAAACGGCCACCATGGCCATGATCAGCATCAAAAAAAGATTTTTTGAAAAAGTTTCTATGGTTTAGAGAGTTTTTTTTTTCATAAACCTATACTATTGAAAGTTCGAAGTTGTGAATATAGAGTTACTATTTTATTTGATTGTTCATATATTAATTTAAGCACGTGTTTAAAATTCTTGTTGTAAAATAAAAATTTTACTAAACCCGAAAAACAATAAGTTATATATTAGTTTCTCTTTGTTACAAGTAGATTAGAACCATATTAGTCTCACGTTTTCATGAGAATTGTAAACATTTTACATTATATTAAACCTTGTTATTTAATATAACCAATCAAGTATCCTAAAAACAATGCAACACTTTAATGAAGTTTAAAATTTTTCACCAAAAATCTACCGAATCGTATGATATCAAAGAAATTGAGATGATTGAGCCAATTTGAAAAATCTAAATTTACTTACTCCCTCCGTTTCATTTTAGTTGGTCCTCTTATTAAAAATATTTATTTCAATTTAATTGTCCCTTTGATGAAATCAATAGAATTTTATTATGTTCTTCCAATACTACCCTTAACATTAAATGACTAAACAAGTATATTTACTTAAATTTATATTTTCAAATCATAATTAATAAGGCTAATTTGGTAAAATAAACCCCCTAATTAATATTTTCTTAATGGGTGTGTCAAGTCCATTGGGGCCAAGTAATATGAAACGAAGGGAGTATGTACATTAGAGTAATCAAAACATTAGTATGATATAACTTTTTAAAAGTATAACGAAAAGAATATATTTGGACTGAAAGTATAACGATGAGTATATTATTTAAACTATAGTATGATATAACTTTTTAAAAGTATAACGAAAAGAATATATTTGGACTGAAAGTATAACGATGAATATATTATTTAAACTATGGTGTCGTTTGGTTGGGAACAAGTTGTCCCGGGATAATTAGTTCTGGTATTAATTATCCCGAAATTAGTTATCCCACCGTATGTATGAGATAACTTATTCGATCACTAAGACACAAATGGTGGGATAAGTAATTCCTTCACTAACTTATCCCATCAACCAAACATGGGATAAAATAATTCCACAGTTTATATCTAGACTATTATAACCTATACCTCACACCAAATGACCCTAATAGTGCAGGGTTATATTTGGCCCTCTCCGTTTAATTTATGCATTTATAGGTACATGCAGTTTTAGTTATGGAGCTGTAAAGGTCAATACTTTCACAATATAGTAGTTCATTTTAGTCACGTGAAGGAGTTTTGGCTTCATATGTATCCATTTCCTGATTTCTTTAATTAGTTTACATGTTCATTTTTTTTAGTCTTTTTCTTGATTGTCATTGAGATGCATTGAACTTGGTGGATTTTTAATTTGGAGGAAATTACCACGCTGATTATTCTATTTTTCTTATTCAATTTGAGTTATCTAACAAATCTCTTTAGTACTTCGTTATTATGTCTTATCCAAAAGAAATTTTATCTTTACTTTCGAGCTGTCAAATATTTTCTGTGCTTCAAATTATCTAAAATTTCAACAACTTCACATGCTAAAACAGTTGCTATGTAGAAAACAGTTACTTATAGAAATGCAGTCCAACCCTGCATTGCATCCTCCAACACTTGATTAAAGTTACTGTGTTTGGAAGAACCCTTCATCTAATCGCTACTAGTCCGCCACAGTTCGACGTGGAAAAGAACTCTTGAGAGTTTCTCCTAAGCAGAAAATCATTTCTAATGCAGTTATTTTCTTTCTTCATTTGAGTTAAATTTACCCTTCTATTGTTTAATGTACAACAGTTTTATGTCACTATCCAATCAATTTGGAGAAATTTTTTAATAAGCGATCAACTCAAAGGCTGGTTTGGCAACTGGGTGAAAATTACCCTAACTTTCATTAAAAAATTAAACTCCCCATCAACATTGAACAATAATCATACTCCCCTTTATCCCATGCAATGTCCATTTTGTTCTTATAATTTTAATTATATATTTATGCAATATCTTTTTATATTATATGTAATGAATATTTTTTTAACATGAATGTTTATAGCATTTTATTTAAGTTTATTAACTTTATACCAAATTAATATGTTTTATAAATTTATCACAAAATTCAATATTATTTTTAAGATCGTTATTTTAGTACTATATGTATTAAAGAGTCGTTTGGTGTGAGGTATAACTATAATAATTCAGAGATAAAGTTCATGACTATTTATCCTGTGTTTAATTAGATGTACTAGGTAGTCTCAAAATTATTTGTCGCACCATTTATACCACAGTGATGAGATAAGTTATCACACATACATGTTAGTACAACTTATTTTGTAATAACTAATCCCGAAATAATTTATTTCCAAACAACTCACCCCTAAGTATGTATATGTACATATGTATGTACATGCATGTGTGTATATTTTTATATTTTATCCCGAAATAATTTATTTTAAAAAATATATATATATTATATAAAGTTAAAGAGGAAAAATGATTTTGAACCTCGGCAACTTGCAAGTTTGGAATGGACTCCCATAAAGCTCAGAGGCGGTTATTCCTTCTGTGAATTCAGACAAAGATTCACGTGAAAATGTTTTTTATCTTAAGCTGTCAATTACCAATACTGCCTATATTGGTACGTTCATTTAAAATTCTAAAAAGATCTCCGTGATATTGACATTTCACTCGTACTCCGTAATGTTATTATAACAATTGTGGTGAGAGACATACTCAGAAATTGATTGTTTATAATTTTGACATTTTAAGTTAGTGAATTTTAAATTTATAATTTATATGTATTAAATAATTTTTTTTTAAAGAAAAATATAAATTTTTTGAGTTAAAATTATTGAGTGCGACTAAATCAGTATCTTAAGCCTTAAGGTGGTATACTTATAGTTTAGCTATGTGATTCATCAGCCATCACTACAGCTGGTTCGGAACATGCAACATAGAGCTACCGTCTTGCTCTTCCTCTCCTCTAACAACGTATATTAGTTTGCTACGGGTGAGAAGTTGAGAAGAAATCTTATCTTGGAGGCGTACTATATATGTGTAGTTAGGGCTGGGCATTTGATTTTTTTGGTTTAATAATTTAATATCGGTTCGGTTTTTTGATTTTCGGATTGACAAAAATGACAACTGTAATCAAATCAAAATAAATTTGGTTCGGTTTGATTTCTACAAATTCGGTTCGGTTATTTCGAATTTTTATTTCGGTTTTGAAGATTAAAGTAGTGAACCTCTCTTTGTTATGAATGGATATTTAAAATTAATGATTTAAAAAAAAAAATTCAAACCTATTTTTCATTCCCAAATATAAATAACTCAACATGGATGAAACTAAATGATATAACCATAAGTTTAACATAATATATAACTTCATTATGCATAAGTTTCCATAAACAGTGAGAACTCGGAAGAGTGGTTGTTGCCTGAAAGACCACAGTCGACACTGCGGGCTGCAGCCCACAATGGTCGTCTGGTCGTCGACTCTGGTGTTGTACATGTTGTACAGACGATGATCTCGCCGGCGGTTTATGGTTCGATCGATTGTTCTACTATTGGAATGATGTATGTTGTTAGTTGTATGTGGCGTGTTATTACTTATTAGTTATTAGGGTTGCTATTATATATTTATATTATATTATTATATATTAAATATTATATATATATATAATATATATATATATATATTATTAATTATTTATAGAATTTTGGTTAATCGATTTATCCTAATTATTTTTTTGGAAAATCAAAAACCTAACCGTTTAATCGAATTTCAAAAATTGAAAATCAAAATCGATCTGAAAAACTGAAAAATCAAACCGAAATTAAAATTTCGATTTGATTTTTCGGTTTTTTTTATTTAAACCAAAATATGCCCAGCTCTATGTGTGACACATTCATATTTTATAACATCAAAACAAGTAACAAAAATATGTACATATCTAATTAAATTTTAATTATTAGTTTTATTTGAAGGGGAGTCATGGAATAATAATTGGTAAAGTAATTGCTCTGTGATCACGCGTTTAAGTGCCTGTTTGGGATTGTTTATTTTCCAAAATAAGCACTTATTTTGAGAAAAAGGTACTTTTTTAAAAAAAAAAAAAGTGTTTGGTAAACTTGCAAAAGTGTTTTTTAAAAATAAGCAGAAACAATTTTTCTACTTCTGGGAAGAAACTAAAAAAATAGATATATTCCTTATTAATTAATTAACATATCTTACAAGTTTAATTAACGTTTGATTTTTAAAACCTTACATTTCAAATTTACGTCATAATTCTTTATGATTTATATTTTTTTTTATTTTCACTCATTTTGTTTAAATAAATTTGAAAATATCATTGATGATGATGACTAAAGAATATATAATTTTTTATTGTTTATTATTAATAATAACAATTCACAAATGAATCACATTACAAGATTGTATTTTGCCAGCACATGTAATTTTTTTCTCAAATATTTAATTTTAAATAAATAATTCATGAAAAATGACATATTTGTTACAATGTAGTGTGTGTGTATATCTATAATATATTAAAAGTGTGAAGGCTCTTAGAAAAGTGAATTGAACATTTTGCCCTTCATTAAAAGACGTCACTTTAGACAAAATCGTTTTTTTACTATTTTTTTTAATATTTAAAAGTTAAAAATCAATTAAATATATTTATGATAAAACTTTCATTGTTTGAATTCATTTAAATTTAGTCCTTAAACCTTTCCTTATTTGAATTATATACCATAAAATTACGTAATATATCATATTTGTACAGAAAAAGATAGCAATATCACGTTAGGATTTTCTTTTAACTTAAAATTGCAATTAATTAACTATTTAATAAAATTTAAAACAGCAAAGTCACGTTAGTCACATTAGCAAAGCCATATAACTATTATAAAATATATGGAAGGATAATCAATTAATATTTTTATTTTTACGGATTAATTAAAAAATTACTCCTAAACTATGATAGAAAAATACTCCTAAAATAAAACTCTATTAAGGAAATACTTCTATAAATATTCAGATGCACGTTAAAATTAGAGAAGAAATCAATTTAGATGTTGAAAATATATGATTGATGCTCATCTAACTTGATTCGGTTGCATGTCTAGATTGGTGGATGCTTAATTTTCTAACCCTCAACTTCTTCACTATTTTTTACAACATAATAGAATTCAACATGTGTGTATATATATATCTTTTTTGTTTTCATTCAAGTCATTCATTAGAGTCAAAATTTTTCTTAGACAAGAATTATTTTCATCAACACTGAAATTTTGTGATCACTATTGTATTATTTTGTTGTAGTTTACAGGAGTGATCACTATTGTATTATTTTGTTGTAGTTTATAAGTCGTAGATGAATTTACAGGTGGTACTTGAATGTCGGTCGGCTTTGAAGAAATTTGTAGATAAATGTTAGGTTTAATTGTATTGTATTTAAATCTCTATTTTGAGAATTTTTTTGTGTAAAAGTTAAGTTTAGTTGTATTATTTTGATATATCTATTACCGTATTATTTTTTTATAGTTTATCGGTTTGAGAATTTTTTTGTGTAAAGGTTAGATTTAATTATATTATTTTGATGTCTCTATCATCGTATTGTTTTGTTGCAGTTTACAGGTGGTAGATGAATGTCGATTGGCTTTGATAATTTTTTTTGGTAAAGATTAAGTTTAATTAAATAAATTCTCCAAAAGATGTTGAATTTAATTATTGTATTCGTCTTTATTATTTAAACAAACCTCTTATTTAGTGTAACGTTTGAACTCAATAAAGTAAGGTATACGCGCGAGGCACGTACACCTAAACTTGTAATAACAAAAGTGTGAAAACCCTTATAAAAATGATTTGAACTTTTTGTCCTTCATTTAAAAAACTCCACAATAGACAAAATTGTCTTTTTGCTATTTTTTAAAAACTTTCTTTATTTCTTTTTTTTTTTAAATAATAATTGAAATAAAACATGAATAGGTCTTGAATCTTATTTCAATTCTAAACCTCCACATTTTTTTCTTTTCTTTTTTACATCAACTAAAACATCTTTCCTTCTTTATAAATTGCAGACGTAAACATAAATCTAATACATAGGACTAGCTAATTTAATTCCCCTCCCCAAGGTCACCCATAGAACATAATATGTGTTTTTATTTGTCATGATATTTTATTTTTCATCCTTATTAGGTTATGTGTTAAATCTTTGTTTTGATTTCAATCTTTTTTTCAGTCATGAAAAGCTACAATATGATTTCAATCTGTTTTTCAGTCAATTTTATAATCAACTGTGTAATAATTTTCCGCAATATCAAAGTTCATCATGACTTAACTAGTAATGCAAAAACGCACTAAGCATCGGTTACATATAAGGAGAGAGTATCCAATTAGGATTGATTAGAGCGCCAAGAGGAAACTATTATGAAGGTATTAAGTGAAAGTTTAATAATATATGCAGTTGTAATTAGTCACCTCTGTAGTTAAAATTGTACACTCACTCTTCAAAGGATGTTTATCATACTTATTTTGTTGACTTGTACTTTTCTTCATTAATCCATGGAAATTTATTGAGCTATAATATTTCCTTCATATATCATATTTACATATAACTTAGATTTCATGCTGAATATCGGCGTGATATATATATATATATATATATATAATCTTTTCTTAAACGTTTTTATTTTTAAAAAGTGAGTACTTGATCAAGCTTTTGGAAAAAAGTCGTTTAGAGATTTATAAATTTTTAAATTATTTTTTTTGTCTCAATTTACGTGGTATAACTGAAATTTTGAGATTCAAATTAAATTTATTTATTTTGATTGTTTAAACACATATAACATGTATTTTAATGTTAAGTGCTACCTTTTAATAATGTGTTCTTCTTATGGCTATATTTTTATTGATCGATGTGACTTACACGTGCAAAGCATGTACACTATATATATATATATATATATATATATATATATATTCTTTCTTTTTTAAAAGTGAGTGCTCGATCAAGCTTTTGGAAAAAAGTTGTTTAGAGATTTAATTTTTTTTAAATTATTTCCTTTGTCTCAATTTACGTGATATAATTGAAATTTTGAGATTCAAATTAAATTTATTTATTTGAATTGTTTAAACACATATAGCATGTATTTTAACGTTAAGTGCTACCTTTTAATAATGTGTTCTTCTTATGGCTATATATATATATATAATTGCTTATTCGTAGTAAATTTTGACACAGTAAAAATATATTAAAAAAACAGATAACAAATAACAGATAAAATTTTATTTGAAATATTTGTTATCATGTAGTATACGTATATAAATGTTGTTAATTAGTTTTAGAATTGACGCGGTAAAAACATATCCAAAAGAAAAGGTAAAAATAACATATATAAAAAAAAATAATTAAAAATAATATAATAGATATTTAAAATAAACTTTCTCTATAAGTTGATTTTAGTAAAAAAGGTTTATTGATAGATGTCTTTTTTGGTCATTTGCCTCAAAAAAACACTTCTTTAAAAAGATAATCAAAAAAGTACTTCTTCAAAAAGATAATTCAAACACAATTTGTTTATCAAAAACACTTTTCAAATGAATTTACCAAACACAAATTTCTTTTTTAAAAAAAAAAACTTTTCTGAAAAGCCAATTTATAAAAGTGTTTTTCAAATAAGCAATTTTGTAATAGCAATCCCAAACTGGTTCTAAGTCTTGAAAACAATTTCAGGTAGAAATGCAGGATAGAACTGCGCATAATAGACCCTAATGATCTGACCCCCTAGTGATCTGACCTTTCTCTGGATCCCTAGCTTTAGTGCAATATGACATAATTGTGCGCTATCGATCTTGCATGCATTTGTGCTCCATTGGAGCAGCAAAAAGATCAAACCCCACTCGACTCGACTCAAGCCGAGATCATAGCTAAACTGATCAACTGAGTCACCTCAAATCAAAAGCTGACACTTAAATTGAAAATTGATATCGACTAAACCCGAAGATTAAAAGAAAAAAATCTATAATGATGAGTCTTCCTTTTTTAGGCAAGCTACAAAGCTACTTTTTTTCCTTCATTCCATCCATAGCATATTGACCTCAACAAACAATTAGTTATCATATGAAAATCCACATTAATCATTTACAAAATTGATATTTTTTTTTCATGTATAATTATTTACTCAAATCTCGATAAATTAACAAGTCGTCATCTACCAATCGTGTCTTTTATGACTCGATATGCACGCATGATATTAAGTATCGAGAAGCTTAGTATTTTAGAAAAAGAAAAAAAAACGACGAGTCATTGCCGACGGTTCAGAGAAGGACTTGTATGTTAGAACCCAAAAGGTTTGTTTTTCAGTGTGTGACGTGCATGTGTTTGTTGTGGGGTTGTCCTAGTATAGGGCGACATGTTTAGATCAACGACAAAAATCTTAAAATTAAAATAAAACAGTAATTAATCTGATAACTTTAATTATTAAGTTGATTAACTATCTCAATTTTTATATTGTTAATGATGGTTCGATTATATTATCCTTTAAAGTGCTAAAATAAGAAGTAAAAATGAATCAATGAAAATATATAATAATTATGAAAGTTCAAAAAGAAAAAAAAAAAAAAGACAGTAGCATCCTCCGTCCTTTTAACCTCACCCAATTACAGATACAGTTTCCAACTATTTGGCATATTATGGCCTGAAATCTCATGTGAAAGATAGTAATTCTCGAGCAAACTTATAAAATTAAACCATCATCTGCACCTTTACTACTTTCCAAAGCCACGAAAAGATAAAAATAGTTCTTCAGGACACGAAAGATTCTCATCAGCATATGAAAAAGATCGATACCGACAAAAAAATTCCCTCTTTTTTCCAAGCGGCGTCGAATTCAATCACCATAATCTCTTAAATTATGCACACTTCAATTCCACTACATAAATGGCCAATTTATAGCGATTCTCATTAAATGCTAAAAAATTTGTAGGGGGTGCGGATTAGGTGCGTAGTTTCAACTAGATAATAAATACGTAGGTATTTATTTTTATAATGATTATTATTGATTGGAATAATCATTTGTAGGGGGTGCGGATTAGGTGCGTAGTTTCAACTAGATAATAAATACGTAGATATTTATTTTTATAATGATTATTATTGATTGGAATAATTTTCATTTTTATCTTCTTGACTTAAGATGTTTTATTAATTCATATTCTAAATTAGATATTATCGTGATTAAATTATCTAGTGTTTTAGGATCCTCGTTAGTAATATGTAATCTTTTGTATTCTAGGTATAAACTATATAGTTGAGTTTCTATTTCTTTTAATGATTTATTCTTTTCGTAAGATGTATCCATTAATTTATTTTATCCTATTGAAATTTTAGCAATTTCTGTGTAGTATTTTATTCTAACTTTGCTATATTCAATGCGTAGGTTTATATTTTTTATCTGACTAATTAGTATTTGTTGTTCATGTATAACTAATTTTCCATCTGTATTAAATAATTTTTCGTATGTATTAAATAAATTATTACTTGTATTTTCCTCTTCTAAGGTTAAATTTATTTTAAATAATTTTTCTTCTAGTTGTTTTTTCTCTATTTCAAGTTGATTTCTGTAATTAACTTCTTCATATATCCAATTTTGTCTTTCTCTAATTTTCTTTATATATTCTAACATCCGCAGTCTTGATCTGAATAATATCCTTCTGGGTAAATGTCTTCGTATATCTGTTCCAACGCATTTATTGTTTCAATTTCGTTGTTTATTACTTCTTCTAATATTATTTTCTTAATATCTTTAATTTCTATGTCTTTAAGTATATATAAGATTAAAACTTTAAGGTAGTCTAAATGGTTTATTTTCTAAAATTGATATTTATATCTTTATTTTCCATGTATTTGTCTATATTTTTCATCTGTTTTTCTAGTAGTTGTATGTTTCTCATATCTTTTTCTAAAAATTCTATGTAATTTATCATGCTAAGTATTTGTAAGAGTAGTTAGGTATGTGTGGTATATAACTTACTCTAGTCATGTAATATTTACCAAATGCTTTTTCTAATATGATTTTTCTTATATCTACTACAGTTATATCTTTAAGTGCATATAAAATAAGTATTTTAAATTTATCTACCATCTCATCAGATAAATAATTATTCATTTTCATAAAATTGCTTTTTTCAAAATATTCCCTTCAACCATGTGCATAACAAAATATAGTCATCTTAGATTACTATATACTAGATTATTCTTAAATAACATGTTCTTCGGTCACTATTAGCATGGTAATCTGGATACTTTTCCCTTAAACAGCGCCTCTACTCTGGTTACTCCCCACCACGGCTTCTTGCCTTATTGGTTTCACCTTTAGGATGGCATAGTTCTTAGGGATCTTTCTCCGTTTCCGCTTTGCTAATAAACTTCTTAACATATTATTCCTCGAATAATTCTACCATAAAGTAACTAACATGAATTTATTTTATCATATCATGATTGTTGGGAATTATGAATTTAGCTATTCATAATCATAAATAAACATACCTGTTCTGGTAGGTTTGATATTTCTGAGTTTTGTTCCTCCTTAGATTTTTCCATTGATATATACCTGTTTTTTAATAACTAAGCAAAATATTTATTGTGGGCTTTTGAGAGAATTTTTGCTTCAACGCATGAAGGCTTGCTTTGCAATGCCTTCTGCCTTCTCTATTTATAGATGAATGAATCTTTACACGTATTTGCAAAAGTTTAAAAGCTAGGCTAATCAAACAAAAAACTATTAAAGAAAGACTAAAAAGTCTTCCAACCTATAAGTCTATCCTAAGGCTATAAAGTAAAATTTCAAACTATATTAATATTTACATTAAATGCTATCAACTACTTTTGAAACTACCTTATCTTTACGTAAACAATTTATACAATAAGTCTTCCGTTTATTTTGTCATATCTGTTGTATCTCCATTATTGTTCTGATCTTATCTTTCCAGCTGGCGTTCTTATCTTTTATTCTAGCTGAACTGCTGGGACATCATTATCTCCTCCATTACACTTTGAACATCTGTGATCTGGATATTTGTGTCCAATAGTTTTGCAGTATCTGGTCAATAATTCTTCTGAAATAAATTTTTCCCTGATAGCTCTGGCAATAGGTTCTGTTTCTGGTTTAAGCAACGTGATAATCCATTGCCTAATAGTTTCGATATCTGTTTCTCGTAACTCTTTTGAATTCGAATATATTAATACATGATCTCTTGAATAGTAGTTCCATATGGGATTTTGGTTGCAATATGTATTTGCTAGCTCTTGTAAAATTGTAGATAATCCGATAATCCTTTTGTTTGCATAAAATTTTGGTATCTCGATTCTGGGTATCTCTGGTTGTGAAATAATATCTTGTGGTATAATCATATCTCGTGTCATTCCTATCTTTACAACTTGTATAGGTTTTTTAACTTCATCAAATAATATCTCTGCTGGTGCCGCGTAAATTTTTATAAAGAACAAGGTACCTTTGGTTATTCTTTTAAAAATGATAAATGCTTCATATATCTCTGGTATAGTGGATATCTCAGTTTCGTCCGTGGTATATACAGTACTAAGTAGTCCATATTCGTAGCAAGTTTTAACTATATTTGGTTTGGTTTTTGGTAAGGCAATTAATTTATTATATCCGGTCAATTTCTGGGTTATATAGTTTGTATCTGGTTCTTGGACATTTGTAGCTTTTGGGTTGCTATTTAAAAAGGTTTGTATATTGTAGATATTTTCTATGTATTTTTGGGATGTGTAGTTATAAACTTTTTTGTCTTGGTTCAGACTATCTCGGTATGTGGTAATTTGTGGGGGTATAAACATGGGATCTTTTGATGTATTTGGGGTATATGGTTTTTCAAATATTTTATTCATATTCATGTTCTGGTATCTTGGTCGACTAGCTCCTTTGCTTGTACCTGCAGAAGTAGATAGATAGACGTTATGGGTTTTATGGAGTATCCCAACGTCTCCTTCTAGCTCTGAAATTTTAATGTCTTCCGATCGACATAGCTCTGCACACTGCTGAGTTAGATGATTTGTAGCTATAGACTTCAGTTTACCTTCATTAGTCTTTAGCTTTTCTATCTCATTACCCATACTGTCCACTTTCACTGAAAGCGTAGTTAGGGTGTTAAGTATCTTTTCTAGAGTATCTTCTTCTATAATATCAGTCTGTGTAGCTTTGTCTTGATATGTAATCTGCAATAACATTTTTGTTAGTACTGATTACTTCAATTGTAAATGTAAAATTTAATATATTCAATACTAGTCTCCGAATTTCTTTTGTTGTAACTGAATTTTGTATTTTCTTTGTTAGCCACCAGCGTACTTGTGTATTATCTGTTCGCACAATAAATTTGTTATATACAATATATGGCTCAATATGGCTCAAATGCTAACAAACATTTATATAATGAACATAATTCTTTTCTATTTATTTCCCATTTTATTTCTGTCTCGTTAAACGTACCTGAGTAATATCTACAATGGTGTTCTATTTTTTCTGCTTCATATTTATATTTAAGTACTCCTCCGTAACTATATTCACTGGCATCTGCTTCTACTATATATATAAATTTTCTATTTTCATCTGGAAATTGTAATTTTGGTAATTCTTTACAAAGTATTTTTATTTTTTGAACTTGTTTTTTATCTTCTTCATTATAGTTATATTCTATATCCTTTTTTAATTTTTTCTGTAGTGGTTTTAAGTTTTCTGCTAATTTTGGGATATATTCTCTTACTTGGTTTACTAATCCTAAAAATGATTGTAATTTCTTTTTCGTATCTAATTCTTCTTTCGAATTTATTATTTTTTGTACTATATGTTGTTGCATTTTTACTCCACTTTTATCTATTTGTATTCCTAAAAATTCTATTTGATTTTTCATAATTTCAGCTTTCTTTTTACTTAAACTTATTCCCGAATTTTCTATTATATCCGTAAATTGTTCTAATAATTTTAAATGTTCTTCTTTGGTTTTTGTATATAATAGTATATCGTCTATGTATACTATACAATTATGTAGTTGTTTAAAATAATTATCCATAAAATGTTGGTATCTACCTGGTGCATTTTTATATCCAAATGGTAGTACATTCCATTCATAAAATCCTTGTGGTACCGTAAATGCGGTTAATTCCTTAGATTCTTCTTCTAACTTTAGATGGTAAAATCCTGATTTGCAATCAAATTTACTAAAATAATTATATCCTTGTATTTGTCTTATTTTTAATATCTTATTTGGTATTGGGTAATTATAAGTTATTGTTTTTGCATTTAGATTTCTATAATCAATAACCATTCTACTTTTTCCTCTTTTTTGTTCACTATGTTTATTTACTATAAATGCTGGGCTATTATGTTTGCTATTACTTTTTTGTATATATTGTTTTTCTAATAATTCATCTATATGCATTTTAAATTCTTTTAAATCATCAAAATTATATGTTAATGGTTTCTGGGTTATTATGCTATTTTATCTATTAATTTAATTTTTATAGTAGTTTTATGTTTTTCCCATCCTTTTAATGGATCTTCACTATATAATTGTTCTAATTTTCTGTTAATTATTTCTATCTTATTTATTGAAAATATAGTTATTTCTGTTTTATTTATTGAAAATACAACTAATTCTATTGTATCTTCAGTATTTTTTATATTTTCTAACTTTTGTGTAATTTTTTCATTTCCTTTTATCCAATCAGTTTTCTTTCTTATTTTATTATTAACTCTTTTTGCTCTTACTTTTTGTTTACACGGTGTTGTAAACCACCAGTCTGTTCTAGTTATTATATGTGGGTATAATTTATCTAGAAACGGCATTCCTAAAAGTATATCTTTTGACGTTAGTTCATAATTATAAATTTCTTCTATTGTTAATATTTTATCCCATACTTGTGTTTTTACATTCTTAGCTTTATAAGTAATTAAGCTTCCTTCGTTATTAAATCCTTTAACTATTATTGGTGTTTTTAATTTATCCCATTTACTTTCTGGTAAACAATTATATCTACATAAATTAGCTTCTGCTCATGTATCTATCATAGGCGTATAATATCTACTGTAATATCCTTCTACTACTATCTTCATTAATACATATATTTTCATTTTATGTTAATGCTCTTCTTAAGAATAATTTCTCTCTGTTATATGTTATGGTTAATTGTGTATGTTCTATATTATATGGTTTTACTTGTTCTAGCCATTTTATTCCTAATATTATGTCTGTTTTTTGCATTTCTTCTTTTACTTCAAATTCTATTTTTATTTTTCTTATTCCTATTATTTTTTTTTTCTGCTATATTTTTAGTGTTTATTAAACTTCTTGGTAGATCTGGGCATATATTATTGTCGGTTTTTATTTCTTCATTTTTTACTAGATATTTTGCTATATAATTTTCTTCTTGTCCTGTATTTAAGAGTATTAAATATTCTTTTTCATTTACCTTTCCTGTTATGTAATAATGGTTTGAATTATCCATTGAACTTGTTTCATAACTTATTCTTTTTGATGAGCTTGATGATTCCGGTTTATCATAAGCTGTTCTTTTTGTTGTACTTATTCTATCATTTATTATTTCTAGATTTTCTTTTATATCTATGTCTTTATAGCTATAATCATTATAATCTATTGTTTTTACAAATTGTTCAAATGGGCTATCTATTTGTATCTTATTAATCTTATTTTTTCCCGTTATTTTATGTTTTGTTGTTAATACATATAAATTTTTACATCTTGTTGTAAATATTTTACTTCCTGGAGTTAATTCTATTCCTGATATCTTCCAATATAATACTAGTGATTTATCTATATTTCTATCTGTTACTGCTACTGAATAATTTGCACTTATTATAAATTAAAATTTTTGGTATATTAAATTTCCTTTTATGACAGTTATTATACTTTTTTCTATAGGTTTTATAATTCTATCATCTGCTAAATATAATTCTATTGGTGTATCTATTCCTTCTCTAAAACATGCTTTTATTAATATTTCTGTACCTCCAAGGTGTACATATTTTATTGGGTCTCTACTTTTTATATCATTTATTTCTTTATTAATTATTCTTTTTGTTACTAGTGGTATATTGGCTTTACCTTTTGCATATCTACAGTCTATTACGTGCTCTTTTTGACTTACTACATAATATTCTTCCTTTTTTCTAGTAAATATATTTTTTATTGTTGGTATTTTAAATATTTTTTCTACACTTAAGTCTAACTCTTTTCCTTTTATTTCATCAAATACATTGTTATCAAATATTATTTTTTGATCTGTTCCTTCTTCATTTAAATATTCTTCTTTTGTTAATATTTTTATATCTTCTTCAGTCATTTAATTCATCTAATTCAGTATCTATTTCATTCTCTAAAATTTCATATATACTGTCTTCACTTTCTAATTCGTAATCTATGTAATCTATTTGCATATATTCTGTATCTTCTATTTTTATTTCTGATATTTGTTTATTTTTTGGGTTTTTAGGTAATTTACAATCTCTAGCTAAGTGTCCTAACTTTCCACAATTATAACAAGTACATTCTTTTATAGATTTTTTCTTTCTATGTGGTCTTTTGTTTTTATAATTTTTTACATAATATCTTTTTCTTGGTTTTTTGTATTTATATTTTGATTTTTTATATTTCTTATATTTCTTATGCCTTTTTCTTTTCTTATAATATCTTTCTTCGCATCCAAATTGAGGTGCTATTTTATCTTTGCAACGTGCTAAATTTCTTATTAATGTTTTTTCCATTTTTATTTCTTCTCTGTATTTTTCACATAGGTTTCTATACCATTGTTGTAAAAATTTTATTCTTGCTCCTAAAGTATCTACTATTTTTGTTTCATCCCAACTTTTTATTATTTTTGAACTAAATGATTCAGGTAATTTATTAAAATATAATTTTCTTATTTCTTTACTTTCTTCTATATTATATGCTCCTTTATAATAATATTCTTTAAATGCGCAAGTATATTCATCTATGTAACACATATTACATATTGCTAATTTTAACATTAAATTTCTATTCATGTCTTTCTCTTCATTTTGTTCTTCTTCTGTTGTTGTCATGCTACTAAATTCGTCTTTTATAGTTGTTTCATATTTTTTTAATAATTCTATAGGTGTTAATTTCATTATTCCTTCTGTGGGTTTGTCAGTTCTTAATATTTTTTTACTATTTTCAGTTAGATTTAAAAACCATAATTTTACTGTTCCTATTAGTGTTCTTTCTATATATTCTGGTGTATCTGTTGCACTTATATTATTATCTAATAATTGCTTTGTCATATATCCTATCCATAATTGTATTGTTTTTTCTGTATCTATTACACAATCTAAGTCTAGAAAGTTATAATTTTTATTAACTATTTGTTTTGGTGTCCATTTATCATATTCATTTTTTAGATTATATCTTTTAAACTTATTTTTATAATATGTAGGTTTCCTTATTTCTGATGTACTAGGTATTATATTTTGATCTTCTTTTTTATCAAGAGTATTTATTTCTGTGTTGATATTTTCTAAATTTTCTTCATTAATTACTTCTTGTTTTTCATTGATTTCTAAATTTTTTGTATTTGTTAATATTTTTGTATATGTTTCACTATCTTCTGAGTCATAGTTGTCTGTCTCTTCAACATCTATATTATTTATTTCTAATTCTTTGTTTGTTATTTCTTTATTGTCTATTTCTAATTTTTCTTTAAATTGATTTATCTCGTTTAATAATTTTTGTTCTTTATCTCTTTCTTCTTTTTCTTTCTATCTTTTTTCATACAGATCTTTTAACATTTGTAATTCTTTTTCTAATTCAGCAATTCTACTATTTTTAGTAGAATTCTGTACAAAAAAGTAACAACTCTTAATTTGGAGTTAAATATTCGTGTAAACTTGATGCTAATATAGTGATATATATAGCACTCTAATTTAAGGATAAACTAAATACATAGTTGAACATATAAATAAATTAGTTACCTTGTAAACTTAACTCACTACTAAAAAATCGGTAAAAAAAGACCTAAAATAAAAGACCTCAAAAATAGGTCGAAAATAAGACCTAATGAGGTTGCTCATTCCCTTAATTTATTTTTTAATTTATTCTTTAATAAAAGAGACCTCATGAGGTCAGTTAATGATTAAAAAATCATAAAAATAATAATAGTGACTTTATGAGATCGAAAATAAATGCTGAAAAAAGTTAGTGCCTAAACATTCAGAATTACTTTAAAAGAAATTATAAAAAGTCACCTCGTGAGGTCTCTTTATTTTGGTCAAAGTGGTCAATTTTTTTAAAAATACAAATTTCTTTTTATATTTAATAAAAAGAAATACAAACCTCAACTCCCATTTGGTAAATTAGTTGTGAACCCACCTCCCCTTTTCACTCTCAAAACCCTTTTGTCCAAATGTCTCAGACCAACCAAACCGCCCAAATTCCTCTTTACCCTCGTCCCCCTCTTCTCCAAAATCCAAAATGTTCGTTTTACCCTCTTCTTGTAATCTCTTCAAAGGCAAATGGGTCGCCGACCCAAATCGAAAATTCATTTACGATGAATCCTGCCTCTTTCACATGAATGCTTGAAATTGTCTCAGAAATCAAAAGGAAAATATGGGTCGGATCAATTCTTTAAAATGGAGGCCCATTGAGTGTGATTTAAAACGGGTAGACTTGATTGCGTTCTTGGGTTCAATAAGGAATAAGAATATTGGGTTTGTTGGAGATTCGTTGAATGAGAACTTTGTGATTCCATTTTTGTGTATTCTTAGAGTGGCAGATTCTAGTGCAAAGAAATGGAAGAAAAGAGGTGCTTGGAGATTAGCTTAAGTTTAATGTTACTGTTGATTATCATGGTGTTGTTTTGCTCGCGAAATATGAGTGAGTACTTTGCTTTGTTCTTTTACATTTGTTGTGATTGCATTATTTTCATTACTGATTTTTGTTTTAAGTTGTGTTGTTGTTTAGTAGAAAATGCAAAGATTAGGCTTTTGATCCATTGTCTCATTGGGTGACAATTTGTTAGTACTAGATATTATTTGACTTTGAAGCTTATTGTTGTTGCTTATCAATGTTAAAAGTTGGAGAATTCATGGCTTGTAACGCAAGTGTGGATTCAAGTTGCAATTTTTCTATAGTTGTATATGGTTATATAAAATAATGGCTGAGCAACTCCTAATTTGGAGCTCATTTTCCAACCACGGCTAATTTGGAATGCTAGTTTTTTTTAGAATAATTTTGGAGGAATGGCTGAAAGGAGCTTTGAAAGGTTAGAGTTCATAGTACAATTTTTTAAGAAAAACATTCTTCATTCGAGGATGTTTATAACATTAAGTTACTTTTGCTACTTAAGTTCATATGCTTATATAGACTCATTTAGAAAGTCATGTTTTTACATTGAATTTGGAGCTTTACTTAAAGTAAGTTTCCATGAGGCTCACCTAATACAGGTCTTCCTCCAACAGATGAGTTATTTTTATCCATTTTTTATATCTCTGTGATTAGTATTGACAATTTTAGCTTTCTAGGTGGATGTCATAGCAGAAGCTACTGCTGAATAACATAATATCATAGTTGCTAATCCATCACCTGTTTCTAAAAAGGAAGAGAAGTGAAGTTTGTTAGTTTGGAAGAATGGAAGAATTATCCCTTTGAAGGGTTCAACATCTCGGATGAGTCTCCAAAAAACTAACAAAGTTGATCAACGGCTGTTCAGAATGGATTGTCGATGGGCTGTTAAAGCTATATTTTAGCAGGTACATAAATCATTTTTAAAAATATTGATTTATATAATTTTTCTTGTAAAAAAATGACATTAACACATATAAATCATGCAGAAAACAAAATAACAAACACCAAAAAGTGAATCAATCGGGTCTTGATTTTGATATGTTCGACTTTGTTGTTGCACATTCCAGAACAAAAAATTGATTCTATTTGATGTCATAGCCCCAAACTTGCTGGAATGATAAGGTTTAAATATCATATATCTTACTATTCATACTATATTTAATTGTATCTGTTTATTAATTTTACTGTTACATAATCTAAAATATTTGATAATATGTGCAACACATCGATGTTATTTTTTACTACCTCCGAAAGAAGGCCAAGTTGCAAATATAACAATAATATGATATATGACAGACAATTTTTTTTTATAAAGTTTACATAAATAATGCCTACGATAGATGTTGTCAATAGCAGCCAGAAGTTTCTCGAAATGAGGAATGCTTAATCAACATCATCAAAGGTTTTAGCATTCCAACTAGCTTACCTTGGCATTTGGTCGATGAAGTGTACATCTTAATCAATTGTGGTGATGAATTCCATTGGGTGTTAGCTGTCGCCGTTCTAAAAGAGAGGTACATCCGAGTTTATGACTCAATGTCGAGAAGGGGACGTTTTAGACCGTTGTCTGAGATACAAAAGCTAGCCAAAATATTGCCTACTTACCTTGATATAAGTAGCTTTTGGACCAAAAAATTCGTAATGAATGGTCGATGATCGAATTATACCAGGATAAAATGGGTAATCTATTTGATGTAGAATATATTGAAGGAATTGCTCAACAATCCAGTGGTAGCCTTTAAGTATCATGATTTAATTTCATTCATAAATTTCACAACTTTTACATTAATTGCAAGGTAGGGATAATCTAATATTTACAAATGCACAGATTGCAGTCTTTTTATTACCGCTTACGCCGAGTATTTGAGTGATGGATTACAAGTACCAAATGATGGACTTAATTTTGGATTACTCTATAAAATATAGGCTATTCTTTTATGGAAATATGGAGAAGCGATGACTTAGAAATTATACACAAGTGACATTAAAGTTCCACAATGACCAAAGCCAAATTTCATAGCACCGGATGAAAAACAACTTGTCAATATTGGGTAGATATTTATAACTTAAGTTTTTCAAATGTCATGACCCAAACTAGGGCCTAGCCGTGATGGGCATCTCAAGTCCTACATAGACCGGAGATCACCCCTGCACCTAACCAAATCAAACAGAACATTTCCCAAGGTCAGATGAATTTCGAACATATAACAAGATAACATGCAACAACTTAAGAAAATTCAAAACATATCTATAACCGACGATCGGTGACCGTCCAAACAATCTACCAACACGCCCAATATCCGCAGTAATCCAAACAAATCCTTCTAAATAAAGAACCAAAATTGAATATCAATGAAGTGTCGGGACATGCCCCCGACTATAGCCAAAACAAGACTAAACAGTCTGAGATATAAGAGACCAAAATATGAAATGTAGACTTTTGATGTATGAAAGCTCACCACTTTGATTCCAACCCATGGGTTGATCCCGAATCCTAATCACTGAGTAGGAGGATAGAAGTATGATCGTTTCTTACATTGTGTGGGGATACAACGTCCGAAGATGGTTAGTGGTTGGAGCACTAGTATGAATTAAGGGATAAGGTTAACATAATAACATGGTCAACAGTTCAAAATCATTCAAAATCAATGCACATGGTTAAATGCATCTATATATATATGTATATATATATTATATGCCGGGATAGAGAACAAGGCTAAACATGCGCTTTAAAACTGCCTGGATTATGTAGCTCAATCGTCATAACATGTACCCACGGGCTATATGGTCCCC
Source organism: Capsicum pubescens (assembly GCA_030864215.1). Classification (NCBI taxonomy): domain Eukaryota; kingdom Viridiplantae; phylum Streptophyta; class Magnoliopsida; order Solanales; family Solanaceae; genus Capsicum; species Capsicum pubescens. The sequence goes on along the minus strand of CM061542.1, from coordinate 224,007,408 downwards.
AGGTCTCACCCCCTGGTCGGGCCCTAGTGCGTGTAGCCACACGAGCTGGTGAATAATATCATAGATAAGCACGAGGGACTCAAACCTCTCAATCATATACTAAGGTAATTAAAGCACCTATAATGTAATGATTTACGGGGAACTCGATCCTCCCTAATTATGTAATAATAATGAGGAGGACTCAAACTTCCCTAGTTATTTTTGACCCCCGCATCGGCAAATGCAATTTCTAGTATCGGTCATTCGGACCTCCACTTTCATGACTCAGCTACACAACCCCTATTAAATCTCAGTTAAAACATTTATCACACAATTTCATTCATTAAACCATAATACACATTTAGGCATACATGTTTGGTATTGTCATACCAACTATACTTGCAAGGTAATAATAACATGCAAAAATAATTACATCACTTGGGGAAATAAACAACCCCCTTGGTTCAATTTCACAATGTCCCACGTTTCTTATAATTAACAACCAATTTCACATTATGGGTTTGGGGTCATAACCTCTTCAAAGTCACAAGTTTGGAAAAATCACAATTCCCTAGTTGATTCACCATATCCATGCACCTACAAGTTCAAAACCATAATTAAAGCATGACCAATCATTTGTAAACCATGGGAAAACATTATTCAATAATAAGCATTCAAAACCCTCAACCCTTGTTATAAAAACAACATGAATATCTCATGAACAATACTTTAAAACATGTGTTTTTAATAAATTAACAATGAGGAAGAGTAACATGCCTTAAATACCAAGAAATTTGGAGAGAAATCGACCCTTGAGCCCTTAGATAACCAACGTGAAGAGACCCTAAATTGACTTGCTTGAGGGAATTTAGAGAGCCTTTTGAAATATTTGAGAAGTTACTTAGATTTGTTTCTTAGTGCTAATGACACCCTAAATGGGTTATAAGATGTGGGCTTCAGTTGGATAAGAGGATAAATATCCAGAATGCCCTTAACTTAAAAGCTAAAAAGTATCGCCATTAACTACGGGTAAATAATTTACTCGTAGCCACTCCTTACGACTCGTTATTACAAGTCATAACCAAGATAGTATCTAGGACCCCCACACACTATTGACCCTACGACTCAATAGGTACCATTCATAAATAGACCCTACGTGTAATACCTCATATTTCCCTAGCTTAGTTTAGCTCTTAGTACATGAGCATTCCTATATAAAATATTCAAAATACTCAGAATTTTTCAGTTTAGAGATTACCATTTCGTAGGAAATTCATTCAGCTTTCCAACGATATAAAATTTACCCAAATCTGATAATCGGACGAGAAGTTATAGAATATTTTGTAAGGCAGTGTGTCAACTGGCACATCACCATGTCGTGGAGACATGCCAAATAGAAATTGTTGATTTCCAGTGTTCCATCACGATAACGGTGTATCACGCCAATGACCATTTTTAGAATTTTCCTTTTCTCGTGAAGATCCACGATCCCACTGTGTCGCGCCAAGAGCCAAAAATCGCATTCAAAGATGAACCATAATTGTACCGCATCACGCCAAGGGCCTAGTTCCCAGTGGCTTACCGCGATGCAACCGCATCGCAGTGAAGCCAAAAAATTGGGATTTTTAGTTTTAAGTTCCGAGTTTTTAAATCATTCCGGGGTATTTGAGTCTTTTTCCACAGCCCTTATCAGTCCTAAACAAGAGATTAATACCCAAAATAACCTAATTAGTTATTATTTCCTCAACTTCTCTCAAGATTCAAACATTCTCGCTCAATTAGCAAACCCTATCCTTCAATTCAAGATCAGATTTCAAAGATTTTACCAAGAAACCACAAGAATTCATCACCCTGGTATGTTAAGTGTTCATCCATGGGCTCCTTCCACCCATGGAGTCCAAGTATCTGATTTTAATAGCAAATCATGATCTTTTCAAGTTATATTGATTTTTAAATTATGAATTTCAACCATGAATATCCATGAACTTTGATTCTACACTATGTTTAAATGGAATTATTGTTATTATCAAATCTTACATGTTTTAATGTTATTATTCATTGAATTGAACCATGATTTAGTGTTGTAGCTATTGAATTCATGCCACTACTTCATGTTTCATACCATTCCCATGTTTTGCTTAAGTTATGAATACCAAGTGTTTGATAAAATGCCTATAAGAATGAATACTTGCTAAAGGCTTTCATGCTATGTTCTCTAAGATTAATATTATTTTACTATTATAGCTTTTGAGTCCTGGGGGTTCTGAATACCCGAAAACCATAGCAGTTTACTTGGACTGATCTCAGTATCTACAGAATAGCTTCAAAATATATATGAGCATTATTAGATAAGTCAGTTAAACTCAGAATAATTTAGTAATCAAGTGTCATTTAGTTGGGAGTAGGATTTAGCACCGAGCGAGCGCAGGGTTGGTGGTTTCCCTGTCGGATAGGCAGAGTCATTAGTAGCAGTCCCTATACTCTATAACTATGTAGTCAGCATAGGATATGAGAGGTCACCCGTCAGTTAGGCTTGACTATCTCGCAGGGGTCACCCGTCAGTTAGGCTTGACACCCTTAGTCCTTTGGGATAATATATCAGTTTAGTGGATCCATACAACCAACTTTAGTACCCGTGGCATGGTACTAACTCCCTTCCAACTGGGGTTACAGGTTGGACCCCAAACTTTCTCATTGGGGCATATCGCTTAGATGATAGCTCCCACAGTCTCAGTTCAGTTGTTCAGTTTCAGTTGCTTGACCATACCGTACAGTTACCAGTAACTCAGTTATCAGATTTTAGTATTTACAGATTATATTCAGATCATGTTATTTGCCTGGTCATTATGCTAAGAATAGCTAGGATTTCCAGAAGAAGATGCCATTCTTTTGATGAGAAATAAAAAGGAATATAAAAAATTCTAATGGATGAAGCTGAAGCAGCTACTTTTGAAGTAACAGAAAGAAAAACAACGACTAGAGTAGGAGAGTCAGAGTCAAAAAGAGGATTCCTCACTTCTTTCTCTCATTCAAAACCGTGCATCAGACTTTTATCTCACACAGATCCTAAGTGATAAAATAAAGAAGAACCCAATACATCTTCAGTATTTACAGATTTCACATATTCTAAGCATTTATGGACTTTATGTATCCTCAGTATCTTCAGATTTCATGCACTCTATCTAGTTTTACATGTTATATATCTACACTTATACATACATACAGTTATTATTCTATTTATGTTCACGAAACCATGCATATCAGCCTACCTTATTTAGCATACTAGTACATTCAAAGTACTTATCATATACTCTTTTCTTGCACTATGATGTATCATATCATAGGTTAGATGCCAGTTTCTGGATCGCACATAGACTTCTCAGATTATCAGCCATAACAGTGGCGAGTCCTCATATTTTGAGGATAGATTATTTATTTTCGTTCTTTCAGTTTTGTAGTTAGTTGGAGTTAGTTGGGTCCTATCCCATTAACTCACATTCAGTCACTTTAGAGGCTATTAGACACTACAGTCAGTTATTCAGTATTTAGACTTCAGTTGACTTTGAGAGATTATTTCATCAGTTTGGTTTACAGTTTTTATCAATTTTCATTACTTAAAACCTTATGGCTTATCAATTATTCTTCTACGTATATTATGTTTTATTTAGTGATGATAGTAGGTACCAACTCATGGGTTAACTTGTGGTCCCTCGGGATTGTAAGCAATGTGTAGCGCCCAGGATGTACTCTCGGGGCGTTACAAACTTGGTATCAGATCCTAAGGTTTTAAAGTGTCCTAGGAAGTCTAAAAGTCACGTCAAGTAGAGTCTTGTGCATGGGTATGTACCGTGCCACACTTATGGATAAGAGGCTACAAGACATTTTAGGAAAAGTTTCCCTTCTTTAAGTATTCATGTCATGCGACTGAGCAAGATATCATGTTAAAATCTTTTTCTAGTCTAATCTTCCTTCTATTTATAGAATATATCTCCCAAAAGAACAAACAGAAAAAGGAACAGGAACCAGCCAACACCTCTGCCCACTCAGGAAGATCCCCTGAATGAGTTTGTATCTCATGCAGATTTTAGAGCTGCATTCACTACTCTATCTTACTCTGTAGAGGTTCAGAATACTCATCCAGCCGTTGTTCCAGCCAATTCAGTGGCCAATACTGCTGCCGCTAGGATTTTGGACTTCACCGAATGAATACTCCTTTATTCATGGGATCCAAGTCTAAAGAGGATCCACATGAATTCTTAGATATGGTGCAGAAAGTAATAGATATCATGGGAGTGACTTCTAGTGAGAGTGTTGAGTTGGATTTATATCAGTTGCATGATGTAGCCCACTCATGGTTTAACAATGGAAAGTAGATAGGGGTGCAGATACAGGGCCTGTAGAATGGGATGAGTTTGCTACTGCTTTCTTAGATAGATTTTTTACGTTGGAGCTAAGAGAAGCTAAAGTATTAGAGTTTATCAAATTGAGGCAGGTTAATATGAGTGTGAAAGAGTATTCCCTCAAGTTTACCCAGTTAGCTAGATATGTTTCTCATGTAGTAGCTGATAGCAGGTCTAAGATAAGTAAGTTTGTGTCTAGTGTATCTGACAGTATAATTAAGGATGTAGGACCACAATGATGATTAGGGAGATGGACTTGTCTAGGTTAATGGCCCATGCTCAACAGATTAAAAAATAGAAGACTAAGGAGAGAGAGAAGGAGAACAAGAGGGCTAGAACAGGTAGCTTTAATTTCAGTCAGCCAAGGTCAGAAGATGATAACCATTCTTAGTTTTGTCAAAGATCTTCAGTCCTAGCACCATCTTCAGCTAGTTCCCTAGTGTCCAAATTCAAAAATGATAATAGGGATAGGGCACTAGGCTCTAAGTCCCAAGATAGTGTGAACAGTAATCGTACAAATCCTCTATGTCAGAAATATGGTGGAAACCATCAGGGTAAGTGTAGAGCAGGCAGTGATGTGTTTTTTAGGTGTGGAAAGCTAGGCCATTAGATTCGGGAGTGTCAGGTAGTTTCTCAAAAAGGTTTGGATTTGTGGCAACAGGGTTAGTCCCATCAGTCATCAGTTCCAATCAGTCCGCCAACTCAGCAGGGTGCCACTTCCAGTGCTACTAGTGGTCAGCGTCCAAACAGGTTGTATGCTCTTCAATCCCGACAAGATCAAGAAAATTCTCCTGATGTAGTTACTAGTACGTTACAGATCTTCAATTTACATGTTTATGACTTATTAGATTCGGGAGCTTCTGTCTTTTGTAACCCCTTTCATAGCAGTCAACTTTAAGGTCAGGCCAGAAATATTAACAAAACCTTTCTCAGTCTCTACCCCAGTGGGTCAGTCTATCATAGCCCTGCAGGTATACAGGAACTGTCTGGTTATGATATCTCAGAAAGTCACTTCAGCAGACTTAGTAGAGTTAGAGATGTTGGATTTTGATATCATTCTCGGCATGGATTGGCTCCATTCATGCTATGCCTCAGTTGATTATAGGAACAAAATTATACACTTTCAGTTTCCAAATGAACCAGTCCTTAAATGGAGGGGTAGTACTACAACGCTTACGGGTCAGTTGATTTCACACCTCAGAGAGAGAAAAATAATATCCAAGGGATGTATATATCATCTTGTACGAGTCAAAGACTCTAGTTCAGAGACTCCTAGTCTTGAGTCAGTTCCAGTAGTAAATGAATTCTCAGATGTGTTTCCCCAAGATCTTCCCAGAGTCCCTCCCATGAGGGAAATCAACTTCGGAATAGACCTTCTCCTAGATACTCAGCCTATATCTATTCTTTCATACAGAATGGATCCAGCTGAACTCAAAGAATTAAAAGAACAGGTGAAGAATCTCCTATATAAGGGATTCATCAAGCCCAACATCTCCTCGTGGGGCGCACCAGTTCCATTCGTGCGTAAAAAAGATAGTTCTCTTCAAATGTGTATTGACTACCGTCAGTTGAACAAAGTCACCATTAAAAATAAATATCCACTTCCTAGAATTGATGACTTGTTTGACAAACTTCAGGGTGCCAGCTATTTTTCAAAGATATACCTCAGATTAGGCTATCATTAGCTCAGAGTTAGAGAATGTGACATCCCAAAAATAGCTTTTCAAACCTGGTATGGTCACTTCGAATTTCTAGTTATATCCTTCGGTCTTACAAATTCCCCAGTAGCTTTCATGGACTTAATGAATCACGTGTTCAAGCAGTACTTGGACATGTTTTTTATAGTCTTCATCGATGGCATTTTTGTCTATTCCCGTAGTGAAAATGATTATGCAGATCACCTCAGGATCGTCTTTCAGACTCTCAGAACTCATTAGTTGTTCACTAAATTTAGTAAGTGCAAGTTTTGGCTAAGGTCAGTAGCATTCCTTGGTCATATCAATTTTGGTGATGGCATTAGAGTTGATCCTCAAAAGACTGAGGTAGTGAGAAACTGGCCTAAACCCATTTCTCCTTCAGATATCAGGAGCTTCTTGGGTTTAGCTGGCTATTAGCACCGATTTGTTGAAGGGTTTTCATCTATTGCATCCCCCATGTCCAGATTGACTCAGAATAAAGTCAACTTTCTGTGGTCATATTCCTGTGAGAAGAGTTTTCAGAAGTTGAAGACTCGACTCACCTCATCCCCAGTTCTTACATTGCCAGATAGTTCAGACGGAATTATTGTATACTGTGATGCATCCAGAGTATATTTAGGTTGTATCATCATGCAGAGAGGTAAGGTTGTAGCCTATGCCTCTAGACAGCTTAAGCCCTATGAGAAGAATTACCCTACCCATGATCTTGAGCTATCAGCTGTAGTGTTTGCCTTAAAGATTTGGAGGCATTACTTGTATGGAGTGAATGTCAATGTGTTCACTGATCACAAAAGCTTGCAGTATGAATTCTCTCAGAAATATTTGAATTTGCGTCAGAGGAAGTGGTTAGAGTTATTGAAACATTATGACATGAGTGTTCTGTATCATCCGGGCAAGCCCATTATAGTGGAGGATTCTCTCAGTAGGTTGTTTATGGTAGTGTTACTCATGTTGAAAATTATAAGAAGAAAGTTCAGGAAGTTCATCAGCTTGCCCAACTAGGTGTCCACTTAGTTGATACAACAAAGGGTAGTGTGTGGGTGCAAAATAGCTCAGAGTCTTCTCTAGTTCCGAAGTGAAGGAAAAGCAGGATAGAGATCCTAATCTTGTGAAGTTGAAAGAGTCAGTTAGAGATTAGAAAGTAGAGGTTTTCTCCCAAGGAGGAGTTGGTGTTTTACATTGTCAGGGTAGATTGTGTGTGTCGTGTGTTGATGAGTTGAGATAGTGAATCCTTACAGAAGTGCATGGCGTGCGTTATTTGATTCACCCAGGGGCCGCTAAGATATAACACGACTTGCAGGAGATCTATTGGTGGAGCGGGATGAAGAAGGATATAGCAGAGTTTGTAGCTAAGTGCTCTACGTATCAACAGGTTAAAATCAAGCATCAGAAGCCAACTGGGTCTATGCAGGAGTTCAGTATTCCTACTTAGAAATGGGAAGAAATGAACATGGACTTTGTGATGGGTTTGCCTCGTACTCGTCATCAGCATGATTCGATTTGGGTTATCATAGACAGGATGACCAAATTAGCTCATTTCTTGCTAGTCCATACCTCTTATTCAGCCGAGGACTATGCCAAACTCTACCTTAAAGAGTTGGTTAGGTTGCATGATGTTCCTTTATCCAGCATCTCAGATAGAGGTACCCAGTTTACCTTTCATTTCTGGAAAGCATTCCAAAAGGGTCTCGGTACTTAAGTCCACCTCAGTACAGCCTTCTACCCTCAGACAGATGGTCAAGCAGAAATGACCATTCAAACTCTAAAAGATATGATGAAAGTGTGCGTTGTTGATTTTAAGAGTAGTTGGGATAACCACTTGCCTTTGATTGAATTCACATATAATAACAACTATCATTCCAGTATTCAGATGGCTCCATTTAAAACACTCTATGGGAGAAGATGTAGATCTCTGATTGGTTGGTTTGAAGTAGGTGAGATCATGGTGGTAGGGCCTGACTTGGTGTTTGATGCCTTAGAGAAGCTTAAACTAATCAGAGAAAGGCTTAGGGCAACCCAAAGCCGTATGCAGATGTGAGAAGGAAGGATCTCAAATTTGAGATCGGTGATTTTATGTTCGTGAAAATTTCTCCCATGAAGGGAGTAAAGAGGTTCAACAAGAAGGGAAAGCTCAGTCCCCGATATGTCGGTCCATACAAAATTCTTAGTCATTTTAAAAAGGTAGCTTATAAGCTCGAGTTTCCTTCAGATCTAGCCTCAGTGCACCCAGTATTCCACTTCTCCTTGATAAAGAAATGCATTGGTGACCCAGCAATAGTAGTCCCCTTAGAAAACATAAACATTCAGAATGATCTCTTTTTCGAAGAGGTCCCAGTCAAAATTCTTGATCGTCAGATTTGCAGGCTGAGGAACAAAGAATTTCCCTTGGTCAAGGTCCTTTCGCAAAATCAATCCATTGAGGGAGCTACTTAGGAAGCAGAAGCAGACATGTGGACCAAGTATCCTCACCTCTTGTCCGCCAACTTAGACTCAACTTGAGGTAATAGTCCTCCTTAGATTTACTCAGTTCCATGTTCAGATACAATTACATACTTCAGTTATTGTTGCATATCATCTTCATGGCAGTCCTGCATTCATAAATCAGCTTAGCCATATACTCATGCATCAGACATGCACGTCCAGTATAAAAACCCAGTTTGGTAGTAACTCAGTCATGAAATCATGCTTCAGTTGTACATGTTCAGTACGTAAACTTAGTCTATCAATACTTCTCAACTTAATTAGTCTCATTCATGGACAAATGTTCTCAAGGGGGAGATATTGTAACACCCCGTATTTCCCTAGCTCATTTTAGCTCTTAGTACATGAGCATTCCTATATAAATTTTTCAAAATACTCAAAAAATTTCAGTATAAATCTTACCATTTCGTAGAAAATTCAGTCAGCTTTCCAATGATATAAAATTCACCCAAATCCGATAATAGCATATTTTATAAGGCAATGTGTCAACTGGCACATCACCGCATCGCGGAGACATGCCAAATCAAAATTGTCAATTTCCAATGTTCCATCGTGATAACGGTGCATCTCACTAATGCCTATTTTCAGAATTGTCCTTTTGCAGTTAAGCTCCACGATTCCACCGCATCGTGCCAAGGGCTAGTTCCCAGTTTTCCCTTTTCTAGTGGCTCACCACGATGCCCCTGCATCGCGGTGAAGCCAAAAATTAGGATTTTTAGTTTTAAGTTCCGAGATTTAAATCATTCCAGGGATATTTAAGTTTTTTTTCACATCCCTAATCAGTCCTAAACATGAGATTAATAACCTAAATAACCTAATTAGTCATTATTTTCTCAACTTCTCTCAAGATTCAAACATTCTCTCTCAATTAGCAAACCCTAGCCTTCAATTCAAGATCAAATTTCAAGGATTTTACCAAGAAACCTCAAGAATTCATCACCCAGGTATGTTATGTGTTCATCCATGGGTTCCTTCCGCCCATGGAGTCCAAGTATCCAATTTTAATTGCAAATCATGATCTTTTCAAGTAATATTGATTTTTAAATTATGAATTTCAACCATGAATCTCCATGAACTTTGATTCTACACTATGTTTAAATGGAATTATTGTTATTATCAAATCTTACATGTTTTAATGTTATCATTCATTGAATTGAACCATGATTTAGTGTTGTAGATGTTGAATTCATGCCACTACTTCAAGTTTCATACTATTCCCTTGTATTTCTTAAGTTATGAATACCAAGTGTTTGATAAAATGCCTATAAGAATGAATACTTGCTAAAGGCTTTCATGCTTTGTCCTCTAAGTTTAATATTATTTTACTATTATAGCTTTTGAGTCCTGGGGGTTCCAAATACCTGAAAACCATAGTTTTTTACTTGGTCTTATCTCAGTATCTACAGTATAGCTTCAGAATATATATGAGCATTATCAGATCAACCAGTTAAACTCAGAATAATTTAGTAATCAAGTGTCATTCAGTTGGGAGTAGGATTTAGCACTGAGCGAGCACAGGGATGGAGGATTCCCTGTCAGATAGGCCGAGTCGTTAGTAGCAGTCCGTGTACTCCAGAACTACGTAGCCAGCGTAGGATATAAGAAGTCACCCATCAGTTAGTCTTGACTATCTCGCAGGGGCCACCCGTCAGTTAGTCTTGATACCCTTACTCCTTCAAGACAATACATTAATTTAGTAGATCCACACACCCAGCGTTAGTAACCATGGCATGATACTAACACCCTTTCAGCTGGGGTTACAGGTTGGACTCCAAACTTGCTCATTGGGGCATGTCGGTTAGATGATAGCTCCCACAGTCTGAGTTATAGTCTCAGTTCAGTTGTTCAGATTCAATTGCTTAACCATAGCATACAGTTACTAGTAACTCAGTTATCAGATTTTAGTATTTAACAATTGTATTCAGATCATGTTATATGACTGGTCATGCATCCTCATTATTTATAGATTTCACGTATTCTCAGCATTTATGGACTTCATGTATGTTTAGTGTCTTCAGATTTCATGAACTCTATCCAGTTTTACATGTTATATATCTACATTCATACATACATACATATAGTTATTATTCTATTCATGAAACCATGCATATTAGCCTACCTCATTTAGCATACCAGTACATTCAAAGTACTGATCACATACTCTTTTCTTGCGCTATGATGTATCATATCATAGGTTCAGACGCCTAGTTTCCAAATCGCGCATAGACTTCTCAGATTATCAACCGTATCAGTGGTGAATTCTCATATTTTGAGGACAAATTATTTATTTTCGTGCTTCTAGTTTAGTATTTAGTTGGGGCCTGTACCATCAACTCACATTCAGTCAGTTTAAAGGATATCAGACACTACAGTCAGTTATTCAGTATTCAGACTTCAGTTGACTTTGTGAGATTATTTCATTAGTTTGGTTTATAATTTTTATCAGTTTTCATTACTTAAAACCTTATGGTTTATTAGTTATTCTTCCGCGTATATTATGTTTTATTCATTTCTCATAGCAGGTACCAACTCATGGGTTAGCTTATGGTCCCTTGGGACTGTAAGCACCGTGTAGCGCCCAGGGTGTACTCTCCGAGCGTTACACTATGACTCATAGGGTACAGTCGTAGTCAATACAGAACCCAAATGGATAAACATTGGACATCCTACGATTTGCACCCAATGACTCGTAGCAAGTCCATACGGTCACAGTGAGCCACTCGTACTTAGAGTAGAACTTAGCCAATTAATTTCTGATTTGGTTACGATTGGATCTATAGAACCCATCAAGACACATTATTACCAGTTAGATGAGTCGTTGACACGGTAGAAAGCTCATAACTTAGTAAATTTTATTAGGACCGAAATCCCGGGAAGTTACATCAAAGTAATAACCTCTCCTTAGGAATTGTTGGCTTCAAAACTTAAATTGTAAATAGGAAAAATTACATAAACTAGCAACCTTAAGATATTAATTACAAGAAATAACAATAGTTTGACAAAATTACAACTAATAACAAAACTAGCAATATTTTATCCCTGTTTCTTAAAAGCACGTGAAATCTACTCTCTTATTTTCAATTTCCTATTTTTACTCTACTTTACCTATTTCACTTCCCCCAAACTTCCTTTTTTTTCAAATTCCCCCAAATTCCACATGAAACCCCACATCTTAATAAAGATCATCTCCACTTTTTAAGGTAAGTTTTTATTTAGTTAATGCATATTATTTTTTTCCATTTAATTTCTGTTAAGGTGTTTTAAGGTCGCCATTTTTTCAAAATTAATTTGCGAAACTCGTCTTTTTGGTTTTTTTTTTCTGTTGAAATTATACAAGTTAATGTATAATGGATCAACATTCAAATCGTAGTAGTCCAGTTAGAGAAAATCAATCAAAGAATTTAGTTTTCGATGAACTACCATCGTTTAGTCTTGGTTTAACACAAGACGAAGATTTTAACTTGGGTTCTACTAATATTCTGTCTAACGAAGGTGTTATCGTTGAAGAGTTAAGATCGAAGCACTATTACAATCCCGAAAAGATTGTGGAGCATTCACAAAATCTTCATCCCCAAAATCCATAAAATTTCAAAAATCAGTGAAAAGGAGAAAATCGGATGAAAAAAGGAGAATGTTGTAAAATTGAAAGTCCCGTTGCATCAGATTATGAATCTGAACAAGAAAAAATGGAGGAGATATGGTACTAAAATTTGTGTAAGATATTTGTATTTATCAATGGCAAGGTTTTTGTATATATATATTTATATAGAAGTGTATTATATATTCTGAAAATACATTTGTTATATAATTTGTATGTGTTGTTATACTCTGTTCTTGTAAATTAATTGTACAATTCATGTATTCACAAAATAAATATGTGTTTGTTGAAATATAATTCTAATATGTATTCTGAAAATACATTCAGTTTAGATATGTGTTTTTATGTTTACCTCTAAGAATTTTATTCGATGTTAAGTTGTATTTGGTAGTCATTGCATTTTGAATGTGATATGTAGTTCTTATTTGTTGAAATGTATTTTTTACATACATCAGGTGACAATAATTTTTGTATTTTTATGTGTTGATAACTTAGATATTGATTAGTAATGTAACTTTTAGGATGTATTTTCTTAAATACATATGCTGTACTGTTTAGCCATATAATTATATTTTTATGTTGTATAGGTGTTGCGTTCTCAAAATATACATGGCAAGAGTAATTCATATGTATGTTTCAAATGTTGACGGTGTTCCAACTATTGATTTTGATCCAGATCTTCTTCGCACGAGATATGCTTTAATGTTGTGGCATTATAGTTCGAGGAAAGAAGAAGGGAAGGCACAGAGTGATGATGAAGCAACAATGAGGCATCTTAGGGATATTGGGATAACATAAGATATTGAAGTGCATGATATTTGAAGATTATTTTGAATTTGTTGTATTTTACAATAATGAACTTTAGGTAGACTAAGATTTAGTTGAATATTTCTTAGGTTTCATATGTCACTTTAATGTTGAAAATTGATATCTTAATATTTTCTTTGCTGTAATTGTTAGATTTTTGATGTTTAAATTTCTAAAATACAATTATTCATGCTTAGTTTATGCTGCTGTTATGCATATTTTGGTATGAATATGTGCTTTCTAGTTTTGAATATAATTTTCAGCATTGAATATGTATGTTTCAGTCATTATATGTATTTTTTAGTTATGCATTTGTATTTTTCATTTTATGCATATGTATTTTTGAGTAATGCATATGTATTTTGAGCAATGCATGCGCTTTTTTTCAATTTTGCACATATACTTCTGAATAATACATAATTATTGTATAGTTTTACATAAGTCTATATATTTTTATGATGCGTATATATTTATGATTAATACATAAGTATTTTACCAGAAATGTGTATATATATATATATATATATATATTTTTTTTTCTGAATATATACTTTTTTGGTCATGCATATGTATGTGTATTTTTCCAGTTTAATACATATATATTTTACCACGTAAGCATATGTATTTATGAGTTATTCATAGATTTTTTTCATATATGTATACATATCTATGAATAATGCATATTAATGTATATGTTTTTTTTTTTAAAAAACAAATGTATTTAAAGTTTTAGTTATGTAATTGATAAGTCATTATATGTATTCTTAATTACTTTTATTTATTACATAAATGTATGTTAACTTATTCTTATTTTTTATAGATTGGCATAGGTTTTTATTAGATTCTCATATGTATTTTTTTTAGATTATAAATTTGACTTGTGTAACGTACAGTTCATTAAATATAAATAAATGATGTTACATGTCTTGTATACTATATTCTTAATGATAGCATTTGCAACAACTTAACTACTAAAAGTTCAATAACATTAAAAAAATTATCAAAATTTAGAATCATATAATAATCAGTGAAAAAATGAAGCAATTATTTTTTGACTGAATACATCAATAAACTTATCATTTATTATAATTTCTACATGAACATCTATTATGAATGAACTACAATAATTTTTGTTTTTTTTCGAACATATCTCTTCTCAATTTTTCACGATTCTTCTTTGCAGGTCTCCCAGGAGGTTGCTTGTATTTTGAGGGCAAAACTATCTCCTCCAATATCTTCTGTGAAATTATCCACTCATTTTGTGTGGTAGAGGATAAATGAAAAAATCATACGTTCTTAACACAATTTTTAGCTTGCATAGATAATAGCAATATGGTCCCTTTTGAAAACTCTTGCTATCAAGTACTGCACAAACATGCACACATAGTATCTTGTCCAATTGGAATGCATGGAAAGAATATTTTTTTTCCTTAAGACAAACAATAAAATGTTTATCCATGTCGTGGATTGTATAGACATACTCTGAGGCTGGTATAACCTGAAATTATTAATACAAGAATAATTTCTAAAAAATAATTAACAATTCAAATCATTCCAGTTTATCAAATGTATTTATTCTGAAGCAACATATGTATATTACAAGTCTTAATATTTATATTTATGATATGCATATGTATTTTCATTACAACATATAAATTACTGCATATGTATAATATAAATACATATACCTGGAAACATTTGAAACAGACAGTGAACACATAAATAGACTGCATATGTATATTATAAATACATATAACTGTTAAAATATATAAATTCAAATACATATAGCTGTTAAAATATGTACTTTAAAAATAACTATTTCGTATATACAAAAATGCAAAACGAATTCCAACAAACATGAATATTTATGAAACAGCCTTGGAGTAACTGGTAAAGTTGTTGCCATGTGACTAGGAGGTCACGGGTTCAAGCCTTGGAAACAGCCTCTGGCAGAAATGCAAGGTAAGACTGCGTACGATACACCCTTGTGGTGGAGCCCTTCCCCGGACACCGCACATAGCGGTAGCTTTAGTGCACCGGACTGCCCTTTTAGTTATCATCAACTAAAATTCAAATTTATCTTATAACAATTGTATCTCAAATTTCAAATTAAATAACGACATGAATAACTTTAAATTTGAAAGAAATAATTCGCTTAAACCATTTTTTTTAGAACTGATAGAATTCATATACAATCTCAAATTTTGGAATTCCACGACTATTACGCAACTTTGTTGCAAGTTTTTTTAGCAATTCTCGCGATATTTTTTTTTATGAAATTCACAAACATAATCAAGTTTGTTCATTGATACCTGTAATTGGAGAGTTGTATTTTTAATATTTTCTTCAAAATTTTAGAAGATCATCAAAAATATTGGAAGCACTTTGTTTTTTTGAATTAGCTTTGATTTGTTGTTTATGAAAATTGTTGTTTGAATTTGAATTATGTTGATGTAAATTAACGGCTGAGGTAAAAATAAAAGAGTCATATAAGGTAAAGGAATCTGTTTAATTAAATGTGACATAAATCAAGGAACAGTTTCATTCCTTATTTAACTCTAACTAATTAGATTTACTTTTTTTTTAATTTGAATCTGTATTTTGGATTTTGATTTTAGTTTCTGATTATTGAAAATGTTTTTTGAATTTGAATTAATTGTTGTAATTTAACATTGATGTAAAAAAAGATTTTTAAAAGGTAAGAAAATCTGTCAATTAATTGTGCCATAAATTATGAAACCGTTTTTTCCATTTTAAACTGAAACTGATTTGCGTTATATTAGGAACATAATATTCTGTTGTATATGTATTTAACTAGCAACAGTTTACTCAAATACAAAATACATATTGCTATTTTTTGTAATTTTGAAACTGTTGCTAGAAAAGTTACAATTAAGACTCTATAGTTGCTAATTTTGAAATCTCCCCTTGTAAATATCTATCATTTGTACCCATAACAATTTTTTATATTTTATTTATTTGTTGATTTATTTAATTTAATATATTTTTTGAAGCCTTTAATTTAATTCATTTTGTTTATGAATTTTATTTTATCCTTAATTTTATACTTATTAATTGAAATAGAATACTAGATTCAAATATTACAACAGACAATTAATTTGTTGCAACAGATGTCGCATATGTTGAAAATTATCAAACAGGTCTTCCTACAGGTTTGAATTGTTCCAACAGAAGGACTATCTATTGAAACAGATGGTTCACCTATTTGAACAAATTAAAACAATATTACTATTGCAATAGATAAACCATCTGTTGGAATAATTCGAACAAGTAGGAAGATCTATTTGATAATTTACGACAGATGTGACATCTGTTGCAACAGATCTATCATCTGTTGCATTATTTTTTGTAGTAATTCATAAGATTGCAAATTTAATATATTAATACAATTGTCATCAATCATAAAAAATAAGAAAATTGACATTACTTCAACAATATACAATTAAGTTAAAAACATAGAATAAAAATTATCATTTTTTTTTATACATTTTCTTTTTTTAACATAGGATTCAAACTTCCATAAAGGATCTCAGCAGCCGAGACCTCTTGCATCCTTACCACAGCGTTGTCACTCAGTAAGGAACTTGGAATGAGATTTCGGTGCCGGTTAGCAAACATTCGATATATGCAAGCGAGTATGACCCGCACGCGGAATCGATGTCATTTTTCTTAAGGTTCTTTTTTCGACCATCAAAAGTCCTTTTTTTGAACGCTTCCTCTAGAAAGTCATTCATTAAGTCACTTTGCTCCAACAATTATGGGAACAACTCCAACAGTGGTTGCACCATGGGGAAAAACTCATGGTCCTCGAAGCATGGTAAGTTACAGTCATAGGCATTAATGTGTCCCTTGTGGATGAGGATATCAAGAGTCAAAAAATATTTTTTCAGGTTTATGACTGCAAGAATTCTCTTTTTCCCAATCCAACTCACGCTGTATAGAAATAGCCACTTTTCTCTAACATAGTTAATCATATCTTTCCCATTCGAATTATGAAATTAACGTCTCAAAATCTAAGCCACCGGAAGTGGTCGTTTTGGTACTGATTTTGTTGACCTACTCTTGAAATTTTTGTAGAAGTTGAGTTCCATTATTCTATCTCAAAGATTGTATACTTCATTATACGTAAGGTGCCTTGCCTTCATCAGGCAAAGAATTTCATCAACATACTATTATATAAGAATATAATTTTTAAATAGGTTAGTAATTTAAAAAAAAACTAGAAAGATGTAATAAATTCCCATCTATTGCAACAGATGGTCCATAAGTTGCAACAGATGGGTAATATGTCGCACAGATGGTCAATCTGTTGTATAGGTTCTCTGAATCTGTCAACAGATTAGCTATCTTCTATGACTTATGTAATAGTGCACCATCTGTTGTAATAGATGACTCATACGTTGCATAGCTTCGCTGAACCTGTGTTAATAGATTACCCAATCTACTGTAACTTATGCACTATATAAGTAATCCATTAAAAAAGATGACTTAGAAGGTTAGGTTAGTAAAAGTAAAAACTTACCCTATCCTCGTACCACTCATGCATATTTATCATTGTCTTGAAGTCTTTGGAGGAAAATGGATACATCATGAAGCACCTTGCGACTTTGTTGGAATTCTTGTAGTTTCTCGAAGTCATCAGCCTGTTGGTGCCAATGGTTGCATACACCTTTCTCAGTGGTACTTGAACTTCATCAACATTTGATGGAGGAGGATTTGCAATTTTTCTTTATTTCCTATTTGAGAGTATACATCTAATTGATATTTTCTTCTTCCTAACCTCCCCTGTTGGAGTGTAGGGCTCTCTCACCTTCTTGGATGGTATGACACCCCTCGTGGATTTTAGTTCATTGATAGCATCAGTTAGATCATCTATTTTTTAAGTGATCATTCTGTCTATCAATGCAGTTTTTGCATTTCCAGAGAGAACATGAGCTTGAAGAAGGGTGAGTTGGACTACTGAAAGGGGTGACTGGGAAATTATCATCTTCTAGAAGGTTAAATTTGGTTTCATACATACTTATTTTTTCTTGAGTATCCACAATATGCTCATCAGCATGGCTGCCACCAACATTAACAACTCCACCAGCAACACCCCTGTAAGCAACACCCAAATCTGTTGCAGCAGGTTGGTCATGAAGAGCCTCAACATGAGGCTAACCTTGACTAAATGCTCTTTTTATGGCTGTTGCTCCAGCCAAGTCCTTCATTATTAACTCCAGAGTTGGGTCTACTATTGTATGAATAAGACCTATAGTAATAAAAGAATTCATCCCCAACTCTTGCTGAGTAGGTACAAGCCATGGATGCACAACCTATAAATAAAAGTATATACATTTAAATCAAATAATAATTTGTAGTCAGTTGGGTAATATGTTAACACAAACAACTTTGGGTAATATGTTAACACAAACAACTTATGCAACAGATGATCTTTCTGTTACGATAAATAATTTATTTGTTGCAATAATTTGACCATCTGTTGTATCAGATTACCCATCTATTGCATAAGTTGTAGTAGATGGGTAATCTGTTAAGTCTGGTTTAGAGAATCAATGTAACAGATGGGTAATCTATTGTAAAAGATGACTCGTCTGTCACAACAAATTATCCATCTATTGCACCTGTGTCTGTAGACGGGTAATCTGTTAAGACAAATTGTAATAGATGAACCATCTGTTCCAACAGATGGCCTATTATATTACTTTGAGTCAAATTATTATACTTAAATGAAAACTTACTGCATCATCTGGAGGGTTAAAGAGATCAACCTTCTTAATTTTTGTGTTGCTCTTTACAGCCAACCACCTAAGGGTTCTTGGATGAAAAACCCCATTCGAGCAATCCATGACCTGCTTTCAAAGGTGAGGAATGACTTTAAATTTTCAAGCCTAAAAAATGTAAATAGGAAGCAAACAAAAAATATTTATAATAATTATTCAATATAAATTAATGCAAGAGTAAACAAATAGTGATTAAATTTACCATGAAAGCCCATGAAAATCCATATAAGATGATCGTCTTTCGGTATAGTTTTGTCAATATATATATTTGACAATCAACTTGTAGCTATCATATCCCAGGGATAAATGTTGAATTTATCAAAATCTTGAGCAAGCACCAACAAATCATCTTCTATGACTTTGTTGTCATCTCTTGCTAGTATAATGGAATGGACAAACCAAACTAAGCACAATTTCTTCCTGTACTTCTTTGGTATGTCTTTATTATTGAGAACTTTTATCAATGTCTAGACTTTGTAGCCACGTCCAACAATATCCAACAACCCTTTTATTTTTTTTGTACCTTTGTTGGTTTTGGTGGGTGGTCACTTGGACAATGTCTTTCCTTTATTAATGGTGGTGGTTTGGGTGTCTTTCTTGCCTTGGAATTTTTTCTGGGTGTTTCCTTGAGGAGAAGTTCATATGGATGATGGCATCTTAAGCCAGTCACTATGGCAAACTATTTTATGCCAAAACAAACCAGCTTGCCACAATAATTAATCCAGATTGCATCCATCTTCCCCCCCTCCTTATAATCTTTATCATCACCCACGTACTTAATACTACACTTGAGAAGACCATATACCATGCTTATTTTGAAATAGGCATTATTGTCCTCAGGAAGGTTAAGAAAGTATCCAAAGTAGCTGGACCTAAATATCCTCTAGTTTTTCCCTCCTAATAATATTCCTAAAATCATCAAAATGTTTCCCTATAACAGATTTAACTACAAAATCACCGGTTAAATCTGCAAGGTTATCTATCCGCATCTCAACTTGAAACCTATCAATACTCATTATTTTGATAGAATCATGCTGGGATTTCAATCTTAATTCATCTCCAATTGATGATGCAGTATCATCATCTTTCTCGTTCTCCTTGAAAGATCCATCTTCTTCCTCACTTTTTACTTTCTTTCCATCTTCTTTATCTTCATCTTCTTCCTCTTCACTTTTATTTTTCCCACTACCCCTCAATAGAACCTTCTCTACCTCCCTCAATATCGCATTCCTTATCTTTATTATCTTCCTTAATTTTGTTTTCATACCTTTTTTCAGCTTTATTTTTTTCTAAAATAGATTGTTCAGGAAGCTCCTCCGAATCCATCTGTACTTTAGCCTTTTTTTTAACTGGTCAAAAGTTTATCTAATTTCACTTTCTTTTCTTTTAGGAGATATATTTTACCTACAAATAAGAGAAATAAAAAAATATTATAATTAATGTATGCATAATTTTTTTTTAAAAAGGTAACATAAAATTCAATAAATACAACACACTACGAAAAATATTCCAACAGATGACCCATCTATTGGAACAAATAACCCATCTTTTGGAAAGGATTAACAACCTATTGTAACAGATAGGCTTCTGTTTGAAGAAATCAAAATAGTGTTGTTACTGGCTTGTTATCTTCAAACAACGGATACATCTGTTGCAACAAATGGGTAATCTGTTGGAAGAGTTGTTTTGTTTTATTCCAATAGCTGATACACCTATTGAAACAGATATGAATCTTTTTAAAGACCTATATTAATATCTTCCAACAGATATTTCACCTATTGCAACAGGTGGGTCATCTCTTGGAAGTTATCAAAACAGGTAGCAGTTTTGTTTTGATAACTTCCAACAAATTACCCATCTTTTGCAATAAATGGATCATCTGTTGGATGAAATTGAATCGGGTCTTCCACATTTCCATCAGATGTGTAATATGTTGGGCAATACAGCACCCTAACACCACCAACACCACTAATACCACCACCACCACCAATACCACCACCACCACCACCACCAATACCACCAATGCCACCACCAACATCACTAATAACAATACCACCAAGGCCATCACAAACACCACTAATACCAATACCACCAATACCAACACCAACACCAACACCAACACCACCAATACTAACACTACCAACACCAACACTACCACCAAAACCAATACCAATACCACCACCACCAACACCAATACAACCACCACCACCAACACCAATACCACCATCAGTACCAACACCAATACTAACACTACCACCAATACGAATGCCACCACCAATACTACTACCACCACCACTACCACTACCACCACCAACACCAACACCAATACCAATACCAACACCACCACCAACACCAATACCAAAACCACCAACACCAATACCACCGCCACCAACACAAATAATACAAACACCATCAACAACAACATCAATAAAATAAAAATAAATAACAAAATCAACAACAAACAAAATAAATAAACAACAAATAAACAACACCAATAGTGCCAACAACACCATTAACACCATCCAATAACACCACGATAGTCAACAGAACACTGCGATAAAAACTAGGGTTTTCTCGGGTTCTTCCTATATTTTTAGCATCAAAACTCAAAATTGTTAACCCATTCTCGAAGATAATACTATTAAAAGTTTTTTGTCATCATCAAGTAAAAATTCCTAATTTTTAGAAAAAAATAAATAAATGTATAACTCTTCTCAAACTATGTTACCTGGAAAGAGAGAGAAAATGATGGATACAAACAAAAAGGAAGTCAAAAATAACAACTATATGATCGAAAATGGGAAAAAATCAATCTATTATAAAGGGTTAAGCAATCTGTTGGATAGTTGTTGTTTGTATTATTAAGATAGAAAGAGAAGAGAAAGAACTCGAGATTTGAAATGATAAAATATTTTTTCCACAACTGGATGAAATGAAATGGTTTGAAAAATGATTGAACCCTCACATTTTTGTTATGCATTAATTATGGATTGATTTGTATTTTGGAAAAGAATGACAAGTTTTGAAACTATTAATTTGGTCTGAATTGATCTTAATTAATTTTAACTTATTTTTTTTAACTATTTCATAATAAATAAAATTAGTTTTTAGTTATTAAGTTCAATTGGAACTTTAATAAATTTAATATTAACTTAATAATGATTTAGTTTTAATTACAACAAATAAAAACATATGTTCCAACATATTACTCATTTATGGCAACAGTTAAATAATATGTTCGAAATGACCAAACAGATAATATCATCTGTTGGAATGGATGAATCATCTATTGCAATAGATGATATTATTTGTTTGGTCATTTCCAACAGATGAAACATCTATTGCAATAGGTTAAGTCTGTTGCAATACATTATACAATAGTTGATCATGTAATTGCAATAAGATCAATTGAAATTGTAGTCGAACTTATCAACTCATCCTTAGTTCTAGATAAATTAATTTTGATATTTTAAACAATGGCTTGATATGGATCATTTCAACTCAAAAAATTGATCAATTGATGACTCTGGTCATGATGAACACAATAGTTGATCATGTAATTGTGATGAAATCAATTGAAATTATAGTTGAACTTATCAAATAATCCTTAATTATAGATAAATCAATTTAGATAGTTTAACTAATGGCTTGATATGGATCATTTCAACTAAAAAAATTGATCAATTAATGACTCTGGTCATGATGAACACAATAGTTGATCATAGAATTACAATGAGATCAATTGAAATTGTATTTGAACTTATAAACTCGTCCTTACTTATAACTAAATAAATTTATATATTTCAAATAATGTCTTGATATGAATCATTTCAACTCAAATCGATCAATTGATAACTCTGATCAGGACGAACATAATAGTTGATCATATAATTGCAATGAGATTAATTAAAATTGTAGTTGAAATTATCAAATCATAGTTAATTATAGATAATTCAATTTAGATATTTCAAATAATGACTTGGTATGAATCATTTCAACTCAAATTGATCAATTGATGACTCTGGTTAGGACGAACACAATAGTTGATCATGTGATTGCAATGAGAATAATTAAAATTGTAGTTGAACTTATCAAATCATCCTTAATTATAGTAAAATTTATATAGTTGTTATAAATAATGTCTTAATATGAATCATTTCAACTCAAATTGATCAATTGTTGACTCTGGTCAGGATGAACATAATAGTTGATCATGTAGTAGTAATGAGATCAATCGAAATTGTAGTTGAACTTATCAACTCACCCTTAATTATAATGAAATCAATTTAGATATTTCAAATAATGGCTTGATATGAATCATTTCAACTCAAATTGATCAATTGATGACTCTGGTTAGGATGAAGATAATAATTGATCATGTAATTGGAATGAGATTGATACGCCCAAATTACATCTCTCTTACTAGAGAGTAAGCAGTCACTGTCAAATATAGAACTCAACTAGGTTGGGGTCGAATCACACAGGGAATATGGTGCTAATTAAGTTGTATGCAGATTAGTTGACTTTTAATCATTCATTTCCGTAAAATAAAAAAAGGGGGAATTTGATCCAGTTCACAAATTAATGGTTTCAGTTTAACAAGATTAAATATATGTAGTAGTATTCAAATTTAGAGAAATGGCAAGCTAGGGTTATGTCCACCTTGTAGTTTTACTTTCTAACTATGGGCTTTACGAGTTCATACATGCATCATGCTTACAGAGAAACGTATTGCTTTTAATAAAATAATCCTAGTGTTTCTCAACCATCAAGGACTAATTCACTTCAGTTCTCTCGAATCAAAAGTGTTTACAAAAACAATACGAAATCTCCAAGTAGTTAATCCTGTTAAGGCATTAACATATGAAATAAAGGTTGGAAATCCTATTTTCTTGTCACAACTCTCTTTTCTGAACCTCAACCTTTCTATCAAACAAGTTGAGTTTTAAGGCACATCCTCTATGTTTGCAACCACGAGAATTCAAAATAAACAAAGAGAGTATGATATAAGCAGATTAATACATGATGAATTCAAAAACCCAAAGTAATAGATTGTATGTTACAAGACTTACATAACCCTAACTAATAAAACTTAGCTACTCATGAATAAAACGGGAATCACAATAGAAATATTCATCATACCAAAAACTAGAAGATGATCTTGGTGTGTGAATAGTGAAAACAAGAGAAAAAAATGTTTTTCTCTCTCTCCCAAGCTAAGCCGCCCTTCTCCGATTCAAAAACTAATACAGAATAATGAATAATGATAAATTTTCAGCATCAAGTCTTTTTAATAATCTTTTCTCTCATAATTGCCTTCTAAGTCCCTAAACTAATTATAAATAACAAGTTAGTCTTAGACATAGTTTCTAGGCGCCATATTTGATCCAGACTGCTACTCTCTCTTATGTCATATGTCATCCGCATTCCATAGTCCCATTATGTCTCCATCTACCTCCTTAATACCTGAAATCATGCTAATCACATCGGTTAGCTCAATCACATAGAAGTAGAGTAAAAACATAAGAAACTAGGCACTTTGTTCTCCAAACTTAGCTAAAATATGGGTAAGTTATGGTGCTTAGGCGTATAAATACACCCAAGATCACCACCCCACACTTAAAGCTTTGTTCATCCTCAAACAACTTATCCATTTATGCATACTACACAAGTCTAAACACCCACGAAGAAAAAACAAGATGCTCAAATAGGCCCACACAATAATTATGAACAAGAAGTAGATTCCTAAATCATTACTAGAGACAACCTACCCTCAAGAATAGACTCATTAAGTTGGAAAATTCATGTATGCCGTTTAAGTAAAGAAATCATATAAATTACCCAACATTCATCAACCATGTGCCCTCCCAACAAGAAAGTTACCCATAATCACCCACTATCATGCAATTTCTAACAATATGGGTATAAGAATCAAGTTGCACTCACTCTCACAGAGAATTCTCAAATTACAACTGATGACCATATGCTTTCCCTTAGTGTAATGCTCCACTAATATCAGAATGCTAAGATTAGGATCAAATAGGTCTTTTACGGGTTGTAATGCAGGCTACAGGATGGGTAGGAACTATTTTGGCCAAAAATAGTGACTATCTTCCCTAAGCTCTTTAATACACTACATTAAGCAACTAAGACCAATTTCTAACAACCAATTTACACCACTTTCATCTATCCATATCTTTTGTTTTCACCCCATCCCATTAAACTCAATTAATAACACTATGGTGGGAGTATGCAACCCTTATATATATATATTCTTTAGCACCCATTTCATGTTATGCACCTCTATGATATCAATTTTTGCTACTCCCAACCACATCAATTGCACACGCCAATAAATAGACTTTGGGGCATCAATTTCACTTTTTTCCTCTTATTGTTAAACTCCTAACTCAAATTGATTTTACATTAAAGCGCTTAGGAGATTTTGGATCAAATTACGGTCTATTAAAGAATGGGTTAGGCTACATATGAGGATAACAAAAGAACAAGATAAAGGCTCAACGGGGCTAGCTAAGATAATGTCCAAAGGTAGGTCAAAAGAAGGCATGAACAATGGCTGTAAAAAATACCTAAATCATCTCCTAAACTCACAATCTTTATTTCGATTTGCACACACACCAGGCAAGTTCTAGCATCAGTTGCAGTAAGGAATATACAATAGTCTTACACACTCATGGTACATGGTCAACTCAATTAGGAGCATTATAGATTCTCGACCCAACAATTAAATGAATTCAAATAAAACCAACAATCACAACAAGAGTTACAACTAGAGCTTAGGTGTCTCAAACGTAATGATCCATCACATACTTATGTTATAATGTCATGTCATCCACAAGAACCATTACATGCAAGTAAATGACTAATTTTCTCTTAAGACGGTCGTCATCCATCCATCATCGAGAAAAACACCTAATTATGACTAAATCAAACAAACAAACAAACATCTAACAAGAAACAAAACAAACAAAATAACTAATCTTATCACAAAAGTATACTAAGGAGAAGGTACTATTTTCTTACAAAACAAGTAGCAAAGTAACCTGCCACCCCACACTTAAGCTAAGCACTGTCCCCAGTGCAAATAACAAGATAAAGAACTTGGCTAGTAGTACTCTTCATCCACATTAGGAGTCATGCCACCTGCATGAAGATCATCATCGGAGCCATTTTTCCTGTATTCATCACATCATCCACGTCAGCCACACATAATGAAACTAACTACAATTAAGATGAAGGTGGTGAAGTCACCACCCTATACTTAATTTGTTAGTATAAACCAATTAAGTGTTATTGTCGAGTACTCAGACTTCGCCGACATACACTTTGATATGGTGCACCAACATTAGTCACAATACAATTCACTCACTTCAATTCCAACAATTTTACTTCAATGAAATAGTTTTTGAACAAAGTTATGCCTTAGAGTTTCATCATATCAATATACACAAAACACCATCACTTTCACATGATTTAACCAACACTATCTTCCATCAAGTAAGTTGTGAAATAATGGCCACACAACTAAACTACGTTAGTCATGAACAATTCAATCACATACAAAAGCTCAAAGTCCTACAACAACAATGTCTTCTACAATAATGATGTTTATCTTCCCAAAATGCTCAAAACCTCTCTTTGACATAGCCATGGCAAGAATTTAGTCCATAATTCTCAAGAAATCAATTAACCACTACAACATAAACTCACAACACTTAAGGATTAAGAAAAGAAAAACTTACCTTAAAGATGGAAGATTGAAGAAATAAAGGGAGAATCGTTGAGATTATGAAGCAAAGAAGAATCTTGAAGGACAATGGGAATGTTGAGAGCAAAAGCTTGTACGGCTTAGGGGTGAAATAAGGATAAATTTGGGCATTTAGGTGTGGAGTCTATTTAAAGAGTGAAATCCAGATTGAATTGACCCAATTAAAAGTTGGGTACTAAGCTAAACTTGGAGTGATGTGCGGCGCACAAGTTATCACACAAGTTTAAGTGTGCGTCGCATTGGTCATCGCACACATGAAACAGTGAGCCTATGCGGTATGGTGTGCGTCACACATGTTATCGCACTAAGGTAAGTATGCGGAGCACAAGCAATCGCCAATTTAAGGTGTGCGCCGCCTAAGGTATCGTACAAGTGAAACAGTGAGGGTATGTAGTTGGGTATGCGATGCATAAGTAATCGCCAACATTAAGGTGTGAACCACATAAGGTGTCGCACAAGTTAAGGTATGCGCCGCACATAGTAATGCCTACTTAAGGCAGTGGGCTTAGGATATGTCTTAGGTGACGCCTTTACCATGGTCTATGTAAACTTAGATGCCATGAACCCCATTCTTTATATAAAGCATTGAGAAAGGTTCGTACCGTGGGGGATTCACCCCCACACCCCCATTGAGGTCAGTGGTGTGCTCTGGGATCAGGCCTATCGGCCTAATCCCTATGCTACCACCACAAACCTCATTGAAAGTCACAAAATAATGTCACACCCTAAAACTCTTTGGGTCGAATTAACATAATTTGGGTCACGAATCTAACATGAATCATAACTCAAGCCTTACACATTTGACCACTCCAATTTACCTGTAATGTTCCCATTACTCCTAAACTTACCATCGTTGACATGGCTTAATTCCAAACCAAATTTTGTACCAATCACCTCCTTAATACTTCATGCACCTACACTTAATAAAAAACAACTAAAAATATTTAGAAGGATGGGTTGCCTCCCACCAAGCATTGTAGTTTTGATCGTGGCTCGACTCTTATTTTTGCATTTTTATTTAACATGATAAAATGAGAATAAGATCATGGGTTACCTCCCATGCAGCGCCTGATTTAACGTCACGATATGACTCAATTATCTTGACTACTCAGGCTTCGTCAAGATAAATTGATGATACCATTTGTACCTCATCTTCATAGAATGCATCAATAATTGAGAAAACACTCATTTCTTTTTATTGTTTCATGGATTTACACACTTCAAAACTAAACTCTTTCCCGTTGAGCCTAAATTTCAGCTTATTCAACTCCAGGTCAACTAACACTCTCCCAGTTGCTAAGAATGGCCTGTCCAAAATTATGGGTACTTCAAAGTCCACTTCATAATCAAGAATTACAAAGTCGGCAGGAAATATAAAATTGACCACCTTTACAAGTACATCATGTAGAATCTCAACCAACCTTTTCACTGATCTATCCATTATTACAAGTCGCATATTTGTGGGTTGGGGTCTCCTAAACCCAACTTCTTATAAACAGCTAGCGGCATCAGGTTGATGTTATCTCCCAAATTACATAAGGCCTTAGCAAAATCCAAAGACCCAATGGTACAAAGGATGGTGAATGCTCTTGGGTTTGCCTTCTTCTGCACTAGTGAGCTTGTAGAAATGACACTATAATGATGGATATTATCCATTGGTTTATAGCTTAGAACTATTTTTTTTGTCACAAGATATTTCATAAACTTAGCATATCTGGGCATCTGTTCCAGTGCTTCAACTAAAGGCACGTTCACTGTCAATTGCTTCAACATTGCCATGAATTTGTTAAACTTTCCTTCATCTTCTTTCTTCTTTAATCATTATGGAAATGGGGGTAGTGACCTTGGGATTTCAAATAGAGTAACTTTTACCTCCTTTTTTATGCCTTACTCCACATCACTAACATGCTTTGGCTTAGGTGGTAGTTCCACTTCCACACTCTTCTTTTTCAAACCTCCCAACTCTATAGGCACCACTGAAGATTCATCAACTATCTCCCAATCTATTTTGACCGCATCAGTATGAGAGGATGCTCTTAATCTTGGACTAGATAACATCTTACCGCTCCTAGTGGTAATAGCCATACACGATCCATCAGTCCTCAGATTCTGAACTGTATCACTTGGTAGAGTCCCATGCTATCTTTGGTTGAATGTTGTGGATAATTGGCTCATCTGCTGCTCCAGTTGTTTAATAGCAGTTGAGTGCAAATTTACTAGTTGACTCATGAAAGATATGTCACTCTTCATCATAGTCACCCCAGAATTGGTCGCCTCAACTCCCTTTAATAGTTTCTCCATCATGTCCTCCATGAATATTTTTCCTGAACTGGTGGCAGCATTATCATGGCTTTCAGGAGGTAAATACATTCCACTCCTATCACTTTTATTCTTCAAATCTCCTTGATGGTTCCAACCTTGGATTCCATGACCACCGGTCCAAAAAACCCCTGGTTATGCAAGTAGTTAGAGTCTTCCTCGGTGTTTGATTCAGCTCTCTTACCGTAGGACCCCATAATTTTTACCTTTTCTACATTCCCTGATAGAAAATGTTTCATGAGTAGATCCATTTGGGTTTTCATGTGAGCCATATCCTGATCACGCTCCTCTTCTCTCTTACCCTGCTCTACTGAAATTACACTAGACCCAGTATTGCTTTCTACCACAGAATCTCTGGTATGCTAAGCTCTACTTGTCTTAGTCATTCTTACTAACATGTCCGTAGCCTCAGTAAAGGTGAGCGCCATAAAATCTCCTCCTGCAGCATTATCCACTATTGGCTTTGTAAGTGAGTTCAAAGCTTTGTAGAATATTTCCATCAAGTGTTCGTCAGTCATCTTATGGTTTGGACATTGAGTCAACTTCATTTTAAACCTCGCCTAAGTCTCATGCAAAGGTTTATTAGCCAATTGCCTAAAGTTGTTGATCTCATCCCTTAACTGTAACATTCTGGTGGGCGGAAAGAACTTTTCTAGGAAAAATCCTTTCAATTGTGTCCAATTAGTTATAGAATCAAGAGTCAGCTCATTCAACCACATAGTTGCCTCTCCAGACAGAGACAGTGGGAACAATCTCAAACGAATAGCATTTTGTCCCACTCCAGGATTATCAAACGACTTACAAATATTGATGTAATTTACCAAATATAAATTTGGATCATCACCAGGTAATACCAAACAGTCCTTTCAAATTCAGTAGCTAAATCATAGTACTGTGATGTTGAATTTCACCCAAGGAGCTAGTGGTGGTAGAATGATTGTCCCTATAGCTCCAGCTCCATCTAAATCATCCTCATCATTTTCAATATCA
The DNA here is from genome assembly GCA_030864215.1 of Capsicum pubescens. Classification (NCBI taxonomy): domain Eukaryota; kingdom Viridiplantae; phylum Streptophyta; class Magnoliopsida; order Solanales; family Solanaceae; genus Capsicum; species Capsicum pubescens. Next base: position 223,977,544 of record CM061542.1, on the reverse strand, counting down.
AACTGTATATCTTGGCGGTCTAGTCTTCCTCTGAATGGATGATTTTGATTTACAGGTGCAACTACTCCCGCTACACGCCTCCTATTATCTGGGTCAATTAAATCAACATCTCCCGGGTCCTCTTCATCTAGATTAGGTACCCAACCTGGGTTATCTGTATTCTATTGATTTAATTGAGCATTAGCCAAAGCGGATAATCTTTCAGCTTCCTGTAGGTTAGCTATTCTTTCAATGAGATAAGGTTCAGGATTGAAGGGTAGTAATGGTTCTCCTGAACTTCTGGTTCGTGTCATAAACAACAATGAGCCTATAACAAACAAAAACAACAAATAAACATAAAATAAAAAAACTTGACTAGCAGTCAATTAACACACATAAACTCAATCGATAACCGTATTCTCCACCAACAGTGCCAAAATTTGAAACTCCCAAATTACACCTCTCTTAAGAGAGAGTAAGCGGTCGCTATCAAAATAGAACACAACTAGGTTGGGGTCGAATCCCACAGAGAATATGGTGCTAATTAAGTTGTATGCAGATTAGTTGACTATAAATCATTTGTTTCCGTAAAATAAAAAAGGGGGAATTTAATTCAGTTCATAAATTAATGGTTTTAATTTAACAAGATGAAATATGTGTAGTAGTATTCAAATTCAGAGAAATAGCAAGCTAGGGTTATGTCCACCTTGTAGTTTTTAATATTTCTAACTATCGGTTTTACGAGTTCATACATGCATCATGCTTACAGAGAAACGTATTGCTTTTAATAACATAATCCTAGTGTTTGTCAACCATCAAGGACTAATTCACTTCAGTTCTCTCAAATCAAAAGTGTTTACAAAAACAATACGAAATCTCCAAGTAGTTAATCCTATTAAGGCATTAACATATGAAATAGGGATTGGAAATCTTATTTTCTTGTCACTACTCTCTTTTCTGAACCTCAACCTTTCTATCGAACAAGTTGAGTTTTAAGGCACATCCTCTATGTTTGCAACCACGAGAATTCAAGATAAACAAAGAGAGTATGATATAAATAGATTAGTACATAATGAATTCAAAAACCCAAAGTAATAGATTGTATGTTACAAGGCTTACATAACCCTAACTAAAAAACTTAGCTACTCTTGAATAAAACGAAAATCACAATAGAAATATTCATCATACCAAAAACTAGAAGATGATCTTGGTGTGTGAATAGTGAAAACAAGAGAAAAAACATTTTTCTCTCTCTCCTAAGCTAACCCGCCCTTCTCCGGTTCAAAAACTAATACAGAATAATGAATAATGATAAATTTTCAGCATCAAGTCTTTTTAATAATCTTTTCTCTCAAAATTGCCTTCTAAGTCCCTAAACTAATTATAAATGACAAATTAGTCTTAGACATAGTTTCTAGGCGCCATATTTGATCCAGATTGCTACTCTGTCTTATGTCATATGTCATCCGCATTCCATAGTCCCATTATGTCTCCGGCTACCTCCTTAATACCTGAAATCATGCTAATCACATCGGTTAGCTCAATCACATAGAAGTAGAGGAAAAACATAAGAAACTAGGCACTTTGTTCTCCAAACTTAGCTAAAAAATGGGTAAGTTATGGTGCTTAGGCATATAAATACACCCAAGATCAGAGATCAATTGAAATTATAGTTTAACTTATCAACTCATCCTTAATTATAGAAAAATTAATATAGTTATTACAAATAATGGCTTGATATGAATCATTTCAAATTAAATTGAATAATTGATAACTCTGGTCAGGACGAAGAGAATAATTGATCTTGTAATTGCAATGAGAACAATTAAAATTGTAGTTGAAATTATCAAATCATCCTTAATTATAGATAAATTAATTTATATATTTTAATTAATGAATTGATATGAATCATTTCAACTTAAATTGATCAATTGAGGACTCTGGTCAGGACGAACACAATATTTGATCATGCAATTGCAATGAGATCAATTGAAATTGTTATTGACCTTATCAACTCATTATTAATTATAGCTAAATCAATATATTTTTTACAAAAAATAACTTGATTTAGATAAATAAAGAACTAACCTATTGTAACAGATGACATATATGTTGAAAATTATCACACAATTATAGACATCTATTAAAACAGATGTTGAACCTATTGCAATGAATTACTTATCTGTTGCAAATTACCAAATAGATATTTACATCTGCTGCAATAGTTGACTTATCTATTGGAAATTATCAAATAGATGTTGCCATCTATTGCGACAGATGACTTATTTGTTGGAAACAATCAAATAGATATTGACATCTGCTGCAACAGATGAATTATCTGTTAGAAATTTTTAATTAGATGTAGATATCTATTGCAATAGATGACTTATCTATTTGAAGATTTTTTTATATTTTAAAGTAATTTTCTATTCAAAATAAAAAAAGAAAAATACTAAGGAGGTCAAACAATTTTTGTATAACTCAAAAATCCCCTCCTTGTATTGTCTTATCTTGTCTTTTCAATGTCACCGTCACTGTTTTCTCTTTATTCTCAAAACATTCACCATCATAAATTAATAAATATTAAACCTATCTCTAGAATTCTCTCTCCTTCAACCATAAAATAATTCCTCTCTTTTCTTTCTCTTTCTCTCCTCTTTAGGGTAATCCCAACTATCTCTTTTTTTATCCCTTTTCTCTCCTCTTTAGCCTAAAGATCTTTTCAGATCTCAACCAATCTATATCTTTTCTCTCTTGAAATTGGTGTTTTTACCCCTTTGCTTTTGACATGGCAGGCATGATTCACTATTAGATCTGCACTCTCTATTATTATTCTTGCCTTCTCATCTTCTTCTTTGCCTGTTTTATCAATTTTTTTATGTTTCTTTTGATGAAAATTAAAATTGTACATATCATATTTTTATATTAGTTGTTTGAGTTAGTTATTTACATCTTTTATTTTTATTTATTTACCCATTACCCATATCCTATTTATTGAGAAAATTAAAGAAAAAGTGTATTTTAGTCTTCAATGAACGAACCATTGTTTTTATTAAATAATCAAAAAGAGTCATAACCCTTAAGTTATTCCAATAAATGGTTCATTTATTGTAACATATTGGTTACCTGTTTGAAGAACTCAAAACCTGGATTGAGTTCTTCCAACAGATGGCCCATCTGTTGCAATAGATTGTTTATCTGTTGGGAGAGCTCAAAAAGCCTTGTTGCAGTATCGGTGTTGTTTGTTTGATTTTTATTTGTTTCTTTGGTGTTGATATTATTGTTAATGTTGTTGTTCGTGTTGGTGGTGTTGGTATTGGTGATGTTGGTGGAAGCTATTAAAATATATCTTCCAACAGATTCTCCAGCTATTGAAATTGATGAATCAGCTATTGGAATAAATCAAAATAGCTCTTACAATAGATGACCCATCTATTGAAACATATTGGTCATTTGTTGTAATAGATGGGTCATCTGTTGGAATTCTTGTTGTAATGTATTGTATTTATTGAATTTTGTGTTATCCTATTTTTTAAATTATGCAGATATCAATTGTAATATTTTTTTTTCTCTTGTTTGTAGATAAAAGATGTCTCCCAAAAGAAAAGAAAGTGAAAGTGGATCAAATTTTTCCTTAACAACATAAAAGGCTAGAGTAAAGATGAGTTCAGAGGAATAAACTACTTACAGGTGGAACCATCTCATATGTGACAGGTATGTATTACTGATCATGTTATCGTGAAAACACACATAGAGTTCACTAATTATGTGAATTTTGTTTTTCACTGATTAGGCATTGATCATTCAAATAAGATATTGTATTTTACAGTTAAGTTTGATAGGTCCAAATAGATAAGGTTGAGGGACCTAGTAGGTGGTGTTGATACCCTATTATGGTTTAATGATGGTTTTGATAATGTTTATGTATTAATTTTGGATAAGGGATCAAGTTTTGGTGGCAGTGTATAGATTCTAGCATGATTTTAAAGGTTCAATAGACTTTTGAAAGGACCTATGAAGCCTCTCACCGCTTCAAACAAGAATGGAAATCAATACAGTTATTGCCTGGTCCAAATTCATATGGATGAGTTGCTCGGGGTGATGATTATATAGAAAATGGTCTTTGGGAGACTATCTGCGATAGAAGGGGGAGCTTCTGAAAGCTATTTCAACTCAAACCTTATTAAAGAAAAGAAACACAGGGTAGCAAGGAACGTGTAGCAAATTTGGTCGATGAAATTGACATAAAAAAATAAAAAAATTGAATGAGATGCAAAAATAAAAGTGTATTCAAAAATAAAAATCCATTACTCGTTGTTGAAAAGAAAAATGGTGAAGTGGACTGGAGCTGCGCACTTTTCTAGGTAACTGCAACTAGTTAGCGTGGTTTGAATGATCACTTCCAAAGAAAGGAACAGAACTCCAAGGAAGAAGCTTTGTGAGCTAATAACGCTCAACTTACACGTCAATTTAAGTGCAAGGTGATCGTCATCAATATATTTACCCAACTTTAGAGTTTGGGTCGAATCCACGAGGAACAATGTGAGTGGAGATCAAATTAATTTGAAATAATAGATACAAGTTAAATTCAAACCAATGGTACAAAAAGATAAAATGGGGGAGATAGGATCCTACACTAGTGTTTCTTTGTGTTTTCTTTTTAGTATACATTCAAAGATAATAATAACTAGAGTTTTAACAATTATGTACGGATCTCGAGGTTATGTATTACTAAAGGAGTGACATATGGGAGTAAGTAATCAACATCAATTTAGTAAATCAAATATAGGTAGGCTTGGTTATAGATTTTGATGCTAATCTTTTGATAAAACACCAAACTTTCACCCATTGATTCTTTCGAATGCCTAATAGGTGTGCTCAACAATTGGTAACCACAACCTCAATCTAGGCATCCCTATTTCTAGGATGATACCTATGACATAGTCAACCTCACATTCACGCTTATGTCTAAGATAGTAAAAATTTAGAAAACTACACACATAATTGTCTATCATTGCTTTGGTCTCCACATCCCTCTTTCGAGGATGATATGGATTCCTACACTTCACCCAAAACCCTTCTTCCCGAAGATTGCCTTGAACTTTATTAATCTTAGAGCTTTCACTCATCAAACCCATATGGGTATTTGGGGTTTTTAACTATCAAATCTCAACCAACATACCATATCAATGATAAAACCCATAAAAATGAACTACCAAATGGATGCTAGCAATAACAACCCACACACACTTAAACCCCTATTTGCATATATCCCAAGAGGGAGATTTATCTACACATAAGATAAATAAGAATAGATATACCCATTATCTCCATTGAAATTACTTGTTGAAGAACTAAGCGAATGTTACTTCAAACTTGGTTCTCCCACAGTATCAACAATGGAAGTGAGCAAATCTTCCACTTAGTAAGTCTCCAATGTATTCTTCACCTAAAATTTATACAATATTTTTTCTCCAAAATTGGAGGCTATGAAGTCTAGATCTAATACCTAAAGGAATGGGGAAGATGGAATTGTTGTCCTATCAAGGGTTTTGGGTCATTTTGTTTAATTTGGGATAAGCACGTGTAATTACAGATTTTCCCTTGGGCTGATTTCCTCCACTAGGGTGCGATCATAGATATGTGGTCATGGTTAACATCAGCGACCACGGTTGAAATACTTTTGCTTGACTGCCGCTATTTCAATTGACAGACCGCGTCCGCAGTACCTGAGGCTCTTCTGCTCTAAGTCTTCAACTGCATTTTTCTTGCTTCCTTTTGATCATTTTACTATCCAATCCTCATTTTTTGATATCCTCAACTTTATGCCTGCAAAGAGTGGATATTAGTGAATCTAACCACAAATTTATCTTATTTATTCATTTAAAACAAGGTAATGTGCACGAATAATGAGTGCGAGTGAGTGGTAAAATCACCACTCATCACTAGCACCGAGGGTTGAAAAGATATACAGTCAAGAATAAAACTTGCACCAAGAACTGTTGAAGTTAAAATAACGGATCAATCCAAGACGATAATTTTTTAAGTTAAACTTGCATCCTAGGCCTTCTGTTTGTGGTTCTGTTCACGTCAATTGCAATGGAAACAAAAAGGCATAGGATTTCTGCCCAACTTTAGACTTTCTTTTCACTGCTATTTACCTGATCAAAACCACAAATAGTAGGCATGGGATGCACATTAAACTTCAGAAATCGCCGCCTTGGCTTGATCCCTTATTTTAACTTCAGTAGATCTTAATGCACGTTTTATTCTTGATTATACATCTTTCCAACCCTCGGTGCTTGCAAAGATTCTTCCTTGGAGTTATGTTCCTTTCTTTAGAGGTGATTATTCAGACCACGCTAACTAGTTACAGTTACCTAGCAAAGTGTATAGCTCCAGTCTACTTTATCATTTTTCTTTTGAACAATGACTGGCGGATTTTCATTTTTGGATACACTTTCATATTTGCAGCCCGTTCATATTTTTCATCTTTCAAGTTAATTTCATTGGCCAGATTCGCTAGAATTTCCTTGCTTGCTACCCTATGTTTCTTCTTTAATAAGGTCTGAGTTGATATAGTTTTCAGTGACTTCCCTTTCCCTCGTAGGTATTCTCCTACAGCATGTTCTGTTGTATAATCATCAACTCAATCAACACATCAATATAAATTTGGACCAGGGAAATTTCTATTGTTTTTTCATTCTTGTTTGTGTACTGGGTGGCTCAAAGTCCATCTTAAACTCTATTGCACCATTAAAATCAGTCTAATTACTATTGAATCTCTATACTGCCATCGAATATTGATCGTTTCTCGTAACTTGAAACGCATAAAAATGAGCAAAATTATCATTAAATTGTAATAGGGTATCGATACTATCTTCATGGTCCCTCATCCATGTCAATTCAACCCTATCAAACTTAACTGTAAAATGCAGAATCTTGTATCAATGCCTAATTGGTAAAAAACTGCATTCACAAAATCATTGTAGTTTATGTGTTGTCACGTTAACCTGATCAGTAATACATAAATCCCATACATGAAAGTGGATCCATCCATCTGCACGCATTTTATTCTTCTTACCCCATCAATGTCAAATAGTGTTTTATCTTCAATTCCTATTGTGAAGTAGTGTACCAAACTACGGAGGCTCAAAGGGTAACCATCTTCAAAACCTTTATTCTTAATCTTCTGGTAAGGGTAACAAAAATCTCAAAAACTAAAAAACTGATCGAGAGAAACCCTTGCTGCTACTAGATTGAGTCCTTCCAACAGATGACCAATCTGTTGCAACAGATGGGTAATATATTGGAAAAACTAAAAACCCTTGCTAAAGGAGTATGTTTTTCCAATAGATGGAACATCTGTTGTAACAGATCTGGTGGACAAATACAATACAGTTCTTGCAACTGGTTTGTGTTTTTCTAATAGATGAACAATCTGTTTCAACAGATGATCCATCTGTTTGAAGAACTGACTAAAAATGGTTATTAATTAAAAAATAGTTATTAAAAAGGTAAAAATTCATGACTTTTTGGTTATTTAATAAAGAAAAATGATTTGTAAATAAATAATAAGGAAATAAATGATAAAAACAATTTAAAATCATAAAAAATGGTTATTTAATTTTAATAACTAATGTTAATATTAAAAAGGTGAAAAGTCATGACTTTTTATCTTTTTTTATTTTTAAATCTATTTTTTAAATTTAAATAATCAAAAAGTCACTTGTTTAAATTAATTAAGGGATATAATTATTAACAAAGAGATGAACAGTTATGACTTTTTGTCTAACACATTCAAAACAGCTGATGAATCTGATTCTCTATCAATTGCAACTGATGAATCAGCTATTGGAAGAAATCGAAATAGTTCTTCCAACAAATGGATCACTTATTGGAAGAAGTCAAACTAGTAGAAAGAGTGCCTTGATTTCTTTCGATAGATAACCCATATGTTGCAACAGATGTATAATCTATTGTGACAGATGGGTTATCTGTTACAACAGATAGACTATATATTGGAAGAACTCAATAAAAATAGTTATTATTACAAAAACGATTATTGAAAAGGTGAAAAGTCTTTGATTATTTAGTTAAGAAAAATGGTTATTTAATTTTAAGAACTTATGTTAATATTAAAGGGGTGAAAAGTCATGACTTTTCACTAGTTTGATTTAAATAATCAAAAAGTCACTAGTTTGATTTAATTAAATAATGTAACTAATAAAAAGGAGGTGAGCAATAGTGACTTTTTGCGTAACACATTCAAATTCAATTCTCTATAAATAGGTGCCTCCTTACTCGTTCAGTCTACTTGACTTTATTTATTTCTTACATCTTGTCTTTCATAAAAATACCATTACATATTCAACCACTTCTCTTGAAAGAGCAAATTCTTTTTCATCTGTAGAGGTATGTTTTTTCATAAAACTACCAGTTGGTGGTATACGTTGTATATTCAGACTCTTTTCTTTCTTTTTAGTATTTTACATTTTTTGTTAATCCATGTGTGTTCTAGATATAGCTGAGCCGGTTTGGGATATGGAAATTCTATGCAACACCGTGCAGAAACTTCAAAGTCATATTAATGAACTCCAGTGGGAGTTATGCGCCAAAGAGCAAGGATGCTTTATGAGATTCGAAGACTGAGGAGGGCCCTACTGCTGTCGGTTGATGATTGGTTGGTTGACAATAATAATAATAATAATAATAATAATAATTAGGTTATATTTTTTCATTTAGCGTATGTGTTTTGTTTTATTTATATCGAATCTACCTAAGCGTAATGTATGTTTTGTGTTATTTTGTTTTGTATTTTTGTATGTAATGATGAAAAAATCTACGTTTGGTTAGACTTTGACTTTATTTCTTATTTAATTTTCATTCTATCTATTTCTTTTTCTGAACATGTTGAGAGTTGGAGGTAGGTTTGAGCGTTTGACATAATTTTGAATTTCGTAGCAATAACAAGAGTTTTAAGGTCTTTCAACAGATGGACCATCTGTTAAAATAGATTTGTCATCTGTTGCAAGAACACAAACCAGTGGTAAGAACTGTATTGTGTTCTTTTAGCAGATCTGTTGCAACAGATGTGCCATATATTGAAAGAACACACTCCATAAGGGTTTTGAGTTTTTCCAACATATTACCTATCTGTTGCAACAGATTGGTCATTTATTGGTTGAACACAATACAGTTCATCAATCCAGATTGATGAACTGTATTGTGTTCTTCCAACAAATGTTCATCTGTTGCAATAGATGGGTAATCTGCAGAAAATATTTTTGTAATCTGCTGTATTTAGTTCTTGTTACCTTGTTTTATTGATGCATAAGTTAGTAAAAATATTTTTTTATATAATAAGTAATAACATTTACATTCCCAATAATAAGTTAAAATTATCAAAGTCCATAACAAACAACAACATAAGTCTTACTATTACAATGATCACGACGCATTACGATTCGGGCATGTAGTTTTTTTGTGGCCAGCATTCTTACATACGAAGCACTTATTTTTTCTTGATGGAAATGATTCTCTGACTCCACGCCTCCTCTTATATCATATTCTTCCCGATTTGATAGAGCTTGAATCAATATATGAAGAAGGTATTAATATCTCCAAAATCTCTACAGGAATAATCCAAGATTCTTCCGGAGGCACCAGATTAATATTCTCACTATATGTCATTATATATCTTTTCACCGAATAATATAGAGATGAGTGCTCATAAATTTGAGTTTTATATTATACACCATATTGGGCTCGAAGTGCTGCCATAGCATATGGATAGGGTATTTTGTACAAGTCAAAAACTCTACATGTACAAGATCTTGTTTGAAAATGGATAAAGGCAATATCACCATGACCGTCGATACTGACTTGTAATCTGCTATTTGATGAGAAAATAACCTATTCCTTAAACTAATGTTCATTGATATTTTTTTTCCTCTTTTAGAACAAGTTTGTCTCTTGTGTTCGTGAATTACATATGCCTTTCGTAAACTAATTTGGCATACTCCTTATTTATTTCATCAAATAGTGCCACAATGGAAAATTCTCTTTCAATGCTAAATAATAAATTCACTGATTCAACTATGTTTGACGTCATAATATTATACCTATCAAAAAAATCACTTAGTATGACATCATACCATATTACAATATTTGTAACTCAAACAAGACATTAAATTTATAACAATGTACCTATTTATCAAACAAAATACCCTGTTTCATCTCTTGAAACTGACACATTCGAGATGTTGTGTTGCCTTGGATGACATATCCTGTATTTGATTGAAATGGTCAAAAAACTCAGTTATAACATATGCTTTAGCTTCTTTATAAAAAAAAGAGACACAACCCTTTCGTTGTGAATGTTGTTTCGAATATTTTCTCCAAGATGCCTCATGTAACAACCAAAGTGATCTGAAGTGTAGAAAATTGAACCCATCTTTGGGATACTTGGATGTCAATTCGAAATAATACACAACTCTTTTATATATTCGACACAGCTACGCATTTGTCTAAAAAAATCTCTATACGAGGCATCACATTCCTGATCCACTACACAAAAAACAATAGAAAAGATGTGACTCTCCGCATCCTATGCCACCGCCGATAGCAAAACTCCTCCATACTTGATCCTCAAGAAATTCTCATCAATGGCTATGAATTTTCTCAACCATTGAAAACCAAGAATTCAAGCACCATCAACCTGAAACACCATCTTACTTCTAGAATTTGTGTACTCAAGCATATAACGGTATCGAGGACTGCATACCCGTGCTCATGTGTCCTCCTAAAAAAGTCCTTGTCAATCCCCATGGATATATATATCTTCCAATAACTGACCATAACACCCAATTCTGTAAGGAGTTGATTGGCCATATTACTTGTAGAAGGGCCTTTGCCATTGGGGAATCTATTTTGAAAATATTTACCAAGGATCTTTATTGTGGCGTGAGGATTATGGCTCGTAATATGCTCCGAAAAATATGTGTGATACTTTTCATAAACATTAATGATGAATCTGGTAAAACCTAAGTATTTCACAACCCTCAACCACCACTTGTAGTTCATATTAGCTCATCTAAAAGAAAAGACTTTGCTCGAATTAATCATCTTCTTTAGTCTAAAATATTTTTTCAAACAAGCAATAAACAAAGAAGTAGATAGTTCTATCTTATTATTGAATGACATTCCCTTGTAAAATTCAGTCTCATCATCTTGATAATTGCCCGAGTGTTGATTGAGAAAAACTGCCCACCATATTGCTCGCAACAATGGGCGTAGGTGTTTGATCATCATCTGAAATATTCATGTCTAGATCATCCAATTTATCATCAAACATGTCTTGTTGTTCTTATTTTACATTTTGATTCTCATTCTCTCTAGATTTCTTAACCACGTACACCCTTAACATTGGCATAGCTGAATCACTCAGGTAAGCATGCAATCGAACCTGATCAGTTATCTTGAAAGGTAGTACCATTTGATTTTCAAAGGAGTTGTGCATGTAGTTGATGACGAGTTCTTCCGATTGATAAATTCAATCCACTATAGCTGATGATTAAGTTCAAAAAATCATCATAAGAAACATCTCTTTGGACTATCATAGCTACCGTCTCTAGAATTTCACCTTTCTTCCAATACCAAACATATTGATTTCTCTTCTCGATTCATTCACTAGGACAATCCACCCCTATTGTTATTGCTCCCACCATTAGTGGTACCTTAATAAAGACATTTGTTAAAAAAAGATAATAATGACATGATAATAAAATTAATAGTGATTGTATAGTACTATAACATGAACCCCAACAGATGAGTAATTTATTACAACAGATGAATAATATGTTGCAACAAGTGAGTGATCTGTTGCAACAGATGACTCACCTATTGGGATTCATGTTACGATACTATAGAACCTGAATTTGATTCTAATAGATGACTCATCTGTTGGAATAGGTGCCTCATCTATTGCAATAGATTATTCATTTGTTGCAACAGATGACTTACCTATTGGGATAGATGTTACAGTACTACAACACCTTTGAAGCTGATTCCAATAGAGGAGTGACCTATTATAATAGATCACTAACCTGTTGCAATAGATGACTCACCTATTGCAATAAATAACTCATCTCTTGGAATAAACTTTAGATTCTATAGTTCTGTAACATGAATAACAACAGGTGATTCATCTGTTGTAACAGATAACTTATTTTTTGCAATATATAACTCATTTGTTACAATAGATGACCCATATGCTCGATTCATGTTATAGCACTATAAAACCATAAATATGAATCCAACATATAAGTCTTGCATCGCAACAGATGACTTATCTATTACAACAGATGACTCATATGTTGGATTTATGTTCATATTTTATCCATTGTTAAAAAACAACAGTAGTAATGTACTCAAATGAGAAATTCAACTAAAAATCATAATTTTACTTACCAAAGTCACCTATGAAGTAATATCAAGGTGATATACGAAACAAAAATTTGACCTAAAAAATTGGTTAAGTTGTAGCAGTAGCGGTAACAACAACAATGATCAACAAGAAGAAGATGATGATGATAATGAAGAAGAAAATTGTAATACCCCAGATTTTTTTAAGTTGAGTTTCATCTTTAAGAAGAGTAAGGACTGACTTCTCAAGTGAGAAATATTTTAAACCGTGTAGAGTTTTCCTAATATTGGCTTTTTTATGTATAGAATTGAATTAGCTTTCCAACGATACCAATTTTGTCCAAATCTGGTATCGGGGTGAGAAGTTATGACTGTTTTACTGAGAGTTGTCGAAACCACCCAGGTGAGACGGACAAGTTGACGGACCGTCGAGTTTGTGACGGACCGTCGCCCGGACCGTCGCAACCAAGGCAGTGACTCCCTTTTCTGGCCCAAGTGCGACAGCCTAGACGACGGACCGTCAAGCTAGCAATGAACCGTCAAGCTAGCGACAGACCGTCACTAGGACTATCGTAACTAAGGTAATGTTGCCTTTTTCTGACCAACGTGCGACGGACGATCCGACGGACCATCAGACTAGCGATGGACCATCACTCCGACCGTCGTAAATCCCGTTCATTATTTTTAAATTGTTTTTAATAGCATTTTTTTGGGTCTTTTCCTTTTTAATACCATGATATATTCAAAATGAAGCAGATAGCCTCATTATCTCCCAAAACATCCAAGAGCTAGGGTTTCTTCCTCAAGAGCAAATCCAAAACCCTCTCCAAGAAATTCAAGAACTCACCATAGATTCTATAAATTGAGTTGAGATTCAAGCTCCCTAAGTAAAAAGCTTCAAGAACCCTCTCTCAAGAGTAAGAAGAAGATACTCAAGCAAGTTTGTTCATCTAAGTCACAATCTAAGGTATGTGGGGTTTGAACAAGGACAATTCTTTCGTCCTTGTGCCCAAAACTTGTTTTAAATTACAAAGATACATGACTTTATGAGTTCTCCTATGAATTTGAAGTGTGGGTTCATACCCAATATTACTATGCATGAGATTTTGAGATTTGCCAATGTTCTAGAAATTGAAGTACATGAGTATGTTGAGATTTTGAGACAAATTGCTGGAAATTCCAGATTTCTATATGATTTATGAGTCCATATGATATCTAGTATGCATTTTGATGAGTCTTAACTTGAGATTTGATTATGGGTCATTAAGACCTACTTGAGATTTCAGTTTTTATGAAATTTTGTGCTATAAGCACCCATGATTTGAGTACTTTGAGATTATTGAGAAAGTTTTGACCTTAATGGTCATAGTAGCTTTGAAATCCACTTTATTACATGAGATTACAGATTTTATAGTTGGGTTCTTTATGAACCACGAAATTATTTTTAAAATGGATTTCCATGAGATGAGCGTAGCTAACTAAAGGGAGTAGTATTTAGCACCAAGTTGGGTAAGTTACTATGATTTCATACCCTAGAACTACGTTCCACCATAGGATTGAGATTTATGGGTCCGAGGCCGAGATAAGTGATCACTAAGTTGAGGTTATACTCCCTGGCAAGAGTATGACGCCTCTCCCACCGTGAGGTTTCTTCCTTAGGAGGACAAGACGTTGGACTCCATGTATCTCGCATGGTTTATGACAGTTAAGAGAACCTCCCTAAAGTATTTTCCCTTGAGATAGAATATTTTCCCTAAAGCTTTGAGATAAGTGATTTTCCCTAATAGTAAGATTTTCAAAATAGTTTCTTAAAGTAAAATTTTCCCAAGAAGAAAGTAGTTTTCTCTACTAGTAAGAATTATAGAATTTCGAGTTCCAAGTGTCTTGAGTTTAAAAGAGTTCTAAGTTCTTGAGAATTAAAGAAGTTTTACTCTCCATGAGATATATGCATTAGTTTGAAAGTATTGTTTAAAGCTTTCTTTAGTCTTCGAGTAATGAAAATAAGAGAAGAGTTCAGAATTTAAAGCTTAAGTGTAATGACTCACGAGATTTGTGTTACATGCTTCATTATACATTATTTATGAGCTTTACATTTCAGACTTATTCAAGCTATGTGAGTCATTCCTAATTGCATGCATGATTTGATTAAAGAGTATGAATATTTTTTTCTATAAATGCATACACCCCCATATACTCAGTACATTCCCAAGTGCTGATCCACATATACATCTATGTGCTACATTGTCTTATAATGTAGGTTCAGGTGCTCAGTCCCAGCCTCGTCAGTGATTTCCGAGTAACTTTGTCTACATCTCCACAGTGGTGAGTCCTCATGGTTCGAGGACCTATTTTTAGACATTTCAGAGTTTTAGTAGATATACTATGGCTTTCAGTTCAGTTTGAGTCAGTTGGGGACCTGTCCCAATGGTTCTCTAGTTCATGGAGTAGTAGAGGCTTTGTCAGACTAGTTATCAGATTGTTAGTATGTTGAGATTTTCAGTTTTGTGGTCGTTTGAATCGAGTATTTTCTTCGTATTTCCTATCATTTGATATGACAGTACCAGTGTTTTGTTTATTTCATCTCGAATTGAGTTATTATATGTAGTAACAGGCTCAAAGGGTTAGCCTAGCCTCAAGCACCGTGTGACGTTCCGAGAGGAGTTACAAAAATAATGATAATGAAGCAGAAGATGATGAATAAAGTTGCAGTAACAATGAACAATGAAAATTGTGAAGAGAGAGAAAACAACAATAAATGAGAGGAGAGAGAAACATGTATTTTTTCTTCGTTTCTAGTCATATTAGGTTTTACATTGGATCAAAGTGTAAATTAAAAAGCTTGTGGGATATTCTCGAACTTTCTCTACTTTATTAATCCATAATAAAAGTAATTGTCACCTACACTTGATTATTAAAACTTGAGTCACCTACACCTCATTTTCAATCTCTTTTGTCACTTTTAACTCAATTGCCCTTGTCACATGAGTCTGAATTTCATGTTTCCATATGAAAAAGAAGTACAAATATTTTCATATACCCTAAAATATGCTATTTAAGGAAAGAACTCAACTACACGACATAAATAATTTTTTTAAAATTTTTTTAGTAAAACTATGCAAATCTTATATATTCATTCTAATGATTAAAGAATAATAATATAAACCTTGATTTTTTGGCTACTTCATTTGGGGGCAACATGTTTGTTTCGTTCAATTTTTCGATCAAAATTTTTCAACTGAAAAATAAAAATATGAAAAATTATTAAAAAGGGAGAATCCATTATCAATTGCCGGTTACTATAATTCATACTAAAATTATTAACTAAAGAAAAAAGGAAAGACATAAAGATGATGATAGTGATTGCAATAAGATAACTTGAGTTAAAATCAAAATAAGAACAAAACGTAAAAGTAGAATAATCCAATTGTTTATCCATTATCAATTGTTGATTACTATAATTTATATTAAAAACTATTAACTAAAGGAAATAAATAAGATGATGATAGTGAATGCAAGAAGATGACTTGAATTAAAATCAAAATAAAAAAATGTAAAAGTAGAATAAGTCGATTGTTTATACATTGTTAATTGTTGATTACTATAATTCATATAAAGCTATAGAGAAGATAACTTGAATCAAAATCAAAATAAGAAGAAAAATAAAAGTAAAATAAGCTATTATTTCTTGTAAAGTCTGATCCAAATATCACATAAATAGAATTATAGAAATTCTTTTATATATAAAGTAAATTTCTAATTGATTTAGAAGTATCAAATATTATAATTTCTTACCTAAATTAAATAAGGACCTTAATTAATTTAAAACCTGAATAATGTATAATATTGACTTCTTTTAAAAATAATTCTAAACCAACTTTGATAAAAAAAAATCCTAAACCAGTTTTGGTATTAAAAAGAGAGAGAGAGAGAAGTCCTAAAATCTATATAAAGTAATATGTTGTATGTGCAACTTTTTTCAATAATTAAAATCTAGTTGTGTACTTCTTTTTAGTAGAAAACAAAAATGTGTATTTCTTTTCTAATTTTTTTTCTTCCTCTTGTCATATATTTTAGAACTCCTTAATTATTAATATTTTAAATAATTCTTACCATATATGTTATTGTGATCATATATTTTTGGACTCTTTATTTTTTAAAACTTACCATATATTTTTAAAAAATTTAATTAAAATATTATAAATATAATAATATAATAATTGAAAAAAAGAGTGAAAAGATCATTTTATCTATTGTGGAGTCTTTTATCGAAGGATAAAAAGTTTAAATAACATTTATAAGGTTCTTCACACTTTTAATATATTAGAGATACAGATAGAGATTAGAGATATAATTCAATTTTATTCAATATGGAGTTTAAGATACTTCTTCCCTTTCAAAACCATTGGACTTTTTTTAAAAAATATTTGTTTTAATTCAGTTGTCTAATTTATAAAATCAAAAGAATCTTATTATGTTCTTTTAATACTATCCTTATTGTTAAATGACTACACAAAGTATACGTAGTTAAATTTCTATTTTTAAAACATAACTAAATAAGGCTGATTTGATAAATAAATCTCTAATAAATATTTTCTTACGGGAGTGCTAAGTCAACAAGGGTGAGCTATTTTAAACGGAGGAAGTATATTGCAAGACTTTTGAAATTTATGATTTAAAATACGAAATAAGTGTTCGTGTAGTTATAAATTATCTCATTAAGAATGAACTAATTATTTTAAAATTAAATTATTACTAAATATAAAACTGTTATTCTATTTTAGACTGACCAAAAAGATGGTGTCGTATAAATTGGGACACCTTAAAAGAATACACACTATATATAAGAGGTGAAAAATCCTTGGAACATTTCACTTCATTCCTAACTTCGTCATGATGGGCTCTTCCTTTATAACTACCAAATTTTTCTTGCTCTTGATATGCTCAGCATCTTTCATAACAATTTCTGCTCTTAATTCGTCAACTTTGAACACTACACATATTTCTTCTTTAAAATCCTTGTGCAAATCCACTCCATATCCAGAGTCTTGTTTCAACACATACAAGTTATCAATCTCCATTAACATCAGCCCAAACATCTTAAACATTCTCCTCCAATCTCTTCAAGCAGCATTATCAGGAACAGGACAACTCACTACTCTGTTTTCCTCTGCAGGACGCTCAAATCTTGTCGAAAAACAAAAGGGTATTGTCCAAGATTGCAAGGACCTACATCAAATCACAATCTCTTCGCTAAAAAAATCCGTCTCACGGATCAATGCTGCATCAGCTAACTCCAAACATTTCGCTGATGCAAAAGCATTTCTCAGTGCAGCACTGACAAATAAAGCTACTTGTTTAGAAGGACTTGATTTCAGCACTGGATCGTTGAAATCTACATTGATTAACACTTTAAGCAGTACTTACGAGCATGTTAGTAATTCTCTGTCTATGCTCTCAAAGTACTCACTTAAAAAGCAGAGTTCTCTGTTTCAAAAACAGGGGAAAAAACAGAGTACTCTGTTTAAACAACAGGGGAATGGAAATAGGCGGCGCCGGCTATTGTCAGCCAGCGAACCAAAGTGGCTGTCACGGAAGGACAGGCGCATAATGCAGGGTGATAAGGATTATAACCAAGATGATGATTTAACATTTACAGTAGCAGCTGATGGAAGTGGAAATTTCAATACCATAAATGAAGCTATTGATTTCGTACCGAATAACAGTTATGATAGGATCTTTATATATATAAAAGAAGGGGTTTATCAAGAAAATGTTGAGATTCCAAGTTGGAAGACTAACATTGTTCTTCTTGGAGATGGGAGTGATGTCACTGTCATTACTGGTAATAGAAGTGTTGTTGATGGTTGGACTACTTTCAGATCTGCTACCGTCGGTAAATTCATCACTAAACTTTTCTCTCTCCCCTCTTTTTAATGTTTCTTTTTCTGCTTGGTCTTTGGTGTTGGTATCGTAGTGTCTAAAAACAAATTCATAACGTGATTTTCTGAAAGCAAGACTAATTTTTCTGTTTTCGATCTGACCCCTTTTGTGGCCCATCTCAAATGGTTCGAAAATGAACTTATTATCTCTTGATCTCTTGCCTTTGAATTGAATATTGTGATTGAAGCGCATGAATCTTCTTTTTATGGAAGATCTTTTTTCATATTTAAAGTTGCTAGTTAATGTCGTATATGTCCATTGACGTTAGTTTTGTATGGATGACTCATCTTTGATTTATTTCAGCTGTATCCGGTGAAGGGTTCTTAGCTCGTGACATTACTTTTGAGAACTCAGCTGGACCCGAGAAGCACCAAGCAGTCGCCCTTCGTATCAACGCAGACTTGGCTGCCGTCTACAGATGCACCATAACCGGTTACCAGGACACTTTATACGCCCACTCATTCCGACAATTTTACCGTGAATGTGACATTTACGGGACAGTAGATTACATTTTCGGGAACGCAGCTGTTGTTTTCCAAGGATGTAACATTGTCTCAAGGTTACCAATGCCTGGTCAATTCACCGTAATTACAGCCCAATCGCGCGATTCTCCTGAAGAGTACACTGGCATCTCAATACAAAATTGCTCAATTTTAGCAACAGAAGATTTGTACTCGAATTCTAGTACAATCAGTAGTTACCTAGGTAGACCGTGGAGAGATTATTCTTGTACTGTATACCTAGAATCATACATAGACGATTTTATTAATCCCGAGGGGTGGAAAGAATGGTCGGGAAATCAAAGTTTGGATACGTTATATTACGGAGAATATGAAAACAGTGGTCCGGCATCGAAGACCGATAATCGGGTTACATGGTCTGGATATCACATAATGGACTATTATGATGCTTCCAATTTCACTGTCTCAGAGTTTATTACTGGAGAGGAATGGTTAGATTCTACTTCTTTTCCTTATGATAATGGAGTGTAAGTAACTAAGTGTACTTCTTCCCACAAATCCAAAAAATGTTAGACATGACCATACCCGCAATGTAGCATGTGGGCTCAAGTGAATTCAGTCTATCCAAGAGTATACATGTATGAAGAAATTTATCAAATACATAATTGTGATTCTGATTATTAATTTTTATATACATTATATACTCCTTTTGTTTCGATTTATGCGAATATGTTTGATTGTACACAGATTTTTTTAAAAAAAAAACTTTTGAAACTTGTAATTTAAAATAAATCATAAAAAATTTTGTGGTTGTAAATCATCTAGTTGAGAGTACAATAAAAAGTTTAAAATAATTGTATTATAGAATATGAAAAGATGTCATTCTTTTCTAAATTAACTTCAAGAAAAAGTGTTACACAAATTCATATGGAGAAAATATAATTTAAAGTTGATTATTGAAATCTATAAATTTCAAATTATGAATATCAGTTTCATGTTGGATATTTTAAGAGTGGCCATCAGACATTATTTGGAAAAGAATGGGCGTTGCGTTAAGATTTCCTGAAGGCCACAAAATGGGACAAGATATTTGCGTCGGTGTGACCAAGGCCCACTCACTTATGTGATCACCAACAGTTTGACTGACCTATATAAACATAAGGAAGTTTGAAAAGTTTGGTTTTGAAAGATATGTTTTTGTCTTGTTTCCTTGACTTGACTAGTAGTCTTATATTAAGGAAAAGGATTTCACATTCTTTCAAACTGTAGATCAATAGGAATTCTCCCTTTCTTAAAGAAAAATATTAATTGGGTTGAGGAGTTAGAGAACTGAATTCTCCTCAAGGCGAAAGTTCAATTAGGAGTGAGGAATTAGGAAAATTGAATAATCATCAATAAGGTGAAAGTTCAATTAGGGGTGATAAATTAGGAAAATTGAATCATCATCAATATGGTAAAAATTCAGGTAGCCAGCCACTCAACTGAGCTACTAAGTATAACGACCCAAATTATTGTTACGTTGAAATAGAGAGTACAACTGAAACAATTAACTAATTTCACCATACGTATTAGGAACCTGGTTCTGAAAATTGCAGTAAACAACAAATAGTAAAATATAGAGCAACACAAATTTTATCGTGGAAAATCCCTTGATCAAAGGAGTAAAAAACCATGACCTACGTTGAGTAGGATTTCACCACCAATGTCCACTAACTTCAAAAGATCTTTGTTCAAGATTACAACCCTGCAATCCTAGAATCTAAGTCGAAACCCACAACTCAACAGTTTACTACAACTATTCACCCACTACACGAGCATTCCATCAAGTCAAACCTTTTTCTTGTTACAGTATTCTAAAAGTCAAACCCGTTTCTTGTTACAATATCTCATAAAAAGAAGTCAAACTCATTGTTTCTCACACTCACAACTACATAACGTTCTATAATAGAAAAGATTACAACTCAGAATCTATTTTATAACAGATTCGAAACTCATCAATTTACTCCAACTGATGAACTCGACAAAGACTAATAATTCTAGACTTTAACTACCCAAACTTCAACATTCAACAATACACTCCGACACCGGCGACGACATAGACGCGCCGGCACAGGTAAGGGTCACTCTCTCTTCCTCGTTCTCTCTCTCCCCAGTCCTCTCTCTTCCTAGTTTTTTTCCTCTCGTCACTGCTATCGCCGATAGAATTAGGGTTTTCGCCGGCTCGACTCCGGCGACGGCGTAGTGTGTAGCACCGGTCAAAACTGGTTAAAACAGTTGCTACGACGACAATCGGCGACCAGCTTCCGGCAACACCAAGAAAATGCTCCGGTGATATTTCGACGGCCTCTTTCCGGCGACTCTATTTCAACAACCAATTTTGACATCAAAATTATCGTAACCAGCACATGAAGGAGTACTCCGGTGACATCCGAACTTTATTATTTAGTTACTCTTTACAGTTTAGTTTCTTTGTATTTTTTTTATTTCTTGTGATTATAGTTATGTCTAGCTCGCTTATTGGTTTATATTGTTGTGTTGTTCTAGCTTCTAGGTTGGATAATGTATTCTTGTGCGTACCTGTTTTTTCTACTATTATTCTACTGTTGCTTTGTTTGTTTGTTTGTTGGTCGGTTTGGGGCTTTGTTTCGATTATTGAGTAGTGGCTGTGGGGGTTGATGATGGAATAGGGTCATGTCTGAGGGGGTTAGGGTTGGGGGTTATTTTAGGAGGGGGTGAAGAGGGAAGGGCAGAGAGGGGTATGGGGTCTAGTTCGGGTGTTAGAGCTGGTTCGGTGAGGGGTGGAAGAGGTAGGCGAAAAGCGAAAAAGATTGGTTGAGGGTAGGGTCTTGGAACATAGGGACCCTTCAGGGTAAGTCCGTAGAGCTGGTGAAGATCCTTAAGAAGGGGAGGATTAATATTGCGTTTGTTCAGGAGACTAAGTGGGTAGGGTCTAAGGCTAGGGATGTGGATGGGTACAAGATGTACTACTCATGGAGTGAGAGGCATCAAAATGTAGTGGGAATCTTAGTGGATAAAGAGCTTAGAGGGTAGGTGGTGGGGGTTAAGAGGGTCAGTGATCGGCTGATGATGATTATGTTGGTCATTGGGGGATTTACGCTGCATGCGTGTAGTGTTTATGCACCATAAGTGGGATTGGAAGAGGAGGTGAAAGAAATATTTTGGGAGACTTTGGATGGGGTGGTGAGAAGCATGCCTAGCTCGGAGAAAATTGTCATAGCAGGGGACTTCAATGGGCACATTGGGGTTTTATCGGAAGGTTATGACGATGTGCATGGAGGTTTTGGTTTCGGCGATAGAAATGGTGAAGGGGTTGCTCTGTTGGATTTTGTGAGGGCCTTTGGGCTAGTGGTAGTTAATTCAAGCTTTCCGAAGAAGGAGGATCACTTGATCACCTTCCGAAGCGCGATAGCCAAGACTCAGATTAACTTTCTGCTGCTTAAGAAGGGGGATAGGGTTTTATGTAAGGACTATGAATTCAATCCAAGTGAGCATCTTTTGACCCAACACAGGCTTCTGGTGATGGACTTGATTA
This sequence comes from Capsicum pubescens, assembly GCA_030864215.1. Taxonomy (NCBI): domain Eukaryota; kingdom Viridiplantae; phylum Streptophyta; class Magnoliopsida; order Solanales; family Solanaceae; genus Capsicum; species Capsicum pubescens. Next base: position 223,955,185 of record CM061542.1, on the reverse strand, counting down.
TCAAGAAGAGCAAGAAGAGTAGGGCCGGAGAGGGTCAACCCAGAATTAAGTGGGGTAGCTTGACGCAGTTAGTGCACTGGAGATAGAGAAGAAGGTGGTGGGAATGAAGGTGTAGGAGTGTAGAGGGGATGTGGATATTATGTGGGATAAGGCTGCTAGCTGCATTAAAGAGATAGATAGAGAGGTGTTGGGTGTTTCAAGAGGTCGAGCAGGATGGCATAAGGGGGACTGGTGGTGGAATGAAGAAGTTAAGAAGAAGTGGAGATTAAGATAGGGGCATATGTTAAGTTGATTGAGAGTAAAGATGAAGAGGAGAAACGGGTGAATAGAGAGGTTTACAAAGTAGAAAGGAAAGAGGCTAAGTTAGCAGTTACGACTGCTAAAATAATAACTTTTGATAGCTTGTATGCGGGGTTAGACAAGAAAGACGGGGAGAAAAAATTGTATAGTCTTGATAAGGCTAAGGAGAGGAAGGGTCGTGATCTCGATCAAGTGAAGTGCATTAAGAGGAAGTATGGTAGATTTTTGGTGGAGGATGTTCACATTAAGAAGAGATAGTAGGAATATTTTCATAGACTTTTAAACGAGGAGGGGGACAGAAGCATTGAGTTAGGGGAGCTGGAGCACTCGGAGGAGAGCCGTGATTTTAGTTACTGTAGATATTTTAAGGTTGAGAAGGTTAGAGAGTCTATTCGTAAGATGCGTAGGGGTAGGGCGACGGGGCCTGGCGAGATTCTGGTGGATTTTTAGAAGTATACTGGTGGGGTTGGTTTAAGGTAGTTGACTAATTTATTTAATAACATTTTCAAGACTGCGAGAATGCCTGAGGCTTGGAGATAAAGGATGATGATTCTGTTATATAAAAACAAGGATGACATTCAGAGTTGCAACAACTATAGAGGTATTAAGCTATTGAGTCACACTATGAAGATTTGGGAGAGGGTGGTTGAGTGGAGGTTGAGGAGGGTCATGTCTATTTTGGAGAATCATTTTAGTTTTATGCCTGGTCACTCGACGACAGAGGCAATCCACCTGGTGAGGAGATTGGTGGAGCAGTACAAAAAAAGGAAGAAGGATTTGCACATGGTGTTCATTGACCTGGAGAAGGCGTATAACAAAGTCCCTTGAGAGGTTCTTTGGATATGCTTGGAGGTGAGAGGGGTTCTAGTGGTATACATCAGAGCTATTAAGGACATGTACGATGGAGGAAAGACTCAGGTGTGGAAGGAGGAAGAATACTCAGGGTATTTTCTGGTTGAGACAGGATTGCATCAGGGATCGACTCTTAGCCTGATCCTTTGCGTTGGTGATGGACATGTTGACAGGGAGTATTCAAGGTGAGGTGCCTTGGTGTATGTTATTTACGGATGATGTAGTGCTGATTGATGAGACACGGAGGGGTGTGAATGAAAAATTGCAGGTTTGGAGGCAAACCCTTGAATCTAAGGGGTTCAGGTTTAGTAGGTCCAAGATAGAGTATATGGAATGCAAATTTAGTAACTCAAGTCAGGATGACAAAGTGGTGGTGAGGTTGGATTCCTAGGATGTTTGTAAGAGAGATAGTTTTAAGTATCTTGGGTCTATAATTCAGGGGAATGACAAGATTGATGATGATGTCTCTAAACGTATTGGAGAAGGTTTGATGAAGTGGAGGCTTACCTCGGGAGTATTGTGTGGTAAGAAGATGCCCCTTAAGCTTAAAGGCAAATTATAAAGAGTGGCAGTCCATCCAGCCATGCTGTATAGAGCGGAGTGCCAGTCAAGAACTCCCATATTTAAAGATTGAAGGTGACAAAAATGAGAATGTTGCATTTGATGTGTGGACTTACTAGAGGGGATAGATTTAGGAATGATACTATTCGGGAGAAGGTGGGAGTGGCTTTAGTGGAGAACAAAATGGGAGAAGGAAGGTTGGGATGGTTTGGGCATGTGATGAGGAGGGGAACGGATTCCCCAGTTTGTAGGTATGAAAGGCTAGCTTAGATGGCTTTATGAGGAGTATAGGTAGGCCAAAAAAATATTGGAGGGAGGTGATTAGGCATGACATGGAGAAACTACATCTTACTGAGGACAGAAACCTAGACAAGAAGGTGTGGAGGTCGCGGATAAGGGTAGAAGGCTAGTGTGAGTGTGTGGGTTGTAGAAAGGTGTTAGGAGATCACTTGTGTAGATAGGTTAGTAATCCTAGGATTGTGTCCTTGAGTAGGAGCCTCTAGTCAGGAGAGTTTGGGTGTGGTGGGTGTCTTTGGTCTGTGAGTGTATGTTACTACTAGGTGGGTGTCCTATTTCTTATTTCGAATTGCTTGTATTTCTCTTATTTTATATTTTTCTGATATCTATTTTTATTATTTCTTTTTCCTTATTTTTGTTATGCCATCTATCCTGTTTTCATGTTTTATTATGACCTTGTGTACTATTCTTTATCTTGAGTTGGGGATCTACGGAAATAGCCTCTCTACTTCTTCAGAGGTAGCGGTATGGACTGCGTATATTTTACCCTCCCCAGACTCCACTTTGTGGGAATACACTGGGTTTGTTGTTGTTGTAAAATTGAACAAAACAGTGAATCAGGTTCCTGTGTTGCTTTGACAAAGTACTGCAGTTTTTGCTCCAGTAGCTATTGCTCTTAAGATAATTAATTTCATGGATATGCAATAGGTGCGCTCTCAATGGCCTTCATGTCATATATATACCAGAAATTGATTATGCCCTAGAATATCACGTGCTAGAACTTCTTCTTCAAATAGAACTTGGTTTCCCATAAGGAATTATGTGATTCTTTTCATTATTAGGAGATTACATCCTATAAGCAAACTTTGACAACTTCTTAGAAACTATTTCTTCTTTTTATTTTCTTCCTTATGCTATATGTAGTTTTGATGATGAGCAACAAAATTATGAGGGACCTGATGTGCAAGGTACAGTACAGCTGGCACGCGGCTTCTGCACAGTTTTGTCATCTTGCGCACCAAACTTGCAGGAGCTATTATGTGTTATTTTGTACCAACTTGGACAACTAGTCCAATGATATTCCATCTCTAATCATCACCCAGCTATAAAAAGGAAGAGAAGCTTCTTCAACGATCATTTTTTGCACATTCTAAATAAAGAAAAGTAAGGTAGAAAAAGCTCCATTTCATGATTGTTCAAACATTACTTATGTTCTTATCTTTGTAATATACTTAAAGAGTGAGTGAGTGTTCTTGAGTGTTGATTTGTAACTGAACTACTCATCATATAAGAGTAGCATTTTATTGTTGAGAAAGATGAACTTTGGTAAATTTACCTAAGCTAGTTGTTGGTTAGAGTTAATCAGCTTTGAAGAGGGTCCTTGGTAGAGTTACTAAGATGAGATGATGGTAAAGTTGTTGCTCGCACAAGGAGCCTTGAGTTAGGCTGAAATGTAGACTGCAATCAAAAGTTTGATTATAGTGGATTTGGAGGTTCTTGTGAGAGCAACTCGTGGATTTTTCCATCTTGGGTATCCGCGCAAATTTTTTGTCTTTTTACTTTTCCTGCACTGTTTCTTACTTCTTAGTTATCGTTGTATATTTTGCTTGTGATTGATTGTAAGAGACCTAGTCCCTCACTGTATGGTGCAGCCCCCAAGGGTTCAACAATTGGTAATAGAGCTGGTCACTCTAAAACAGTCACACCTAGAGTATCTTGGTTAGCATGTCTACTCCACCTAATCTAGAAGAATGGCAATCTATAACAAGACCAACAAGATTCAATGGTCAGTATTATGGATGGTGGAAAACTAGGATATTTGACTCCATTATGGCTGAAGATAGTGAACTGATGGACATAATCCTTAATGGTCCTCATGTTCCTGTAAGAGAAGTCAAAGAAGGAGATGTTACAAGGATGGTTGTTAAAAGAAGGAGAGAGTACAATGATGAAGACAGAAAAAAATTGAAAAAAACTACAAAGCAAGGAAGTTTCTTGTCTGTGGCATAGGACCAGATGAATACAATAGGATTTTTGCTTGTGAAATAGCTAAGGAAATCTGGGACTACTTGAAGACAACTCATGAAGGAACCACTGATGTGAAGGAATCAAAAGTAGACATACTGACTGCCTAGTATGAAACCTTCATCATGAAAGAAGGAGAAACAATTCAAGAAAAACATACAAGGTTCACTTCTATCACAAATGATCTTCATTACGTAGGTGAAGTGATTCCCTTGTACAAATAAGTGAGGAAAATTCTTGGTGTTCTTCCTAAGTTCTGGGAAAGCAAAGTGGATGTTATAACTAAAGCTAGAAACTTGAAGACCATCACTATGGATGAATTGATTAGAAATTTGAAGACCCATGAGCTCAAGAAGTAGCAAGGGATTGACAAGAATGAGGTAAAAAGAGAAAAATCCCTGGCTTTAAAGACTTCTAAGTATGATCCTGATAATGAATACACTAAAGTTGCTTATTTGGCAAGCGTGATTGTTAGAGCTATGAGATAAGGTAGTCGGTTTCAAAGAAGTGGAAGTAACAACAATAATGGAGGCTTTATGGAAGTTTTTCACTGATGTGGAAGTCCTGAACATTTTGTTAAAATTTGTCCAATACACAAAATGGACCATCAGGAATATCACGATACTAGAGACGACAAAGGAAGAAACATGGACCAAGTCCCGATAAAGTCAAGAAGATAGATTGTAGTTGATCTTGCAGTCAAACAAGCCTTGTCTAGTTGGGGTGATTCCTCTAGTGAATCTGATTAAGGTGAGAAGACTACAGATGTTTCCATGCTTGCAATAGAAATGAGAAAGTGTCCTTTGATTCCTTGTTTGCCTTCATAGCAGACACTGAAAATGAAGAAGAAAAAGAGGTAACTATCTTTGACATTAAAAGAAATCTTGAAAATTATTCTGATAGGAAGTTAAAGAAGCTGGCAAATATACTGATTGATACAGTGTTCAAATTGAGCACTAAGAAAAATGGTCTTGAAGAAAAGACGGAAAATCAGGTGCATGAATTAATTACCTTAACTTTCCAGATTTCTGAAATAGACGAACAATGCGCCGAGTTAAAATCTAACAATTTGAGTTTGGTGAGCCAACTAAAAGGGGTAGATACTTTTGATAATAAAGGGAAAAAAGAAGTCTCACAACTTCAAATTGAGGTTGAAGAGAAGCTGAAATATTCCCAAAAGCATCTTATGTTTGGACTCGAGAAGAATGAAGAGTTGGAAAGGGACCTGGTCCGTCTGAGGGAAGAACTTAAAAAGACCCTAAATTGGACTATATCCTCTTAGATCCTTCTTCACTTAACCAGTCAAAGTGCTAATAATGGGAAAGGACTTAGCTATCAAGAAAGAACCCAACTTTGTGGGTCTCAAGGGAAAGTCGCTCATGATGATGGAAACAACGTTCATAAACCTTTGTACACTCACTGTGGTAGGGACGGTCATATAAAAAAACTACCAAAACTGGACTAGAGCAAGGTGGAATAGTATCAAATATATCCAGCAGGAAAATCCTCTCCCTAAGGGTTTTAAATCCATGAAAAATGTAAAGAGAAATTCTCTACCTAGATGGGCTAAGAAGGATGTGATCACACCATTGTCTTCTTACTGGGAACTCAAGATCAAATGGTTTCCTAAATCTGAAAAGTGATTATGGTCCCAAGTATCAGGAAGAGAATTGCAGTCATAAGAGATCATAATGCTTATTATTGAAAGGCCTGACTGTATTCTCTCTCTCAAGACACTTTAAAATGGAAGTGTCTTAGGTGAAATGGTTGATTTTAAGGACCTAGTCCTTGGCTCATCTAAGTAAAAATTCTCTGGAGAATAAACTGAAAAGGGAGGAATCCTTTGATTGAAGAATGAGGGTTTATGTTGCTAAAAATAAGGCGCAAAAGGCTGAAGAAAGAAATGATCAAATTAATCTGACCTATCATGTGGACAAATCTCTCTTTCCTAAGCTGGCTATGTTTAGGAGACAAGTATCCTAGATAAGGTAAGTACAATATAGTCTAACTCAGTATCATACCATTGAAAGTATACACTCATGGGGATAGCTTTAAGAGAAAATAGTTAAAGCAAACATAGGTTGAGAAATTCACTCGAGAAAGAGAGGGACCTAGTCCTATCTCTTAGGTTAGTATCATTACAAGATGCTTTGACAATCTTAAAATATTTTTTGAAAAGCCATGAGTTTTTTCATCTCCTTGTATAAGCCATCAACCCCTATGAAAAATGAAGAGTCATAACTATTAGGATTTGACATGTCATTTCAGAAGAAACATCATTTAATGACAATGATCTCTTCTCAACTTTCTAAACCAAGGTCTCTCACACTCTTCTTTAACTAGTCCAACTTATCTTTAAGGATTGATCATCCATTGATAAACTTACAAATGAAAATACAAAACTCCAGGCAAGAGTGGCTAAACAAAATCTTGAAATAAGAGTCCTCATCAATCAGTTGTTAGATACACACAATGCTGAAAATGCAAGATTGATGTTGCTGCTTAAATTTCTTTCCGCCAAACCTCCCTCTACCTAAGTCCTATTACCCCTATCTTCTCATTCAACCTTGTGTCAGTTCCATTCCCTATTTTTATTTGGCTTTCAAGGACAATTATACTTGTTGATTGTCTTAGCATACTAAATTGGTACTTAACTATTTCACAATGACTGAATTCTGATTTGTGTGCTTGACCTGCTCTCTCTTTTAAAACCGTTTTTCATGTTAGTGTTGCCGTAGTGGCGACGAGTTAACTAATTTGTGCTTATCTTATTCATGATTTATTATTAATCCCTTTTTAATGATGCCAAAAAGAGGAGTACTGAGTTCATACAGTAGGGACCAGATAAGCAGTAGGGACCAAGTAAGCAGTAGAAACTAGGTACTAGATAAATTGTGCTGAATAGATGAATATAAAAGGAGTTGTGTTGACAAGGGGAAGTGTGCAAGTGCTGCACCAAATGATGATGGTGCATAATAACATGGGTAAGTGTGATAAATGCAAGGACACCAAATGAAATGAAGGTGCATAATGATAGGGAGAAGTTTTTGCTGCAAAATGACAACAAGAGACCAGGTCCTTGTATTGCATGATGAAAGAGGAAGCATGATAATAGGGGGAACATTCATACTCAGGTGGTAGTCACTCTAATTAAATATGATAAATATACACCGATGCTCAAATTGTATGATTTGGTTTGTCATCATAAAAAAGGGGGGAAATTGCTATATGTAGTTTTGATGATGAGTAACTAAACTACGAGGGACCATGTCATGACCCGAGGCTACCCTCAGTCGCGACAATGGTGCTGCTTAAGGTCACAAGTGACCACAATCTAACCTATGAGATGGTACCTACTATGAGCACTGAATAATATACTGATAATGAACATGTGCGGAAATAACTGAATAAAGCCATAAGGTTCAAATACCAAAAATATGATTTAATTCATAAGTTTGAACGTCTGATGACATAATGAAAAGAATGATCAAATAAATGATAAACTGACTAACTGTCTGAATGACTGAAACATCTGAAAGCCTCTAACTGATTGAAGAGTTGAAGGGACATGTCCCAACTAAATCTAAACTGAACTAACCGAAAAGAAATGCAGAAATACTAAAATAACATAACAGGTCCTTGATATATGAGGACTTACCACAACTGTTGTTGCTGATAAGCTAAACTATCTAAGCACGGTCAGGAAACTGAGCATCCAAACCTATGATATAAGACATCATAGCGGGAAGAAAAGTATGTGATCAATACTTTGAATGTACTAGTATATAAGATGAGGTTAGGCTGAAATACATAGGTTTATGTACATGAAATAATGACTGACTGAATAGCATGATATAACTGATGCATAAATGCATGACAACTGTAAAATCTGAGAATGCATTACCAAACATACAACATGATACTGAAATAGTTTGTAAACTAAAATCTAGTAACTGAATAACTGATAAACTATATGCAATGGTCAAGCAAATTTGAACTGAATTCTGTACTCAATATTGAACTGAGACTGTGGGAGGTATCATCTAACCGACATGCCCCAATCTAAGCTAATCGTGGTCCAACCTGTAAGTCCAGTTAGAAGGGTGTCAGTAATGTGCCACGGGTACTAGCACATGGTTGTGTGGATCCACTAAACTAATATCCTGAAGGCCTAATGAGTCACCCTCATCTGGAAGGTGCTCTAATGAGATATATGCTACCTTCAACTGGCAGGTAAATACTTTATCAACCCTCAATCGGTAGGTTGACATATCTAACCTACGCTGGCTAAGTAGTGTTGAAACTCAAGGGCTGCTATTAAAGGTCACACCCTCTATTGGAAGGTGAGCCTCCATCCCTGGGTTTGCTCGGTGCTAAATCTTAATCCCAACTGAATAATACTAATTACTGGGATGAACTAAGCTTAACTAAGAAAACAACTAATCATGATACTAATTGAATGACAACGCTTATGGTTTATTTGAAACCATTATGAAGATATTGAAATTATGTAAATAGCTAAGTATCTAATGTTCATAACCCTCCAGCACTGAATGAAAATAACAATAAGGACATATGAAGCTTTAAAAACCATAATAAAGGATCATTGCTCAAAACTCAACATTTAGAAATTTCATCAAACACATGGGAGTCATGAATTTAATCATGAGAATAGGTAAAGCATGTGATTGTAAACTTAGTTACAATAATAAAACCATTAATTAGGGATTTAATATGAGAATTTCAATACTGAAATCATATAAGGGCTCATTCCATCAAAAAATACTTGTACCATAATTTGTAATCAAAATACATAAAGAATTCATGGAGATAATTCATCATAAAAATGTAAAAACTCATAATTTGATATCAAAAGGGGATTCTTGGACTCCATGGATGAAAAGGGGCCCATGGATGAACATCACACATACCTTATATCCTTAAGCTTGAAAAAGAAACACAATCTTGATGCTTTCCTTGAAAGTTCTTGGATTTGGGAACTTGATTTCTTAGTTTTCTTGAGGAGAAAGGAATGAAATTAATGAACTTGGGGGATGATTAGGGTTTGTTTTTTAGAGAAAAATTGGAAAAAATGGGCATATAATGCCCTAACCGACTTTTTCAGGCTGTAAGCCTCTTATGCATGCAACTAGGATCTGAACTAAGCTAAGTATAATATAGGGTATTACAGTATCTCCCCTTGGGAACATTCATCCTTGAATAAGACTGACTAAGATGAGAATACTGAGAAAATAGAAATCACATATTGAACATGCATAACTGAAAACATGATTACATGACTGAGCCTGAAATATGATACATGGTTGAACTGAATTTATGAAAGCATGCAAAGACATGAGAATGATTATATAGCTGGAATTGAGAATGAAAAAGAGTCAATCTAAGGAAAACTGTTACCTTAAGCTGAGTCTGAGTTTGCATAGAAAAAATAAGGGTACTTGGTATGCATATATGCTTCTATTTCCCAAGTGGCTCCCTCAACGGACTAATTTCGCCAAACAAGTTTGACCATGGGAACTTATTTGCTCCTTACTATATGAATCTGACGATCAAGTATCTCAACTGGAATTTCTTCATTATAAAGGCTATCCTGAACATCTGTGCTTTCTAAAGGGACCAAAATTGTTGGATCACCAATACACTTCTTTAACAACGAAACATGAAACACTGGATGCACTGATGCTAAATCTGCAGGAAACTCAAGCTCGTAAGCTACCTTTCCAAAATGTCTCAAAATTCTGTAAGGGACAACATATCGGGGACTGAGTTTTCCCTTCTTGCCAAATCTCTTCACTCCCTTCTTAGGCGAGATTTTCAAATAGGTTGAATCACTAACCTCAAACTAAAGGTCTCTTCTCCTCACGTCTGCATAAGATTTTTGATGGCTTTGGGATATCTTAAGCCTCTCCCTAATACACTGAACCTTCTCCATTGCATCAAATACCAAATCTATCCCTACTAAAGCGGCTTCACCTACCTCAAACCAATTAATAGGAGATCTATATCTTCTCCCACAGAGAGCCTCAAATGGAGCCATCTGAATACTGAAGTGATAACTATTATAGTAGGCAAACTCAACCAATGGTAAGTGATCATACCAACTACACTTAAAATAAAGAACACACGCCCCCAACATATCTTTTAGGTTCTGAATGGTCCTCTCGGCCTGACCATAATCTAAGGATGAAAAGTTATACTGAGATGAACTTGGATACCAAGACCCTTCTGAAAAGCCTTCCAAAAGTGAGAAATAAACTAAGTACCTCTATCTGAAATAATAGACAACAAGACTCCATGCAACTTAACCAACTCTCGAATATAAAGCTTGGCATAATCTTCGGCTGAAAAAGAAGTATGAACGGGTAAGAAATAAGCTAATTTGGTCATTCTATCTACAATAACCCATATCAAATCATGTCGATGACGCGAACGAGGTAAACCTATCACAAAATCCATGTTCAGCTCTTCCCACTTCCAAGTAGGAATGCTGAACTCCTGCATTGTACCACTAGGGGTCTGGTGTTCAACCTTAACCTACTGATACTTAGAACACTTAGCTACAAACTCTGCAATATCCCTCTTCGTACCACTTCACTAATAGATTTCCTGTAAATTACGGTACATCTTAGTGGCTGCTGGGTGAATGTAATAATGTGCACCATATGCTTCAATAAGGATTCACTGTCTCAAGCCATCTACACACGACACACACAGTCAACCCTAACATCACAACACACCATCACCCCTGGAAGAAAACCTCTACCTTCTGATCTCTAACTAATTCCTTTAACTTAACCAAACTGGAATACCTATCTTGCTTTTCTTTTACTTCAACAACCAAAGAAGACTCTGAACTATTCTGAACCCAAACACTACCTTCAGCTGAATCAACCAACCGAATACCTAATCTATCAAGATGATGAACCTCCTAGACAAACTTTCTTTTATCATCGTCAACATGAGCAACACTACCCATAGACAATCTACTATGGGCATCTGCCACTATATTGGCCTTTCCCAGATAATACAATACACTCATATCATAATTCTTTAACAACTCCAACCACCTTTGCTGACGAAGATTTAAATCTTTCTGCGAGAACACATACTACTAACTCTTGTGATCCGTGAACACATCAACATGAACCCCATACAAATAGTGCCTCTAAATTTTCAAGGCAAAAACAACAGCTGCTAACTCAAGATCATATGTAGGGTAATTTTTTTCATGGGGTTTAAGCTGTCTAGAGGAATAGGCTATGACCTTACCTCTCTGTATCAACGCACAACCAAGGCCAACTCTGGAAGCATCACAGTAAACAATAAATCCCTCTGAACCATCTGGTAAAGTCAAGATTTGTGTTGAGTTGAGTTGAGTCTTCAACTCTTGAAAACTCTTCTCGCAAGAATCTAACCACTAAAACTTGATTTTATTCTGAGTCAATCGAGACTTGGGGGATGCAATAGACAAATACCATTCAACAAACTGCCTATAATAGCTAGCTAAACCCAAGAAACTTTTGATGTATGACGGAGAGATGAGTCTGGACCATTTTCTCACTGTTTCGATCTTTAAAGGGTCAACTCTAATGCCATCACCAAAAATAATATGGCCATGGAAAGCTACTGATCTTAGCCAAAACTAGAATTTATTAAATTTGACAAATAACTGTTGGGCTCTAAGAGTCTGCAATACAATTTTGAGATGGCCTGGATGATCATTTTGACTATGGGAGTAGACAAGAATATCATCAATGACGACTATGATGAACATGTCCAAGTACTACTTAAACACTCTGTTCATCATGTCCATTAAAGCTGCTGGGGCATTCATTAGTCCAAAAGACATAACTAGAAATTCAAAGTGACCATACCGGGTTCTAAAAGCTATTTTTGAAATGTCACATTCTCTGACTCTGAGCTGATGATAGCCGGATCTGAGGTCTATCTTATAGAAATATCTTCCACCCTAAGGTTGGTCAAACAAGTCATCAATGCCAGGGAATGGGTACTTATTTTTTACTGTGACTTTGTTCAACTAACGGTAGTCGATGCATATTCTGAGAGAACCATCTTTCTTATGCAAGAAAAGGACTGGAGCACCCCATGGGGAAACACTAGGCCTAATGAATCCCTTATCTAAGAGATATTTCAACTATTCTTTTAACTCTTTGAGCTCAACTAGATCTATTCTGTAGGGAAGAATAGAGGTAGGCTGGGTATCTAGAAGGAGATCTATTCTGAAGTCAATTTCCCTTTCGAGGGGAACTCCGGGAAGATCTTTAAGGAACACAATTGGAAATTCTCTTACTACTGAAACTAACTCGAGACTTGGAGTCTCAGAATTAGAGTCTTTAACTCGAACAAGATGGAACATACACCCTTTCGATATCATCTTCCTATCTCTAAGATATGAAATAATCTGACCCCTAAGCGTTGAAGTACTACCTCTTCATTCAATGACTGGTTCGTTTGAAAACTGAAACTGGATGACTCCATTTCTACAGTCAACTGAAGCATAGCATTAGTGGAGCCAATCCATGTTGAGAATGAGGTCAAAATCAGTCATCTCTACCCCTACAAGATCTACTGAAGTGATTTTCTGGGATACTGTAATTGGGCAATTTCCATACACCCGTCTAGTTGTAACAGATTTACCCACTGGGGTAGACACTGAGAAAGGATTTACTAGAGTTTCAGGACTGACACTGAAATCAATAGTTATATAGGGGGTTATAAAAGAAAGTGAAAATTCGGGATCTAGTAAAGCATAAACATGAAGATGAAAGACCTATAACGTACCTGTAAACATATCAAAAGAGCTTTCCTAATCACGATGGGACTGGATTGCATACAATCTGTTATGGCGCTGACCACTGGTTGTACTGGATGCGCCACCCTGCTGAGTCGGGTGACCAAAGGGAATTGGAGGAAGATCGGACTGACCCTGCTGACCATTTTTTTGGCAATCCCTAACTCTGTGGCCTAGATTGCCACACCCAAAACACACATCACTATCATCCCTGCACACACCCTGATAATTCCTACCATATTTCTGGCAAAGAGGATTAGTACGACTGTTGTTTACACTACCCTAGGACTTGGAGCCTGATGCTCTATCTCGATTGTCATTCCGAAATGTTGGCACTGGCACACTAGCTGAAGATGGAGCTGGGGCTAAAAACTTCTGACGGAACTGAGAACGGTTACCATCCTCTGACCTAGGCTGAGAAAAATTAAAGCTACCTATTCTGGCCCTCTTATTCTCACTCTCTTTCTCCTAAAGCTTATGTTCCTCAATTTGTTGAGCATGGAACATAAACCTAGATATGTCCATCTCCTTAATCAACATAGTAGTTCTACACTCTTTGACCATATTATCAGATATATCAAACATGAAGTTACTCATTCTAGACCTGTTATTAGCCACCATCGAAGGATCATACCTCACCAACTGAGTGAACTTGAGCGAGTATTCCTTCGCACTCATATTACCTTACTTCAAATTAATAAACACCAGTAACTTAGCTTTCTTAAACTCTAAAGGAAAAAACCTGTCTAAAAAGGTCGTGGCAAACTCCTCCCACTCTACAGGCCATGCATCTACGCCTCTATCCTCCTTTCACTTCTTATACCACGTATGAGCTACATCCCGTAACTGATATATAGCCAACTCTATAATCTCACTCAAAGTGACACCCATGATATCAGTCACTTTTTGAACCATATCAAGAAACTCCTGCGAATCCTCCTTAGACTTGGATCCCGAAAACAAAGAGGGATTCATTTGGGTGAAATCTCGAATCCTAAATGCAGTTGTATTTTCCATTAGATTAGCTGGGGAAATAACCTGCTGATTATTTTGAGCAGCAACTGAATGGGATAAGGTAGTGAAGGTGACTCTTAATTTGGAATGAGAGACGTGCTCATTCAGGGGATTTTCCTAAATAGGCGGAGGTGCGGGCTGGAATGGGAGGCATTTTCTATAACAAAATAAAGGATAGATTATAAAGAGAGTTTAAATAGAGATCATGCTCATTAACACGAGCTGAATACTGAATGAAGGGAAATTTTCCTAAAACATCTTGTAGTATCTTGTCCATAAGTATAGCGTACTTCACATAAATGCACAAGATTCTACTCAACACGACTTTCAGATTCCCTAGGACACTGTAATACCTTAGGCTCTGATACCAAGCTTTGTTACGACTTGAGGTTACCCCCTAGTCGTGACAATAGTGCTTACGGTCATAAGTGACCACAAACTAACCCATAAGTGGGTACCTTCTGTGAGCACTGAATAATATACTAATAGTGAACATGTGCGGAAACAACTGAATAAAGCCATATGGTTCAAACACTAAAAAAATGATTTAATTCATAAGTTTGAATGTCTGATAACATACTAAAAAGAATGATCAAACAACTGATAAACTGACTAACTGTCTGAATGACTAAAAATATCTGAAAGCCTCTAACTACTGAAGAGTATATGGGACAGGCCCCAACTAAATCAAAACTAAACTAACTGAAAAAAATGAAAAAATATTGAAATTATATAATAGGTCCTCGACATATAAGGACTCACTATAATTGTTGTTGCTGATAAGCTAAACTATCTAAGCACAGTTAGGAAACTGATCATCTAAACCTATGATATAAGATATCAAGTGTGAAGAAACGTATGCGATCAATACTCTGAATATATTGGTATGAGGTTTGGCTGAAATACATAGGTTCATGTGCATGAAATAATGACTGACTGAATAGCATGATATAATTGATGCATAAATGTGTAAAAGCTATAAAATCTTAGAATGCATGACCAAGCATACCACATGATACCTAAATAGTTTGTAAACTGAAATACTGAAATCTAGTAACTGAATAACCGATGAACTGTATGCTATGGTCAAGCAAACCTGAAAAAAATTCTGTACTGAATACTGAACTAAGACTATAAGAGGTATCATCTAACCGATATGCCCCAATCTAAGCTAATCGTGGTCCAACCTGTAACTTCAGTTGGAAGGGTGTCAGTACCGTGCCACGGGTAATAACACTTGGCTGTATGGATCCACTAAACTAATATCCTAAAAGAATAATGATTCACTCTTATCTGGCAAGTGCTCTAATAAGATATGTGTTACCCTCAACTGGCAGGTAAAAACTTTGTCAACCCTCAACTAGCAGGTTGATATCCCTAACCTACGCTTGCTACATAGTTTTAGAACTCAGTGACTACTACTAAAGGTCACACCCTCTACTGGCAGGTAATCCCCCATCCCTGGGTTCGCTCGGTGCTAAATCCTACTCCCAATTGAATGACATTGATTATTATGCTGAACTAAGCTTAATTGAGCAAACAATTAATCATGATACTAACTGAATAACCACGCTCATGATTTATCTGAAACCATTTTGAAGATACTAAAATTATGTAAACAGCTAAGTATCGGGTGTTCATAACCCTCCAACATTGAATGAAAATAACAATAAGGACATATAAAGCCTTAAAAACTATAATAAAGGATCATTGCTTAAAACCCAACATTTAGACATTTCATCAAACACATAGGAGTCTGAATTTAAGCATGAGAATGGGTAAAACATGTGATTGAAAACATAGTTACAATACTAAAACCATGAATTAGGGATTCAACATAAGGATTTCAATACTCAAATCATATAAGGCCCCATTCCATCAAAAAACACTTGTAACATAACTTGTAATCAAAATCCATAACAACTTCATGGAGACAATTCATCATAAATATGTAAAACTCATAATTTGCTATCAAAAGGGGATTCTTGAACTCCATGAGTGAAAAGGGCACATGAATGAACATTACACATACTTTAAATCCTTAAGCATGAACGAGAAACACAATCTTGATGCTTTTCTTGAAAGTTCTTGGATTTGAGAACTTGATTTCTTGGTTTTCTTGAAGAGAAAGAAATGAAATTGATGAACTTGGGGGATTATTAGGGTTTGTTTTTTGGAGGAAAATTAGAAAAAATGGGCATATAATGCCCTAAATGTCATTTTAATTTGTGATTTTACGAATTGGATTAAGGAAAAAAGACTCAACTATCCTCAGAGAATTAAATTCACAACTGAAACGCAGATTAAAGGTACACTGCGATGCGATGAAGGGCTCATCACTATACTCACCGTGACGCACCACTATCACGGTGAGGTTCTGGAATTAAAATCTAAACACGACACAATCCTCGTACAAAAAATCCAAAACTTCCTCGAGACATGCTCCTTACATCCCTAAACATGAATTAACTTAAAATCCTACGTCTCGGGGTCGGGAATACCCATTTTAAAATCCTCAAAGTTAAGAGGCCAAAAATATGATAAAGTCCCCTACACTTAGTGAAATTTTCTAGTTGTAAGCCTCTAATGCTTGCAACTAGGAGATGAACTGAGATAAGTATAATACAGGGTATTACAGGCCAGGTCCTTGGATATGCAAGGTATAGTACAGCTAGCATGCAGCTTCTGTACAATTGTCATCTTGTGCAACAAACTTGCAGGTGGTATTTCTACGGCCTTGGACAGTTGGTCCAATGATACTCCATCCCTAATCATCACCCATCTATAAGAAAAAGAGAAGTCTCTTCAACAATCGATTTTTGCACATTCTAAAGACAAAAAAAGCGAGGCAGCAAAAACTCCATTTCAAGATTGCTCAAGCATTACTCATGTTCTTATCTTTGTAATATGTTTAAAGAGTGAGTGAGTATTCTTAAGTGTTGATTTGTAACTGAACTACTCATTATATAAGAGTAGTGTTTTATTATTGAGAGAGAACATCTTAGGTAGAGTTACCTAAGCTAGTTGTTGGTTAGTGTTAATCAACTTTGGAGAGGATCCTTGGTAGAGTTACCAAGATGAGCTGGTAGTAGAGTTTCTGCTAGTGCAAGAAGCGTAGAGTTATTCTTAAATCTAGACTGTAATCAAGAGTTTTATTTATAGTGTATTTAGAGGTTCTTGTGTGGGCAAGTCGTGGTTTTTTCTATTTGTGATTTCCACATAAAAATATTATCTTTTTACTCTTTCCGCACTGTCTCTTACTTCCTGGTTATCGTTGTATATTTTGCCTATGATTAACTGTAAGGGACCTGGTCCCTCACTATGTGGTGCATCCTCCCAATGGTTCAACGCCTTCTTTTCTCCCTATTTCCTTCCTTCTCTGCTCATTTATTTATTTTCTTATTTATTTCTCTTCTTCTTTACTTTTTTATCTTGTGGATCCAATCTTCCTTAATTGTACTTGTTGTCCATGTATATTCACATCACCTATTCTCATATTTTGTTTGATTATACAAAAAGTAGTGAATCGAGTTCTTATAAATCATCAAAACTACAAACATGTTCTTCTAAATTCCAATAATAACCTTTGCCTAGTTTTTCCATAGACCAAAATTTAAATATTCAAGGTTGATCTAGTCATAGGCGTATTTTGAGTATATAGTGGTCTAAAAAAATCTCATAATTATTAGAGAGTTGGTTTGTGGATTTGATTTAATTTTTTATTAGAAAATAAGCTTAGAAAGTTGTAAAAACCTCCTGTGCATAAAATAAGTTAGTTAACTCCGGTTATAGCGATTATCATGAAAAAGTTAGTTTGTAATGTCGAATTTTGAGAAGTGTGTTGTGAAATGGCTAGAAATGAAATCAAGTCTTAAGTTATTGGGTTGGGTTCACTACAGCGACAACAGTGCTGTTGTAGTGGTAAACACATTGCCATGACAGTAGCCTCAATTGGCCTAGGAGCTACTACAGTAAAAGAGTCTTCGCTGCATTGATAACGGTATTGCTGCAGCAGCCAATATGTAGTATATTATTTTTTAAAATCATAAATTTATTTTTCATTCCTATTTTTCTAAAAAGAAAATGGACAAGGGATTAGTAGGGAAATTTTCTTCAATTTTTGGGTTTCTATCTTTGAAGTAAGGTTTCTTTACACTCTAAACTTGAATTACTCATTTAGATTTTTACAAATTATAAGAATCATTATCATGATGAAATTTGGAGGTTATCCCTAAATTATGAACTGGTGAAAATTTAATTTATTATCAGTTGTGGTTGATTTTAGGGTGTCATAAAACACTTTCTATGGCAGAATCTGATTGGAATGTTAACATATATAGAATTCAAAATATTAAAGGGTAGAAAATTCTAAGATGATGAACTAAAATAAATTCTTAGGCTAATTGATAAATGTGAGTTCCTAATATTTAGGAAGGGTGAAATATTATGTTAAAAATTGCATAATTATTGTATAAGAACGAGCTGAGATTGAACGGAAGAGAAAGTTTATGGCTATATGGTGGTTATGAGTAAGGAATTGAGGTAAGTATGATTTAATTGTAGTAAAGACTTGCTTAACTCAGTATCTATATGTGAGTTAGGTGTTTATTATTTTCTTTCGGACATTGCTTGTGATTATTGATTGTATCATCCATTTAACATATGGTTATGTGGTGGTATTGAGATGATATATAGATCGAGTATCATATCGACACTATATATGAATTGGGTGTCATGCCTATACTGTTATGGGATCAAATACTATGTCGATATTGGTACATGAATTGAGCTTTATTTCCTACAGATCATATCTAAGAGTCTTTGCTAACTCTATTATGTGTGTACATTTTGCATGCATGCAATCATCATTTCATTTGAATATATGTATATGTTATGGTGCCCATTGTAAAAAATCTGCTAAAGTGTAATATATATACTTTTATACCTATACTTCTAATGAGATAAATTGTGATGACAATATGTGATTGTTAATTAATTTTAAGTTGTATTTTGATTATTGTTACTTGCATTTAACTTGCCTATTTGTATGGAGTTGAGTTGAGTCAACTGATGATGTCTGTCGGTGCTTAGTTGTTGTACTGATACTATCTGTATTATTTTTTATTTAGTGTAGAGCGTGTTCTAACATTTGAGAGGAGACCTCGACTCTAATCTATGAATTTAGACATTGAGTCAAAGATGAGTACCATATCCTAGCAGTCATTAGATCATTCTTATATTGTTATGTCCGTTGTTTCAAGACTAAAACACTTTCTTACGTAGTTAGTAGGATAATATTTTAAATGTTTTTGTTTTGTGACTTTGGTCTGGGTGTTGTAATAATTAGAGATATTTCCACACTCTATTTTGTATATGGACATTAAATAAGTTAGTATTTGAGTTAATGATAAGTATTTGAAAAAATTGACTTGTGATGGTATGGTTTAGTTGGTTAAGGATTGGGTTAGATGGTTCTCCTGCCATAGAGTTAGGCTGGGAGCCACTCATGACCTATTAGACTGTGACACTAAATTTAACCAATTAACACTTCTTTTCCTTTTCCTTCTCCTTCTCCTTCTCCTTTTCCTTCTCCTCCTCCGCCTTCCCCTTCTCCTTCTTCTTCTTAGATTTTATTTTCAAGATGTTGTGGAACACAATAATTCAAGCATGTAAGTTATTCAAGTTCTCTGTAATGTGGAAAATCATATAAATACATAATATAAGTGAATTACAAATAAAAAATATAAAATCACCTCTAGTTCGAAAGCTTTTTGTACTTCATTTATTGAAATAATTGTATTTATTTAATTTGATTGTTGGAATAAATCAACTCAAAATAATTTTTTCACAATGTGATAATATGTATTTTAAGTAACATCATACAATTTTCTCCAAAAAATCTTATGTGTGCAGAGGTATATTAATATTAATTTAATATATAGGTCTACATGTTTCTCAAAGCTCTCTTAGATTTGGGTAGTTTCACAAATTTGTCTCTCACGTCTTAGGGAGAGTGGTTTTAATACATTTCTTATTGCTTTTATCCGTTGGTTATATATGTTTTACATAACTTCATATTTCAAAGTTTCTCCTATCAGTTATAAGTACATATTTTTAGAAAATTCTTGTGGTAAACATTTGCTTCTCTAATAGAATTCTTAGAGAATTTTCCAAAGTTAGAAGTGAACACCTATGTGGAAGGGAAGAGGGTTATCAGATTCCATTAACCTTAAAATTACTTCTATAAATATATCTATACATACCGCGAGATTTCATCAAATGTCTAATTATACACACTGAACGCAAAAACTAACTAGCCCTACTAGTGTGTGACGACTTGGATTAAAATCCCGCTTGTTGCATTTTCTTGCGTTTTATTTTTCATTTTTAGTTGAGATCTAATCACAACTTTTTTCTTGCCTTTTTTACTCCAATTTTCATCTCTCGTAACACTTTTTGTTTTAGCTAAACCCTTCCTAGCTAAAAAAAAATGGTGATGTTTGTCATTTTCAAGTTCTGAGTACAACTCTATTTGAGAATATATGTAATTCTTACACATATAGGTATTTAATTATTGAAGATAAACTATAATAATTTGTTATACTTTTGGTCCTTGAAAGTTTGTATAACTCATTTCAGTTCTCCTTCATTAGTCAGGTAACTGTGTGACTTCATATAAAGACCTCCTCTTCTGACCACTCTGGTTAAGCGCCTAGTTACAAAAGAGATCAAACAAGCGGATGAAGATGATTTAAACCATAGGCTAACAAGTGTAATGACCCTTCAGGTCATTTTTCATAATTCTTCTTATTTTTGTTGTTAGATATTTTTCATAGCTTTCCCAAGTCATTCATGACTTGCTGGGACTAACAGTTTGGTTACGGACAATGCGTTTGGATTTTAGAGCCTATTCCCTATTTTGAAGTTGGGAAAAAACTTCAGTCAAACAACATCGTATGCAAATTCTGACTGTTTCAAAAGCTTCGGAATACCGATCTTAGGTTAGGTGGACTCTTAGTTTGGGTCCCGAGGTATCAGGGCTCATTTGGACCTATTGGTCAAAAAGTTAAGAAAATAAAATATGGGTGTAGGACCCACTTTTAGTTGAAACAACCTCAGATAAAAATTTTGACTGCTTTATTGAGTCCAAAATGTCAAATTTAATATGTTAGCATAGTCCATTTGAATATATGAGATTCCACATTAATCTCGAGGGGTTGGCAAAGACTTAGAAATTTTCAAGTATCAACTGGTGCTGAAGCACCGGCGTTTGTGAGCCACTTGTCAAGATAGAAGCTCTCATGAAAGCCATCAGATCTGGTGATTGCGAGCCATGTGTCATGATAGCAACTCCCTTGGCAGCCGTCAGATATGGCGATCACACACCACGTGTTGCGATAGCGACTCCCGAGCCCTGGGAAAGGTATAAAAAGGCCCTTTTCAGCTCATTTTTCCCATTCCGCATATATTTTCCCATTTCTCATATATTCTCAATAGAATAAAATCTTAAATTAGGGAAAGCTTAGGATTAACTCTAGTTGGTGATTTAAGAGCTTGGTTAACAATTATTTTGTGATTTTCCTTTAAATCTGCGGTAAGATTTCTTCTCATTCATGGTGGATTTTCTCATTTCTTGTTCAAAATTTCTAAAACTTGGTCCCTTGATTTTAGCACCAATGTAGATTGGATTTCATCCATTTTAAGGATAATTACTCCTTGACCATAAGAGAATGTTGGATTGACTTCAGAAATATGATTTTGTAAGTGGGATCCACATGGAATTTTGAGTATTTTTGGACCCGAAGCACAATTGTGCAATATGGGTGCCATTATTTTCGTATTGATGAGTAGAATATGTTTTTGATAGTGTGGCATCTTGCAGAAGCTTTCTTCAGTGTCCAGTAGGCTAGGTTATTCTCCCTCTTCTTAGATTGAGCTATGTCATAACATTTTTTATAATATTGTGTTAGATTTAGGATGGATTTTAGATGTTGGTGATGGAATTTGCAATACTGGTGTTAGTGGAAACTTTTAGGCTAACCAGAAACCTTAACTTAGGCATATTTGGTTTAGTTACATAACTCCTTAGTAGAACTTCTATCTTAGGATTAATTCAGACTTATTAAACATCTAAAAATGAATTTAGATACATTAGTCTAGTCCTGGGTAGAATTGCCTTAAAATAGATTTTAGGGATTAGAAGTGGGTCCTTCTAGCTCGCCTTAGGCCAAGACTTGAGATAGTTTGTTTGACCTTTATACGCATGTTATATACCTTGGAATGCTTAGTAGGAGGCTTGATTAGGCCAGAGACCTAATGGGCATGATGGTTTGATAAGGAGAGTTGGTGCTAAATACGGTAAAACCCGGTGGTGGTAATTTTGATTTCTATACTGATGATATATATATATATATACCGGTTTGAGTCTAGATAATAATAGTGATAATGATGATATAAATATCGGTTTGAGTCTGGATAATAACTATGATATTGATGATATGAATATTGATTTGAGTCTGGATAATGATTATGATATTAACGATAGAAATATCGGTTCGATTCCGGCTATACTTATGATATTGGTTATATGATACCGGTTCATGACTGAAAGAGTGTATTATATACGGACAATGTAGATATTGGTTTAAGTTGAAAATGGGATATGGTTATAGTATGGCATGACATGGATAGATTCTAGTCGTATAGTAAAAATTGGTAAATGACGGTGGTTCGATTTATGCTTTACATGGCTGTATCCTCAAGGCTTATGGGGGTCTAGATTGAGTTATTTATTTTTTCGTACTTATTGGCTTATGAAGGTCAATTTTATAGTTATAATTGCATGTGTTTGATTCTTTAAGTTATGTTATTATTTCATTTATTTACTTATTTCTAAATAGAGATATTGGAGTTGTTCAGGTTTGTTTCTTTATCTTGACTTAATTATGTAACTTTTATTTTATCATATTTATATCATGATTTAGCTCAGTCTGCAGATGATGCCTACTGAGTGTTTGTGATTTTGGTACTCATCTTACACTTCTGTACCTTTTTGGTGTAGTTCTGAGTAATAGTTTCCGTTGTTGACTCGTTCATCATGTTGTGTTGGATTTCGAAGATAGGGTGAGCTTGTGGATTCAGATTTGCCCATTTCCCTCTACCTTATTTATGTCTAGTCTTTCATTTCAAGATAGATTGTAGTGATTGTTTTAGAACTTGAGTTGTATTTGTAGTAGCTCTTATACTGGCTCTACTAGGTCATGAGATGGTTGTCTATGTTACGGTTACTTTCTTGACTCTATTGCTTTGCTTGTTTATAAGTTATAATTGTCTATTTTTATGTCTTATTGGACATTTTCTACCAAGTTAACCCATTGCGAATAGCTCCGATTATGATTCAGCTTACCTACTGGTGGGATAAAGTAGGTGCCACCATGACTCGTAAATTGGATCGTGACAAAAAATTTACAAAATAAAGAAAGAGAGTACCCTTCTATGATTTGAAAACAAAGTTTCCAATATAGTACCTATGATATTTACGTTACACAAAAACCTCTTATAATATAAGAGGGAGTTAAAATGTCTACTTGGCGTAAGGAGTAATTTTAGAATTTTGTAATTCTCTTGTTTCAAGTCTATTGTACTTTATGCTATGATTCTATACTAAGACGGACCATTGGACCGGAATGTATCAGTACCATTTTGATCCGTATTGATACCGGTACCGATTCGAACCCATTCGAAAGAATCGGAAATGGAATGGTATACCTTGTACAAAAATTCAGGCCCAAATGGGATCGAGATTTCTTCTTGGAATACTGGTATCATAGATTTTTTTTGTCTTGAATCTGGTATGATCTGTTTTGGTGAAATTTGAATTTTATTTTCTTAAAATTGTAATGGCTACTAACCATTGGGGACAATTGGCAACGACTAGTGGATCCCAAAGGCTAATTTGGGGACAAACCCCCCAACCCTGCAGCCACCCCCTCTTCCTAGAAAAACTATAAATACCCCTCTCCCTCCTCTTCACATTTTTATTCTCTAAAATTTTCATCATCTCTCTCAATATTTATTCTCTCTCAATTTTCAACTCTCAAAATCTATGAATTCTATAACTATTGTTATTATTTTGAAATTGAATTATAATTTGGTGAACTTTGAAGGAGCACTCATCTTCAAGCTTTAAGTTTTGATATCAATTTTTTAATTTTCGGTTATGATGATCTTCTTTTTCAGCAGACGTTTAATACATTTGATCTGCTCTCTAGTCTTTTAATTTATTTTTCATATTTATTATTTGTAATTTATTTGTTTTAATTTGCTAATTTCATACTTTATTTTATGATATCATGAATTTGTCTCAGTAAAATTCTAGTAAAAAGAGTATTGCACAAAATACAAAAGGTTTTGGAATTGTGGTAGTAAAATGAATAAAGGTTCTTCTTCTAGTTTTTCTCACTTGCCTAGATTTAGATAATATACATAGGATTTTATGCATGTTAAAGAAACTGCTTTTGTCCCTCCCTATCTCATCGAAATTAATAACAATACTCTTATTTCTCATGAAGCTTTAGAGAGACTGTATAATGATTTTGAAGATGAATTAGATGAAGAAGTAGAATTACATGTAGATAATGATTTAGATGATACACCGACTAGTCTCAGTCCCACCCTTCCCCTGCCAATTTCAAAGCTCCAACTCAATATAATCCTTAGGTTAGAGCTAGTCATCTCCCTACTGCTCCGATTAGGGGTAAGACCAAGGAACAACGTTCTTTAAAATCACATGTATGAAAAGTTTATTATTTAAATAAATAAAAAACTATTTCTACATGTGGTATTGGTAAACAAACATAAAAATACGTATTTAACGGGAGTGGAGGTTTGATCGGGGGAGGGGGGCGGGGAGAGGGGTTATAGAAACTCATTTCAAGACCAAAACTTTTGAGAGAATGAAGGTTCTCGCGTTGGACTATAGGGAGAAGGATCAAACATGGTTCAAAGTTCACCAAATCTTTCAAATCTTGTTGGTCATGTTTCACAATGGACCTATTAGAAGGATCGTTGTTGGTACTCAATTTTGAACCTCCTTTTCGATATTTTACTCATTCGAGCGCTCATTTTGTTCGCGAGGTCAAAATCGCTATTTTTACTTAATGTCATCAAAATTGTGATTATAGATTCTATTCACATTATTTAAGTATTATTATTATTATTCAATTATTTTTTATCTTTTTTTATAGACATTCTTCACTTGCAAAGTTTTGTTTAAATTATTCTTTTCATTTGTCTTTTAGTTTATTTCATAAGTAGTTGATCAAACATTTTTAGATTTTTCTTTTTTAGATCTTTTCTTACCATAAAATATAATGGTTGATTTACTAATCTAATATTTTTTTTTATTTATTAATTTAGTAGTTATTCATTGTAGATATTTTTTGATAGAAATTTATTTAGTCCTAAAAAAGCTCAAAATTTAAATTTTAATTAAATTTTATCAAATCTTTTCAGTAGTAGGAAAATCATTTTCACTATCTTTCCTTTCTTGTGAAGAATTTTTTTATTATCAAAATCAAGTCAAATCAATTGTACCTATTTTATTTTACTCCCTCGATATCCATAGAATCCTCCTACAAAATTAAAATATTCTTTTATTAGAGGAAAGAGTATTGTTTTCTCTAATAATAGTTATTGTCCTTCCACTATATAAATAATATACTTTTTTTTATACTCTCACTCACACTTTGAGCATTATTCTTTACACACAAAAAATACTTTAAAGTTCTCATCCCCAAAAGTCTGGGTTTTGATTTTTGGTTGCTTGTTGTTTTGCTGTCATTACTCTCGATCTCGTGTGTTGCTTTCAATTTTGATTCTTTTATTAATTTTTCCACCAATAGATTAGCCTCTATTGACACATTTTTTGTTTTTATGTGGTAGTTCTTTTGTAACCTAGAAAACATGCTTATCGGACTTAATCCAAACTAATTATCTTATTTTAAAATTTATACGTATGTTTGTTTCTATGGTTATGACCCTATCTAGTGTTTCTCAATTCTATATGTTGGCTTTGATGCTTTGTTTGCATTTAACAGATGCTATTAAAAGGTGAATGTTTAGGATAGATGAAGAGTCGTCTATGTTTGAGATGCTTTAAAGGCTGTTCGAATAGTCTTTGATTTCTTTTTATTATTATTATTTCTTCCATATTCATCATTGGCATGTAATAAATATTATATAAACTTTATGATCTAATAAAAGAATTTGGGGGCCACTTATAGGGGGCAGGAATTATGTGACTTAAATAATTGTTTTCAACGCAATTATTTTATCACTTAGGCAACATGTTCTAGGATTAGTTAAATTTCAGAATGTTAATTAATTATTTTATCACTTAGAAATCATGTTCTAAGATTATTAATTAACTTTTAACAAATTAAATTAAGTTTGAGCATGTCAATTTAATTTATATCATGTCTAATTAATTTTTGGCATATTATGACTAATTCTCAACATGTCTATTTAATTTTCAGCACGTTTTAATTAATTTTCAACATATTTAAATTAATTTTTCAGCATATTTAATTTAATTTCCCGTACTTTAAATTAATTTTTGGCATTTTTAAATGATTTTCACCACCTTAAAATTATTTTCCATCAGATTTTTGTCATTTTTCTGCATGTGCAACATATCAATTTAATATTCGGCATGTGGATTTAAGTTCCGTCATGTTTACTTAATTTCAGCACACTAATTAATCTACAACACTAAATATTGATTTATAGGATTTATTTAATTAATTTTAGTATATTAATTAATTATTTGTCACCTCGATGTCATGTATATTTTAATTATATAAAATAAATAATTATTTTTAAGAGTATTAATCACCTAATCAATTTTATTTAATTAAGAGGCTTATTTGAAGCTGTTACGTGTTACTTGTTGCATAGTCATGTTTGTTTTAAATGGTACGAATTTTGAGTCTAATTAGGCAGCCTAATTTTTCCTTTTGTCTAGACCCAAATTTAAAATAGCATGTCCAATGTCTCTTGGATATTAAGTTGGGACAGATAGATATCTTAGGGAACGATAGTTTTATCATTTTTAATTGAGCTTCTAGGCTTAATGACAACTTAATAACAAAACTAGGTAGGTAGATAGACGGAAATGATGGAAGTTAACCCAAACCGAATACGACAATACAACCTACGCCATTGTCATCCGTTAATAAGTTGCGCGCTGATCCAAATAGAATAAAATTAACACTTGTCCAGATCTCTTAGGTCTTCAACCAATTTTCTTGTTTTATTTATTTTTTTGAATGTCCTTTTTGGGGTAGTTTAAAAATTGTTAAACATTTTAGCTCTATTATTGTGTCATCTCTCCTTCTCGCTTATCTAATATCTTTATTTATATTTTTTTTTATATGTTTTATTAATAAATACGATCTTTTTCTTAATCCTTTATCACTTAAGTCTATATTCATTAGATAAATAATTATTTTTCATGTCTAATCACTTAGTTATTAACTAAATTAATAAAAGATAATTGACCTTTTGTTTAACTTTTACCCCCTACGTAACATATGGATTTGATTGGGATCCACATTTGTGGACCTCAAAAAAGTGCTTAACACCTTCCTTTCGAGGTAACTTGAATTCTTACCTGATTTTTGGTGACGTAGACTGAATTATAACAAAATAAGTTCGTAATTGGTTTAGAATGTTTCCTAACACACCTTAATAAGCTAGGTGGCGACTCTTCTCTTTTGGAGCTACCCCAAAAGAGTTGTCACATCGAATCCTACTTTTCACGAGAAATGAGGCGCGACAATCATGATCGTGAGAATTTTGCTAAAATGATTGTTGTTTGTGGTTTGCTTTTTATTTTAGAGAACATCCTGGCTTTATTGCATATATTCGGGATATATATATAATCAAAATTTTCAAGCTTTTCAAGAAGTATGGTAAAAAGAGATATTTTTGAATTTCAAGAAAAACATTGTCAATAACTTCGTAGATATTTTTATATAATGGATTGTAGAGCTTCTATTACTTTTGATATGGGTCGTAGTCCTAATGGTTTTGACTAATTAACTGTTACTAAACATTAGGCTGATTATAATTAGAAATTGCAAAACAAAATTATCGGTTACAAAATTTGTGAACATAAAAAAAATTGGTGTTTATATTGCTTCTACCATGGGTCATATTTTAGAATTTTATGGTCTTTTTGATAAAGTGATTTGTATTACTTTAGATAATGATTTTTCTAATTTAAATGTTATGCCTATGCTAGAAACTAGACCTTTTCAATTAGTAGTTATGTTTTTCATGTTAGATATGCTGCACATATAATAAATTTAGTTGTGAAGGATGGTGAGAAATTATTTGAAAAGAGTTGTGATAAAGTTGAAAATGTTGTTTTTAAATTTGTCATATGCATAATACTAGTAGAATTAATCAATATAAAGAACTTTGTCGTGTATGTGATTTGAGCACAGAAATGTGTGCTCGATAGTTTAGCATAAATGGAGCATAAATCGGGGTCCAAATCAGTCCCCAAAGTCTAAGAATTTTAAGCCCTAAATTCTAAAAATTTACAATGAAAAAGGATGAAATTTGATTGAAAAAATAATGAGAAATGACCAAGGAGAGTAGAGCTAACTTACCTTAGCTTCAATGAGTGATTTCCTACATTTTTCCTCTCTTTAAGCTCTCAAAAATAAGGAAAAATGATTGATAATTGAATGAGAAATTTGGGTGAAGAAGGGGGTATTTAACACCCCAATTGTCACTAAAGTAGTCACTTGATCTCTTACGTAGAAAAGTCCACTAAAACGGTTGGTCAAGAAATGGCTTGAGTCGCTAAAGAGGCATCCTATCCGCTAAAGCGACATCCACTAAAGTAGACAAGAAGAGCTTAAGCAAACCTCAGCCAAACAACCAAGGTTACTAAAGCATCATAATATCGCTAAAGCGACTACTGCTTAAGCGGACATCTGACCACTTAAGCGGTTGCCTCTAGCAACTTGAGGCATCAAATTTTTCTAAGTCAAATGGACTCCGATTGGGTGCTCGAGATTCATTTGGAACCCCATGCGTGTAAATGAACTATGCTATCATAATAAATTCAATAATTCAGATTCAATGGAACCATCAAAACTTTCATCTAAGATTGTTTCAACTAAATATACGGCCCATACCTATAGTTTCATTTTTCATAGAACCATCCAATAGTCTAAAACGAGTCCAGAATCCTTAGGACTTGAACCAAGGGTACCCTTAGCCTAAAAGAAAGGTTTCGGTGCTAATGACATTGTCAAAATTATCATTTGAGGTTGTTAACTAAGAGTTTTGGTCTGAGACTAATTCCTTAATAGTGATAGGTCCAAAATAGAAAAATGAGCATAAAATTGAAACAAACTACCCGATAATCGAACCGATGGTTCTAGCAAGTTATAAATGACCTTTATCTTCTATAGGAAGGCTCTAAATGTCATAAATGCATGAAAATCAAGGAAATTACCTAGAGGTCATTACACTCATTCCTCCTTGGAACTACACCTCTTTTGGATCCATTTTTCTACTTTTTTTATTCTTTTCCCTTTTTTCAAACTTTTTATTTCTTTTTGATCTTGGGTGCAGTTTTATTTCACAATTTTTTTCCTTTTTTCTTCTTCTTTTTTTCTTTTTCTTATACTGCACTCGAACCCTTTTTTCTTTTACCTTACATTCTTCATACCCAATTTTTACACACTCCTACAGTAGCCACCCACAACTTAGACAATTTGCTTGAGTTGAGGTACATAATTTCCAGGGAGAAACCAAGGACAAGGCATGTTTATTGTAAAAATTAGGAAAGTGAATAGGGTAGTTCAAAGAAAAGATCTATTTAGGCTCAAAGTTTGGGTTCAACAGATACATGTTTATTTGGTAGGATATTTAGGTTATAGTGGAATATTTCAAGAATCGCCTATGATACTTTCCTAACCTCATATCTTACGACTTTATAAAGTCTAATTGAGTAAGTTCTAAGCTGCACACACACATCAATTAGGTAACTCCTCACACACTCTTGGATCGAGGCTATCATCTTAGTTACTACCAACTCTATTCATACAAAGCTAGTTCGGGTTATCACATTAGAAATCCTAATGCCATGACAAGATCCAAACAGTGGTTACAATACATCCAAGCATACAACACTATAAAACGAACAAATTTTT
Source organism: Capsicum pubescens (assembly GCA_030864215.1). Lineage (NCBI taxonomy): Eukaryota > Viridiplantae > Streptophyta > Magnoliopsida > Solanales > Solanaceae > Capsicum > Capsicum pubescens. The sequence goes on along the minus strand of CM061542.1, from coordinate 223,925,128 downwards.
CAAAGGGGTATCATTCTATTTCATACCAAAATAAGTTCGCACGCTTCATTTATTCTGACTGCACCACACACTCTTAACAAAGGAACAACCTTAACGTGTTGGTTCTAACTATGAGAGAACAACAAAGGAAAAAAAACACAACAAAAAAACCTTCGATTATGGTACACCCACATCCAACATGGAAATCATGCAATGTCCCCATTGCATAAAATCATGGAAAATAAAATTTAGGACAAGGGACATACCTAGGTATACTAAACACTCATTGAACTTTGATCTGTGGGGTTCGAGATAGGACCCCTCCATCATCTTCTCCTCTCATGGCCTTGACTGTGGTTGGGGAACTCTCGACTATGTTGGCACCAGTGGCGATTGGTTCACTCAAAGTCATAACTATTGGTTAGTCAGTGTATCCCTCAATCTCTACTCAACCACATCAGTTGTGGGTGGTATATCTACTCCATCTAGAATTAATAACTCAGAGGTCTGCTCAGTCACCTTCTTCTTTCTCTTCTTTTCTTTTCTTTCTCTTCATCTCCTCTTACATGGTTGTAAATCCTCACCCATATCCTCTACATATGTGTCATCAAACCTTAAGGATATAGTGTAGAAATCTAGTAATATAGAGTCCACGTCCACCATAAAATCTACTAATAAAGGTATAGGTGATGGTGGAGGAGGTGCAACCTGTATTGTGTGCTCTATCAGAACTTTAACTACTTATTTAAGCTCGAACATATTAGTCATAATCTCTGTCATATCAAAAACCTGTATTGCCTCTATCTTGGACATCATACGACTCTTAAAGTAATCAAAATAGGCCTAAACTACCTGTACGACTTCCTTAATCTCATCATCCATGTAAGGTTTGACCCTTACCTCTAACTTTCTAATCCTCACATCATTTAGGACATGCATTCTTAATATATGTTGTAACTGAGCAGTCAGCATCAAAGTGTATCCGGTAGGAGTACGCACCTAATGTGTTGTATCTGGCTGTACCAAGGATGAATTAGCACCAGTTTTAGGCATCGATATCTCACTAGCTGAGGCAACTCCAACTACCCCAGGTATCTCAACACCCTTGGCATAGGTTATAGGGTTCCTCAAATCCTTATCAATGTAATGTCTATAATCCTCATTGATTAGATAAATTGATCTACTGTATCTATCATTAGGACATATGAATTCCTCAACAGTTGTATAATGAATAGGGGAAAGGTAGTTTGGTGGTAAACTGGAGCACCCTATCTCTAATCTTATTCGTGATAATCCACGGGATGTTCAACTCCAAATCTACCATAAAGTAGCAACCAAACATGTATTTTCACACCCAAATGTATTATTATTTAATGTGGATGCAATATTGTTCCTCATAATCAACCACCAAGATTTGGTGGTAAACTTTAAAGTTTGCTTGTAAATTATTGGTGCTCCAGTAGCCCATGGCGTATTTCCTTACGCTTTCACAATATGGTCTGCCAACCATATATAATTGTAGGACCCTATCATGAGTGCAAAATTTCTTTACCTTCTTAAGATCACTTAATTGGTAGTTATACTCCAGATTCTTTTCTACTGGCTTAAAAAACTTCTCCAAACAAGGAATTAGAAATCTCCTTAATGGATATATCTACCTCAGTGTCCTAAACTCGAACCATATTTAACCTAGGATACTTCATCATGTCTTTCTTCTTGATCAATCGAGTCATTTATTGATTATTACTGCATAGTTGGCATAAAATTCTAGTACCAAATTCGAACCATAAGTTATGAGGGATCTGGTTATCCATCCAAGCTCAAGCCAATCAAAACCCCACCCTAACTCTAGTTTTTTTCATAAGGACTTTTGAAAGATCCTGGTTTCTTCTTGAAAATTTTTCTTCTTATTGCTCTTGTCTGTCAATGAAACACTATCAATATAATATTCCTGAGAGTTAGGGACTATCCAATGTCGTGGATCCACACCCCTTTAAAGTAAGGCAACATCAACATCCTTAGAGAATTTATGGTTGGATTCATCCTTTTTCTCTAAAGAACTCATGTCATCATCTTTCTTACCCCTATCTTATTGGGTGCTTGCTTTTTCTCTTCAGTTTGGGGAAGGTTGATGGGGTAGCTGCAATGATTTAATTTTTGGTGATTTTTATAAAATATTCATTTCTATGTGATTTTGACCATTTTACCCTTTCCTATGGTTGCTTTATGTATTTCTAGGGTATGGGAGATGAATGATGAGATTTTTAATGCATTTTGATGTGATTTATGCGAGTTTGTGGTTTTTGGTGGCTTAAAAGTCTTATAGTTAAGTTTGGTCAATATTTATTGATTTGTGTGTCATATGATAAAATAGACTGTGCCAGCAAATCCAAAACATTGATATTAGGTTGGTAACATAGTTGGTGTATTTTATGGCTTTTATATATTATTTCAACTCTCGATTCAGATAGTTGTAAAATTGGGCATCGAGGGTCAATTTTGTGAAAATGATATTTTTTTGAAAATTTAATATCGCCAGTGATTCCATAAGGTCAATTTTTGATTAGTAGAGGGGATGGTTCAATTTCATAGCCTTCAGATCTCATTTTGACCCTTGGTTCAAAAATAGTATAATATGGTCCCAGGTGTCAATTTTGTGATAATAATCTTTTTTTGTAAATTTGATGTTTCCATTGAATCTGGAATATATTCCACTATTAAATTTCACAATTAGACCATGTTCATAGGGTTTCGAATAAGTGTCGAGGGTTAAAAACAGGTTTTGAAGGTTGTTGGTGCTAGTGTAGGAGTTAAAGCAGCTAGTCAACCACTTTAGCAGACTTTGACCATTTGACCAGGCGGCTTTAGCAACCAAAGTGCCACTTTAGCAGCCATCACTGATGGTTAAGACCAAAATTGAATTCATTTCATATTTTTGACATTTTTGGAGCTAGAAAGCTCTGATTTTGACAATTTTCAATGTATTTTTCTTGTATAATCATTTTCTATAAGTTCATAACTTTATTTCTCTAATTTACTAAGAACTTTTATTTTATTTTTTGTGATTTCTATCCAAGTCGAGGATCAAAATCCTATTTTCACCATTTTAAAAGCTTGGGAGCTCGAATTTGGACGATTCCAAAGGGGTTTTTGAGATTTCTTCTATAGGTAAGTTTTTAATCTTATAATTATCATTTTTTCTCTCAATTTCATCTTCTAAACAACTTCAAATTCTTGATTGCAAAATGGATTTTGAGGGGTTTTTCCTGTAAAGCTTGAAAATGGTTTGTATTTTATTTAAACCTTATTTTTAACTCATTTTTGCATAGATTTTTAGTTGTAGACTCCTATGAGTATGAAAAACATAGTTCTAAAATAAAATAATAATTTTACCTTTACTTTTTGAAAATCTATTTTGGGGGTCTATTTCGATCCTGATCCAAAAATGAACAATATGGGTACTATTGGCTTTGTTTTGACGCACAAATTCTAAATTTTTATTTTTAGTTGATTTTGAGGCCGTTCGTTAGGGGAAGGCTTCACAGTTGGAGCTTTTTGGATTGAGATTTCATCATTTGAGGTAGGTTATAACTTAACTTTTTTCAGACTGGACTGAGTAGTTAATGTTGGAGTAAAATCATGTTATGAGTGTGGGCACTGATCATGAAATGGTTTTATTGTTGTGGGGGCTTATGTTGTTGATATTTGATGGTTTTGAGATACTATTTGCTATGTGTGACTATGTGGTGTTGTATATGTTGTGGTTGGCCTTATGTATTTTTATTTGATTGTATCTTTTCTATGAAAAAGTCTAAATTGGAAATTATATGGTATCATTGGTATATTATGATGTATTTTACTCTATTGGCATCTAGATCACATTGGATTCATGGATGGTTGGCATAGTGAGTGGATTTTAGCTCACATGGTTGGTATGTTCGTTGTATTGAGAAATTATTAGTCTAGTTGATTGTGAGCATTACATCCTCATAACATATACATTCACAAGACATTGAAACCACCATGGAAATACTGAAAACACTAGCTTTTTTGACAGAAAATGTGATATCTTCAAAAACCCTCCACCGATGTATGTGTCGAATAAGAATTATGATATTGGATTGGTATTGGATATTAGATTGTATATGGGTTGTAAACCCCCATGGGTCCTATCTTGGGATAACAACTGGGTAGGTATATATGGAGATTGTGTGACAACCTGGAGCATATTATCATCATACTCATTATATCTCATATTTTATGCACCTTCTTTTATTATATGGTGTGCTTGATTTATGTCTCATTTCACATAAACATTCATGAAACAATGGTACCACCCTGGAAATGCTGGCTTTTCTGACAGAAATATGACATCTTTAAAAACCTTCTATCGATGTATGGGCCGAAGAGGAGTTATAGATATTGGTATTGGATATTAGGTTGTATATAGGTTGATGAACCCCTTAGGAGTCCTACCTCAGGATCACAACTCGATAGGTGTATATGGAGGTTATACGACAACCTCATGCATCACATCATTATCATCATTAGCATTATCTTCTTCTATATTGCATTTTACACTTTGTGTACATTTTATGTTTTATTTGCGTTATTAATATGATATCTATCTATTATACCTCTTGATGTGTTTAATTTGATGTCTATCCATTGTGTTTCTTTCTTGTACTTGTATTTTGGTATATGTGTATTTTGTGGAACTATTAGTGGAGACGGTGTGGGCTCCCATTTGGGACATTTTCTAATTACAAGTGATGTGTCCATAGTGTGTAATTTTTATGCTTTATTTTCTACTTTTCTCAGTCGGCCTATGATACCTACTTAGTACAAGTAGACCTTACTGACCCCTACTGTGCCTTTTTAGAGTAGATCCAGGTACTAGTGCATTGTACGGTAGCTGATTTAGGCAGTATTAGAGTATATTCGAGGTAGCGATCGATCTATTCTTTCAAATTTGATCTACTTCCTCTTCCTATCTATTTCATGTCTTGTTTTATATTTGGAGACAAATTATGATCCTTTTGGTTTATTATTATATCTTTGACATTTAAGATATATTTAGTAGTTCTTACATTGTGACACTAGTTTTTTGGATATTTTAAGGTATCTTTGATTATGTACTTTTCCTACTATCATATTTGAGTGGTTTGACTTCATTCTAGAAGCCTTGCCTTCAATTTTAGTATTGATTTCTCATTTCATATCAATTTAGATGATAGGCTTGTTGCGGTAAGTGTTTTCATGACCCTTGATTTTTGGGTCGTGACAAATTATTAGCATAGCAACCATATTCCCATTGGTCTTATTAGTGTAAGAATAATGTGTCTAGTAAAGTCTCACAGATCGATACATAGACGTTCGTATCTATCTTCGAGTGTCGATAAGGTATCTTTTAAAATCTTTTCTTATTTTATTCTATATCATGTAGATCTTTCATACATTGTGTTCTAAATAGTGTTTAACTCATTTCTGCATTGACACCTGAGTATGGTATTCTAAGGTCAGAAGTTCAACCTTCTTCTATGTTACCTCTTTAGGTGGGATCTCATACAGCTAGATTGAGTATGTCTCCTATTATTGTGAGTACTGTTATGTATTATAAGGATCAAAAGAGGTTTGAGAAATTCATTTATTTGGGTCCACCCAGGTTTAGTGGTGTTGTAGGCGAGGATGCCTATGAGTTCTTAATTAACTATCATGAGAAGTTGCATAACATTGGTTCCCTTAAGTCTCACGGGTTTTCTTATACTACTTATCAATTAATAGATACAACTAGAGATTGGTAGAGGCCACTTGTTAGTTGCAGGCCTCATGACTCTCCAGAGATGACTTAGGATCAGTTTGCTGAAGCCTTTTCTGATAGGTTTGTGCCGTACAGTTTGAGGGATCAAATGATAAATGAGTTTGATCATGTGAAGAAGGGATCTATGATGGCTATAGAATATAAGGTACGTTTCTATGCCTTGCCTAGATATTTTAATGCCAGCATTACCATTGAGTCTGAGAAGATTCAAAAGTTTGTAAAGGGGTTGGATGGTTCTCTTTAGCTAGCTACGATTCAGATGGTTTTGTATGGGGAATCATTTCAAAGTATAGTGGATTGTTCTAATATAACTAAGTCTATTCTTTTAACATATCAGGGAGGCGCCAAATGGGTACATCATTTGGGTGAGTTCAGAAGTCACACTCCTTGAGGTAGAGATTCTAGAGGCTTTTATGAGTATCATGGTAGACTAGTATAGGCAATATTGCATGGTTTAGGTAATGGGTCTTTTGGTTCAAAAGCTTTGAGTTTTGATTCTGCTAGTAAGCCTTTTTCCATGTCTATTCGTGTATCTACCCCTGCAGAAGACTTCTTAGTAGAGGATTATGTGCATCAATCTTGTGTTGTGACTTTTTCTAGCATGAGACTTGGGGAAGATCTGATTGTTCTAGATATTGTAGATTTTGATGTCATTTTGAGTATGGATTGGTTAGCTCCTTATTATATTGTCCTAGATTATTATGCTATGACTGTGACATTAGCTTCACCGAGTGTGCCAAGGCTAGCTTGGAAGGCTATGCGTTATTCGAGTCCTAAGAGATTCATATATTTCCTCCAGTTTCATCACTTGCTAGAGAAGGGATATTTGTGTTATCAAGCCCATATTCATGATACTAGTGTTGCTTCATCTCCTTATGTTTTTCTTATCAAGCCCATATTCATGATACTAGTGTTTCTTTGTCTTCATCCTTAGATTCGGTTTGTATTGTTCGTGAGTTCATGGATGTCTTCACTATGGGTTTGCTTGGTATGCCTTTGGAATGAGATATTGACTTTGTTATTAATATTGAGCCGAGCACCAAGCCCATTTCTATTTCTTCTGATAGGATAGCCTTGGTCGAGTTAAGGGAATTGAAGAATCAATTGCAGGAGTTATTAGATAAGAGATTTATCTAACCTAGTATATCCCCTTAGGGTGCGCCTATTTTGTTTGTAAAGAAAAATGATGGGTCTATGCATATGTGTATTGATTATCAGTAGTTGAATAAGGTGAAAGTTAAGAATAAGTATCCTCTTCTTAGTATTGATGATTTGTTTGATTATGTTTAAGGTGCTTCGATGTTTTTAAAGATTGATTTGAGTTTTGGGTATCACCAGTTGAGAATTAGAGTTTTGGATATTCCAAAGATAACTTTTTGGACTCAGTACGGTCATGTCCTTTGGGTTGGCGAATGCCCCAACCACGTTCATGGAGCTGATGAACCAAGTATTTTAATCATATTTGACTCTTTTGTCATTGTATTTATAGATGATATCTTGTTTTATTCAAAGAGGGAGGTTATCCATGAGGAGCATTTGCGGATTGTGCTACAAAGATTGAAGGATGAGAATTTGTATGTTAAGGTCTCTAAGTGTGAGTTTTTGTTGGTGTTAGTTTCTTTCTTGGGTCATGTGGTGACCAAGGATGGTATTATGGTCGATTTGACAAAAATTGCAGTGGTTTGTGATTGGGCTAAAACTATTTCTCCTATTACATTTCTGAGTTTTATAGGTTTAGCCGTCTACTATCGATACTTTGTGGAGGGTTTTTCATCTATTTTAGCTCCTGATCAAGTTGACTCCAAAGAAGATTTCCTATTAATGGTCTGATGCTTGTGAGGTGAGCTTTCAAAAGCCAAAGGATTTGTTGAATTCAGCTCCTATCTTGACTTTGCCCAAAAAGAGTATGGGTTTTACCATCTTATGTGATACTTCTGATGTTGGATTAGGTGTGTGTTGATGCGGAAGGGTACGGTGATTACATAGGCTTCCCTTTAGTTGGAGCCCTATGAGAGAAATTACCCTACCCATGATTTAGAGTTGTGCGCGGTTTTTTCCCTTTCGAAGTTGTGGAGGCACTACTTGTATAGAGTTCGTTGTGAGAATTTTTCAGATCATTGTAACCTTGTATACTTTTTCACCCAGTGAGATCTTAATATGAGGCAGTGTTGTTGTCTTGACTCAATTTAGGATTATGACCTAACGTTTCTCTATCATCCGAGTAGGGATAATGTGGTTGCAGATGCCTTAAGCTAAAAGTCGACTAGCATGGGTAGCTTGACACATCTTTTGATCTAGGAGAGGCCTTTGACCTTAGACATTCAGTCTTTGGCTAACCAGATGTTTAGGCTTGATATTTCAACATCGGGTGTGTTTTGGCATTTTTGAAGGCTAGGCCTTTCTTGATGGAGCAGATTTGGGATCATCAGTTTGATGATGTTGGGTTGAGAGTGATTCAAGATAAGGTTTTGAGTGGTGAGGCTAAGGAATCCTTGCTTGATCCATATGGTTTCTTGAGAATTGGTGGACAAGCTTATGTGTCGAGAGTAGGTGATTGGATAAGATTAATTTTGGAAGAGGCTTATTGTTCTAGGTATTCCATCCATTTGAGAGTAACTAAGATGTATCGTGATTTGAGACAGAATTACTAGTGGGGTGGCATGAGGAAGGATGTAAAAAATTTTATAGCTCGTTTTCTATATTGCCATCAGGTAAAGGTCAAGCATTTGAGACCTGGTGGTTTGGTTCAGAGGTTACCCATTCTTGAGTGGAAAGTGGGAATGGATCACTATAGAATTTGTGACTGGGTTGCCTTGCACTTCTCGTGGTTCTAATGATGTTTGGGTCATTGATAACGCTTAAACTACAGCTCTCGTAAGAGTGTAAGCGGTCGTTGTCAAATATAGAACCCAACTGGGTTGGGTGTCGAATCCCACAGAGAATACTTGGTCACTAAGTAAGCAAAGATTAATAGACTTTTGGTGAAAGTTTAGTAAAAGGGGGGATTGTAACGTGCAATAATGTAACAAAGTGAAAACGGAAAATAGCAAAGTAAAAAGAAAGAATGTTTAGTAAGATGTTTAACCAATGAGAATTGAGAGTTGGGGTTATATCCACCTTATGAGTTATACTTCTCTATTGGCTATGAGTTATGCGGAATTCAGACATGCATGTGCTTATAGAGAATTGTATTCTATGGTAAATTCAGGCGCCTTTCGACCATCAAGGATTATTTCACTTTAACTCTTTCGAGCTTAAAGCATATCTAACGGTACAAATTCTCCAAGAGGTTAATCCAGTTACGGCACTAACTTTTTAACAGGGGTTGGTGCCCTATTACCTTGACATTATCTCTTTTCCAGACATATAACTTTTCTTTCGAACAAGTTAATACTATACTGGCGTATTCTATGTGTTTGCAACCACAAGAATTTAAATTAAGATGAAGAGAGTAATGATATAAGCAGCATACGTGTCAAGAATTCACAAAATCATAGCAATAGATAGTATCTCATAAGGCTTCCATAACCCCAACAGAGAAGTTTAGCTACGCATGAGTGCAACGGAAATCACAATAGACATTATCATCATAAAAATCTCACGTGAATTCCTTGCAAATAGATTTTCTCTTGTTGTAAAAATTAAAAGTCGAATATATGAAAAATAATGTCAACAATGTATTAATGAAGAAAAAGGGGAAGGATAGAATGGGGATGAGGGTGGTGGAGAATTGTTTTGATGGATGGATGGATGGTGGATGGATGGGAATAATAAAAATCTCCAGCAAAATAGGGTATTTATAACACCCATATCCTATTCCTACTAAGCTACTGCATTACTTATCCTAGTCCTACTAGGTTACTGCATCATTATCCTAATCCTACTAAGTTACTGCTGATCCCCAAAGTCTTTAGAAATGTTGTTTTTGCCCGGGACAGGTTTTCCATGCATCACTTTTAGTCCCTAGGCATCCAAGCTCTCTTTTCCTTCTTTTGTGAAGCTTCCTTGGGCGTCAAGTTATCCATAAAATGCTGAAATCTTCATCATTTATACCTGAAAACTTGCTAATCACATTTGTTAGCTCACTTATAGGAAAAAGGACTAAAAGTGCATGAATTATATATTTTGTCCTCAAAACTTAGCTAAAATATGGGTAAATTATAGTACTTTAGGCGTGTAAATACGCCTATCATCAGTCATCATGGATCAGTGACCAAATCTTCTCATTTTATTCAAGTTTAGGCCTCCTTTAGTGCTAAGAGGTTGGCCCGTATATATATTCATGAGATAATTTATCTTCATGGTGTGTCAGTGTCTATCTTCTTAGATTGAGGTTCAGTATTCACATCTCACTTTTGGAAGACTTTTCAGGAGAAGTTGCGTACCTGGGTTGATCTTAGCATGGCATTTCATCGCAGACTGACGGACAGTCGAAGCAAACTATTTAGGTTTTGGAGGATATGCTCTTGTGTTATGAACTTTGGAGGTCAGTGGGAGAAACATCTAACTTTGACAGAGTTTGCGTATAATAATAGCTATGATTCTAGTATTGAGATAGCTCTTTTTTAGGTTTTTTATGGTAGGCATTGTCGCTCTCTAGTTGGTTCATTTAAGATTTCTGAGATTAGACCGTGAGGTATGGACTTGCTTCGTGAGTCCTTGGATAGAGTTTGAGTCATTCAGGATTGACGTCGAGCAGCTTAGAGTAGGCAGAAGTTCTACCTCATGCCTTGAGATTTAGTGTTGGTGATTGAGTCTTCCTTCGTGTGTCACTTATGAAAGGTATGATGAGGTTTGGAAAGAGGGGTAAGCTTAACCCCAAGTATATTATAGCTTTTGAGATTCTACAAACGATTGGGATGTGTCTTATGAGTTAGTATTGACCCCAGATTTATTAGTTGTTCATCTAGTTTTTCATGTTTCCATGCTTTATCATTACATTTTGAATGAGTCTCATATCATTTGTTGGGATTCAGTCCAATTAGATGAGAGGTTGTCTTTTGTTGAGGAGCCCATCTCCACTTTAGCCAAGAATGTTAGACAATTGTGTTCTAGAGAGATTTCAGTGGTTAAGGTCCAATGGAGCCATCGACCTATAGATGAGGCTACTTAGGAGGTCGAGTCTTCATATGCGTGGTAGTTATCCCTAATTTTTTGTTGATTTAGGTATTTCCCCTGCCTTTATTTCGAGGACGAACTAGATTTTTAGTGGTGGATAATGTAATGATTTAATTTTTGGTGATTTTTTTAAAATATTTATTTCTATGTGATTTGACCATTTTACCCCTCCCCATGATTACTTTGTAGTATTTTTGAGGTGTGGGGATGATTGGCTTAATTTCCAATGTATTTCGTGTGATTTGTATGAGTTTGTGATTTTTGGTGGCTTGAAAAGCCTTATTGTTTACTTTGGTCAACATTTATTGATTTGGCATTGGATGGCAAAATTAATTGTACCAGCAGATTCAGAACATCGATTTTAGGTTGGTAACATGATTGGTATGATTTTACGGCTTTTATGTCTCATTTTGATCCTCAGTTTGAAAGGTGTGAAATTGACTCTCGAGGGTCAATTTTGTGAAAATTATATTTTTTTTTAAAATTTGATATTGCCATTGAGTTCGGAAGGTCAAATTTAGGTTAGTAGCGGGGTTGGTTTAATTTTGTGTCCTTTAGATCCTATTTCGATCCGTAGTTGAAAAATAGTGTAAATAGGGTCCTAGAGGTCAATGTTGTGATAATGATTTTTTTTTCATAAATTTGATGATTCCATTGGATCCAAAACGTGTTTTACAATTATATTTCAGTATTGGACCATGTTCAAAGGGTTACGGATGCATTTTAGGAGGGTCAGTGTAGGCACTAAAGCGGTTGATCGACCGCTTTAGTGGCCAAAGTGTTGCTTCAGCAGCCATCGTTGATGGTTAAGACCAAAATCAAACTCATTTCATACTTTTGACATTTTTGGAGCTAGGAAGCTTCAATTTTGATGATTTGATGTGTTTTTCTCGTATAATCACTGTCTACCAGTTTATAACTCCATTTCTCTCATTTACCAAGAAATTCTAATTCATTATCATGATTTCTACCCAAGTTGAGAATCAAAATTCCATTTTCACCATTTTTAGAGCTTTGGAGCTCGAATTTGGACAAATCCAAAGGGGTTTTCGAGATTTATTCCATAGGTAAGTTTTTAGTCTTATAATTATCATTCTTTTCTCTCGATTTCATCTTCAAAACAACTACAACTTCTTGATTTCAAAATGGATTTTTTTGGGGGGTGGGGTGGTGTTTGCCAAAAAAGCTTGAAAATTGTTTTTCTTTGATTTGAACCTCTTTTTAAACTCATTATCGCACGGGCTTTCAGATATAGACTACTTTGAGTAGGTAAATCATGTTTCTAAAATAAAATTATTATTTTATCCTTTTTTTCGAAAATCTATTTTGGGGGTCCATTTTGGCCACGATCTGAAAATGGGAAATATGGGTATCGTTGGCTTCATTTTGATGCGTAGATTCTATATTTCTATATTTTAGTTGATTTTGAGGCTGTTCGTGAGGGTAAGGATTCATAGTTGGAGATTTTTAGACTGGGATTCCGTCATCCAAGGTAGTTTATGGCTTAACTTTCTTCATACTGGCTGAGTAGTTAATATTGGTGTAAAATTATGTTATGGGCATGGGAACTGATCATGAAATGGTTTTATTATTGTGGTGTGTCTGTAAGGGGCCCTATATTATTGCTATTTTGTTATTTTAAGACATTATTTGTTATGTGTAATCGTGTGGGGTCTTATATGATATAGTTGGCCTTATGTATGTTTATCTAATAGTATCTTTTCTGTGGAAAAGCCTAAATTAGAAATTATGTGGTATCAATGGCATTTGTAGTGTATTTTACTCTATTGGAATATGGATTATATTAGATTCATGGAGGGTTGTCATATTGAGTGTATTTTAGCTCACATGGTTGGTATATTAGTTGGATTTGGAAATTCTCATTCTGCTTGGTTGTGAGCATTACATCCTTATATCATATACATTCATGAGACATTGGTACCACCATGGAAATACTAGAAACACTCACTTTTTCTGACAAAAAATGTGACATCTTTAAAAACCCTCTGCCGATAGGGTTATGATATTGGATTTGTAATGGATACTGGATTGTATATCTATTGCGAACCCCCCATAGGTCCTACCACGGGAGCACATCTCGGTAGGTGTATGGTTGTACAATAGTCTCGGGTATATCATTATCATACTCATTACATCTCATACCTTATGCATCTCATTCATGAAATTTTGGTACTACCATGGAAATACTAGAAATACTGTCTTTTCTGGTAGAAATATGACATCTTTATAAATTCTCTACCAATGTACGTGTCGGAGAGGAGTTTTCGATATTGGATTGTATATAGAATGATGAACCCCCATGGGTCCTACCTCAGGAGAACATCTCGGTAGGTGTCTATGAAGATTGTGCGACAACCTTGTGTATCACATCATTATCATCGGCATCTTCTTCATTGCATTTTACACTTTGTGTACATTTTGTGCTATATTTGTGTTCTAGATATGATATTTATCTAATTGTACCTCTTGATGTGTCTAGTTTGATGTCTATCCATTGTGTTTCTTTCTTGTACTTGTATTTTGGTATGTGTATTTTGTAGAACTGTTAGTGGAGATGGTGTGGTCTCCCATTTGGGTCATTTTCTAATTACGGGTGATGTGCCCATTGTGTGTATTTTATATGCTTTATTTTCTACTTTGCTCAATCGGCCTATGATACTTACTGAGTACAAGTGGACCGTACTCACCACTACTACGCCCTTTCCGTGCATATCCAGGTACGAGTGCATCACACGGTAGCCAATTCAGGTGGTATCTAAAATATATTGGAGGTAGCGATCGATCTATGCTTTTGGAGTTAATTCACTGCCTCTTCTTAACTATTTTATGTCTTGTTTTGTATTCTGAGATGAATTATTTTCCTTTTGAACTATTATTGTATCTTTGATATTCGGGATGTATTTACTAGTTCTAACACTGTGAAATGAGGTTTTGGGATATTGTATGGTATCTTTGATTATGTACTTCTGCTACTATTATATTTGTCTGGTTCAACTTTGCTTTGAGAAGCCTTGCCTTGGGTTTTGGTATTGATTTCTCATTTCATTTTGGTTTGGGTAATAGGCTTGCCATGACAAGTTCCATCATGATCCTTGGTTTTTGGGTCGTGATAGTAGCTGATTCTACCAAAGCCATAGATGTGGTAGACTTGGACTTCATTCTTGTGGTCCGAGGGGAGTGTTGTTCATCAGATAGACTAGTTGGAAAAATCTACCTCCGTCCCACTTGAGGTGTCTAACTTACTCCCCGAGGTAAGAGGTGTGTCCTTAGGTGCCCCACTCCTTGATATGTCCTTTTTGAGCTTGGTTTGTTCCTTTGGTGCCATTATACTTGTATCGGAAAAAGTTAGAACACATTGGACTAATCTCACCTACTTATTGTTAACAATAGTGTAAACCACACATGTATCCTACCACTCAATGATATCCTTCTTCATTACCTCTTGCATAGGTGGATTCAATCTACATTGGTGTTAAATTCTAGATATAAAATTTGGCTTGATTTGGATTTTATGGGTGCAAATTCCAGGTATAATACTAATAATGTCTGCAATGGATCGTCCAATATCCTATTTAAACCTCTACAAGATAGAAACTAAGGCCTTAACTTGCCACTCTAACAAATCATCAAAAATAATAATCGACAAAGTGTTGTTGGCCTCCAAAAATACATAACAAAGATGAGTAGGAAGATCTTTGATCTCCAAAATAGGAGGCTCCTCAATAGAAGGTTTGGCTGGTGGGATCACTCTATTCTTCAGATGAAAATCTAACTTCTTTGGTGCATACGTGTATGAAACCCTACCAATAAGTATACTCACCATCTCATCATACTCATCAATTCCATCACTTTCAAAATTTATGATTACCACCACAACGGCCTCAACACTAAGTCTCTCATTAATAGAAGCCACAAAATCATCCTCATCTACTATATCTATCACAGGGATTACACACATGTCCCTCGACTGCATCATGGACTGGCATACATTGAAAGTAACCTACTTATTATTTAATGAAACATTATCTACCCAGTCTTCATATCAACCAATGCACATCCAATCACAAAGAAAGGCCTTCCCAAGATTAACCTCTCAGTCAAGGATGACGAAGTCAGGTGGAAAGATAAATAATACAACTCTTACTAAGGCATCAAATAAGATTACCATCGACTTTTTTATATTGTGATCCATCATGAGAAGTCTCAACAAAGTTGACTTAGGTGACCCCAACCCTAACTGTTTGTTAACTGCTAGCTGCCTAAAATTAATGCTAGCACCCAAATCACACAAAGCCTTGGCAAAGTTGAAACACCCAATAATACATGGAATCATGAATGCTATTGGGTGTTTCTTTTTCTTAACTAAATATCTTGAGACTATATCAATTCAATGATACACATTATCCATGGGCTTAAAACTCACAGTCCTTTTCTTTGTCACCAAGTCCTTTATAAATTTTTCATAGTAGGACATTTGTTTTAAAGCCTCCACTAGAAGGATATTCTCTAACACCTCTTACAACATCGAGATAAAGTTTTGATATTTTTTCTCTTTGGCTTTCTTGAAGTTTCAGCCAAAATCTTTCCCAAATCCTGGGCCCACTCCCAAACTGTGGGAGACCACCCATCAAAAGTCACAAAATCCTGCAATTCCTGCTATTTTTCCTGTTTGACTTGGAAAATTTCAATCTTTATAGAAAATAAGATGGAGGTCATGGAATGGGCTTCAATAATTGGGTGGCCTCCTTTCCTTTTCCCTTGTCAAAATTAGCCTTTTTTTCAGCAACTAGAGGCTTTGAATATGTATTATCATCACCACTTAATTCTCTACATTTGTCATATCATTAGCAATCACTGGTTTGTTGCTCTTGCCATAAGCTACATGAAAAGGTGGATCAGTAGTAGTGTCTCCACCCATAGTAGTAATGTCTAGGCGATAGACATCATTCTTGGGATTCTTGATTGTGTTGTTTGAAAGAATGCCTGACTGATGTTGATTTAATACGGTAAAGATTTACCTAAATTATTGCTCAAGCTATTTAATGGAAATCAAATGAGGCTCATCTTTTCATATCATCCCTGAAATGCCTATCCTAATTTTTTTAAAATAATTTTCTTGGCTGTCTGATCCCTTAACAAGTTTTGTAAGTAAATCTTCTATCCTCGAATTTCCAAAATCAGCATTGTGATTCCTCGATGGAATGCAAAGTTCACTTTTATTTTTATTGTTATCTTTCCCCTGCTAATCACCATGTCTGTCCATATACCCAAACCTATTATAGTTGTCTCCATAGTAGTTCCGACCTTGATTCCCTTGCCTAAAGTTCCAATTATCTTAATTTAATCCTTGACCCTTGGATCGAAAACCCACCACCTCTCTATCAAGATATTTTGCTTCTTCTTTAGAGTCTGAATATTCATACCTAGATGTTTTACCTTATCCACCCACCGCATTAACCTTTTCTACTCCAACTATCATAAATTACTTTGTATGAAACCCAATGCCAGTCCTCAGATGTTCACCTCTTAAGCCACTATATCATCTAGTACTCCATATTTTTCATATGCTTTAATTACATAAGTACCTACGAGAATATTTGCTTCCCTAGTGTACCAACCTCAGTTGGTTTTTGTGATCCAATTTAAGATCTCAGAAGCATGCTCCCATCGTAGACTCGTAAATATCCCACTAGTGATAGTGTCTTCTACAACCTTAGTATTTTCATTCAAGGTTCTATATAAGATCTCTAACAAGTTTCTACCAGCCATCATGTGGTTTGGAACACTCTATAGCTTTATTTTAACCTCAACCAAGTCTCGTATAGTTCCTCTGAATGCAACTGTCAAAAGTTGTATAACTCATCTTTCAATTATACCATTCTGTAGGGAAGGAAAACCTAGTCCATTGAGTCCTCAACTCTTTCCAAGTAGTAATAGATCCACGAGGTAAATCACCCAACTATAGAGTAGCTTTTTATGTGAGAGAGAATGTAAATAACCTTAGTCGAATAGACTACTGACTCACTCCAGGTAGATTATATGAAGTGCAGATCCACATAAAGTTTATAATATACATGTTTGAATCATCAGTTGGAAGGCCAACAAATACCCTTTTTAAATTCAGTAGTTAGATCATTGCATTCAAGATGTCGAACTTAGTATCTTAAGGCAATTCTTGTGGAATGATTGCACCTGTTTTAATTGGCTCCAAATAATCTAGGTCTTTCTTGACATCTTTAAATTATGCTAGATATTATTATAGAGGTTGTTGTCCCCTATTCCTTCTATGTGTGTCCCTCTCATCAAGTATAGCTAGAGGATTTTCATCATCTTGTCTAGCCTTTTCTTCCCTTGTTACTTTCCTGGCAGTTGCTTGCCTAGAATTTTATCTAACCATCAATCGATCAATGACTTTTTATGTATTCTTATAATCATAATGTTGTCACAATGGATGATCATGATATTCACCACCACCATGTATACAGGGCAGCAAGGCTTCAGGATCATAAACTCTTTTTTTATCCATCCTTTGATTTTGTCTTAGAGTTCTGTCAAGCTCCATATCAAGTGGATCAGAAGATTCCTCGACTTTGTGTATTTGTTATACATTGATGTGTGCCTTAGAAACAACAAAAGATTAAAATTAATATATAAATCCAACAACCCAACAATCATAATCAATTAAATCCATAACTTCATTCCCCGACAATGTTGCTAAAATTTGATGTCGCCCAAATTACACCTCTCGACAAGTATAAAGTATTCGCTGAATCAAATATAGAACTCAACAAGGTTGGGATCGATCCCATGGGGTATAGGTCTAAATTGTATTAAGTGTTTGTCTAAGTAATTGGCAAACAAATAAAAGAGAGGGGCTTTATGAAACAAAAGAGCAATAGTAAAAATTGTTGATTGTTGGATATGTAATCAGTAAGAGAAAAACACTAGGACTTTGTTTCCCAATAAGTTCATAAATCCATAGGTTCTTTATAGTTTAGTGATCTCTTATGGTATTCGGCATACAAAATTGATAGATTATGTATCATCTAACTGACTTGATTACACCTCTTGTACATGACTATCCCCAAGCACAAAGATTTATATGTCAGGGGTTTTTAATTATTATCCCCTATCTATGATCTCAACATAGTCTTTTTTGTCTATCGGCTCAAGTTTAATTAAATAAAGATAACTCCAAGTCTTGTTGTTGATTTGCTATTCCTAATTGATTACCCTTGAATTTTTTTATAGTAGAGATAACATGACTTCCAACATGGTCATTTGTTAGAAACTAATCAAAGCAAAAGAAACACTAATACATACCCAACTACCTTTTGAAAATCACCTTATACTTTGAACACTACTTTGTAAATCTGCCATGGTTCCCAAAACCCTGGTTGTGGTGTTTAGCTACTCATAATTACAAGTACAAAATAAGAATAAATAGATAAAAACATACTCATGAACTTACAATTATAAGAAAACTCCAAATCTCAACTTGAATTAAAACCCGACAAATGATGTTTGTGAAATCCCAAGAATATGCCTTAGAATATCCCAATATGATATTGTAAAATATGAAAGAGTGTAAACTCATAAAAATGACCCCATAGAAGTATTTATAGAGAAAATAAAACCTATTCTAATACAAACACAAAATCTGGTCTGTGGCATCAAAAGACAAAAATGTATGATTATGGTCAGAACCCATGATCGTCCTTTGGTTCTCGTGGTTAAGACTGGACTTGTAATCTTTCAGGTCTTGGTTGTGATATTTCTCAATACGAATGTGTGGTTCTATGGAAATATCTTTCCTACTGCTAATCTTAACCAACCTAACTTCAATCATTTGTATACTTCATATCAACGCCTTCTTACTACTACCTTACCTTAAGGTACGATTGTATGATCAACATATAGTCGTGAAGGGATTTCATCTGATCTTCAATGCACTTGACTCCTGTAAGACTTATTTTAGGTCTTCTTTCTATGATTACTTCATGTATTGTAGTATTATTGCACTATTATAGGTTGCTTCCATCAGAGTGACTTCTGAAAAAGACTTTTCTGATTCCTGGTATGATCATGGCACTGGTCTTCTAATCAACTTACGTCTAATTTTTAACATATTCTTTCTCTAAGCCTATTTATCATGTGAATATTAAAAAACATAGCATATCCATATAAATATACCCTCGTTCTTACAAATATTCCTTATTTTAAGAGCCTTAAGTGTTGTAAATCCATAGCATATCAACCTCACCAAACCATAAACTTACATTACTCATCTACTTTAGTCATTGTGATGTATCTATAGTGTGAGGGTATGTTGAGTGATTTATACACTCTAAAGACCTGCTTTTCATCATCCAATCTCATTTTAAGCATTCTCTTTCTCATATCTATCAATGCTCCCCCAGTAGAAAGGAATGAAGGTCCCAATATAATTAGCACCCTATCATCTGCATCATAATCAATAATAATAAAATCAGCATAAATAATGAGCATTTCAGCCTCAATAAGAATATCCTCTATGAATCCTTCGAGGACAAACTCTAGTCTTATCCTTTATCTAGGGCACAACTAGGGAGGTCCTACATTTACATAAACCAAATAAATACACTAGAGGGGAATAAGCTTAATGCTTACCCCCAAATCACTCAAAGCTTAAACAACACTACTTTCATTATTTTGTATGGGAAGGGTGAAACTCCTAGGGTATAATGACTCTCCAGGTCATTTTATACCTTCTTGATCATTTTCATTGTTTAGAGATTTCCTATAGCTTCCCCAATTCATTTGTGACTTATTGGGGAAGACAGTTTAGTTATCGGGCAGTTCGTTTGGTTTTTAGAGCCAATTTTCTATTTTAAAGTCTTCATTGATAAAATTGGCTATCATGTGAAAACTTTTAGAAACGACCTTGTGTTCCAATTCTAAAAGATCCATCAACTTCGAAACATCAAATTTAGGCAAAGGGGGCCTTTGGTTTGGGTCCCCCAAGGCATCTGGGTTCATTTCAGGATTTTAGCCTGAAATTAATTAAAAGGGGCCCTTGGGGGTGGGCCCACTTTTTATCTAAACGATCTCAGTTGGAAATTTTAATGGCACCATTGAGTCCAGAATGTCAAATTTTATAGGATAGCTTATTTTTTTGCATTCACAATATTTTGGATAAATCTCGAGGGGTCAGTGGAGACACAAATTTTTCAAAGTCTCGGTTGGTGCATCTGCGTAAGAAACCAAAGTTGCTTAATATGGAGGCCTCTTAAGTGACCAAAGTCTCTTAATGCATAGGCCACTTTACCAGCCAAGTGGTCGCTTAAGAATCTATGGCCAGCCAAGATAGACCATTTTAGCGATGGATCGATCTCTTAAGCGGACATCGCTTAAGTGACATCTTGACTGTTGAAACGAAGGTTGAACCCTAAGTGGGGATCACTTAACTAATCCATTATCCACCTAAGAGATCAAGTGGCCACTTAAGTAGCACTTGGGAGGCATTAAATCCCTAATCTAATCAATTTTCTCCCCATTTTTCCATAAGTTCAAGAGGAAAAACCCAAGAGAGTGTAGAAATTTGGGAGAAACATTATTAGGTGGTTTTGGTGTAGTTGTGAGCTTAGATTACTCATTTCTTCATCAATATCTTTGTAAGTTTCCATTAAATTTATGGTTAATTTCCATATTATTCCTAAAATCCCTAGATTATTATTGGGTTGATTTTAGCATTATTTGAGCATAAAATTTACCCATTCTTGAGGGTAAATTTTCCTTTAGCATAGAGGGACGTATTGATAATTTCAAAAATCTAACTCAAGTGGGCCCGGTATGGGATTATTTACAGAATTTTGGACGGAAAGCATAATAATGCAATATGGGTATAGTTGTTCTTGTATTTATGATTTGATTATCATTTTGATTGTACGGCATCATGCGGGAGCTTCTCAAAAGAAAATATCATTAATTTAGCAGCTTTCACTAGGTCAGCTAGGCTAGGTTTACCTTTCCTTTAGATTAGGCTTAACTATAGTATATTTATGATAATGTGTTAGATGTGGATTTGAAATTAGGTCTTAGAGGTATATTTAGTATACTTTGGACCCTTTAGCTAATTAAGGAACCATAAAATAGGTATGATTGACATAATTACTTATTTTTTAGGTAGAATTGCTTCCTTCGTACTAAAATGTGGATTATTTAATATCTACTAGTGAAATTAGATATCTTAGCCTAGTTCAAATAGAATTTACCTTAGAATGAATTTTGGAGATTAGAAGTGGGGCCCTCTAACCCACCTTAGGCCAAGACTACTATTAGCTCTCTATAGACTCTATAGATGTGTTACATTATCTAAATATATATTTTAGAACTTGATGAGGTTATGTATATGATGCTTATGCAATATTTATACTTGCGATATGATATTATTTTTGGTTCAAGTCCAATAATTTATGATCTTATGACCGATTCAATTCTGGAACTATTCATGCTATGAGTTTTGATTCAATTTTGATAAATAATGATATGAGTTACAGTTCAAGTCTGACAAATAATGATGTGAGTTCTGATTCATGTTTGACATCAAAAGGTTATTTATGAAGGTTATGAAATTAGTTTGAGTCAGGTGTTTATGATACAAAAGGATCCACGGTTATGATTCTACAATATGGCTAATTAGTATAATTTGATTATTACTTCTCTTTGATTGCACCCTTTGGGCTTATGGGGGACTGCATTGGGTTATTTACTTCTCCACATTTAATGGCTTATGGGGTCCAATTTTTTAGTGATAGATATGTTTTCCTTGATGTTATTATTTCGGTTATTTATTTATAGTAGTGGAGAATTATAGTAGTTTTGACCTCTTACCTTGACTTAGCACTGTTTATCTTATATTTTATTATATTTATATTATTATTTACCTTAGTCATTCAAAAAAAACCTACAGAGCACCCTTGGCTTTGGTACTCAAATTACACTTCTGTATGTTTTTGTTGTAGATCCAAGTATTAGTTGTCGCCACTAACTTTGCGACTGTGTGAGTCAGAGTTCTGAGACAGGGTGAGCTATCGAAGCTGGAGTTGACCTTTTCTCCATCTTCTTTATTTTTCTTAGTCTTTTTATTTTTGAGATTGATGTATATTTACTATGCTATATTCTTTTGGATTAGTAACTCTTGTACCGATACTACTAGGTTGTGCAGTATTTTTTTTTTCTTATTTATCTACCCCTTTATTAGTACTCCATGATTTTTTTCTCGTAACTCTTTTACTTGTGTATTTTCAGCATTTATGCCATTTTTCACCAAATTAGCCCATTGCTTATAGCTTCGAGCTACAATTTGGCTTACCTACTAGTGGGATAAAGAAGGTGTCATCATGACTCATAAATCAGGTCGTGACAAATTGGTAACAAATTTAGTTTCAGTAGTAGTATTGGTATAAGAACAAGTGTCTAGTAGAGTCCCACAGATTAAAATAATAACATTTATTTATTCTCTTTAGGATGCTATAGGACATTGGTAAGAGATCTTCACTTTCTTCAATTATGTCGTGCTAAGAGTCTGAGTTGGTTTTTAAAGATTCCTTTGATTTTAATCTATCGTAGATGGCTAGGACGTGTTCTACCGCTACATAAAATGAGAACACAATGTCCGTAGCTAGGGATCCTACCAAAGTTCATGGATGACCTAGAGGTCAAACACTGCCGAGAGATACAACCCAGTCAAATACTAGGATAGGAAGACTTCACCAGACCCTATTCCTGCTCCTACATCAATGATTCTTCCACCCCTTCTAGTAATGGACCAGGGACAAGCCCAGGCTCTACTGGGTTTAATTTTTCATCACTACTTAGGGATGTATTGGTTCAGTTATTAGGATTAGTGGGTGGTGCACCATCTGATGATGCACAGTCAACGAACTTGAGTTGTATTAAGACAGGGCATAACCTATAGCTGAGGCTCCCCAAGTTAAGGTCCCTTCTGTATTGGTGGTTGCTTAGTCGGTAATTGCTTATTTGATAGTTTCCCAACCTACTATGTCTATTGAGGACCAGAAGATATTGTGTAGATTCTCACGATTGACTCTATTGAGGTTTTTTAGTGCATTGGGCAAGGATTTTTATTAGTTCTTAGTTAATTTCAAGGATAGGCTATGGAATTTGGGCCTAATTAAGATTCATGGTGTAGATTACACTACTTTCTAGTTAGATTTGGTAGCTCAACATTAGTGGAGAGGTTATCTTGATTCTAGACCAGTTGTATCTTCCCCTTTGATATGGACTTAGTTCTTTAAGGTTTTCTTGGAGAAGTATACGTCTTGTGGCCTTAGAGATCATTTGAGAAATCAGTTCTCAAGGTTAGAGTAGGATTTATGACTATTATGGAGTATGAGGCTCAGTTTTATGTGTTGTCCAAACATGCTACATCTATCTTACCAACCGAGAATAAGTGGGTTCAATTCTCTATTTGGGGATTGAGACTCCCTCTCTACATGGTTACACAGAGTTTGGTTGTTATTGGTAGATCTTTTATTAAGGTTTTTTATCATACCCAGATTATGGAGAAGATATATCATAAGGCCTAAGAGGGTAGTGGTAAGATGATGCAATATTAGGGTGATTTCAGTAGGAGCCATAGTGGCTTACGGTTCAAAGGTAGTATCTCTTAGGGTAGGTATCTTCTGTGCTAACCTTATCAGCATCAGGGTCACTCTTGTAGGCTCGTTCATGCCATCCTTCAGCCATCCAATAAAGGCCAATCTAGTTATAATAATTGTCCTATCCAGAGTTATAGTCAGCCTCTAAGATGTTCATTTTTTGTGTTTTCTAGCTGAGGTTGCTATTCTAGGCCAGCTGGATCTTCTAGATTTAGTATAGTGCTAGGGGATTAATATGGTTGTGGGGCCTTTAGATATTCCTTGAGAGAGTGTCCCAGTTGTGAGGCAGTTATTCCTGCTGCTCAGAGTATTTTGCTTATTAGGGCAGTACTGGCCCTAGCTAGAGGTGGTATGCATAGTAGTCGAGGTAGTTCTTAGGGTACTCATAGAGGTCCTCGGGTAGGTCGAACAAGTTATCGATCAGGAGCCCACTCAGATAGTGGGTGTGGTTAGTTGTATGTCATACCTTTTAGACCTAACATAGAGTCTTCAGATATTTTTATGACTAGTATAATTTTAGTGTACCATCAGCCGACTTTCAATTTATTTGGTCTAAGATCTACTTATTCTTATATATCTACTTATTATACCCCATGGTTAGACCTATCTTGGGATTCTTTATTTTTGGTTATGTGTATTTAATCCCATAGGTGATTCTTTAGTTGTGGATTGAGTTTATAGATTTTGTGTTATGACTGTTCGAGAGCTTGATACTCAGGATGATCTTATTGTGTTAGACATGAGGGATTTTGATGTGATCTTAGGCATGGAATGGTTATCCTTATATCATATGATCTTAGATTAATTTTCTAAGATTGTTACCTTTACCATGCCTAGCATACCCCCAATTGTGTGCCAGGGATCTATTAGCGGCGAGCCAATGGAGATTATTTCTTATGTTTGGTCTAGGATCCTTATTTTGAGGGGTTGCGATTCTTAGGTCTCTTGTATTTGTAATGTTAGAGTGGAGAGTCTCTCACTTGACTCTGTTTCTATAGTTTGTGAGTTCCCTGATGTTTTTCCAATTGATATACATGGTCTTTCTTTTGAGTGTGATATTGAGTTTATTATTGATCTTTAGTCGAGCACCTAACTTATTTCTATGGTACCTTACCATATAGCTCCTGCTGAGCTTAAGGAGTTAAATTCTCAGCTTTAGGATATTTTGGGTAAGGGTTTAATTAGACCGAATGTGTCTCCTTGGGGTGCTCTTGTCTTGTTTGTGAATAAGAAAGATGTTTCCTTGTGTATTTGTATTGACTAAAGGAATCATAATATGATGATGGTGAAGAATAGGTATCATATGCCTCGTATTGATGATTTATTTGACTAGCTTTAGGGAGCAACAATGTTCTCTAAGATTAACTTGAGGTCTAGTTAAGATCAGTTGAGGATTTGGTCTAAGGACATCCCGAACACAACCTTCAGGACCCGTTATGTTCATTATGAATTCCTAGTGATGACTTTTGTGTTGACCAATGCCCTATTCGCATTTATGGATTTGATAAGCCACGTGTTCAGGCTATATTTGTACTCTTTCATGATTGTGTTTATTGATGACATCCTTGTGTATTTGAGAAGTCAGGAGGAGCATATCAACATTTGAGAATTGTGCTCCATAGTTTGAGAGATCATAGGATTTTAACAAAATTTTCAAAGTGTGAGTTCTAGCTTGAGTCAGTGACATTCCTAGGTGGTGTCTAAGGATAGAGTTATGGTGTATCTAGTGAAGATTGAGGCTATTCGTGATTGGTCAAGTCCTATATCTGCATCTGAGGTTCGTAGCTTTATTTGTTTGGCCGGTTACTATAGGCAGTTTGTTGAGGGTTTCACTATTACTGTAGAGCCAATGATTAGATTGACCCAAAAGGAGGTTCCTTTCAGTGGTCTGAGGAGTATGAATCGAGTTTTTAGAAGCTCAAGGTATTTCTCACTTTAGCTCCTATATTATCTCTTCCTGTTAAGGGTGAGGAACTCACCATATATTGTGATGCCTTTGGTATTGGTTTGGGTTATGTGTTGACAAAGTAGGACCGAGTTATTACTTATGTGTTAAGATAGAAGAAGGGTCATGAGCGGAACTACCCACTCATGATTTTGAGCTGGCGGTGGTAGTTTTCGTGCTTAAGATTTAGAGACATTATCTATGTGGCATGCATTATGTGATCTACACCAATCATCATAGACTTCAGTATCTTATGACCCAGAGAGAGCTTTATATCATTTGGGAAATATGAATATGGTAGTGGATGCCATAATCCAGAAGGCAGTGAGTATGGGTAGTTTTGCTTCTATCTCAGCTTCCCATAGGTTGTTGGTGTAAGAAATCCAGTCCTTAACCAACTTGATGGTAAGAATTGATATTTTGTCCCCACGATTATTCTTGCTAGTGTTGAGGAGAGGACCACCTTGTTTGAGCTGATCCTTAGTCGTCAGTTTGAGGATGTGAGACTTTGCATCATCTATGATCAGTTGTTTAGTGGTGAGTCCAAGAGGGTTACCATAGATTCTGGGGGTGTTCTGAGATATAATGGTCGGATATATGTTTCGAGGGTTGGAGACTTAATTCAATCAATATTGTGTTAGGCTCACAACTCTATATACTCTATTTACCCTGGTATAACTAGTACGTATAAAAATTTGAGGGAATATTACTAGTGGAGAGGAATGAAGAGAGTCGTGGCAAACTTTGTAGCTTGTTGCCTATGTTGTCAATAGTTGAAGTTTGACCATCAGAGACCTGGTGGCTTGATTTAGATATTGCCCATTCTCGAGTAGAAGTGGGAGCGGATCATCATGGATTTCGTTAATGGTTTTCCTTACACCTCCCATGGTTTTGATGGTATTTGGGTCATTGTAGATCGGTTGACCAAATCAACATATTTTCTTCCTATTCAGATGTATTTCAATGTCGAGAGGTTATCCCGTATCTATGTTTATGAGATAGTTTGCCTATATGGAGTGCCTATATCTATATTTCAGAATAGGGTATGGCTTTTACTTCTAGATTCTGGAGAGATTTTCAGGAGGAGTTAAGTACTCAGGTGGATCTTATTACAGCCATCCACCCTCAGACTAATAGGTAGTCAGAGCAGAATATTTAGGTTCTCAGGGATATGCTTTGCATTTGCATTATAGATTTTGGAGGTCAGTGGGAGCAACATTTAGCTTTGGCAGAGTTTGCATATAATATTAGCTACCATTCAAATATTGAGATGGCACCTTTTAAGTCATTATATGGTTTATATTTTTTATCACCGATTAGATGGTTTGAGACCTCCGATATTAGACCTTGTGTTACTAACTAACTTCAGGAGTCTTTGGATAAAGTCAGGGTTATTAAGGATAGATTGAGAGCAGCTCAAAGTAGGTAGAAGGCTTATGCAGATTGTAGAATTTATGCCTTGGTATTGGGAGTTAGAGATCAGTCATTCCTACGAGTATCGCCCGTGAAGAGTGTGATGAGGTTTGGGAGGAAAGAAAAGCTCAGTCCAGATATATTTGGACTTTTTGAGATCCTTCACACAGTCAGAGAGGTGGATTATGAGTTAGCCTTACCCCTTAGATTTTATTGTTGTTCATCCGATTTTACATGTTTCTATGTTGTTGTTAACCCCCAAGAATTTATATGTTTAATTTGATATCTCCTGCGTTTTAGCAGTGCTTTTGAGTGGAATTATGGTAAGGGGAGGTAATGGGACCATTAGGACGTGTTTTGGAATTTTTTGACCGCATTATTAGATATTTTAGGACCCCAAAATAGTAAGGGTTCGCGTTAAGGAGGTGCCACGGAGGAGGGAGGCACACCCTTATGTTGAACTAGTGAGGTTCTGCGATGTGATCATTACACGCTCTTATTTGTCCATTATTAGTTCGTGTCACACCCTTGGGATGGCGCGATAAGGGCATGCCACACCTAAGGACACAAAAACACAAATTTTATTTTTTAGGTTTGGGTCGAGGGATTTTTGGTCTATTAACCATTTAAACAACTTTCATAACTATATAAACCTTATTTACTCATCAATTATCAATTTTTCACCATTCTTCCTCCTCTCCACTCTCAAAAGAAATAAAGCTAAGGTTGAAAAAGCAGTAAAGTTAGGATTTAAGATTAGGGCTTCTCTTCTTGCTATCTTCGGGGAAATTTCTCTTCAAAAAATAGGCATATTGGACACTCCCTTATTTCAATTATTTTTAAACTGTAATATTTACTTGATATTCTTATGTTTTAATGGTTGTTTAAAGTTAGGGTTGAGGGAACTTGGTTGTCATACACTTATATTAGTTTTCCCTTTGTCTTAAGGATCTTCCATGTTTAAATAATGGATTATCAACTAAGGTGTGACTTACAAAAAGGATGAATTTGGTATCTTGATTTCATAATAGATATGGTTTTCGCATGGTAAATACATGAACCTCAAGCTATTGCATAAATTGGTTTTAATAGGGATTTTATAAGGTTTAAATGTAACCCACCAAGTTTTTAACCCTAAAATTTCTGAGTTCTGAGCTCACTGCCTAGGCTATAACTGGCACCTCACGAGTCGTAAAGTGTGGTCATGAGTTGTAGGAATGAACTCGTGACCAAACCAGTGGAGTATCTAAAGTTTTTTTCCTAAGTACGACTAGGACCTTGCTAACCATAAGGTCTCGTCATGATTCGTAGGGTGTGACTCGTGCCAAACTAGTGAAAGCTTCCCTGAGTCACGTGACCCGTTACAACTGATGACCAATTTTTTACACATTAAATTTAGGGTACTTTAGTTATTTCCCTCTTTCCCCAATCATAATTCACGACTATAAAAAATCTAAAGGGGGTTGTTTTCATCACTTAGAAAATCATAAACTACTCTTAGACTCTCTCTAATTCTCCAAGCAAGAACAACTAGGACTTTCAAGGGATTGAGCATCTAGGCATCAATTTGTCTAGTTTCTTCTCCAAACTCTTGATATTATCGTGCATGTATCTCTTCCCTACAAACTTATGTTTTATTTATGGCATGCAATGTTGATATTTATATGGTTTTAAATGTTGGTTTTGGAACTTGGATTGAGGGTTTTGGATGACTGTTATTTTAATGGTGTTCCTATTATTTTATATGCATTATTTATGCTTTATTGATATTAGTGAACTGATTGGGTGCATGGATATGGTAATATGGGATAAGGATCGAGGCACTCCCCCAAATTGATGATTTTAATTTGGAATGGGTTTTGAAAATTGTGTTTCGCTCAACGCACTTGCATAATTGGCTTTGAAATATGGATAATCACATGATTTAGCTTACTCCCCTAAACTATTGCATTGCAAAAATGGTTAAACATATAAAAATGGTTTTGGAAGGCCTTGTTGGTCATTTGTTGAATAAATTATAAACTATTGGGTTTGAGGCATTCCACCAAATTTGACTTCATAAATCATGAGGGTCGAGCCATTCCCCAAGGGGATAAATAATTGGAATGGCATAATGATATTAGCTTGCAATCATAATTGGTATGACGATACCAATGGTGTATTTCGTAATGGATGATTCTTGGTTAATGAATGTGAATGTGTAAACTATTTAATTTGTCTTAATGGGGGACTTTGTTGCTTATCGTGAAGGTGTAAGTCCAAGGAAGGATAAATACTGGAAACCACGTTTGTCGGTGCAGGGGTCTTATGACCATATGCATAGTTGACACTTATATATATATGTATCCTAGAATGACATAGGGTCGAGACATTCCCTGGCCTTCTTTGAATAGCTCTGCTTTATGCAGTTAACACGCACTAGGACCCTTTTTATCAGGGGGAGCTGAACCTATATATCCCGTGGGTGCCAAGATGACGAGATAGCCACACAGTTTAGGATAATGTTTTAAATTTCATGCTAAACCTTGTTCCCTATCACAGCATCCGTTATATATTTATATATATGTATGTTATTGTGTGCATATGGTTTTGAGTGGCTTTGGATCTATTGATCATGGCATTATTTTATCCCTTCCCTGAAGTACATGCTAGCACTCACCCCGCTAACCGTCCCCTGATGCTATATCCACACGTGATGCAGGGTCCGAAGACACTTCTATTTCCTTATACAGTGGTAGGTGATTTCTATATTATCCCAGAATTAGCTTTGAAGTGGTGAGATTCGATTCTTCGAAAGGCCATCATTTCATGGTCTTGTCTTTACTTATGTCTTAGACTATTTCGGTGAGTTTTTAGCTATGGTCGGGGGTATGTTTCAATTTAGGTTGATGTTTAGTTTCCTAGAGTCTTTGTGGACAAAGTGTGGGTAGATTGTGTTGTGGTTTCTTAGATCTCTCTTGTTATTTATTTATTTATTTATCATGTTATATGTTCAAAATTCATCTCTATCTTGTTATTTGTTCAGAACTTAGTTCTATCTTGTTATATGTTCGAAACTCATCTGTTGCTAGTAGTATCGTGTTCTGGTTGGCTAGGCTAATGGAGGAGGTCTTCGGCCCTTGGAGGACTTGAGATACCTTTCATAACTAGGCCCTAGTTTGGGTCATGACAATTTTGGTATTAGATCCTAGGTTCATGGCCATTGGGTGTCCATAAAGTCGTGTCAAGTAGGGTCTCTTTTATG
This sequence comes from Capsicum pubescens, assembly GCA_030864215.1. Lineage (NCBI taxonomy): Eukaryota > Viridiplantae > Streptophyta > Magnoliopsida > Solanales > Solanaceae > Capsicum > Capsicum pubescens. The sequence continues at coordinate 223,894,925 of CM061542.1, read as the reverse complement.
GGTGTGAAGTGCGCCACGCTTATAAGGGAGAGGCTGTGAAGAATTTAGGAATGTTTCCCTTTTCTTGTGACCTATTTTCAGCCCATAGAGTCTAAGGTCTTGAAAACTCCTCTAATTTCTATTTGTTCATATTTCAAATCATGCTCTGATGCTCGTGGAAACTCCACTGTCTCACTTGAAGATAATATGGATGGAACTCTCCCTGTTTATAGAGTTTAGACCTGGTCTAGGGTCCTTCTCCTAATTGTACTGCCCCTCGTGGAGTTCTACCAGTCCCTACCAGTCCTTTTTAAGATTTATGGACTGGTGGAGTTCATGCCCCACCGCCCCAAGGAAACATTTCTAAGGTCAAGTTTCATTGATATATTCATCTACTGACTCAGTTGGTGACTTGTCAGTCTTGTCAGCCTGACCATGTTAGTTTTGTTGCTCAATCTTCTGAGGTCATTAGAGTTGGCCAGTTTATGAGGTTAAATCCCCAACCTTTAAAGGCTCTAAGGTTGAGGAGGATCCTTAAGGGTTTGTGGATGAAATTGAAATAATTTTTTGAGTGATGCACGCTTCTAATTTTGAGGGTGTAAAGTTTGTTACATACAAGCTGAAAGATGTAGCTTATCAGTGGTATGAGGAGTGGGAGAAGTTAAAGGTTTGTGATGTAGAGTCGACTGTATGGGATAAGTTTTCAAGTGCCTTTATTGATCGCTTCTTTCCTCAAGAGCTAAGGAAGGAAAAAGATGAGGAGTTTTTGAACTTGAAGCAAGAAAGGATGACTGTGAAGAGTGTGCATTGAAATTCCACCAATTTTCTCATTATGCCCTAGAGATTTGTCTTGTATGAGGGCAAGAAAGAAGAAGTTTGTTTTGGGTTTGTCTCAGGACTTGGTACTAGAGTGTAAGGCATCGATGTTTAATGATGACATGGATATCTCTAGGCTGCTAGTGTATATACAAAAGGTTGAAGATAAAAAGAAGAAACAAGCCAAAATGGGAGAGAGACAGAATAAAAAGTTAAGATATCCAAAGCAGGATGGAGGCCAACAGAATAATGGTTGATATGGTAGGCGGTGGGGCAAGAAGAGGACTTAGGAAAACTTGGGTTCATACTCTACAACTAGTTCTTCATATCCTAAGTCATCTGGTGATCGTCACTTTCAAACTAATAGTGGGTTTAGGCACAAGGTGCCCAGTCTCAGGCTAGTGGAACTCAGCCAGCCCCATTTTGTCCTTTTTGCAGATTCTGTGGATAGATGCACTTTGGTTATTATGATAAAGAGAGGAATTTGTGTTTCAAATATGGTCAGCCTGGTCATATTCAGAGGAATTATCCGTCAGCAAATATTGCTACATAGCTAATAAGGTTTTGATTTCTACTTCTTCAACTCCTGCGCCAAAGAGTGCTACTTCTAGTACCGACACTGGTCGGAATTATTTTTATACTCTTTCCACCAATCAAGAATCAGAGGGGCATCTCCTGATGTCCTTACTGGTATGTTGAAACTTTTCTCTCATGATGTATATTGTCTGCTAGATGTAGATTCTACCTTATCTTATGTAACCCCTTATGTGGCTATTCATTTTGGTTGTGGTCCCAAGAGTATTTTTGAGCCTTTTCTTATGTCTACCCTGATGGGTATTCAGTCATTGCTAAAAAAGTCTATAGGGGTTGTATGGTGTCAATCTGTTATAAAGAAACATTGGTAGATTTGATAGAGTTGGATATGGTGGATTTTGATGTGATCTTGGGATTGGATTGGCACTATTCCTGCTATGCTTCTCTAGATTTTTGGACCCATAAGGTCAATTTCAATTCCCTAATGAACCAGTATAGAATTGGAGGGAACTTCCTTGGTTCCTAAGGAAAGGCTTATTTCTTATCTTAGAGCCCGAAAGTTTATTTCCAAGGGGTGCCTATATCATATAGTTCGGGTTAAGTATTTTGGTTCTGAAAGTCCTTCCTTGCAATCTGTCCCAGTGGTTAATGAATTTCTTTACCGATAATCTTTCCGGTATTTCTCCTGATAGAGAGATAGAATTTGGAATTGATCTTCTACCGAATACCCATCCTATATCTATCCTTCCATATAAAATGGTTCCGAACAAGTTAAAAGAACTTAAGGAGCAGTTAAATGATCTTCTTTATAAGAGTTTTATCCATCTTCATGTCTCTCCGTGGGGTGATCCTATGCTTTTTATGCATAAGAAGGATGGGTCTCTTCGGATGTGCATAGACTATCAATAATAAAATAAGGTGATGGTGAAGAATAAGTATACTCTTCCTAGGATTGATTATCTCTTTGATTAGCTTCAGAGTGCTAGATGTTTCTCTAAGATTGATCATCGATCGGGCTATTATCAATTGAAGATTAGGGTGGTGGATATCCCCAAGACTGCTTTCCAAATCTGATATAGTAATTATGAGTTTCAGGTTATGTTATTTGGGTTGACTAATGCTCTAGCTGTGTTTATGGATATCATAAATTAGGTATTCAGGTAGTTTTAGGATTTGTTCATGATAGTGTTTAATGATGATATATTGGTATATTCTAAGAGTAAGGAGTATCATGGAAATCACCTCCGAGTAGTGTTGCAGACTCTTAATGATCAACGATTGTATGCCAAGTTTTGAAGTGTGAGTTTTGGTTGAATATTGTGACCTTTTTGGGTCATGTTGTTTCCAGGGAGGGGATCATGGTAGATCCACAGAAATTTAAGGCGGTTAAGAAGTGGCCTAGACCCACGACTCCGACGGATATTCGGAGCTTCTTAGGGTTAGCCAGGTATTATCGGAGGTTTGTGGAGAGCATGTATTCTATTTCTGCTCCTTTGACTAAAAAAAGGTAAAGTTTTAGTGGTCCGATGCTTGTGAGGGTAGTTTTTAGAAGTTGAAAGATAAGTTGACTTCTGTGCCAGTTTTGACCCTACTGGAGAGTACTAATGTTTTCATTGTTTACTATGATGCGTCTCGAGTGGGACTAGGCTATGTCTTGATGCAGCATGGTAAGGTGGTAGCATATGCTTCTAGAAAACTTAAGGTTCATAAAAGGAATTATCCGGCTCATGATCTAGAGTTAGCGGTTGCGGTTTTTGCATTGAAGATTTGGTGCCATTATTTGTATAGGGTGCATGTTGACATTTATTAAGATCATAAGAGCTTGCAGTATGTGTTCACTCAGAAGGAATTGAATCTCGGACAGAGGTGGTGGCTTAAATTACTCAAGGATTATGACATGAGTCTACATTATCACCCAGGTAAAGCCAATGTAGTTGTTGATTCTATTAGAAGGTTGTCCATAAGGATCTTTTCTCATGTGGATGAGAAGAAAAGAGGGTTGATAAAGGATATTCACTAATTGGCTAACCTTAGAGTTCATCTTTTGGACTCTGAAGATGGAGGGGTAATTGTTCAAAAAGTGGTTAAATAATCTCTTGGTGTTGAGGTGAAGAAGAAGCAGGTTTTGGATCCTATTTTTATGCAGATTAAGGCTGGTGTGGGTCAGCAAAGGGTTATGGCTTTTGATATTGGGGGTGATGGTATCTTAAGGTACCAAGGTGGACTGTGTGTTTCGGATATTGATAGCATTTGAGAAAGGATTTTGGCTGAGGCTCATGAGTCGAGATATATAGTTTATCCAGGTTGGACAAAGATGTATTATGAGAGATCTATTGGTAGAAAAATATGAAAAGAGATGTGTTTAACTTCATGGTTAAGTGTTACTTGTGTCAACAAGTGAAAGTTAAGCACTTGAGGCCTGGTGGCATGTCTTAAAAGATTGAGTAGCCCACATGGAATTGAAAGATTATCAACATGGATTTTATTATCGGTTTTCTGCGGTCTCGGAATCAGCATGATTAACTTTGGGTCATTGTGGATGGGATAACTAAGTCTACTTACTTTTTTGCTTGGGAGGACTACTTACTCTCTAATTTCCATTATTTCTGATTAAGGTACGCAGATCTCTTCTCACTTTTGGCATTTATTTCAGAAAGGCTTGGGCACACGGGTGAACCTTAGCACCGCAATCCACCCTCAGATTGATGGACAAGTAGAGAAAACCATTCATACTTTGGAAGATATATTGAGGTCATGTGTGATTAATTTTGGAGAAAGTGGGGTTGATCACATACCTCTCATTGAGTTTGCATATAATAACAGTTATCACTCTAGTATTGGGATGACTTTCTTTTAAGCTCTGTATGGTAGGAGATGTAGATCTTCTACTAGGTGGTTTGAGGTTGGTGAATCTAGATTTTTCATTCTATACTTGGTTCACCAAGACACGGAGAAGGTGAAGGTGATCACAAATAGGATTACAACTGATCAGAGTTACCAAAAGTCCTTGAATGTGATAGGCTTAAGACTGATCAGAGTCACCAAAAGTCCTTGAAGTTATCTCCCATGAAGGGAGTGATGAGGTTGGTGATTGGATGTTCTTGAAGGTATCTCCCATAAAAGAGTGATGAGGTTTGGGAATAAGGAAAAGCTCAATCCCCTAAGTGGGATCGTGCTTGATTTTGAGAAGAGTGGGCAATGTTGCTTATGAATTGGATTTTCCTTCAAATTCAGGTTTCATTCACCTTTTTCCATATGTCGGTGTTGAAAAAGTGTGTGGGTGATGCTTCTTTGGTTGTGCTTATTGAGAGTGTTGGTATTTCAGATTCCTTGTCTTATGAGGCAGTTCCTTTTAGGATTTTGGATAGGTAAGTTTGTCATTTGAGGACTAAAGATGTAGCTTCGGTGAATGTCCTTTGGAGTAACCATAAGGTAGAAAAAGCTACTTGGGATGCTAAAGAGGACATGAAGTCCAAATGTCTATTCTTGTTCCCTGGGTTGGATAATCATGCTTAAGGTATGCATTTTTCTACTCTTTTTGTTTTCTAACTTTGTTAGTAGTTTTGTTATTTCATTCCTATCTTACATTCGTGCTAATGGATGCCTTGACTCCTTATTCGAGGACGAATGATCTGCGAGTGGGGGTAATCTAACACCCCAAATTTTTACCCCTGAATTTTTTTTAGTTTTGAGCTCACTGCCCTGGCTACGACTGGCACCTCTCAAGTCATAAGGTGTGGTCATGAGTCGTAGGGATGGACTCGTGACCAAACCAGTGGAGTAGCCAAAGTTTCTATCTTAAGTATGACTAGGACCCTACAAAACACAATGTCTGGTCACGAGTCATAGGGTGTGACTCATGATCAAACCAGTAAAGGCTGCCCTGAATCACTACCTATAAAATGAGTCTATGTGATGACTCGTACCCAGTCATCATGAGTTGTGACGTGACCCATAATGATTGGAAACCAATTTCCTACGCTTTTAATTGGGGTACTTTGGTCATTTCCCTCTTTCCCCAATCATAACCCACGATCATAAAACATCAAAAGGGGTTATTTTCATCACTTATACAATCATAAACTACTCTTAAACTCTCCCTAATTCTCCAAGCAAGAACAACTAGGTCTTTCAAGAAATTGAGCATCCAGGGGTCAATTTGTGTGGTTTCTTCTCCAAATTCTTGATATTCTCAGGCATGTATCTCTTTCCTACATACTTGATTTTTTTCATGGCATGCAATATTGATATTCACGTGGTTTTAAATGATGGTTTTGTAACTTGAGTTAAGGGTTTTTTAAGATTATTGTTTGAATGGTGTTCCCATGATTTTATATGCATTATTTATGCTTTATTGATGGTTTTTGAACTGGTTGGGTGCATGGGTATGGTAATATGGGAATGGGGTTGAGGCACTACCTCAAATTGATGATTTTGGTTTGGAATTAGTTTTGGAAATTGTGTTACCCTCAACCCACTTGCATAATTGGCTTTGAAATGTGGATAATCACATGATTTGGCTAACTCCCTTAAACCATTACATTGCATAAATGGTTAAATAGATAAAAATGGTTTTGGAAGGCCTTGTTTGTCATCTGTTGAAATAATCAATAAACTATGGGGGTCGAGGCATTAACCCAAATTTGACTTGATAAATCACGAGGGTCGAGGCATTCCTCAAAGGTGTGAAAAATTAGAATGGCATAATTCAATTATCTTGCAAGAATAATTGATTTGACAATACTAATGGTATATGCCATAATGGACGATTCTTTGTTAATGAATGGGAATGTATAAACTATTTTAATTGGACTTAATAGGGGATTGTGAAGCATACCATGAAGGTGTAACTCTTAGTGAGGACGAACATTGAAAACCACATTTTCCGGTGTGGGAGAAGAGTTCTTTAGTACATAAGGGGAAGTTTATCACTTATCTTAGCGCTCAAAAATTGATATCCAAAGGATGTTTGTATTGTTTAGTTTGGGTCAAAGATTCTAACTCGAAAAGTCCCTCCTTGCAGTCTGTTCCTGTACTCAATGCATTTGAGATTGATCTTCTACGTGATACCCATCCTGATCTGAGGTGGATTTATGCACTTTAGTGTTGTTATCTGGGTTTATTTTGTTGTGTTTTAAGGACTTCTTGTGTGTTTAATGAGTCAATGATGATATAATTGAGCATATAAGTGTTCAAATACTTGATTACAATGTTTAAGGTGTATTTCAAACAAGTTTGTACTTAATTTTATCATTTAGAGTTCATATGAGAAAACTAGTGTTACTAGCTTGAGCTAGGTGTTGTTCTGTTTGATAGAGATGGATTCTAATGTGTATAATAAGTTCCTAAAGGTATGATACAATTTTTTTATAGTTTTTAAAATGCAATTGAATCAAGCCAAGAGTCAAAACTAAGTGAAAGTAAAAAGGGGCAAAACTAGTATTCTTAGCTTAAGTTTCTAGTTCGTCGTCTTGGATGCTGTGTTGTTGTAAGCTCGATTTTGTTGTTTTTAATTCTATATGATTCTTAGTTAGTTGATTATGATGATATATGAAGTATATACAATCTTAAAATAAGGTGTAAACAACACAAAATGGCTTGGAATGGTTCAATGAAAGCACAAGACATAATTTGACGTGAAATGGACCTCTTGGATGTCCATGGCGCGTCGCGGATCAAATCAAAAGAAAAATGTTGAGTTACATACACCATGAGTTTCCTAATGGACCCAAAACATTGTGTATCCATTATAAGGTCACGTAGCTTAGATAAACGCACAAAATTAACCCCGTGACGCGGCCTAGTGCAAAAATCAGTAGTTTTGTCCTCCTATAAATAGGACACTTGTACTTGATGTTATACACCTTGGACGGTTTTGAAACTTGGAAAGGGGCTGTAAAACACTTTTATTAGGTTTCTTATTTCCTTACTTTATCTTTTTAATGTACTTTATCATGTTTTTATTCGTCTTTATTACGACTATGTCCATGAGTGGCTAAAATCCCCCTTTCCGGGGTTAATGCCAAGAATATGTTTACTTTCTCTTTGAATTGAGTTTTTTTTAATTTATTATAATATATGGTTGTTTTTTATCCCTTTTATCACTATTTTTAGGATTCACAACCCTTAGAATACATATATTATCGACCTTGTGAACTCGGGAGGGGGAATAGAAAAATAGAACGTGGGAATGAATAGAGTAAGGTTCTTTTTCTTTTATGAAATAAGGAATTTGAATTATCATCTAGTATAGGGATATACCTAGAATCCTTTCTTGGGTCACATGTAGGATGATATCTTAATGCAACTAAATGAATTATTACATCCCCGCTCAACGATGTAGTTATAATGTCTAGTTAGGTAGAAGGTTAGAGGTCGGGAGACCATGATCATACGATAAACCCAAAGAATCAACAACCAAGATAATTTATCTAAAAAATGATGTTTATTATCATAGTATGATTGTTCACAGTACCTTAACCCTGGGTTTTCATCCATCGTTTGTCCAAAGTCTTTACTTTTCTGAATTATGTTAGTTTACTTTTAGTTTACAAACTTTCAAAACTCTTTTGGTTACATTGCAGCACTTTAATCTCAATAGTTGAACTTGAATTAGATTTTTGTTGTAAGTCTCTGAGGAATCAATAGTTGGATTTATTTAAGGCCACTTTATTACTTGGTGAGACCATTTACACTTGCATTGCGTGTGGGTGCAACACATCCCATTTCTGTTCCACCATATTGAATGGATCCAGCGTAGCTAAAGGAGCAATTAAGATACCTCCTTGATAAGGTTTTTATTGTTCCTAGTGTTTATCCTTGGGGTGATCCATTTCTTTTCAAGTGAAAGAAAAATCGGTCTTTTTGAATGTGTCTCGACTATCATTAGCTGAATAAGGTCAACATGAAAAATAAACACCCTCTTCCCAGGATTGCTAATATCTTTGATCAGATCCAGGGTGCCAAGTGTTTCTCTAAAATAGACCTCCGTTCGTGTTACCATCAGTTAAATCTTAAAGCGACTGATATTCCTAAGACTGCTTTCCAAACTCGTTATGGCCATTATGATTTCTTGGTCATTTTCTTTGGGTTGAATAATTCTTTAGCTACTTTCATAGAACTTATAAATCAGGTGTTTAAATAGTTTTTTGACTTATTCATCACAGTTTTTTCTAATGACATCATGGTGTACTCTAAAAGTTAGGAGGATCATGCAAATCACCTCCAAATTGTATTGCAAACTCATAAGAACCAAAAATTGTAACTGAAATTTTCTAAATGTGTATTTTGGAAAAGTGTTGTGACTTTTCTTGGGCATATTGTCTCTAGTGAAGGGATTAAAGTGGATACCCCAAAAATTAAGACGATGAAGAAATGTCCTAGACCCACGACTCCAACTGACATTAGGAGTTTCTTAGGTCTGAGGGCTATTATAGGAGATTTGCGGAAAGTTTCTTATCTATTGCTACACTGCTTACGAGATTGACTCAGAAGAAGGTAAGGTTTCTATGGTTTGATGTTTTTGAGGGAGTTTTGTAAAATTGAAGGATCGGTTGACGACTGATCTTATTTTGACTCTACCTGAAGGTACTAAGGGGTTTGTGGTGTATTGTGATGTATCCCGTATGGAACTTGGATGTATGGTAATGCAGCATAGTATGGTTGTATCTTATGCTTTTGTAATACTTAAAGTGCATGAAAGAAATTATCCAACTCATGATCTAGAGTTGGTCGTGTGGTGTTTGCGTTGAATATTTGGCATCATAATTTGTATGGAATACAGATGGATGTTTACTCGAATCAGAAGAGTTTATAGTTTATGTTCACTCATAAATAATTAATCCTCAGGTAGAGGAGGTGGCTTGAATTTCTTAAGGATTATGACATGAGCTTGCACTACGACCCAGGTAAAACTAATGTTATTGTTGATGCTCTTAGAAAGTTATCCATAGGGAGTTTATCTCACGTTTTGGGAGAGAAGAGAGGATTGGTGAAGGATATTCACCGATTGGAAAATTTAGGAGTCCACCGTTAAAACTCTAAAGACGGGGTAATGATAGTGAAGGAAGTGGATAAGTCAACTCTTGGGACTAAAGTTAAGGAGAAGCAGGTTCTAGATTCCATACTTATTCCAATCAAGGATGATGTGGGTTAGTAGAAAGATATGGCTTTTGAAATTGGGGGAGATGGCATTATGAGATATGATGGGAGATCATGCACTCCCGATATAGATGGAATTCAGGAGAGGATTTTGACCAAAGCTCATGTGTCCATATATGTGATTCATCCAGGTTGACAAAGATGTATCATGACTTGAAAGAAATATATTGGTGGAATAATATGAAGAGGGATGTAGTAAAAAAATTTCCAAGTGTATGATTTGTCAGCAAATCAAATTTTACCATTTGTGGACAGGTGCTACCTATCAAGAGATAGCTCTGTCCATTTGGAAGCGTGATGTCGCCCAAAATTACACCTCTTAGAAAGTATAACACAGTCGCTATCAAATAAAGAACCCAACAAAGATTGGGGTTGAACCCACAAAGCATAGGCCGAATCAGTCTTATGAAATTATTCAAGAAGTAGAAAAGTACAAAAAGTAAATAGGGGGATTTTGTGAGAATAGTAATAGTAGTAACAAAGCTTAATCACTTTAGCTTGAAATCACTATGTGACGAATACAAGGACTGTGTTCTCCCTGACTTCCTAACTCCTCGGAATTATCATGCTCGCCTAACTATCTTGATGTCTTGCATGAAGAATATAACAAGTTATGTATAGCCAACCATCTTTTTAATACGTTTGGTGAATTTTACTCATCTATTTTTGAGTTTCAAAGTGTTGCATTAGTAACCCTTGTACCGAAACCCATATTAATAATCTCCTTTTGGGTCTCAAGTTAATTAGATGAAATTTAATAGCTTCAAATTTTTTGGTGTGATGTTATTTTCCTAATCTCAACCTTTCTCTCGAGTTAGAATCGAATACAGGTAGGTTCGTAATATTTTTAATTTCTAAGAAAGAAATCAAACCAAAGAAAATCACAATACATGCATGAACATCAATCAAGAAAGCCTTTGCACTTTCTCTGCTTTGTTATTACATCAGGGTTCCCACAACCCTAGTTAAGAGGTTTAGCCTCTCATGTTTGCAAGAACACCCATATAATTCATGAACGAAAGTGTATGAATAATCTTACAATAAATTTAGAATGAATACCAGAATCTCAAATTAATCTCAAAACGTAAAAATCAAAAACAAGAATTCCAAGATGTGCATCTCAGAATCAATATAATGTTGTATGTATACATAGTGTGTAAGCTAATAAAAAAACATCAATGGGGTATTTATAGGATACATTAGAAACCTTAAAATTCTAACCAAAATAAAATGGGAAAACTAAGTCTGCACCTATCTATGGGCCATAGGTACTACCTATGAGCCCTAGGTAGGTCATAGGTCTCAGAGAGAATCATTAGCTTTAGAACATCCACCTACAGAGGTACTTATGATGGTTTAAGTCCCACTTATGGCCTGGAAGTGGTTCATAAGTGGGTGCCTCAACAACTTTTTAACTTTTTTTCTCCTCTATTGCTCCTAACCCTATTTTCCTGCAAAACAAACACAATAACACATCATATCTAACAAAAAAGACCTAAGTACTTGCATAATTTTCAGTTTTAAGCATTGAAAGTTTCATGAAACCATGGCACATCAACACCCTCAACTTAGAACGTTTGCATGCCTCAGGAAACAAACACATAAAAAAGACATTATGATGCCTAACTAAGAAAAACCCAAGGCACCTATGGCAGTCAACTCAATTTCATCTCAAAAACTCTAACTCCCTCCTATTTTCTACTTTTCAAAACCACTATGGGGGTTTATGTAGAACAACAGTATGACACAAAGGAATCGATCAATGGCATTACATTAGCAACAAACAATCAAGCAAATATCCAAGTTACACTACCCAAACAAATAAGCAGCTAACAACACAACCCATGTACCCTTAGAGATAAAAAATCTCCACTCTCACAATATTATCATGTTAATGAAAGGGACTATGTCAAGACACTCACTCTCACAAAAGAAGTTACAATCAATGTTCATAGAATACTATAGGCTTGCCCTTATTCTCTACAGCTTAGTTGTTCGAACAATTGGACTAAGATCATTATACAACTTTGCTCAGGTTGTAATGTAGACTTGAGGGAAGGTATGGTACATATGGGATCAAGTGACTCACCCTCCTTGATACTACATATACACATGGATCCACTTCTCAATCATAATTCTTTTATTCCTCCCTTTTTCTCCTTTATTGCTTTTCAGATTGGGTGTGACTTTTTTCTTGCTTTTCACTTAATCTCTTTTCTTTATTTTCTCAAGTTTTTTTTTAAAATTCTTTTATTTTTTTCTCTACCACACCCAACCTTAATTTCTTTTTTTTTATTATATTACTCCCTTATGTATACCCATTTTAATTACACACCCCTATGATAGCCACTCTCAACTTAGGTAATTTGCCTGAGTTGAGGTGTACAGTGTTCAAAGAGGAACTAGGTTCAACATAGATTTATTGTAATCAATTGGGAAATCAAAAAGGTAAAAATGAAAAAAATAGGTCAATGTAGGCTCAAATCAGGGACAAGGGATACTTATTCACAATTGGATAGTTATTTAGGATAAGTGTGGACTAAGTCAAAGATGGACTATGATCATGTCCTAACCAGCTATCCTACAACCTAGGCAAGATTAACTGGGCAAGTTTTGGATTAAATGCACAAAAAGAACTAGGTAAGTATATCACCAACATGGTACCGGGTTATATTACCAACTACTTCCTATCCAATTCATGTAAATGCTGATTTATTATCCCTAATTCTAATTCTATGACAAGATTCTAATCTATGAATTCAATCCTTCTAGATTATTGTTGTAGCATGCATTGTGATTTTTCTTTGAGTTTATTGCTTTCTTAATGGCTGCAAATATCAGGATCCAGGATGTATTCACTATAAACCCAAGAGGGAGGTAAAGATTGAAAAAGAAAGATTAAAATAGTGATTTGGGGTTAATTGCCAAAATAATCTTACTGGCATTATCTATTTAAGATAATTAATTACATCTATTCAACTTAAGACCGAGATGGAGGCGATGTTCTACCGGGCAGTCGTGATACTAAGTCAAGGATGGAAGCGATGTTTTCCAAGCTTGTTAAGGGTTACGAAGGTCAGGAAACTTTCCTAAAGAAATTATGTCAGATATCTTAGGATTGACCCAAAAGGTTGAATCGCATGCAACTGTGTTAAAACAATTCGAATAGCAGTTTAGGCAGATGTCTATGACTTTAAATTAGAGGCAAATGGGTACCTTTTGAGAAACATGGTTCGGAACCCTATGAATGATTGTCATTGTTTAGCTATCACGACTCGGAATATCATGTCTACTATCTATCCCTCTTTTTCCTACTGTAGATATGTCGAGGAATGATAGTACTATGGTAAATGGGACACCTATCATGGAATCAGATAAGGCGACAGGCGTTGATGTTAGTGTCGATGGGGATAAAGGTAAGGGAAAGGTCGATGAGCCTATAGTGGAGAAAATTCCATGACCTCTCCCACCTTTTACTCAAAGGATAAAACAGATTAAGAAAGAATGAAAGTTTAAGAAATTCATTGTCATGCTGAAAAAAGTTGAGCTTGAACATCCATCTCCTTGAGGTTTTAGAGAAGATGCCTGGGTATGCCAAGTTTATGAAAGAATTAGTGAAGAAGAAGAGAGAAGGAAGTTTTGAGTATATTAGTGGATTACACCATTGCAGTGTAGTTACTTCTAAGTCTCTGAAATAAAAAAAAGGGTGATCCCAAAGCATTTACGATCCATGTACCAGTGGGACATCTAGGTTTACCAGAACATTACGTGACTAGGGAGCCAACATTAATTTGATGCCAGTGTGTTCAACTTGTCTTGATCCCTCCAAAACCGACAACTATGTAGTTATTGATGGAAGACCGCATAGTCAAGAAACTTGTGGGCATATCATTTGATATGTTGGTAAAAGTTGATAAGTTTAATTTTCTAGCAGACTTTGTCATTTCGGATTATGTGGTTGATTTCGAGATACCCATCATATTGGAAAGACCATTCATGGCCACGAGTAGAGTGATGGTTGGTGTAGAGAAAAGAGAGCTCAAGTTCAGAGTCAATAATGAGGAAGTCATATTCAACAATCGAAGAACTATGAAGCAGCCAACTGACATGAGGGTGGTGTCAATTATTCATTGTGTTAATGATCCTGGAGGTTACTCCTTGGGGTAACTTAATGAATTTGGAGTAATCAAGGTACCTACATCATGCCGCGGCGTTAAATCAAGCACTGTATGGGAGGAAACCCATGGGCTTGTTGGAAAAGTTGGAGTAACCAACTTAGCCACGTCGTGCCATGATGTTAAATGAAGCATTTGGTGGGAGGAAACCTACTATTTTAGTGTTCACATAATTTTTCTTTTATGTACGTACAGTTGCATAAGGAACGACCTGGAATGTGGCAATACATTTATAATACCCCAAACTTTCCTAGTTCAGCTCAGCACCTACTATATGCCCATAGCACTTAGAACTTGAAAATAAAGCCAAATGTTGAGGGGTTTAGTCACTTTTGACTCTCTTTAAACTCTAAGGATTTTTAAGTTGACCTTATAGTCCCCGAGATGATATTTTTGAGTTGAAGTATATTCAGCGGTGTAAGTAGCATATCTCAAGCGTATTTTGGATTTTTTGGACTAGGATTGGATGGTGTTTGGATTGTAATTCTAGCAGCTCACCACGATTCCATTGCATCATGGTGAATATGGCGTCAAGAAGTCCACCACATCGCAGTGGAGTCTAAAAAGGCATTTTTCAGTTTCCAGTAAGTCACCGCAATTCCACCGCGTGTGGTGGGTATTGTGATGACCCGTTTGACGCATCGTGGTGAGGTCGTAATCGGCGTTCCAATTACAGGATTTAAATTCCCAAGAAGAGTAGTTTAGTTTTTTCCCAAGACTCCAAGTTGTGAAAACAGAAGATTAAACCTATTCTAAGTATATTATACTTATTTTTCACCAAATTTCTCTCAAAGAAAACCCTAGAGCTTCAATTTTAAACTTCAAGAAATCCAAAATTCACCGTTCCTTTTCCAAGATAACCAAGAATTTTAGGTTCTCGTTTCAAGGTTTCCAAGAAACAATCTTCAAGAACACAAATAGGAATTCAAAGTCAAGTGCCTTCATCAATTTAGTCAATTAAGGTATGTGGGGTTATTAACAAGAATACTCCTTTCATGTTTGTGCCCTAAACTTGTTTTTAAAGTTGAATTTACATGATTTGCAATTTAGAGTTCATACTTAATTATCATTATTTGAAGATTATGATGTTACAAGTGATTGAAATATTGAATTTCCATTATTTGAAGATTATGATGTTACAAGTGATTGAAATATTGAATTCCATCTCTATTTTGTATGTTTATGTGTGTGACGTGATTATATATACATTGAAAATTGAATTTCACTATTTTAGACTAGAATTATTACAGAATTTCATGATTTTAATTATTGAGCATGACTTGGTGATAATTTCACATTAGTTTAAAGCATGGGTTATTAAGCCCTAATTTGAGTATTGATATTTCAAGAAGATAATGTTTTTAAGCACCTATGATGAGTTCATATTCAGATCTTGAGAAAAGATTTGATCTTTTGATCCTCATCTTAGATATGGAATCCACATTGCAGTTATATTTCAATTTACAGTAAACAGATACATAACTGGTTTTCATTATAAACCCTTATGCAAG
Source organism: Capsicum pubescens (assembly GCA_030864215.1). NCBI lineage: Eukaryota > Viridiplantae > Streptophyta > Magnoliopsida > Solanales > Solanaceae > Capsicum > Capsicum pubescens. Next base: position 223,879,750 of record CM061542.1, on the reverse strand, counting down.
TTTTAAAGTAGTTTTCCTACAGATTGAGCATACAGATTAAAGGAAGTAGTATTTAGCACCGAGAGGGAAGTGTGGGTTTAGCGCATCCTACTTCCCAAAACTACGAGCCAACATAGGTACAGATTTAGATTATATTTCATTTGTATCTGGATATAGATACAGATTATGATCACTTAACTCAGGTAATACCCCCTGGCAAGAGTATGACACCTCTCCCCAACGTAAGGTTCCTCTCCCCAATGTAAGATTTTCTGCTTTGGGAACTAGAAGTTGGACTCCATGATAGCTCACATTAATTTTGTCGGTTAGAAGAACCTCCCTAATAGTAAAAACTTACAGAAAAGCTTTAGAATTTAAGTGTAAAGGCTCACAGTTTCATTCAGATATTATTTTACATCAGATATTAGTCATGAGATTTTAACTTTCAGTTTATAGATATAAAAGTGAGTCCTTTATACACTTACACAGTATGATTTAAAGATAGAATACAAGTACAACTTTTAGAACTAAATGTGATGGCTCACAAGACTTACACGGTATGCTTTCTCATTTATGATTTACAAACTTTCAGCTTTTAGTTTTCAAGCCAATGTGACTCATTACACTTAGCATGCATTCTTTCATAAATTTTTATGAACATTGAGATATTTTTATACTAATGTTTTACCCCCACATGCTCAGTACGTTCCAAAAGTACTGATCGACATATATGTCTATGTGCTACATTATTTAATAATGTAGGTTCAGGTGCTTAGTTCCAGTAGTATGATTGACCGTGAGTATCTCTATCTACATCCCGACAGTTGGTGAGTCCTCATAGTTTGGGGAACCAGTTATTCAGACTTTTAGTTTATTAAAGTAGCTTGTTCAGTTATTTTCAGTTAGATTGATTCAGTCGAAGTCTGTCCCAACGGCTCTCTAGTTGTTAGTAGTACGGGCTTGTTAGACTACTAGTTATAATTTAGATTTCTAGTGTTGATTGTCCAGACTTTTAAGTCAAGTATTCACATATATTATGTTCAGTTAATTCCAGTTTAGATCAGAAAGAATTCAGCATTCCAGCATTGATTATATGTTTATATTTCTCTATTATGAGTTTTAGATTTAGTAGAAGGGTTACAGGGTTAGCTTGAGACTACTCATAGTCTTGAGCACCATGTGACATCTTAGGACTCATTTTTGGGGCGTTACAACATTAATTAATACATTAAATTCCAGGTAAGGGGAATTCTTGACCCACTCATGGGGGTCAAAATTCCCACTCAGGTTAGGTAGGTTGTGTGTTGAATGTTAAAATGAAATTGAGGATCTTTAGGGATTATCTGGACTTGAACATATGAATATACATATAAGATCATAAATACAACTGATGAATTCATATGTAGTGCAATATATGTGAGAAAAACAAATCCATAGAGTAGGAAAAGGGTCAAACAAATTGGGCCCACCTACAGTTTGTAGGAGGTGCAGTAAGTGGCCCAATTTTGGGCCCAGTTTCTTTTAAAAATCTGGGCCCACCCCAACCTAAAACCGATCCCATGGGGATATTTAAGAACCAAAACCTAATCCTCAACCCCATAAAACCTCAAAATTTTCCTTTCTCTCTAAAATTCAAACTTACCAACTTTCTCCAAAATCCATATAAGGCAAGAACACTACTTTTGCTTGGTACCAACTTTTCTAAATTGCATGTATTGTGCATCAAAGTGAGGGTTCTTCATCTTTTCAATCTTCACTCTCATCTTTTGAAACAAAAGGTAAACTTCTTGGCTCATAATAATAGTATATTGTGCTAAACTTGAAATAAGTAAGTTGATATTTTAATTTCTTGAAAAATATGCAAAAATCAATGAACTTATGTATGGGAGCCTATAATTAGCCTAAAATCATAAATAGGTGCATTGTTCTTAAATTATAACTTGCTGATCATACCCTAAACGAAAGTTGAAGTTGAATAGGTTGAGGAATCCCAAGAGTCTTGTATGCCTCATTTGTATTGAAAAGTTAATTCTAGTTTTAAGTGCAAATATTGGACTTGTTTCAACTAAGAATAAGTTGTAGGGATATGAAATTGACGGAATATTTGAAGTTTTTGAATTTTGATTTTTTTCTTCAAGTTTTATAGTCCCTCACTATCTTTTAGATCTAACACTTGGTTTTTCAAGTATACATAGCATCAAAGGCTTCAAATAAGAAGGTTAGACCTTTGATGAGACAGGATGAATCCCTTAAGAGAAGTGGCTTGGTAGAGAAGTACTTGATTGCGTCAACCAGAGTAGCCCTGACTAGAGTGATGCAACCATTGACTAGAGCCCAGAGATATGCTATATCTGAGACTTATTAAAGCTACCTTGGGTGTACCACTTATAGATCATTCACAGTGGGCAGACATCCTACTTCTACTTGGCTTAGAGCTCAGCCATAGATTATTATACCAGTACCCAGATTAAGGTTAAAGTCTATAAGGATGTTACCTCCACACTCTTCCCAGTTTAAGAGGGGAGAGGATGAGGATGAAGAGGAGGTGGAGTCTGAGTCACTTCCAGTGGTAGCTACACAGTAACCCCAGTCTAAGGAGGGGTCCCAGAATGAGTCCATAACCGTAGATGCTAAGCCATTTTATGTAGTACCCCAGTCTAAAGAGGGTACAAAACAAATGTCCCATCTAGATCCACCAGCCTAAATATACTAGACTTCTAACCCTGCTCACATCTCGGTAGAGACTATTGATGAAGTAAACTTGAGATGGTGTATAGAAGGGTTACGACTGATTTATGAGAGAGACATCTTTATGAATGAGACAAGCAAACCCAAGCAGACCATCTGGGAGGGGAGATGGATAGAGTTATCAAGGTTGGCTGGAGCATAAATTTTGAGGGATAAATTTAATTGTTATCAGTTGGGGTAGATGACTAAACCCCAGGGTTTATATAGCTAGGCAGTAGTGTAGGAGTTTTATGTGTCCTACTATGCCACAGTGTCTTTAACCATGCCTAGAGGAATCTATAGCATCCTCATCTAGAGCAGACACTAGTGAAAGACTTTATGGTTGATATTTCAGCAGCGACCATCCATCTAGTGTTATTCGAACTTGAGTATATAGTTCTTATATCTATAACAGAGTTTGATCACTGATTGAGATTGGTGCATGACAAATGCACTGTGTGAGATACTAAGTACAGAATAAAAAGGGTAGGTTTGGCGAGATAGATTGCCAATTATATTTCACCTCTTAGTGTGGATGCCCCTTAGGTTGAGGGACAAGGTGTGATAAAGAAGGCAATGCAGACTTTTATGATAAAGTTTTGGTGGCTAATAGTATGTTATCATTTATGTTCTACTGTACTGAACAACTTACTTACATGGGATGGTGTAACACTGATTGCAAGAATAGTGGTTGTTTATATTATTGACTTTGAAACCATTATCATATATGAGATTCATTAGTGAGCTTTTGGTGAGCTAACTACACTACCCTTTCTTTGCCCTATACAGTTACTATGCAATGAGGCCTCTGTGTCTAAGATTCCAGGATTTGACCATAGGGTCAAGGCGGTAGGTGTGTCCTAGACATGTATGATCAAGGATCCAGCAAACTCGGTCCTTGCACAAAGGACTCGTATGACTCTAATATTAATTATTGCCAATTTAAGAGCCCATCAATTTCTGTAAAGCCAAATGACAGATAGGATGGAGTTGTTGATTCAGGTATGGATTTTGAGATAGAGGAGCAAAGAGAGGCCCTCTATATGAGAAACAAGGGTGAGAGGACCCCAACCACTTTCACTTATTTCCAGACTCCACTTCAGAGCCTATTAGGACATCTGTAGTGCCCTCTTTCCCCTCTTTTATAGTTGGTGCTATAGGTATGGTTTTAATGTCATGAGAGTTCTTGCAGAGCTTAGTAGATAGTCAGAGTGTTGCTACCACCCAACTAGAGAATTCTGAGGCAGAGGTGGCATCGTTGTATGGTCAGATCTGGCCTTAGGTCCAAAAGACACTAGTGGCAATAGAGACTAGATTGCAGGTTGTACACAGGGCTGAGATGTCAGAGTTATGAGCTGAGGTGCATTCCCGTATAGATACTTTTAAAGGATGAGTGTTAACTCGATTTAGTGATATTGAGGTAGCTGATCTGGGTGAGATTAGGGAGGAGGTGGCCACACTATAGATAAAGAAATGCACTTTCACTGAGAGAAATATTTCGAACATCTCTCTTATTATACCTCTAATTATTTAGTCAACACCTTCGCCTGGACCTAGATGATTTGTCTTATTCGTGGAGGATGAGGAGATTGTACCGGTAGTTGGGACCAAGATAGGCAGAGAGTTAGAGTTACAAGATCCCATTATACCATATGATCAAGCCTTGAGATGGTCCACACGTGATTTGAGGGAGAATGAATTTACTGATAGGCAGAGGCATGCTGAGATAGCTGTGGGTTCTTCCTCCAGTAGTGCGCCGCCACCACCACCGTCTTTACTAATCGAGATATCCCCACACAGGGATGATAATGATACAGACGCCTAGTGCATCCAGGCTATGTCTTTATTCCCTTGCTTTACATTATTTACATACATTGGGGATAGTGAGCAAGCATTTAGTTGAGATGGGGTATACCATAGCCATCGTGGGTTTTGATTGCCATGCTTTTTTCGGTCGGTCATGGTATGGTTGAGGAATCGACATGTCTAGGTTAACTTTGTGTCGTATTATATTTTGTGTTGTGTTTTTGTGTAATTGGGAGATTTTTTTAGTATCTAGGGTAGTGCTCATATTTTTTGATGATTTTTGAGAAAAATGATGCCCCTCCAAAAATTTGTTTTAGAACTGTGTGATATGTATATATGTATGTATATATATATATATAACCATTGTGAATCTTTTATGGCATTAGGATTAGGGACATGATAATCATTACTAATAATTGCATGAACCGGATAGGTAGTAGCTTGTGATATGACCCTGCGCCATGTGTATGTGAGATACTACTTAGTTTTCTATGTGTTGAATCCAAAACTTTTCCAGTTAGTATTTCCTAGGTTGTAGGATAGTCGATTAGTAAAAGGATCATAAATTATTTTTGAAATAAGTCCACTTTTAGCCTAAATGGCCTTTCATGTGTGAAAAAGAATCCCTTGATCCCTTTTTTGAGCCTTGTAGCCTATTTTTCTTGTTACCTCTTTCACCATCCCAGTTTTGTTACAATGAATTTTTTTGGCTCTGGTCCTCCTTGGGCATTGTGCACCTCAACTCAGGCAAATCGCCTAAGTTGAGGGTGGATATCATAGGGGTGCATAATGTGAAGTGGGTATGAAGAAGGGTAAAATAAGAGAAATAATTATAGGGTTGGGTGTGGTAGAAAAAAAAGGAAACTAAAAGAAAAAAGTGGAAAATAGAAAAAGAAAGAATAAAAGAAACCACATCCAACTTGAATGTGCAATAAAAGAAAAAAAAGGAGAAATAAAAAGAAAAAATAGTTTATAAGTGGACTCCAAAGTAAGTGTAATTCCAAAGAGGCTTAGTCACTTACAAGCCAAATAAAGTCCTGTAGTGATCCTAATCTGACTGTCTGAAAGCTAAGGTAAATAAAATAAGGACAAGCCTTTGGTATTTGATGTATATTGGTGGAACTTCTCTTGTGAGTGTGAGTGTATCTTGACCGTCCCTGTATTGACATGCATTATTTCATATGAGTTAGTGGGCCTTCTTTGTTGTGAAGGCACATGGGTTGTATTGTGAGCTGCTTACTTTTTTAGGTAGTGTAACTTATATATATGCATGGTTGTCTATTTCTAATGTAATTCTATATCTTAATTCCCTTATTTCATATTATTGTGTTTCAAGTATACATGCAGTTGATTTTGAAAGGTTGAAATAGGAGGGGGTAATGTTTTTTAGCTTAAAGTGTTGATTGACTGCCTTAGATAATATAGAGTTCTCCTAGTTAAGTGTTGTTGTTTTGTTTTATTGTGTTGTGTTGCCTGAGGACATGAAAAATGTTCTAAGTTGAGGGTGTTGATGTGATATGGTTTCATATCACTTTTGATGCTTAAAACGATGAAAATACGCAAGTTACTTAGGCTTTTTTGTTAGATATGATGTGTTTTGTGTTGCATTTTATAGGAAATCAAGTTTTGGAGCTATTATGGAGAAAAAGAGTGATAGTTGCAGTTTTGGATCACTGAAGTGGGAACCTATGGCCCATAGGTACTACTTACTAAGCGTAGGTGCCAGAGTAGGTGTCTGAAGTGAGATCTAGAGACTCCGGAGTTGAAAAAGAAGACCCTACCACTTATGGAGGGAACCTACAGCCCATAGGTGACACCTATGGTTCGTAGGTGGTAGAAGTAATCTTAGAGGAACAAAATATAGAGAGTTTCAGGAGTTTTAGGAGGACTGGCACCTACATAGGACCACATACGGTCCGTAGGTTCCACCTACGACCCATAGGTGGCCTAGTAAGTGTCCATCGACCTTAATTTTCCTTCTTTGTTCGGAAATGGTTTCCTAGGGTTTCCTTATACTCTATATATACCTTTTTCATGTTTTTAGTTATTTTACGTATTCTTGAGATTTACAAACATATATTTGATTTTGAGATCTAATTTTGATCTTCAGATTGTTTTATATTGATTCTGGTTGATTATTCAATTGAAGATTTTGGTTTTTATATGTTGATTATTGTGATATTGTTTGAATTCTTTTAATTATGAATTCCTTCAATCGTTCACAATAATGAGAGGCTAATTCCCTTAGCTAGGGTTATGGGAACCCTATCTAAATAACAAAGTAGGAGAAATGTTCAATCCTTCTAGATTATTGTTGATACATGCATTGTGGTTTTCTTCAAGTTTATTATTTTCTTAACGATTGCAAATGTTAGGATCCATCCTACATTCACTTTGAACCCGAGAGGAAGGTAGAGATTGGAAAAAGGAGATCACAACAGTGATTTGGGATTAATTGCCAAAAAAAGCTTACTGCCATTATCTACTTAAGATGATTAATTTATAACTAATCAACTTGAAACCAAGATAAGATAGTTGAAATTGGGGTCCAAGGTAAGGGTTAGTAAGGCAATGCTATAAGACAGAGGGGAGATAAATGAAATTCACCAGATATTGTCGAGGGGAGGTTGGTGATACCGAACTTACTATATTCTACATGCGCAGTAGATTGATAGTTGGATTGAGCATGAGAAGCCTATTTACCAGGGGGAACATAAGCCTAGTGTTTGTTTCTGACTATTTACAACCAAAACTTTTTAAGTTCGGTTACTAGTTACAACTATAAACACCCTATTTACTTTTAGTATAGTCTGTAGATTCCAGGAAATGAGAGATATAATTCCACTTATTTGACAGTTCACACGCAAGTGTACGTGGTCTTATCAAGTAGTAAAGTTGCCTTCAAGAATCCAAGTATCTATCCCACAGAGACTTGATTCAGCAATAATTCTATTTTAATTCACAATTTAGATTAAGTTGGTGCAAGAGTAACCGAAAGAGAGTTTAAAAATTGTAATTTGCAATTAAAATAAACAATGCGGAAGTAAAGATCTTAAAACGATCATAGGACAAAACCCAGGGTTAAGGCACTTCGACAATTATACTATGTATTGAATTTCATTCATTAACTCACTTATCTTGGTTGTAGATTCGTAGGGTTAATTGTACGATTATGGTTTTCCAACCTCTAATCCTTTACCTAAATTTAACCTTACGACTACATCGTTGAGAAAGGATGTAATGATCCAATTAGGTTATTTAAGCTATCATCCTATGTTTGAATCAAATAAGTCTACTAAGTACATCCCTGTCCTAGGTGCTAAGTTTAATTCTTTATTTTATAAGAATAAAAACCATACTTTGTTCATCTCCATGTTCAATCCCCTATTCCCTCTCCCGAGATCAAAAGGTAGACAATTGATTATTCTAAGGGTCGCGAATCCTTAAACGGATTAAATCAAAGATGAACACACAACCAATAATGATAATAAAAAATAATGAACTTAATTCAAAACAAAAGTAATCATGTCTTTGGCTTTAACCCAGGAAAAGGGCGTTTAGCCACGCATAGTCGTAATCGTAATCACAAAATTATAATTAACGACTAAAACATGAATGAACTAAATAAAAATAATAAAAACCTAATGAATAAGTTGTAGCATCCCTTTTCTCTCCCAAATATGCTAAAAGATGTGTAAAAATGTGAACCAACATTTATTTATAGTATAGGAGTAAGCCTATTCCGTGTTGGACAAGAAAACCTTCAGTTATTGAGCCCAGGACTGATTAGGGCACCATCTTGGGTAGATCCCTTCTCTAGATAGGGAATAACGATGGTTAGATCCCTTCTCCAGGAAAGACTGCGCCTCCAAATCGCCCTGCCTCTCTGGAAATTGCTCTCTGAAATTTGGTTAAGTGTTGAGTCTCCCCTCTTGATCCCTTGTCTTATGGCATCTTTCCCATGAGTTCCAAGACTTATTAACATAAAAAAATCATCATATTCATATCCAAAATCTTCCTACACAATCACACCACACGAATTAAGAGAGAAACACAACACTACATCCATAACGACGAATCAAACAAGAGCTACGCTAAGCTAGTTCGCATTGATCTTCCACTTATTGTTCCTACTGTACACTCACTCAAATTGAACTTTTCTCATTACCAACAAGTTATTACACTCATAATCACCCATTAAAACCATTTGTAACACATTAAATACAATATAATCCACCGAAATTAACTAGACAAACACCTAGCTCAAGCTAGTAACTCTAGTTTTCCGGATTGAACTCTAAATGAATTTTTTAGGTACAAACTTGTTTGGAACTCACTTTGAACATCATAAACACATGCTTTAACACTTTGATACACATTTATCTCATTATCAACCCATATAGTTTAGAATCATCCTCAAAACAAGGCTAAAGAGGCTAGTATAGTGACGCTAGAATACACAAATACACCCAACATCACCACCCCACACTTAAAGCCTTGTTCATCCCCGAACAACTCTTCACTCTAAGTATCATGAGAAGGAGATTCTAAACTTCTACTAAATGCAAGACACTCAATCTAGCACTATAATGACTACACGAAATAAAAGTTTTTATATTAAGCATGTTACAAAAACAATTGAAAGCTTATGAACTCTACTCCAAAACATCCCAGCCTCAAGATTTGACTCACCTAGTTGGAAAACTCATTCTTATAATTCAATCAAGGACGCCATACAAATCACCCATAGTTATCAAATATGTGCCCCTCACAACAAGAGAGTTACCCATAATCACTCACAATCAAGCTATTCATAACATGATGGGTATAAGAATCAAGTTACACTCACTCTCACAAAGAATTCAAAAGTTACACACAATGAACCATAGGATTTCCCTTAGTGTAATGCTCCACTAATAGTCTAATGTAAGCTTAGGACCAATTAGGTCTTTTTTGGGTTGTAATGTAGGCTAAGGGACGGAGCTATTTAGGAATAGTGACTAACCTCTCTAAGAGCTTTAATACACTACATTAAACATTTAAAACCAATCTCCTACAACCAAATTACATTTTTTCATCCACCCATATCTTTTATTTTTTCCCCATCTCTTTCAAGAATTTTCACAAACACATGGTGGGTGTATTGCTTATTCCTTCAAGATTCAATTATTTTCTTTTTATACAAACATGGGAATATTTCTAACACCATTTATATCACTCCCAACCATCACACATAAATTATAAACACCAATAACTCTTACCTTAGGGCATCAATTTCATCTTTTTCTTCTTCAATTTCTCAAACTCCTTTCTTAATTATATTTTTTTTCTTTTGATTAAAGAACTTAGGAGCTTCTTGGATCAAGTTAAGGTCCCTAAAAGAAGGGATTAGGATACTTATGAGGCTACCAAAGAAAAGGCTAAAGGCTTAATGGGGGTTAACTAGGATCATGCATAGAGGTTAGGTAAAAGAAAATGTAAAAACAAGGCTATCAAAGAAATTCCTAAATCATCTCCTAATCCCACACACTTTATTTTGCTTTACACAGACACTGGGCAAGTTCTAGACATCATATACAAAAAACTCACACCACATATGGAACATTCTCAACTCAATAGGATAATCATAGATGCTCAACCAACAATAGTATGAACTCAAATTTAAGCCAAAAATTACAAGAGTCACAAAAATGATCCTAAGAGTCTCAAAAAATAGCAATTAACTCAATCAACGTGAATTTATAAACAAACCCACTTGTATCATGTAATCAAGAATATCACCAACAAGAATATCTTACACCAAAAAATTTTAAATTGAGCCAAAATTTAGGAATTTCTGCACCCCACACTTAAAAATCTACTTTGTCCCAAAAGTGAATTTAAAAGCAAGAGATAGAAATACTCTTTGAGGCCTCTAGGCCTAGCTAGTAGCATCTTTTGCATTCATGGGATCTGCGGGACCCCACACTTAATTTTTTTCCATGCTATTTAGCTCAAGTTTATGGTACTAGGACTTTCCATCAACCTGTGACTCAAGCAAAAAAAACTATGTGAAATAAAAACTAAAAAACTAAAAGGAAAACATACCTACTTAACTTGGGTTGCCTCCCAAGCAGTGCCTAATTTAGCGTCGCGACACGTCCCAACTAAAAAATTAATCATTATATTTCCTTCTCTTCCTCATGTTTGGTCTCCATATTCTTATTCTTTTCACCCCTCTTGGATATGAATTCTCATATGCAGCAAATTTCTCAACGTTAGTCTTTTTAGGCTCATCAATTAGCATCAAATCTGGCTTTGGTGGTAGAAGCTTAGGCTGCTCAATCAGGTAGTCTAAAGAGGTATTTCGTGGTCTAGCCACCCCATACTTTTCCCCTTCAATTATATTGATCATACATAAATCTTTATATTGGGATGTTAGTATGGGTGCTTTGTATAAATCAAATACCACTTCTTTATTCTCTACCCTCATTTTGAGCGTGCCTTCTCTAACGTCTATAAATGCTCCTTCAGTTGCTAAAAATGGACATCCCAAGATTATTGGTACCTGTTCGTCTACCTCAAAATCAAGAACAATAAAGTCAGCAGGAATAGTAAATTTACCAACCTTTATGAGGACATCCTCAATTATTCCTTCCAAATATTCCATGGATCCGTCTGCTAGTTGCGAAACCATGGTGGTTGATCTAGGATTTTCCAAGCCTAATTTTTCAAATAGATATAGGGGTATCAAATTTATGCTCTCCCCTAAATCACTCAATGCATGGACCACTTTGCTTTCAATTTGGATAGGGAGAGTAAACTTTCCCGGATCTCTCAATTATGTAGGGATCTTTTGTTTCATTACCACATAAAACTTTTCAATTAGTGTAATCGCCCCTACATCCTGCAATTTCACCTTATTATCCACCACATCCCTCAAGTACATTGCATACTTGGGCATACCCTGCAAAACATCTAATAAAGGTAAGTTAATGTGAAGTCCTCAGAATGTATCAAAGAACTTCGTGAACATTGCGTCCTCTTTCTCTTTAAGTTGCCTCTGAGGGAAGGGTAGTGGCAGTGTCTTCTTCACTTCTGGTTCAACAACTTTTTCTTTCAAGTACTCAGACGTCCTTGATTTTTCAGCAGCTTTTTTAGAAGCCTGTTGAGTAGTCAAATCTGCATCTACCTCTTTTATTTCCTTAGGAGTTTTTTCTTGAATCTTTTTAATGCTCCTCAAGGAGATTTCCATAAAATGCGTTGGATTTTCTATATCTGTTGGCAAACCACCTTGTGGTCTAGTATTCATCGCTTGTGATAATTTCCCCAACTGCAACTCTAAACTCCAAGTGGCTATTTCCTAATTTTTTATGTCTGCAGTTAACTGTGTCTGACTAGCTAGGAGTTGCTTTAATATCTCTTCCATATTTCTAGTTGACTGATTAGTTTGGGCTTGTGGGTGCTGAATTTGTTGTTGTGCGTTCCAAGGCTGAGTCAGCCACTTCATGTTGTAGGCATTAACATAATTTGGCCTTTGAGTATTACCTACATACATCACTGATTCCAAATTTGAAGCACACATGGATACTACATGGTCGTTATTCCCATAGATTTACACCAACCTACAGCTTGTTGGATGTCATTGACTGTGGCTGCAGGTTATGGAGCTCCTAATTTTAGGTTGTTGAACTACATGTTTATCATATTCTGCAATGCTGCAACCTGAGCTAATAAGGCTGTGAATTGGTCCACCTCCAACACCCTCGTAATTCTTTTTGTGGCACTTCTAGAATCTGAGTGTCATTCTAGATTTTCTTATACTATGCGGTTCAACAATGTGAAGAGCTTATCATAAATCAACTCCAGCGCTTGACCACCTGCATCTAAATCTAGAAAAATATTTGTTTTGTGATCAAGAGCTTCTACAAAAGTATGTGAAAGTACCTCATTGGATTGTTGGTGATGTGGACAATCCCGAAAAAGGTCCTTGAAGCGTCCCCAAATGTGATATAGATTTTCATCAGGCTTTTGTTTGAAGTTCACTATCTCACTATGAAGTCTCACAGTCTTGCCTAATGGAAAGAATCTGATAAGGAACTTTCTGGAAAAGTCATCCCATGATGTGATTGAATTGGTCAGTTCCGCATTCAACCACCTTTTTGCTTCCCCTAACAGTGAATGGGGAAAAAGTGCCAGCCTCACAAAATCTGTACTCACCCCAGTCAGAATGAATGTATCAGTAAGCTCAATGAATGTCTGCAAGTGGACTTGTGGATCCTTATGTGAAATCCCTGCAAACTGTCCACTGCTGATGAGAAGCTACACCATATAGTGCTTTAACTTGAAATTCCCCCCAGCAGTTGGTCTTTGAATTGGGGAAGTCAAGTTCGTCGAAAGTGGGACTTCCACTTCCCTAACTATCTTGTGTGCTTGTTGTTCTGCATCCATTATAGCAGGCTTCTCTTGGTCATTTACGATTTGAGGAATTTGAGGGAGAAGGATTGTTTCTCTCTTTCGTTGATGGTAAAGTTACTTAGGTTTGAAACTTGGTTCAACAAAATCCTTATCCCCTGCTAGCTTCCTGACCTTAAAACCTGTTTCCTATAATCACAAAACCAAGACCAAGCATAAAAACACCAAATAAATCTAAAATTAAACTAAAATAAATAATTTCAAAATAATAAGTCCCCGGCAACGGCGCCAAAAACTTGAAAGAGCTCAAGCGCATACGCAAGTGTGCGTGCTCTTATCAAGTAGTAAAGTATCCTTGAAGAAGCCAAGTATCGATCCCACAGAAACTTGATTCAGCAATAATTCTATTTTAGTTCACATTTTAGATTAAGTTAGTGCAAGAGTAACCAAAAGAGAGTTTGGAAATTGTAATTCACAATTAAAATAAACAATGCGAAAAGTAAAGATCTTAAAACAATCAATAGGAGAAAACCCAGGTTTAAAGAACTTCGACAATCATACTATGTATTGAATTTCATTTATTAACTCACTTATCTTGGTTGTATATTTGTAGGGTTAATTACACGATTATGGTTTTCCAACCTCTAATCCTTTACCTAAATTGAACCTTACAACTACATCATTGAGCAGAGACGTAATGATCTAATTAGGTTGTTTAAGAAATCATCCTACATTTGAATCAACTAAGGCTCCTAAGTACATCCCTGTCCTAGGTGCTAAGTTCAATTCTTTATTTTATAAAAGAATAAAAATCATACTTAGTTCATCTCCATATTCTATCCCCTATTCCCTCTCCCGAGATCGAAAGGTAGATAATTGATGTATTCTAAGGGTCGTGAAACCTTAAAATAATTAAATCAAAGATGAACACACAACCAATAATGATAAGTAAAATTAATGAACTTAATCCAAAACAAAAGTAATCATGTCTTTGGCTTTAACCCCGAAAAAGGGCATTTAGCCACACATAGTCATAATCATAATCACAAAATTGTAATTACCGACTAAAAACATGAATGAACTAAATAAAAATAATAAAAACCTAATGAAGAAGTTGTATCATCCCTTTGCTCTCTCCAAAATATGCTAAAAGATGAATGAACTCATTCCATGTTGGACAAGAAAACCTTCAGTTATTGAGCCCGGGACTGAGTAGGGTGCCACCTTGGGTAGATCCCCGCTCTAGGTGGGGCGTCGCTCTGGTTAGATCCCCGCTCTAGGAAAGGATTCACCTCCAAATCGCCCTGCCTCTCTGGAAATTGAGTCTCCCCTCTTGATCCTTTGTCTTGTGGTATCCTTCCCATGAATTCCAAGCCTTATTAACATCAAAATATCATCATATTCAGCTCCAAAATCTTCTTACACAATCACACCACATGAATTTAGAGATAAACACAACACTACATCCATAACAACGAATCAAACAAGAGCTAAGCTAAGCTAGTTCGCATTGATCTTCCACTTATTGTTCCAGTTGTACACTCATTCAAATTGAAATTTTCTCACTACCAACAAGTTATTACACTCATAATCATCCATTAAAATCATTTGGAACATATTAAACACAATAGAATCCACCGGAATCAACTAGACAAATACCTAACTCAAGCTAATAACTCTAGTTTTCCTAACTAAACTCTAAATGAATCTTTTATGTACAAACTTGTTTGGAACTTACTTTGAACATCATAAAGACATTATTTACAAATTTGATACACATTTATCTTATTATCAACCCATATATTTTAGAATCATCCTCAAAATAAGGCTAAAAAGACTAGTACAATAACGCTAGAATGTATAAATATACCCAACATCAGTATTCCTATGGGATTTGATACAAACCTTGTAGGGTTACTATATTTTGATTAAAACAATTTAGGCTTAGTTGGAGGTGTAGCTTTAGGCGACATTAGTAGAGGTTGCATAAAATATGGAATGATTGGAGGGACGACCAGAATATGGCTCTCAGATAATGATCGAACCTTTAAACATAATATAGCCATCTCTCACGTAGGCTAGACAAGTGCACTCATTCGAGTCTTAAGGCTGTCTATACATGCCTGAATCTCTCTACTATACTCATCCATGGATTCCATCATCCTCTTCTCAAATCTCAACTCAGAATCTTTTAAAGTGGTATGGACCCATGGTCAAATCTATCCGAATAAAGTGGCTAAATAAGTCTCTTCCTGGGTAAGGCAATAAATCACCTCATAGTTCTACTCAACCATCTATTGTAGGTACTCACACGATACTCCAACAATACTAGTATTTTTTGGTCATGGAGGCAAAATGGATGCCTCGACTAGCTCTAAAGTTGAAGTCGGGGCTGGTGTGGATGTACTCATGGCCCCCTCCATGCCTATAGTAATCGCGAGCTCAAATATATACTCACCCATATCAACATCAATACTCACTTGGGGACTCTCAACAAGCTTAGTTGGAATAGAAAGCCCCTCAAAATAGGTTGTACAGAAGTAGAAAGTGGTTGAGCTCTATGTGCAAGGATAGGGTTTGCCTCATCCTTAATCAAGCTAATGTTTTCCATGTGGGTCACCTTGATTTAATGATCAACCTCTGAATAAGCTACACTCTGACTGAATCACATATCTTCTATATCAAACATGGAAAAGATAAGTTGGTGGTCTCACTAAATTCTCTCACATGGATCTCCGTCTGGATCTACCTCGCAAAGTCAATGTCATAACCAAAAATTAGGTTGGAAATCAAAGAAGCTCTGTCTCATGTGAGTATGTTTTCCTTGGAAGTCAAACTTAATCTATGCTGTACCATAACCTACCAAAACTTAGCTACAAAATGCAGTAATGCCTTCTTTATCTCTTTTTTTCCCTCAACCCATGGGGCACCAGTGTCCAACTTAGCTATCGTGTGGCTATACATCTATCCAAATCAAGTCAAAATACTTTGTACTCTGTGTCCCTCATAGTGTGCCTACTCCACGCAATCCTCATGTGATAATCAAACTCAACTATTGTGGTTGTCCCCACATAATAAGCCTAAATAACACTCGATAAATAGTCGCCTTAAAAATATCAACATGCATCCCCTGACCAAAGTATGGGTCAGATGGGGTTGCTCAACTGCTCTACCTTTGGATTGGGTGGCCTTACATATAGTAGATGCGTAATATACATAAAACTTCTAAACAAGAGTTTGATTGTACAAACCTAAAGGCTGGGTTATCCACATCAATCGATATCTCTTAAAAGAAGCCTGTCAGTCTGGAGCTCTTGCTAACCCTATCAACTCTATCCTAACATCTCCCATGATAATACATTATGGTTGACCCTGCTCTATGATAAAGCTATCTCTCTCATAAAACTACCACATCCTTTCTGCATATTCAGAAGAATCTCAGTTATAGATACGTCCAAGACATTAGTGGAGTCAAACTCTAGTGTGCTATAGAAATATAGCACTTTCGATGCTTAAAACAATGTAATTATGCAAGTTTCTTAGGATGTTTTGTTAGATATGATGTGTTTTGGATATGTTTTGCAGAAAACTAGGTTTTGGTTGCATTTTTGAAGGAAAAAAAGAAGAATGAAGTTTTTGGGTACATACTAAGTCAAATTTAGGAATATGTTCTACATACTTAGTGTCTGTTAAAACTATGTTGAGAAACTGAGAGTCCAGAAGCTAAGCTGCAGGAAAAAGCAAGATCATCAACATATGGTCTTTATGTTCAACATACAGAGCATATGTAGATTTAGTCTATACAAAAGTTAAAATCCAGAGAGTTAATGATCCAGACTCAAGGGTGGCAACATACTAATTCCAACATACGGACCGTATGTTCAACATATGGTCCGCATGTTGACTTAGTAAGTAGCACTGACTTTATTTTTCCTTTTTCATTCGGGATTTAATTTTTAGGGTTTCCATGTACTCTATAAATACCATAATGGTGTTTTGTATTTAGCTTATGCACTCTTTATACTCACAAACTTATATTCTAATTCTGAGATCCATCTTTGGTCCTAGAATTATTATGTATTGATTTTGTTAAGTTGAAACTTTGGGATTTTCAGTTGTTGATTATTTTGTGACTGCTGAATGTTTTCAAATATGAATTCCTTTGATCATTATAAAAACATGAGTGGCTAATCTCCCTTAGCTAGGGTTGTGGGAACCCTGGCTACATAACAAAGTAAGGAAAGTGTTCAATTCTTTTAGCGTACCGTTATTGCGTGTATTGGGGTTTTCTTCGCTTTGATTGATTTCTTAATGGGTCCATATGTTAGTATCCACCTATATTCACTGTGGATCCTAGAGTGAGATAGGTATTGGGAAAAGGAAATCCAAATGGTGATTTAGGGCCAATTGTTGAAATAAGCTTACTTGAACTATCTTTTTGAGGTAGTTAATTCCTATCTAATCAACTTGAGACCAAGAGGAGATTTTTTTAATTGGGATATAAGGTAAGGGTTAGTAATATGGCACTCTGAGATCGGGATGAGATGAGTAAAATTTACCAAATAGTGCCAAGAGACAGTTGGTGATACCTATCTTACCAGACTTTACTTGCACAACAGTTATAGAGTTAGATTGAGAATGAGAAGCTTACTGAATTACAATCAAGGGGGTACACATACCTAATGTTCATATATACTAAATTATAACTAAAGTTGATATTAGTTATTTGTTTGATATTATCTCTATAAACCCCCCATTTAATTTTCCAGTTCTACCCGTTAACTACAACAGTTGAGATACACAGTTCCACGTACTCCCTTGGTATTTGACCCCAACCTTTGTTGGGTTACTATATTTGACAGTGAACACATTATCTGTAGATTGAAGGTGTATCTTGGGAATGATCAGAATTTTAGCACCATTATTGGGGAATACGGTGTTAAGTTGTGAATTGAGGTTGTTGCAGTTTTGGGGTCTTTTATTTCTTATTCTTAGTTGGGTATATGCCAGTGTATGACTAACATACAAAATAGAGGCAATCCCTAACTCCCACTAAATCCAAATCCAGAGAGGATCCTAAAAACACCTAGTAGGATGACAAAGTCGAAAAGAGATGATTTCCTGAAGGGATTCGTGATGAAACACACTAGGTGCCTCCCCCTTCTTATGAATGAGTTAAGTACATTGTTAACCAGCAGATAAAGGTATTGTTAGCTTAAGCTGGTAATCAGAGGAGGGAAGATGATGCTCAACATTTAGCTCGAGAGGCAGATTTAGTTGTGCAGAGATAGAAATAGACCATTGGGTAGGGCGGTCATGCTTAAGTGATACTAGCATACCAGTATTTGTAGTCCTATGAGGATGATGAAGAGAATCTGGGGTACGTTGAGTTAGCAGAGTTGGAGCTGTTATTCCTCCTATTTTTTCCCCAGGAATGGAGTTTGACATAATGAGTGTAATGATTCATCTCTTAAATCTGAAGGATGTGATTGAGGGTTTGCATATAGATGACACAAACATGCACCTTGTAAATTTCATTGGGATATACAATTCATACTCAAATTCAAGGGTAAATCAAGAGGAGCTTAGAATGAAGTTGTTTCTTTCTAGCTTACTGGAGAAGTATCGTTATGGCTAGTGAAACTTCCAAGAGGATCTATCACTACATGGAATGAGTTGAGCAGGAAATTCTTGAACAGGTTCTTTTCTCCATCCAGGATGTTGTAGCTTAAGGATGAGATTTATAATTTTAGGAAACTGTAGTCAGAGTCTATGTACGAGGATTTTTTTAGGTTCAATAAGAAGCTGGGTATGGTGCCCAACTACCAGATTCTATGGACGAGTCTGTTGGAGATATTCTACAAAGCCCTGACCATCAGTTCTAGAGCTATGGCAAACACCAATCTCTAGAGGAGCTTTAGGAGATTACATTGGGAGGTAGATTTGGATATCCTAGATCAGATCTCTCTCACTAATTGAGGGTGGAAAACTTGAGAGGCAAAAAGGGGGTCTGCCTCTTATTCTATTGGTATCTTCTACGACCAAAAAGTAGTTGATGATTCAGTAGCATAAGAACTTATGTTGCTGAGAATTGATCCTGGGTTACTAGCAAAGTAGTTTGCAGAAGAAAGTTCTAAGAAAGTGAATGTGGTAAGAGTACAGGGCTCAACTTTTAAAGCTTATAAGTTAAAGTTATAGAAGGAAGCAAAATATCTAGATCGTCAGTTGGCGGATTTTCGATCTCAAGGGCGAGAAAACTGGGGTCAGAACTATTAGATACAAAGACCATAGTAGGGAGAGAGATAGTGACTGGAGAAAAAAGGATGACTACACAGATAAGGGACACAGGTACATTCCACCAGGCAGCTGTAATACAAAGTCTAGAATGGAGGCAATGCTGACCAAGATGGTCAAGGGTCAAGAAAATTAGAAGAACGGCTGTAAGGAGATTAAGGCTTACATATCAGGGTTGATCTAGAAGGTTGAATCTCATGCCATTTCTATCAAGCAATTGGAGCACCAGTTTAGGAAAATATCATCAACACTGAACTAGAGGTAGCTAGGTACCCTTCCGAGAAAGATTGTTCAAAATCTAAAAAATGACAGTCATGTTCTTTCTATTACCACAAGGAGTGGTTTAACTACTATGGATCCCCTATTACCTGTTGCGGAAGCACTAAGGCATGATGAAACTGTTATTAATGATACATATATTATGGAGTTAGAAAGGAAAATAGGTGATAATTCTAAAGTTGGTAAGGACAAAGGTACGGCTCCGATTATTGAGTTAGAAATAAGACAAATTCCACATCTACCCCCACCTTTTTCTCAGAGATTGAAGTAGAAGAGTGATAAAGAAAAGTTCATGCGATTCATGAAAATGCTAAAAGAGTTGAGCTTGAACATTCCTCATCTTAAGGCATTGGAGTAGATGCCTGGATATCCCAGGCTTAAGCAACAATTGGTTACAAAGGAGAAAGGGGCTACTATTGAGGATATTAATGGATTGCACCACTGTAGTGCAGTCATGAATAAGTCTCTAGCCTAGAAAAAGGGTGATCTCGGAGAGTTTTCTATACCATGCACTATTGGGTCATCCTAATTTTCCAGAGCCTTACGTGACTTAGGAGCCAACATAAATTTTATGCCGCTAGCTGTATTCAAGAAATTGGGCTTAAGCCCTCCAAAGCCGATTGCAATGCGGATGTTGATGGTTGACCGCAATGTGAAGATACCTATGGACATTTCTTTTGATGTGATTGTCATAGTCAATAACTTTATTTTTCAGGATGACTTTGTCATTCTGGACTGTAAGGTTGACACCGAGATGCCCATAATATTGGGGAAACCATTTATAGCCATAGGTAAAGCAATGGTTGATATGGAGAAGGAGGGGATGAAGTTCAAATTCAATAGAGAGGAGGTCAATTTCAACATCCAAAAATAGTGAAGTAATCGATCGATCTGAGGGTGGTGGTGATAGATTGTATTGATGTCCCAGGAGGGTATTCCAATAGGTATCTTGATGAATTCTGAGTAATCAAGGTACCCGCATCGTGTTTCTATGTTAAATACAACATTGCATAGGAGGAAACCCATGGTCTTGTTAGTTAAGTCTGAGTAACCAACATAGCCACATCATGCCGCAACGTTAAATCAAGCGTTGGGTGGGAGGCAACCCACTATTTTAGTGTTCATTTTTGTTTGTTTTGTTTTTATAAGAACATAGCTAGAGTAAATGCCTGGAACTTGGTAAGTATTGCTAAATACATCTTCTTCCAAGTAAGGTGACTTAGTGATCAACTCATCAAGGTCATAAGTCCCACATGGGCCAGGTAAGTCTTGCTTAACTTGAAAAGATGGAATTTTGAGAGTTTTTGGAAAAATTTTGGACTTTAAACTTACAAAAATACTTCCAGGTTCATAAATACACCTTACGACCTTGTAAGTAGAAAAATTACGGCCAAAATACAAAGTCCAGTGAGCAGGGAAAATGGCCAACTTTTGGGCCCCAAACGGTGCCAACATGCGGACCGTATGTTCAACATACGGACCATATGTTGACACCATAAGTAGGGCAAGTAGGGGCCCAAATTTTGTTTAAAAATTTAGGCCCACCAAAGATAAAATAAACCCTAAGATGGACCCCATGGTATTTAAATCTATATTGTCTCATTTTTTAACTACGAAACTCTCAAAATTCCTCGTTAATCTTAAAAACTCAAATTCCCTCTTAAAATTCAAAACTACCTACATTCTCACACTTAAGCAATTGATACATATTCGGGGTACCAACTTGTCCCAAAGTTCTAAATACAAGTTCAATCTTGGGTTTCGCGTTACTTCTTCATAGTTCACTCCCAAATTCTCAAAGAAAATGTAACTTTCTCGGCTCCTAATAGTAGTATCTTGATTTAAATATTAAGCAAGCAAGTTGATATGTTAATTTCATGAAAAATATATAGAAATAATCATGCTTGTTTGTAGGATCCTTGAAGTATTCTAAAATCTTAATGTGGGGCTTTGTTCTTGAACTAAATCCTTAAATTAGGCCCTAAACGAAAGTCTAACTTGAACAAGTAGAGGAATACTAAAACTTGAGCATGTTATTTTGCATTTAAAAATTGTGATTTATGGTGTATGTTTGCACATTGGACTTGTTGGGACTGTGAATAAGTTATAGGAGTGAGAAAATTGAGGACAAATTTGAAGTTTACAAATTATGAGTTTTTCTTCAGCTTTTGCATTCCCTCATTATTAGCTGAATATTAACACTTATTTTTCTTCAGGTACAGATGGCACCCAAAGCTGCAAAGAAGAAGGTTTCTTTTAGGAGATAAGAAGAGTCCTCCAAGCCCAGTGGCTCCATGGAGGAGTATCCTATTACATATATTAGAGCATCTGCGGTCGGGGCGAGACGCAGAGTGGCTAGAGGTCAGGTGCACTAAGCAGCTAAGACTATTATTTTGGGCACTATAGGATAGTCGCTACCTTAGAACTCACATTAGTGAAAAAGGACAACCTTTACCTGGCCTAGGTCTCATACAGAGGCTATTCAGGTTGTCCAGGCTTCCCAGGCAGCTCTAGCCCGATCGAGGATGGTGTCGGCCCAGAGATCACCCCCACACTCTCCTTCGTCAAGTGATGATAATAATGAAGAGGAGGCAGATTTTGAGTTAGTCTAAGAAGGTTCTCAAAATGAGTCTGATGTAGCAGATGAAGAGCAGTCATCAGCAGTAACCCAGACTGATGAGGGTACAAACCAGGCTTCCCACCAGGTTCAACATCTAATTCACAAGCACCAGCTCAGCAAGGTTAAACTTTTGACCCCACACATATCTTGAAGGAGCCTATTGAGGAGTTATACCTGAGGTGGCGTATGGAGGGCCTTTAGACCATATTCAAGTAGGACAACACTATTTTGAAAGTCATCGGCCAGCCCAAAAGGATCATTTTTTAGGAAAGATGAATTGATTTATTAGGGTTGGCCGGATCACCACAGTAATGAGCAATGTTTGAGTGATATCATCTAGGGTGGATGAACACACCCCTAGGCACTTATATCCCGACACTGGAACGGGAATTCTATGCCTTACACCAGGCCACTGTGATCTTGACAATGCCTTGAAGGAGTGTTTTGATGCATGATGAGCAGCCCCGTGTTGAGAAAACACTAGTTAAAAGGGTTATGGTTAATATATCAGCAGCGTCCATCTATCGTGTCCTCTTTGGGCCAGATTATGTTGCACCAGCATCCATAGTAGAATGTGACTATGAATTATAAGTTATATGGGATAAATAGATTATGAGGGATATTGATTGATGGATCAAGAGAGTGGAGATAATGAGATGGATTGCTGGATACATTTCACCCTTGAGTAATGAAACCCCATGAATTGAGGGGCATGTTATGATAGAGAAGACAGCATTGACTTTTGCTACAAAATTCTGGTGGCTGCTAGTTAGATTCAGACTATGTTTGACTGCTTTAGACAATGTGTTGTCATGGAATAGAGTTGCTCTAATGGCTTCCAGGTATGATATTGACTTTGTATCCATTATCCGATGTGAGATTCATAAGAGAGCTTTTGGTGTAAGGACGACTCTGCCATTCCCATGTCTTATTTATAGACTTTATGAGGAGGTCGGTGTGCCTGAGACACCAGGAGTTTAAGAGAGAGTAAAGGTGATGGCCAGAGCATAGACTAGGTTTATGAAGGATTTGGCACGTATGATCTGAGGTGAATTTATGCACCTCAGTGTTGTTATCTAAGCTTATTTAGCCTTGTTTTGATGACTTTTTGTGTGCTTAATCTGTTAATAATGATATAATTGAGCATATAAGTTTTAAATACTTTATCATAAAGTTTAAGGTGTGTTTCAAACAAGTTTGGATTCAAATTGGTCACTTAGAGTTTAAACTAGAAAACTCGTGTTACAAGCTTGAGCTATGTGTTGTTCTAATTGATCCCGATGGACTCTAGTTTCTGTAATGAGTTCCTAATGGTATGATTGTGTAATTATTTATTTAAAAACTTGTTTTTAGTGTTTAATGTTCAATTTAATCAAGACAAAAGTCAAAATAATAAGTTAAAGATCAAAAGGGCAAAACTAGTTCTTAGCTTAAGTTTCTAGTTCACCGTCTTGGATTGTGTGTTGTTTTGAGATATAATTAGTGGTGTTTCATGATATATGATTCTTGGTGATTTGATTATGATGATATTTTTATGATAAAAAATCTGTAAATAAAGTGGAAACAATACCACAAGGCTTGGAATGGATAGACGAAAGCATGGGACAAGATTTGGCGTACAATAGCTATCTTGGAGTCAATTGGCATCGCGGACCATATCCACCACTATAAGGTCCACACCAAATTCTTAGGGGCTACCTAAGTTACCAAAAACAGTATGTGTATGTGATTAGAGGGAAACGCGTACCCTAGTTCAACTTTGGTAATTTTTTCCTCCTATAAATAGGATACTTAAACATAATGTTATACACCTTGGACGACTTTAAAACTTTGAGGAATTTTGGATAAAACTTAAAATAGGGTTTTTATTCCTTTAATTTAGCTAGTTTATGGATTTTATCATTTATTCACATGAGCAGCTAAAAGCCATTTTGGGGGGGGTTAAGGCTAAGAACATGATCACTCTTGTTATGAATTGATTTCGTTTTTATTAATTATCATATTTGGTAGTTTATTTACCCTTTTTATTACTATTTTAAGGATTTTCAACCCTTAGAATACATCCATTGTCATCTTGTGAGCCCGAAAGGAGGAACAAAAGGATAGAACGTGGGGTAAATAGAATAAGGTTGTAATCTTCTACAGAATGAAGTTATAATTTGCACTTAGGATAGGAATATACCTAAGTGACATATTTGGTTCACTTACGGGATGAAATATGAATGAATTTAACTTATTTCTCACATCCCCGCTCAATGGTGTAGTTGTGGGTCTAAGTTAGATTGGTGGCTACTGGCTCGGAAGACCATAGTCATAATATCAACCCCATGAATCAACAACCAAGATAAGTAACCTAACTAATGAATTTCAATAGCATAGTATGATATTTCACAGAGTGTTAACCCTAGTTTACTCTCATTTATTGTCCAAGAACCTTTAATTTACCGCATTTTTTAGTTTACAATTACTTATAACTTTCAAACTCTTGTGGCTATGTTTGCACCGAATTAATCATAATAGTGAATGAGAATTGGATAGTTGTCAACACAAGTCTCTGAGGGATCGATAATTGGCTTGTAAAAGGCCACTATATTACTTGGTAAGACCACATACACTTGTGTGTGCACTTGGGCGCAACAATTTTTTTGCATCGTTGCTAGGGACTTGTAACTTGGCAACTGCTTTAGTTTTAGTTTTACTTTTTTGATTTCCTTGTGCTTTTCACTTGGTAATGGTTTTGAGTTTTTAGGCACAGGTTTACAGTATAGTAAACTTGAGTGGGGATGGGAATTGGTTAAACTAGACCCCGAGCTCAAATAATACTTACACCAAAGGAGGAGAGAAGTTGTCTTTCTCTACCACATCCAGCAAATCAATGAAGAACAAGATATTCCTGCTCCCATGGTTGAGGACCCACCAACCGGCAGGATAGTTTGTGAAGTCGCAATCCCACTAGCAACAAATATGATCTCCCCTATTCAAAAACCATTGTTGGAGGTAGATTTGAGTTGAAGCATAACATGGTGAAGTTCTTACATAGCAGTGGATAATTCACCGAGCTATCACATAAAGATCCACAAGTCCACTTGCTGAACTTTTTGGAGATCAGTAACACATTTATCCCTATGGGTATGTTGAATGATTATGTGAGGCTGACATTTTTCCCTTTTTCACTATTAGGGAAGCGAAGAAGTTGTTGTACGTTAAGCCGATAGATTCAATCACAACTTAGGATGACTTAGCTTGGAAGTTCCTCATCCACTTCTTTCCATCTAGCAAGACTTTGCAATGAGATTTTGAGCTTTAAATCGAGGCCAGATGAGAACCTTCATCATGCTTCAGAGAAATTCAAGTCTCTTCTTAGGGACTGTCCATATCATCAGCAGTCCAATGAGGTATTATCTTACACCTTTGTTGAATCCCTTGACCATAACAAAAAATTTTTGCTAGATTCAGCTGCAGGTTGTCAGGCTTTGGAAAATACGTATGATGAGTTGTATACTTTATTGAATTGTATTACACTAGAAAATCCATACTGGCATGGTGATGCCTCAATAGTCTCAATAAAAAAGGTTGCTGGCATGATTGAAGTTGATAGTATTATAGTCGTAGCCTCCCAACTATCAACTCTGCAGAACCAAATGATAACATAATTTAGCAACTTGGGTACGCAGTAGTCTCAAGCTCATCTAAATGCAGTGCAACAGACTTTGGCATAGTGTAAGGTTTGTGGCAATAGTATCCACTCTACATATATATATGTGGTACAAATCTTGAGTCAGTCAATTTTATGGATAATGCTCAAAGGCCAAACTATGGTAATGCCTACAACCAAAAATGGTAGATTCGGGTACCAAAGTCTTTGTGAAACAATGATCAATAAACTCAGCAGCAGCAAAAAACATATGCCAGTAACATAGAGGACATGTTAAAGAAGATCATGGCCACCCAAGAACAGATAGTTGGTGAACTCAAAAATTAGCATGTACTTCAGAAGCAGTTGGAGTATCAGTTAAGAAAAATGTAGCAGGCACAAAATACCAGGCCTCAAGGAGGATTTCCAAGTGACAATGAACCTCCTTAACAAGTAATGTCAATTAATTTGAGAGGTGGTAAATATTTGATTGAAAGACCTCCAAAGACAAATAAGGAGGTATATGCAGAGTTGACTCCTCAACCAATTGCAGACAAAGTTGATGATTATTAGGGGAATTCTGAGTACCCAAAAAAAAAAGTTGCTAAGAAGGAGAGAACACCACCACCACTTCCACAGAGACTAAGAAAAGGAGGATGCATGCTTCAAGAAGTTCTTTGACATGTTCAGAGAGCTTCACATTAACCTTTCTCTTTCAGATGTTTTGCAGGGAATGCCCAAGTACGCTAAGTACTTGAAGGACGTGGTAAATGATAAAATTAAGTTACGAAATATTAAGACAGTAACACTCACTAAGGAGTATAGCTCTATGGTAATGCAGAAGATGCCTAAAAAACTTAAGGATCCTGGGAGATTCACTCTTTCGATGCAGATTGGTAACAACAAAGTGGTCCACACACTGAGTGACTTAGGGGAAAGTATTAATTAGATGCCCCAATCATTGTTTAACATATTGGATTTGGGGAAGCCAAGATCGTGCTCTGTGCTACTCTAAATAGCAAACTATAGTCATTCCTAAAGGAATAATCGAGGATATTCTTATCAAGGTTGGTAAGTTTATTATACCTATGAATTTTATTATTTTGGATTATAAGGTAGATGATAGGGTGTTGTTCATCTTGTAACATCTATTCTTAGCAATAGGAGGAGCATTGATAAATATGAGAGAGGGCACACTCACCATGAGGTTGGATGATGAAAAGGTGGTTTTCAAGGTTTACCAACCACTCGACACATTATCCCATTACAAATCTTTAAGCATGATTATAGTGATGAAAGAAGATGACTGTAGGGTAGTGGAGCCCAATCCACCAAAGACTTCTTCTGACTTACTCATTGAGCTACCCAAGACATCAATACCTAAGCCCGAAAGAATGCTAATTGATGATCCTAAAAAGGCTATTGTTGAGGAAGCTATTGACCTTGAGATAACACACTAAAAAGGTTAGAAATAAGTAAGAAGATGGCCTCCAAGTAGGAGGAAGAATATGAAAAAAAATAGTTAAGTGTGATGTTGGGTGGTGCTGCGACATGAAATCAGGCGCTTCTTGGGAGTCCACCCAAGTTAAGGTAGCTATTTAATTTTAGTATATTTAGTTTTTACTTCACATAGTATTTTTTTGTTGAGTCAAAGGTTGATGGGAAGTCAAAGTACCAAAAACCAAAGCTAAGGGGCATGGCGAAGACTGAGTGTGGGATTGTCAGACCCTAATAATATATGAAGATGCTACTAGCTAGGCTTAGATTCCGCAAGGAGTAGTTCTATATCAACTTTTGAGTATATGTTAGGGACAAAGTAAATTTTTAAAGTGTGGGGTGGAGAAATTTCCATTGTTTCGGGTGAAGTAATGTTGTAGGGTCTTGAGTCTTAGTTGTTTGTCTAGTTTTTGGATAAATTTGAAAAATTACAAAAAGATATTCTCTTTTTAGCTCTTAGCTATTTGGGTCAGTCTAGTAGGTTCACACTTTACCCACCCCATGGTTGTTCTTTTTGGTTCTTTTCCTGGGAGCTCTCTTTAAACACAATATCCTTTTTCTTTTTAGGTGTATATTTTTTAAAAAAAATTTTTTAAGTAAGTGAGATATTCTTGATGGTTCTATGTGTGATTGCATTATCCAAGTGTTTTGGTTGTTAAAGCATGTTGATTTTGTGAATTACTGCTTCAAAGACTCCTAGGCTCTAGTCTATGACTCTTGAATATTGTTTGCTTAATGTTGAATTCATACTACTGTGTGGTTGAGAGTCTATGATGATCCTACTTGAGTCGAGCATGTGTCATATGTGTGTAAGTTTGTTTTGTATTCCTTTTTGCATGTGATGTCTAGAACTTGCCTGATGTGTATGCAAAGTAAAATAAAGATTATGAGTTTAGGAGATGATATAGGAATTTATTTGATAGCCATGTTTTATACCTTCTTTTAACTACCCTTGTGCATAATCCTAGTTAACCCTATTGAGCCTTTAGCTTATTTTCTTTCGTAGCCTAATATGTAGCTTGTATCCCATTCTTTGATTGACCTTAATTTGATCCAAAGCTCCTAAGCGCTTTAGTGTAAAATTAATTAAGTTAAAGAGCATGAAATTAAAGAACGAGAAAGGTGAAATTAAAGACCCAAAGTAATAGTTATTGTTGTATACAATTGATATATTGTGGTTAAGAGTGAAGAAATTTGTGCCAAAAATTGAATTGTGAATTAACAGACAATCCTCCCTTCCATAGCATATGTGAGGGAGCTTAATGATATGCGGTAATACAAAATATATGTGTAGATTGATATGGTATAAATTGGTTGTTAGAGGTGAATTAAATGAAAAGTGTGATGTATTAAAGCGCTTAGGGAAGATAGTCACTATTACTGGCCATTATAGTTCCTACCTATCCCTTAACCTACATTACATCCCTTAAAGACCTAGTTGATCTTAAGCTTTAACATTCTGATATTAGTGGAGTACTACTCTAAGGGAAATCCTATGGTTCATCATGTGCAACTTGTGAATTCTTTGTGAGAGTGAGTGTAATTTAAGTCTTATACCTAGTCTTTAATAAATTGCATCTATATGAGTGAGCATGGGGAACTCTTTTGTGGTGAGGGCACATATTTGATGATAGTTGGGTTATTTTTATGATGTCCTTGATTTCGCAATATGTATGAGTTTTCCAACTTGGTAAGTCAAATCTTGAGGCTAGATGCTTTGGAGTAGTGTTCTTAAGCTTTCAATTATGTGTATAACATGCTTAGTGTAAGAACATGCATTCTGTGTAGTCATTATAGTACTATATTGAGTGCCTTTCTTGATATAGAAGTGTGGAGTCTTCTTCGATTATGATGCTTGGAGTAAAGAGTTGTTCGAGTACGAATAAGGCTTTAAGTGTAGAGTTGTGATCTGAGGTGTATTTATGAACCTCAATGTTGTTATTCGAGCTTATTTAACCTTGTTTTGAGGAGTTTTTGTGTGCTTATAAGTCTTAAATTACTTGATCACAATGTTTAAGGTGTGTTTCAAACAAGTTTGGATTCAAATTGGTCACTTAGAGTTTAAATAAGAAAACTAGTGTTACAAGCTTGAGCTATGGGTTGTTCTAGTTGATCTTCCTGGACTTTAGTGTGTGAAATGAGTTCCTAATGGTATGATTGTATAATTATGTGTGTAACAACTTGTTTATAGTGTTTAATTTTTAATTTAATCAAGTTTAGAGTCAAAACAATAAGTTAAAGATCAAAGGGAAAAACTAGTTCTTAGCTTAAGTTTTTAGTTCACCGCCTTGGATTATGTGTTGTTTTGAGCTCTAATTCATGGTTTTTAATTTTATAGGTTGCTTTATGAGTTGATTATGATGATATATGGATGATACACAAGCTATAAATCATGTGGAAATGATATTGGGTGTATTTATGCACTTTAGTGTCATTATTCTAGCCATTTTAGCCTTGTTTTAAGGACAATGCATGTGCTTAATGTGTTAATAATGATGTAAATAAGCATATAAGTATTAAAGTAGGTTATTTTAATGTTTATAAGTATTTTCAAATGAGTTTGGCTTCAAATCAATCATTTAGAGTCTAGACAAGAAAACTAGTTTTACTAGCTTAGCTAGGTGTTGTTCTAGTCTATCGCAATGAATTCTAAGGTGTCGAATGAGTTCCTAATGGTTTTAATGTGTAATTATGTGGTCAAAAACTTGTTTATAGTGTTCAAAATTTAATTGAAATGAGCCACGAGTCAACAATAAGTTAAAGCATAAAGTGGTCGAGACTAGTGCTTCGTTTGAGTTTCTAGCTTTTAAGTCTTGACGTTGTGTTGTGTTGAACTATATTTCTTGGTGGTTTATGTTGTAGTATTCTTGAGGAGGTAATTTTTGTGATATTTTGATGTTTACAATCTGTAAATCTAAGGGAAACAACACCAAAAGTTGGAATTAAAGGCAAAATAACACCACAAGGCAAGGATGGACGATGAACAATTAGGCAAAATTTTGGAAGCAACTTCTAGTGTGTGCAGACGATTAGCCCGCGATGCCTCATCCATAGTGGTATATGGATCCTCTACAGCTCACCTTGTAGTGGTGAAATACATCCCGCGATGCTCTAGTCAATCCGGTGCTCTCATGAACGCGATGCCTCCAAATCCTATACAACTTAGGCTTCCTTCTACTATAAATACACTAGGCTAAACACTTTGTAACCTCCTATTGATGTCTGGGAGCATTGAAGGAGGCTTCTAAACACTTTATTTAGGGTTTTTATTCTTAAAACTTTAGGTTTTTGATATATTTGATTATGTAATCCATTATTTAGTTTACAAATATTCAAAACTCTTTTTGGTTACTTGCATCAAGTTAATCACAATAAGTAAAATAGAGTGGGATTGATATTCGGCTTTCTTGAAGTCCACTATATTACTTGGTATACCACGTGCTCTTGTGTTTGCGCTTTGGCGCTGTCAAGTTATAGGCGCCATTGCTGGAGATTTGTAATTTGGAAACTAATTTTGTTCTAGTTTTGCTTTTTTTTATTACTTTGGTGTTTTACGCTTGGTCTTGGTTTTGTATTTATAGGAAACAGGTTTTCAGGCTAGTAAGATGGCAAAGTATAGGGAGTTGGTTGAACCAAGCCCCGAACCCGAGCAACGCTACTATCAATGAAGGAGGGAATCAATCCTTCTCTGCTGTATTCCGAAAATAGAAGAAGATCAAGTCCATCCCGATCACATAACTAAAGAATAAGTGGCCCATAGGACAGTTCATGAAGTGGCAATCCTATTTCCGACAAATTTGACCTCTCCTTTTAAAAAACTGACACCTGGAGGTAATTTTGAGCTCAAACAGAATATGGTGCAGATTCAGATCAGAAGTGGACAGTTTCCAGGGCTTTCACATAAAGATCCACAAGTCCACCAGCAAAATTTTCTAGAGATTAGTGACACATTCATCCTTATGGGTGTGTCAACTAACTATGTGAAGCTGGAACTATTCCCTTTTTCACTGTTGGGGGAAGTGAAGAGGTGGTTGAATGCTGAGCTGGAAAATACAATCACAACATGGGATGACTTAGCTCAAAAATTCCTCATCCGATTCTTTTTCGTCTGGCAAGAATGTGAGACTTCGCAGTAAGATTGCGTTCTTCAAACAGAAGCCCAACGAGAATTTATATCATGCTTGGGAGCGGTTCAAAGCTCTTCTTTAGGACTTTCCACATCATCAACAGTCCAATGAGGTATTAGCTAATACTTTTGTAGAGGTACTTGACCATAACATGAAAATTTTGCTAGATTCAGCTACAGGTGGTCAAACTTTGGGGTTGACGTATGATAAGCTGTATACTTTGTTAAACCGCATTGCTTAAAGGAATCTCGAGTGGCATTCAGACTCAAGGAATGCTACAAAGAAGATTATAGGTGTGCTGGAGGTGGACCAATTTACTACTATATCCGCCCAGATTTTTGCACTATAAAATTAAATAAACAACATTAAGTTAGGAGTCACATAGCCTGCAGCCATAGTTAATGTTATTCAACAAGCTTCAAGTTAGTGTGAATTTTGTGGTAGCAGTGGCTATTCGGCAATGATGTGCATTGTAAATCTTAGGTCCGTGATGTATGTGGGAAATACTCAAAAGCAGAATTATGGGAACACTTATAATCTAAAGTGGCAGACTCAGCCACTAAACAACCATGGAATGCCCAACAACAGTAGCTTCAGCAACCTCAGGTTCAAGGAAATCAGTACACAAATAGAAATATAGAAGAGATGCTAAAACAGGTGTTAGCTTATCAAACACAATTGGCAGAAGATATAAAGAGTCAGTGGGAAGACATGAAGACTCAGCAGGCGACTACAAGGAACTTGGAGTTACAGTTGGGACATCTTCAACAAGCACTAAATACCAGGACTCAAGGTGGTTTTCCAAGTGAAACTGAACCTCCTAAACAAGTCATGGAAATAACTTTGAAGAGCGGTAAAGATCTTAATGAAGAAACTCCAAAGAAAACTAAGGAGGTAGATGTAGAGAAAACTCCTAAATAGGTAAATGGCAAAGTTGCTGAAAATTTGAGAAAGTTTGAGTACTCAAAAACAAAAGTTGCTAAAGAGGTGAAGAAGATCCCACCACTAACTTTCCCACAGAAGAACATAAAGGAAAAGGGGGATGTGTTCTTCAAGAAATTCTTTGACACGTTTAGAGAGCTTCACATTAACTTACCTCTTTTAGACGTTTTGCAGGGAATTTCACAGTATGCTAAGTACTTGAGGGATGTGGTTGATAATAAATTTAAGTGGCAGGATGTGGAGGGATAGCACTCACTGAAGATTGTAGCTCTGTAGTGACGCAGAAGATGCCCAAAAAGCTTAAGGACCCTGGGAAGTTCACTCTCTCTATTCAAATTGGCAATAGTGAGGTGGTCCATGCACTTAGTGACTTAGTAGAAAGTGTCAACTTGATGCCTCTCTCCTTGTTCAACAATTTGGGATTGGAGAAGCCGAGACCAAGCTCTACGCTGTTGCAACTGGAAAACGAGATCATAGCCCATCCTGAAGGAGTAATACAGGATGTTTTCATTAAGGGTGGTAAGTTTATTACTCCTACTGACTTTATTATTTTAGATTTTCAGGCAGATGAATAGGTATCGATTATCTCGGGATGTCCATTCTAAGCAACGGAAGGAGCTTTGATTGATGTGAGAGAGGGTAGCTCACAATGAGGTTAGAGGATGAAGAGGTAGTTTTTAAAGTATACAAACCGCTTAACACATTATCCCATTACAAAGATATATGTATGATTACTGTGATTGAAGGGTATAAGTGAGAGGTGGTGGAGCATATTCCACAAAAGACCTCTTCGGACTTCTTTATTGCGCAGCCCAAGTAACGACCTTCTAAGCCCAACATGATTCAAATTGATGAGCCTGAAAAAGATATTGTTGAGAAAGTTGTTGACCTTGAGAGTTCACATTCAAAAGGTCAAAAATGACTAAGATAATAGCCTCCAAGTATAAGGAAAAGGATGAAGGAATTTGGTCGAGTTGAGCTAGGTCGTACCGCGACACTAAATCAGGCGCTCTTTGGGAGGCAACCCAAGTAAAGTAGGTATGTTTTATTTTAAGTTTTTTTAGTTTTTACTTCACGTAGTTTTTTTTTTGTTGAGTCACGGGTTGATAGGAAGTCTGAGTACCGGAAACCTGAGTCGAGGAGCATGTCGCAGACTAAGTATAGGGTCCCCCAGACCCTTTTGATGTATAAATATTCTACTAGCTAGACCTAGAGGCCTCAGGGAGTATTTCTATCTTTATTTTTAAGTATACTTTGGGAAAAAAGTAGATTTTTAAGTGTGGGGTAGGGAAAGGATAAATTTAAAAAATTTTGTTTTAGGAATAAGAGTGAGATGTTCCTATTGGTGCTATATGTGACTATATTATGCAATGGTTTTGTTTGTAAAAGCATGTTGATATGGTGAATTACTACTTTTGAAACTCCTAGGCTCATGTTTATGACTCGTGTAGTAATTGGATTAATGATTCATGTGATTGAGCGGTTGAGCGTCTATGATGATCCTAATTGAGTTGAGCATGTGCCATATGCGTGTGAGGTATTGTATATTCCTTGTTGCATGTGATGTGTAGAACTTTCCTGGTGAGTGTGCAAAGCAAAATAAAGATTAGATTTAGAAGATGATATAGGCATTTTTGTGATAGCCTTGTTTTATACCTTCTTTTGACCCACCCTTGTGCATAATCCTAGTAAACCTCATTAATCCTTTGGATTTTTTTTAGAAGCCTCATGTGGAGCTTAACCCCTTCTTTGATAGACCTTAATTTGGTCCAAATCTGCTAAGCGCTTTAGTGTAAAATTAGTGAGTCAAGTAGTGTGAAATTGAAGAAGAAAAAAATGAAATTGAAGCCCCAAAGTGACAGTTATTGGTGTGTGCAATCATTATGTGTTGTGGTTTAGAGTTAGATAAATTTGTTCTTGAAAAGTTCCCATTCTTAGTCCAGTTGTGTTACAATGAACTTGTAGAGTGATAAAAAATTTAGGGGGTCTCACATTATCCCCCCCGTAGGATCATTCATCCCCGAATGATGAGTTAGGACACTTTTAGCATGAGAATAACAAGAATACACTAGAATTAGATGACAAACTCGAAAAGTGAAAAGAGGAAGACGAAACTTATACCTTAAGCACTTTCATCCAACCCTGGGAACAAGAATGGATACTTGACCTTTATATCTTCCTCAACTTCCTATGTAGCATCTTCTACTTTTTTATTTCTCCAAAGAACCTTCACTAAAGCTACATCCTTTGTCCTCAAACTACGAACTTGCGTATCCAATATCTCAATCGGGACTTTCTCATAAGACAAAGAGTTTGTAATGCCAACATCCTCAATAAGCACTACCAAAAAAGGATTTACCACACATTTTTTTAGCATGGACACATGAAACGTAGGATGAATCAAAGCTAAGCTTTTGGGCAAATCTAACTCATAAGGAAAATTCCTAATTCTCCTCATAATCTGATACAATCCAACATAACAAGGACTGAGCTTCCCCTTCTTCCCAAATCTCATGACTCCTTTCATAGAAGATGCCTTCAAGAACCCCAATAACTTACATTAAGCTCAAATTCTCTTTGCTTCACATCTGCATAAGACTTTTGATGACTCTGAGCAGTCTTAAGTCTTTCTCTAATCACTTTTACCTTCTCTATGGCATGGTGATCCAAGTTAGGACAAAACAACCTAGTCTCACAACCTCAAACCATGCAATAGGAGATTTACCCCTCCTACCATAAAGAGCCTCAAAAGGAGTCATCTGAATGCTTGAATGATAACTATTTTTGTATGCAAACTCAATAAGAGGCAAATGATCAACCCAACTCCCTTTAAAATCAATCACATAGGACCTTAGCATATCCTCCAAAGTCTGAAAAGTATGTTTTTCTTGCCTATTTATTTGAGAGTGGAAAGTGGTGCAAAGGTTCACCTGTGTACCCAAACCTTTCTGGAACAAATGCTAGAAATGAGAAGAAAACTGCGTACCTTGGTCTAAAATGATAGACATAGGTGCACCATGCAATTTCACAATCTCCTGAATGAACAGCTTAACGTAATCCTCTCCTTAATAGTTAGTCCTCACAGGCAAGAAGTGAGTAAACTTAGTCATCCTATGTATGATGACCCAAATAGAATCATACTGATTGTGAGACCATGGAAGAACCATAATAAAATCCTTAGTAATCATCTCCCACTTCCACATGGGTAGCTCTGTCTCATGAGACATACCACCCACTTCAAGTGCTCAACCTTAAGTTGTTGACAAGCCATACACTTAGCAATAAGATTTTCCACATCCCTCTTTATATTATTCCATCGGTAGATTCCTTGAAGTTATGGTATATCTTAGTTGAACCTAAATAAAATGTATATCTAGACTCATGAGCCTCAGTCAGAATCCTTTCCCACAGCCCATCAACATCAGGAATACATAATCTTCCTTGATACCTCAAAATTCCATCTCCCTCAATCTCGAAATCCATGACCTTTTGCTGACCCACATCATCCTTAATCTATATAATTATGAGATCCAAAGGTTGCTTCTGTTTAACCTTAGCATCAACAGATGACTTAAACACTTTTTAAATAATGACTCTCTCATCCTCAGAGTCCAAGAGAAAAACTCCTATGTTATCCAACCTATGAATGTCCTTCACCAATTCTATTTTCTCCTCATCAACATAAGACAAGCTCCCCATAGACAACCTACTAAGAGAATCAGCAACAACATTAGCTTTACTTGGATGGTAGTTCAAGTTATGTCATAATCCTTAAGTAGTTCAAGCCACCTCTTCTGCCTGAGATTCAACTCCTTTAGCATAAACACATACTGCAAGCTCTTATAATCTGAATAAATATCCACACACAACCCACATAGATAATGGCAATAAATTTTAAATGCAAAAACCTTGGTCGCCAACTCTAGATCATGAGTCGGATAATTTCTCTCATGAACCTTAAGCTACTTAGAAGTATAGGACACAAACTTACTATTCTACATAAAGACGCAACCCAGTCCCACATGGGATGCATCACAAAATAAAACAAAACCATCACTACCTTCGAGCAGGGTCAAAACTGGTTCGGAAGTCAACTTATCCTTCAGCTTCTCAAAACTACCCTCACAAGCATCGGACCATAAGAACTTAACCTTCTTTTGAATTAACTTCATCAACAGAGAAGCAATGGATGAGAAACTCTCCACAAATCTCAAATAATACTCAGCCAAGCCTAAAAAGCTCTTAATATCGGTTGGAGTCGTGGTTCTAGGCCATTTCTTGACTCCCTAAACTTTTTTGGATCTACCTTGATCCCCTCACTAAAAACAACATGCCCAAGAAAAGTAACAACACTCAACTACAATTCACAATTAGAAATTTTGTATATAACTTCTGGTCCTTAAGAGTCTACAACATAATTCAGAGGTGATTGACATGATTCTCCTTAATCTTAGAGTACACCAAGATATAATCAATAAAAACTATCACAAACAAGTCAAAAAATTGATTGAACACCCAATTTATCAGATTCATGAATGTAGCTAGAACATTAGTCAATCCAAATGACATAACCAGAAATTCAAAGTGACTATACTGAGCTCAGAAAACAATATTGGGAATATCAACCTCCCTGATTTTCAACTGATGATAACCCGAACAAAGATCAATCTTGGAGAAACACTTAGCACCCTGAAGCAGATCGAAAAAGTCATCAATCCTAGGAAGAGGGCATTTATTCTTCACTTTAACCTTATTCAACTAATGATAGTTTATACTTATCCAAAGAGATCCATCTTTCTTTTGCACGGAAAGAACAAGAGCACCCCACAAAGAAATGCTAGGATGAATGAATCTTTTATCAAGTAGAAATTTCAATTGCTCCTTTAGATCCTTTAATTCAGTCAAAGCTATTCTAGAAGGAGGAATGGAAATAGGACAAGTATCCAACAAAATATCAATCCCAAAATCTACTTCCCTATAGGGAGGATATCCATGAAGGTCAACGGGAAACACCTCAGGAAGTTCATTCACCACAGGGAAAAATTGCAAAGAGGGACTTTTAGAACCAGAATCCTTAACCCAAACTAGATGATAACTCAAACTAGATGATACCGACACCCTTTTTAAATCAATTTCTGAGCTCTAAGATAGGAAATAAATCTCCCTTTAGGCACTAAGGAACTACCCTCGCATAATAATACTGGTTTATTAGGAAATTAAAAACTGACCTTTCAGGTCCTACAATCCAGAAAAGTATAGCACAAATAAAGCAAATCCATCCCTAAGACAACATCGAAATCCACCATATCCAACCCTATAAAATCCACCAATGTATCCCTATGAAAGATAGACACCAGACAACCCCTATAGATTTTTCTAGAAATAATGGAATCATCCACCAGAGTAGACACAAAAAAGGGATCGAAAATATTTTTAGGACCAAAACCAAAATACACAGCCATATAAGGGAACACATAAGAAATAGTAGAACCCAGATCAATCAAACAGTAAACATCACTGGAAAAGAGTTGTAATATACAAGTAATAATATCTAGAGATACCGCAAACTCTTGATGAGTACGAAGCGCTTAGAGTAATTTCAGCCTGTGTCGATATTAAAAGTAGAGCCCTTAGGCACATGAGTTGATGAAGTGGTAACTGGAACTTTATTATCCCTAATGGAAACCCTAGATGAAGGATAGCCATAATGTATATGATCCAGGTGACCATAATTATAGAACCAATTTCTCCCCTCCTCATAATATCTACGGTAAAGCTTCCCACAATAATGACAAAGAGGATAAAGTGGGGCTGACTATGCTCCATTAGCCTGAGACTGGGTACCCTATGCCTTAGGAAAACTTCTAGCCTAAAAATGATGGTCACATAAAGGCTAGAGTAGGGAGGACTAGATGTAGAATAAGAAATCCCCTAATTCTTCTTCCTAGACTACTACCTACTATCTCTCCCACTATTCTACTAACCTGCACCCTACTCTGAATATCTAAACTACTTATTCTACCTCTCTCCTATCTCTGCTTGTTTATTTTTCTCATCCTCAACCTACTATATATAATCCACTAGCCTAGAGATGTCTATATCATTATTCAACATAACAACCTTACACTCTAATACCAATTCATGCGATAACCCAAATGTAAACTTCCTCATTTGGGACCTCACATTAGACACCAACTCTGGAGAATAACGAGCCAACTGTTGAAACTTCATAGAATACTCCTTGACACTCATCTTACCCCATTTCAGATTAACAAACTCTTTTTCCTTAGCTTTTATCAAGTCCTAAGGAAAAAAGTGATCAAAAAGCACCTGAAAAGTCATCCCACATATCCTGCTCAGCATCATTACCCCTCATAGCTTCCCACTCCTTATACCACTGATGAGATATATCCTTAAACTGATATGTAACAAACTATACACCCTCAAAATCAGTAGCATACATCATCCTAAAGATTTTCTCTATCTTATCAATGAAACCCATATGGATCCTCATCAAATTAGAGCCTATAAAGAGTGGGGGATTTAAACTCATAAACTGGACAACTCGAGATACCTTAGATGAATAAGCAACAGAACCATCACAGTCAAATTGATAAGATAGAGATGCCACAAACTAAGTAAGAAAATAAATAGATTGACAGAACTCCATATTAGAAATGCCTTCCTGAGATACTGAGTGTAAGTGTCACCAGCCCGCAAAGCTCGAGGAGTACTAGTAGGGACATGTAAAACTCTACGTAGATCAGTAAAATCAGGAGAAGGTACCCTATACCAAGTCTGTACTCTATAAATTGGGTGAGTCCCCTTCACATTCTCCTCAGGTGGAATAGAGGTTCACGCAAAGTTCATATAAACATCAGATCTTTGGGGAGGCACAATCCAAAATACGGGGAATCCAAGAGTTAGAGGAGTTTCATAACACTAGACTCTATCACCCAAAATAGAACACAAAAAAGGGAAACATTCCTAAATGCCTTGTAGCCTCATCCTTATAAGTGTGGCGCACTACACACCCATAAAAATGACTCTAATTGACATGACTTTATGGATACTCAACTACCTTAAATCATTCTTTGATACCAAGCTTATCATAACCTGACCCTAGGCTTGGCCGTGATGGGTATCTCAAGCTTTCCATGGACTAAAGACAGTCCCTTTAGCCTAACCTCAAGAGCACAATAATCAAAATAAAGTGGAAACCAATCAAGATAGTAATAAAAGATGAATAGAAAACTCAAACAAAAACTAGGAGTCAAAAATAACCAACCCACAGTGGTCCACAATAGCCTCTAAAACCAAAATAATAAGTAAGTCAAGACATACCCCAGACTATGACCAAAAGAATCCAAGAATTAAAGAAAGAATAATTAAATAACAGGGCCTTTTGAAAGATGAAGGTTCACCACTTTACAGTAACTCAACAGACATGTCCAACCACCTAATACTATATGGGAGAAATAGAAAAGTCTTTAGACCCTATATCATAGAATAATGTAGCATCCTAGGACAGTCAATGGGATAAGCATTAGCATATAACTCAGGAAAGGTGATAAAGTAATGTCATTTCCAAAATCAATACAAGACCACATGCAAATATTTATATATAAATATATATAGGATGTCGGGATAGGGAAAAATAATCATGAATATGCGATTATAAAGATTTAACCAAAACTGTGTAGCTCAATCCGTTATAAAGGCACCCATGGGATACATAGGTTCAGATTCCCCTGCTGAAAGGGCCCCAGTGTATGTTAGCCACATGAATCAAGGGAAAACTAAATCCACCATCGTCAATAAACATCCCAAAAGTATATATCAAGGGTGCACCAAGCACACTATTATATAGACCCCCAATGCCAGCAAATGTGGTTTCTAGTGTTCGTCCCCCCGAGATTTACACCTTTACGGTGAGATACAAAACTTCCTTTAAACCTAAATTAAAACAATTTGTACATAAAACAATCCATTAAAGTAGGAGTCATTCATTAAGGCAAGATTCTATAGCTATAATAGAGAGTGAACAAAGACAAGCGTCTGTACTACCTTCATTAAACTACAACAGTGACTATGGCTACAAAGATTGCTAAGATTACTGGTACAGACAGAGAAAAGTTCCTAATGAATTATCTAGGGTGTCCAATTTCTCACAAAAAGAAGAGAAAGACAATTATGTAGATCTTTTAGACAAAGCAAAAGGAAAGCTCCAAGCAAAGGGTAAAATATTGTCTAATAATGGTAAGGAAGTCCTTTATACTAGCGTCCTTAAGAGTATACCTAGATATATATGTTAACAATGATTTTCCGTCCTAGTTGTGTTTTGAAGAAACTTTACATAATATTTTCTAATTATTTCTGGAGTAATAAAGAACACACTACAGCAAGTAGGCCTATGGGAATAGACTTTCTAGTAACCATATCAAAACCTTTGCTTTACCTAATTTAGTGCTACAATTATGATTGTTGACAAAAGGTTTGGTAGTTATTGACATGACTTATCCATATGACCGTTGCCATTATAACATGACAGTTGCAATAGTCCTAGCTATAGAAAAAGTTTTTGTAAATCATTGTTGTAGAGTCATCTATAACAATGGTTATTTGAAAAATTAATATGTCTTTCATTGCTTTATAACTCATCCTTTTTCTCTCCATTATTTCCCTCTTTATTTTTCTTCACCCACTAATACCCTTATTTTTCTTTATTTTTTTTATTCATTTTATAAACAAGATATAGAAACAAGTCCACTCTCTTAATTCACTTTAGCAAGTCCACTCACATAATTCAAACCAAATACTCTCTCTTCTCTCTAACCTCTCTCTATAGTTTTTCCTTTTAGACCTAATAAGCTACTGTAAATTTGAGCTAATGTCCTAAAATTTTCTCTAGTGTAAGCTCATATTTAATTATTAGGAGCTAAAATTCACAAACCTCTCTCATCTTTTTGAGGATTTGTATGATTTAGTTGGTGTTTTGGTGATTTAAGTTAGTTTTTGGTGTCTTTAGATATATCTATTAGATCTGTTACTATTTTTGCTTGTGACTGGAGTTGCGCCTAGTTTTCTTCAACTTGTTTGATCTTTTAAGGTATTTTATCTTTAATATCTTCTTTGCTCTTTAAGTTTTGAGCCATGAGGTTCATGAAATAGTCAAATTTTGTTGTTGCATGTTATAGTAGGTTGCAACTATGACTGGTGTTTTGTTTGTTTGTTTTAGGGTTAGTGAAATTGTTATATTTTGTTGGTAGTTGGTGGTGTTTGTTGATTTTTTTCTATTGCATAAACTATTTAGTTGCATCTGTGTATTTGTGTTAATTTATTATTCTTAGGTATGATATATTTTTAAAATTCTTTTGTTGTATGTTCTATTAAATTAGCTACTGTGTAAGGTGTTAATTTGTTGTTGTTAGTTATAATATCGCTGGGGTATTTTGTTGTTGTATACTCTACAAATTGCAGTTATTTGTGGCCTTCATTTATCATTGTTAAAATCATTTATCGTAGATTGTTTACTGTCACATTGATGTTGGATTTCCCTTTCACTAGATTTTAATAAATCTAGTAGTGTGTTTTTACCCTATTTCTTTTTTTTTATAATAGATTTGCAAAATTGGTTACTGTGAATTAGATTTCTTTTGCCATTTATGTTGAATTTTTTAGGACTGATTAATTAGATAATAATTTTTGAGATGTAATTTAAATATGCATCCTTTTGTTTTCTAATAACAATTTGTGAGATGATGTGTAGAGACCTTCTTCGTTGTTACGTAAGAGTTCTAAAATTCCATGTCCAAATTCCTTCTAGTTTAAAAGTTATATAATTCAGGCTAGGTTAGTTTTGATCAATTTCAAAGCAAGTATAGTCTAGGAAAATCTAGTACTGATATGAATTTCTAGTTAGCTAAGATGGTATGAAACCTATGGGATTTTATGAAATTGAATTTGGATAAGTAGAACTCCAAAAATTGACTTTAGCATAAATGGCTTTGTTTAGAATGCCACATGATTAAGGTGTGTTGTAAAAATGAGATTTTTTAGTGAATAAGGACTTTATGTCGGATCGACTCTGCTATAGTGGTCGGTACACTGCTATAGCAGTGAGCGCTATAACGGTAAACTTATCTTATAGTAGTGGTCAAAGCGTTCAATACCGCTATAGTGGTTGGGTACTGTTATATTTCTATACTAGGGAAAATTGCAAATTTATGTAATATTTCTCCAAAACAATTTATTATTTTTCTAAACTCATTTTGAGGCAAAGGAAGGTCAAACTAGGGAAAATTCCATCAAAAATTTATTATTTGGCTTTGTTAGGGTAAGTAATTCATCCTCATTAACTTGTAATTGATTATTAAGCCTTAGAATCACTAATTCCCAATGTTTGGGGAGGGTTATAGGCCTAAATTTAGTAAATTTATGGTGTAATGGAGAATTAAGTGATAAACTAATGGTATTAGTTTGATTAATACTTAATTGCACTAGTTTTTTGTTAATTCTTTAATTTATCCTTAAAATTGGTAGTTTTAGGTAATTACGATAGAAAGGCGTAAGAATAAAAAGGGAATTATCATGAACTTGGCCTTCGGAGTTGTGTGTGAGTTATGAATTCCAATATATTAGGTTATTTCTTGATGTATGTATTAATATGCATGTTCTAGACTACGAGCAAGTGAAAATTACACGAAAAGGTAAGACTCCAACTTAGAGGGTTGTACAAGATTGATTTGAGGTAGGTGATGGTATTATAGTTAATCCAACCTGTATTATATGTGTAATTAACTACTTTATAGTGTGGCTAGTTAATGTATGTCATTTGGTATAATCAATGGAATTCTTAATTGCATAATGAATTGATAGGGTTATTTCTATTTATGGGATATTTTGCTAGTTGAAACATTCTCATAGATTATTATTGAGACAGGGTTGAAAGATACTTGATTCTGGAATTTAGTATGTGGATGGTAATTATCCATTGTAGGTTATGACTACAGGGTAGTTGAAATTCCTTTAGTATGTATGTATGAGGGTCAGGTTCTTTTGATTTTTATCTTGATTGGTTGAGCATAGCTTGACTATACTTGACTTGGTGATACCATGTCGATTATTAGTTGACCATAATAATTATTGTTATTTATATGCTGAATGTATAAGTGTTGAGCATAGATTGATTGGTTGTACTGTATTTGAGTTATGTGTTCATATTCTTATCTTGGGTTGGCTAAATGACACTATCAGTACAAAGTTGTTCTTGTGTGCTGATAGTACACCTATATTACTTTTGTGAGTGTAGTGGATATCCCAGCGGCTCCCACGATATATCACCTTTGATTCCAGCAGCTGAGTTCTAGATTTCAGGGTGAGCAGTGTGTTCTGGGCTACCCTAGAATCTCTCTTTATTTACATAGGTCTTTATTCTAGACTATGGTCTATTAATAGTTTTGAGGTTGCATCTCCTTTCTTGACACTTTTAGATGTTTTGGTACAATGACTTTCGGATTCTAGGGATATTTTCTTGGTTAAGTACAATAAGTCCACTATAAGTTGTACTTACGTTGATTCATTTAGATATTGCGGCTATTTTAATGGGAGAGTTTCATGTTTGATTCTAGGTTTTGATATTTTTTTTGAGTTATTGGTTCTCCAATCGGCTGTGTAATGTGGGTTGCACTCATGACAGTTGGGTCATGACATGATGTCTTGTTTCTTGAATGTTCGTTAAGTTAGATAAAACCATATTTGATTCTTTGTAAGTAATGATCACTATTTTTTCAAAAAACTTAATTGTGGAATCTATTTACTTGAAGTATCCAAGCACTAGCTAAACTGTTGGTTTACTTAGTGTAAGTTCTCTTTTTTTAATTTTGGTTTTGGCTAAGGTGTTGGTTTACTTATTGTGTTATATCTTTTATGTATGTTACTAATTTTGGCTAAGTTGTTGGTTTACTTAGGGTGTCATCTCTTTCATTTAAATTATTAATTTTAGTGATGTTG
The DNA here is from genome assembly GCA_030864215.1 of Capsicum pubescens. Lineage (NCBI taxonomy): Eukaryota > Viridiplantae > Streptophyta > Magnoliopsida > Solanales > Solanaceae > Capsicum > Capsicum pubescens. The sequence continues at coordinate 223,835,439 of CM061542.1, read as the reverse complement.
TTTGTTTACATAGTGTGTCATCACTTTTATCTACTTAGTATGCTTACTTAAGTATGTAATCTGTTATATTAAAGAAATGTCTCTTGTTAAGTTACTATTTTTTGCAATGTTTTGCTTAGGACAAACCAAAAAATGGTCTTTTATTAAAAAGGGATTATTTGGTCCAATATTCTGATGTTTGATCCAGTATTGTCATGTTTATTTAAAAGGGTTTGTTTGGTTCAGTATTCTTATGTTTAAGTTGAACTGTTCCTGAATTTTTTGGTTAAGTTAAATTAAATTTGAAATGATTTTGTTTGTTAAATGTAAATGAGTTTTTGGTAAAGTAGTTGATGTGTGAATCATTTCTGATTGTTGTTGTATAAGTGTTAAACATGAATTAATAGTAATAATCCATCAAGTCGAAGTTATAGCTTTCATTGATTTTAGTGTGTCAATTTTCATCTACATAGTTTGGAATTTGTTATATTAAAGCGATGTTTGTTGTTAAGTGTTGGTGTATGAGTGTTAAACATGAAGTTATTCTCTTTCATCTACTTAGTGTCTCTACTTTGTTTGTTTTCATAAGTGAGTGAATATTGATTTGGCCTATGCTTTGCATAGAACAAACTAAGAAATGGTCTTTTCTTCGAAAGGGAATGTTTGGTCTAGCATTATCATGTTTGATCCAATAATCTCATGTTTATTGAAAAGGGATTGTTTGTACAAGTGCTCTCATGTTTAATTTTGAACTAATTTTAATTTCTTGGTAAAGTTAAATTAAATTTGAAATAGTTCTATTTCTTGAACCTAAATGAGTTATTAGTTAAGTAGTTGATATGTGAGCCATACTTGATTGTTACTGTACCGGCGTTAAACATGAAGTAATATTAATAGTTTATTAAGTAGTAGAATTAGATTTTGTTGATTTTTTATTTGAATCTATTTTTGCTTTCAACTAACAACAATAACAACAACATATCTAGTGTATTCCCACAAAGTAGGGTCTGACAAATGCAAAGGGTACGTCTATACCACTACTTCAGATGAAGTATAAAAGTTGTTTTTAGTATTTTATCATTGCTTTCAACAAAAAGATGATAAAATATCTCCCTTTACCTTTGCTCTAAAGAATATCAATGGTTCTTAGTTTTTGTTTTAGTAGTTAGGAGTATGTCTGAAATTATAACTATATATTAATCTGGCATGTTCTTGGGTGATCATAAAGTAATACTGTGTACTATTTGCTATTGTTCTTGCATTAAATCTTAAACTTCATAGTGTCCACATGTTGTTCGAGATATTATTATTCAGTTAGATTGTTCTAATGGATTGTTCAGTTGTAGAACATTACTTTTTTTTTATGTTTGTTAGTTATTATTTTTTTCCTTGTGTCACATAGGTGTCAATGATTAATTTAGATAGAAGTTGGATGAATCTAAGAACAAGTGGTGAGTTTATCAATAGAGTGAAGGATTTTCTTAATAAGGCGTTATAATGGGGTTATAAGGGAAAAGAGATACGATGACCATGTGATATTTGAAAGAATCGCTATTGAAATTCAAGAAATGTTGTAGAGGATCACTTGTTTGCAAAAGGATTTGTTTAGGATATGATTGTGGATTTCTCATGGGAAAAGGGCATCCACAAGTACACCACATCCAAGTATTAATGATCACAAAGCTTGTAACAGTTATAATGATATTAATGTACTATTTTGTGACATATTTAGAAATATAGAAAGTGATGTAGGGCATGAAGAAAGGGTAAGAAAAGGACTATCTAAATATGCAAAGAGGTATTTTTACATTAATTAAAAAGGGGGGAAAGGAGTTATATCTAGGGTATATGAATTTCAGCAAGTTGAGTTTTGTGATTTGATTACACTTGCTCAAAAGCCTGCATAGGATGAGCGATTTGGCCTTTTCAGATTTGCTAGACATGTTGAAAGAAGCATTTCCAATTCCTCAACTGCCTGAGTCATTAAACAAGGCTATAAAAATGATAAAATATTTTGGTTTTGGTTATGAAAAATACCTACATGTCATAACAATTGCATGTTTTTTGGAAACACAAGGCAGAGGCTGACATTGTATGTATGGGTATTCTAGATGGTGGAATATAGCTGATGGATTGAGTACTGGAAAATCTAAAATACCCATCAAGGTTTTGAAATACTGTCCTTTGAAGACTAGACCTCAAAGACTATTCATTTGTCCTGAAACAACTACTACAATGACATGGCATACCATAGAATGACCTAATGATGAAAAATTAAGACACCCTGCTGATGGTGAAGCTTGGAAGGATTTTAACTTTTTGTATCAATACTTCTTGAATAATCCTCGAATTGTCATATTAGGCCTTTTAAATGATGGACTCAATCCATTTTGGATCATGAGCATTTCCTATAACACATGACCTATTATGTTGATAAATTAAAAATTTTCACCTTGGATTTGCATGAAGCCAGGGTACACAATTTTATCTATGTTCATTCCATGTCCATCTCTCCCAAAAATAATATTAATGTATACTTACAACCATTAATTCATAAGTTGAATGAGTTATGATATGTTGGGGTACAAACATATAATGCTCATACAAACCAAATATTTTAAATTTGTGCTGCCTCGTTAAGGTCAGTTAGCAATATTTCGACGCTAAAAATGTTGTTCGAATAGAGCACTAATGGGAGATTTTCATGACAAACTTATAACTATAGAACATTCTTTCAATATCTCAATCATAGTCGTAAGATATGTTACTTGGGTCATCAGACATTTTTGCCTCATGATCATCCATATTAAAGGGACAAGAAATTATTTAATAGTGCGGAGGATCATAAACCTGCACCTTTACCTTTGTTGAGCATTGAAGTTGTAATAATTTGATTTTTGGTGAATTTTGTGAAATATTTATTTCTGAGTGTAGACCATTTTACCCCTTTCCATGGTTGCTTAGTGAATTTCTAGGGTGTAGGGATGATTGGCATGGATGCCAATGCATTTCAATCTGATTTGTGCGAGTTTATGGTTTATGATGACTTTAAGAGCCTTATATTTGACTAGGTAAATATTTATTATCTGTGTTAGATGAAAAAATGAACTATGCCAGTAGATTTAGAATGTCGATTTTAGGTTGGTAACATGATTGGTGTGGTTTTTACAACTTTTATATCTAGTTTCAATCCTCAGTTGTAAAATTTGCAAAATTTAGTCTCGGGGGTTAATTTTGTGAAAATGATGTTTTTTTTAAATCTGATATCACCACTAAGTCTGGAGCATTGAATTTAGTGGGGTTGCATAATTTGTTTGCATACTCAGGATTCCATATGAATCTCGAGAGGGGTCCACGTCAGCTGGTGCTTTATTCAGCTAATGACTCGCTTAAGTGATACTTTGGTCACTTGAGCGACTTGGTCTGACAGCCTAAGTGTGGTCCAAGAGAAATTAGGCTCTCTTAAGTAATTGTCTCTTAAGCGATGGCCTGGTCGCTTATGCGACACTGACATGCCAGACACATGTTGTTTAAGTAACTGACAAGTCTCTTATGCGTTAAGAAGGGCTTCGCTTAAGTGACACCTGGTTTCTTAAGCAAGAACCACTTAAGTGACCCAGTAGTCACTTAGGCGATGCCTAGGTTGATTACTTTCTTATTTTTGAGACTTGAAGCTTGGGGTTTGAGTTTTTGGGATTTTCTTCAATTTTTAAGCTTGGGTAAGCTCCAAATCCCTATTTCAATTATTTTTCTTTGATTTTTATCATTCAAATCTTGTTTAAACTTGGATTTAAAGGTGAAATTTTCTAGGCCAAAATTAGCATTTTCTTTGATTCAAACCCAATTTCAACCCATTTTCACTTGGGTTTCCTCCTATGAGTTCTTTTAATCTTAAAAAAAAAATTGGGACAAAAATTCAAGTTTTTCCCTTCATTTATTAGAACCCATTTAGGAGTCTATTTTTATCCTAATTCAGATGTAGGCAATATGGGTATTGTAGGCTTTTTTTTATACGTATATTCTATATTCATGTGTTTTAGATAATTTTGGGTTCGTGCATGAGGTGAAAGCTTAGTGTTTAAGGATTATTATACTGATATCAATATTCAAGGTAGGTTATGGCTTAACTTTCTTCAGACTGGGTTGGATAGTTAATATGGATATACAAGTTAATGTTAAGGGTGTGGGAACCAATCATGAGAATGGATATATTATTGTGTCTTTACTGTGTGGGGGCCTATGTTATTGTGAATTAGTGGTTTTGAGACACTGCATTCTATGTGTGACCATGTGGGTTCTTATATAATGTTGTTAGCCTTTATGTATGTATACTTGGTGGTATCTCTTTGGTGAAAATCCTAAGTTGCAATCTATGTGGTATCAATGGCTTATTGTTGTTTAATTTGCTCTATTAGCACGTGATTATGTTGGTTTCATGGGTTTTTGTACATATTCAATAGACCTTGGCTCACATAGTTAGCATTTTTGTTGATTATTGGAATCTCTCTGCTGGTTGGTTGTAAGCATTGCATCCTTATATTATATGAATTTGTAAAACATTGGTACCATTGAGGAAATATTAGAAACACTAGTGTCTAACATCATTATAGAACCTCTACCGAGGGGTGTGTCGGAGAGAGGTCATAGATATTGGTATTGGATATTGTATTATATATGGGTTGATGAACCCCCGTGGGTCCTACATTAGGAGAATAGCTTAGTAGGTGTATATGGAGTTTGTGCGACAACCTCGGGCATCTCCATCGTCATCGTCGTCATTGTATTTCATATATATTATGTTTTTTGTGTTATATTATCGTCTTGATGTGATTCTTTCTATTTGTACCACTTCTTTGTACCTTTATGTGTGATATTTGTATACTTATGCCTCTTCTTCATGTTTGTGTGCGGTATATAGGAATATTATAGAACTTTAAGTGGAGATAGTGTGGGCTACCATTTTGGATATTTTCCAATTACAGGTGATATTTCCTTAGTGTGCATTTTGTATGCTTTATTTTCTACTTTCCTCATTCAACCTATGATACCTACTGAGTACAAGTAAACTGTACTCACCCCTACTACACCCTTTCGATGCAAATCCAAGTATGATTTCATTACACGACAATTGATTCAGGGGTTACTTGGAGTTTGTTCGAGGTAGTGATTGATTTATGCATTCGAAGTTGACTTCTTCCTTTTACTAATCTAGACTATATCTTATTTGTATTCTAAGAAAGAATTGTTCCTTTTTTGGATATCCTATGCATATTTTGACTTTGAGTTGTACTAGTTAGTTCTTAGACTATGACCCTGAACCTAGGCTTTGATACCAAGCTTGTCATGACCCAACTCCGAGACTAGTTGTGACGGGTATCTCATGCCCGCTGAGGGCCAGAGACTACCCTATCACCTGTCCAAAACTTAACTCAAATAACATCAGAAATATCCAGCGATGATAAAATAGATAATGTAATCATCAAAACATGCTCTATGAGCCAATAACCTCCACTCCCATAATCGTGTTCACAAAAGCCTCTAAGGAAAAATTGAACATCAATCTAAGTCGGAACATGCCCCAACGATATCCAAAAAGAAATAATAGAATAGTCTAAGACACAAATGAAACCACAATCATGAAATGAGGGTCTTTCATAGAATGAAAGTTCACCACTTCAATCCGACTCACGAGCTATCTAACGATCACCTAATCAGTGCGTAGGAAAAAAAAGAAGTGTCTTTGTGTCCTGCATTGTGTGGGGATACAGCGTCAGGAGGCGGATAGTGGGTTAATCTTTAGCATGTAACTTAGGGAATGGATAAAGTAATTCCATGATCAATAGTTCAAAATCATTCAAAATCAATGCACATAATCATATGCAAATACATACAAATATATATATATATATATATATATATATATATATACTACATGTCAGTATAAGGAACAAGGCTTAGCATGAACTTTAAAACCTTAACCTGGACTGTGTAGCTTAATAACCAAAATAACGCACCCACAAACTATATGGGTTTAGCTCTCCCAAATTGAAGGGCCCCAATGCGTGTAGCTGCACGAACTAGAGAATAATCATATGTACATATGCACCATGGGGGACTCGAACCACCCGACATATATCAAGGGTGACATGTACACCCAATCATATAACATGGGGGACTAGAACCACCCATCATAAAGAAAAGGTGACTCAAACACCCGATTATTTAGACTTATGCATCGGCATACATGGTTTCAAGTATTGGTTCCTCAGGACCTCCACTTTCGTGGACTAGCTACACAACCCCTTAGAAGCCCAGTTAAAAAATTCTTCATACATAACCATTCATTGAACTAATTTATTCATTAAGGCACCCCATTGGTATCAGCATACCAACTTCACTTTCAAGTTAACAGTATCATGCCATATCAATTATCCATTACATGGAGTAATTCATGACCCATCTAGGTTCAGTTATTCATTCATACGGGGAGTCCATAACCCCCAAGGTTCAATTAAATCAATTTATGTTTCATTAGACCTTTCATGTCATGCAATAATACAAAAGATAGTTCAATGTACATATACTAATATTCAAAGATAATTTCACAAGATTTCGGTTGGGGTTATACCAATTCAATTATCAAAATTCACAAATTTGGGGGAAACCATGACCCCCTAGCTTATTCACCTTGTCCATGCACCCCACATATTCAAAATCATCAATTCAAACCATACATGATTTATAAAAGTCATGGGAAAAACTATTAGTTCAACAATGTTAAATAAACCTCAACCCATATCTAAAATCATCAATTAAATCACATAGGTATTATAAACACATGTTTTCGATAAAATAGGATATGGAGAGGGTCATTTGGCTAGCCAAAGATGAAAATATGAAGACATAACCAAATTATAGTACAACAAGTTAATCCATATACAAACCAATGTACACATAGCATAACATGCAATAAATAAGCAGTTTTAGATTAAAACCAACAAGCCAACAAAAATATCACCAAGTCACTTTCAGTCAAGCCAAGTCAAGATATTTAAACAATTTTCAAGCGTAAAATAGATTGTATGGTTCACTTAGAGAACTGTCAAACTCACCTAACCCTCGTACATACATGCTATGGGTAAAGCATTCACCCTCTAATCATAACCTGCAGAGTATAATTTCCTTCCATGTACTAAATTCCAGAGACAAGGGTCTACTAACTTTCTTTCACCAATAACCTATGAGAATGTTCTAAATACTGAATATTCCATATTAAGCAATGCGGTAGGTCAAGAATGTACTAAATACTGAATATTCCACATTAAGCAATGCAGTAGTTCAAAATCATACAGCAACGTAAATTATTGTTATCTACCATACCAAACAATATGTACTAACAAGCCACACTACAAAGTAGTTAACATTCACATATAAAACAAATTAGATATAAATTATAATATCATCACCTTCCTCGAACCAGGCTTGTACAATTCCTCTAAGTCAAAGCTTTGTCCTTCCATGAAATTTTTGTTTTCTCTTGGTCTAGAACACGTATATAAACACATTATTAATGAAATGACCTACCATGTTGGAAATTATAGCTCGAGCTAAACCCCGAAGGTCAAGTTCATTATCACCCTTTCCGTTCTAGGGTTGTACTACTCTAATTCAATTAAAACTACCAATTCCATGGATAAATTAGTGAATTAACAAAATGTAAAGGTAAATTAATTGTTAATAATCAAAACACATTAATTTATCACTTAATTTGCTTTCTTGCACCAGAGAATAACAAAAATAAATCCTAAAACCCTCTATAAACTCTTAAAATTAGTAATTCTAAGGCTTAATTACCAATTAGTAGTTAACGGAGAAGAATTCTTACCTTAATAAAGCCAAATAATGAAAATTCAGTGGAAATTCCCCAAAATCGTTCCTCCGTTGCCCCAAAATAAGTTTTAGAAAAACAAATTATATTAAGTGATTAATTAATTAAAACTGTAACTTTCACAGCTATAACAATATATGATGCTATAGCGACATCGCTATAGCAGCACCTGTCGCTATAATGGGCGTTGACTAGGTCTGGCCATCGCTATAGTAGAAATTTCTCCACTATAGTTGCGTGAATGCATATATAGTGGTGCCGATGAGAAAAAATGTCCAATTTTTAATAAAGCCAAATAATGAAAATTCAGTGGAAATTCCCCAAAATCGTTCCTCCGTTGCCCCAAAATAAGTTTTAGAAAAACAAATTATTTTAAGTGATTAATTAATTAAAACTGTAACTTTCACCGCTATAACAATATATGATGCTATAGCGACATCGCTATAGCAGCACCTGTCGCTATAATGGGCGTTGACTAGGTCTGGCCATCGCTATAGTAGAAATTTCTCCACTATAATTGCGTGAATGCATATATAGTGGTGCCGATGAGAAAAAATGTCCAATTTTTTCCTAAAAATCCCAATTTTTGCAACACACCTTAAATTTGGGTCATTTTAAATAATTCCCTCTATGCTAAGATCAATTTTGGGAGTTTTCACTATCAAAAAACAATTTTGTAAATTCCTATGAGTTTCTTATCATATTACCAACTAAAAATAAAATTAAACACCACTAAAGGTGCTCAAATCATTCTCAATTTTTCATAGACCATACCTCACTCTAATTTTATTTAAAATAAGCCTAGATTGAAACTTATATCTTTAAATCCAGGTAGAATTTCAACATGATATTTTCAATGAGAGATTTATACATAATGATAAAAATGGTGAATAAAAAATATACAATTTACCCATCGTTCATCCCCGTATGATCAAATGCAAAAAATAGGCTAAGAAGGCGAAAGAAGAGAGTACTTGTATCCTCAAACAATTAGGGGTACTTGTTTTGCATGTACTTCTTAGTTTCTCAAGTGGATTTCTCAACTAGAAGGTGCTTCTATTTAACATTAGTCGAATAAATTTCTTTCATCCTCAATTTTCAAACATCCCAATCTAGAATTGCTACTGGTTCCTCCTCATAATTCAAAATCTTTATCTAAAAAAATTGTGTTCAACTTAATGATGTAGTCCCCATTCCCATGGTACCTCTTGAGCATAGAGACATGAAATACTAAATAGACTCGTGATAATCCCAATAGTAGACCAAACCTATATGAAATTGGAAACACCTTTTTCAAGAACCTCAAAGGGACCAATATACTGAGGGCTAATCTTGCCCCTCTTACCGAATCTCATGCTCTCTTTATGGGATATACCTTATGCAAAACCGTCTCTCCAATCTTGAATTCTATGTCCCTTACCTTATAATCTACATACTCTTTCTGTCTACTTTGAGTAGCCAACAACATGGTTTGAATGAACCTTACTTTCTCTTGAGCCTTATTTACCAAATTCGTGTCTAAAGGCTTGACATTGCCAGTTTCAAATTACCCAATAGGTGACCTAAACTTATTTTCGTAGAATGTCTCGATGGTGCTATATCAATGTTGGAGTGATAGTTGTTGTTGTATGAAAACTCACACAATGAAAGAAACTAGTCCTACTAACCACAAAAATTAATCACATAAGACCTCAATATGTCCTCTAGAACTAATTTTCCTCTTTATTTGCCTATCAGTTTGAGGGTGAAAAGTTATGCTAAATATAAGCTTGGTGCAAAACTCCTCATGCAACCTGTCTCAAATTTAGGAACTGTATTTTCCATGTATATCAGAAATGATGGTAAGTGGCACCCCATGAAGTCTCACAACCTCTTTGACATAGATTTTAGCTAATTGTTGCAAGTTATAATCTACACAAACCAATAAGAGTGAGCTAATTTAATTAATCAATCTATGAACACCCAAATAGAGTCATATTTTTGCACAATCTTCCTAATACTAACTACAAAATTCATAGCAATCTTCTTATATTTGTACATAAGTATAGGCATCCTCTAAAGAAACCCCACTGCCTTTGGTGTTCATACTTCACTTGCTGACAATGTTGACACTTGGACACATAATCCACTATGTTCATCTTCTTTTGAGGCTTGATGTGCCACAATTTTATGGAACTTTCGATGCTTAAAATAAGGAAATTATACAAGTACTTAGGTCTTTTTGTTAGATGTGATGTGTTTTCATGTTGGTTTTGCAAGAAAATAGGGTTTGGAGCAGAGTACGAGAAAAAGAGACGAGGTGTAGCTGAAAGGCTACTTGTGATACCCACCTATGGGTTGTAAGTAGTACCTACGGGCTATAGTTTAGGTCTGTAGGTTGTAGTGTTTGAGTTTTTGAAAGATGAATTTGTTGACACCTAATTTTTGCCCTCCACGACTAAGTTAATTCAGAGTTTCTTCAATTTTAAATAAAATTATAATATTTATTTTATTAGGATAAAAATCTTCCAAATTATTTATCTGGGTAATTTTTTCATTTTAAGTAATAATTATATATCTTTGTGTTTGCATATACGAAGCCATATAATTTTGTTGCTTAAATAATTGTTTACAAAAATTTAAATTTTAATTAAGTGTTATCTTGAAAATTGATTCAAATGGATGAAATCTTGATTTAAATATAATTTATTCTTAAAATGATTTATTTGAAAAAATACTTGTTTGATTTTATTTAACCATGAAGATCAGGATTAACTTGGTACTTGATTCGTGTAAATTTGTGATTAATTTAGCCAATTCATTAAATTTGACATCAATTTAAATCAAATTAGCCACTATTGTAATTCAATATTCAAATTGGATAAAATTTAAATTGAATTGACTAAGTCCTGATCCAAAATCCTTTTTCCGCCGACCCGGCCCAACACCTGTTGACTCGGACCGGCCTAAATTGCCTTTCCCTTCTTTTCTCCCATAAATGACATAACAACAATAGCCAACATCAACAACAGTCGAACAACAACCAACAATAACTTCAACATTCAATGATACCAAACAAAGCCCGACAATCCATCAATAATCAACAACAATAAAATGGCAAAATAGCAGAACCTGGCGACCCATACCCGCTAACCGACCCGTATCTGCGTCTAGCGTAGCTTCGATAAAATTTCTAGAAGCTGGACAACTCACCAGCCAAAATGTTAATTGTATGAATTTGTACGATTTTTGCCACCTCAAATCTTATCCCATTTCTTGAATTTAAATTTCTATTAATGAAATTCAAAAATACCCTGAAATTCCCATCTCACATTGATTCTTTCTTTGAAATCCCATTCCAAAAATCCCTATATATACTTCTTCAATTCCATTGTTTAAAAGATTGGAGAGGCCAAATAGTGGGAACCCCAAAAATCGTGGAATTTCACTAAGATTAAAGATTTAAGAGTTAAGAAATTCGATAAAACTCATTTAAGCTTGAAATTCTAAGCTAAGGAATCGAGGTCATTTTCCAGTGGTGGTGGCAAGAGTGTTTCGACGAAGCTCGTAAGTTCAATTTGTTGCCCTAAAAAAGGTAAGCACACCTTTTTCTCTATTTTTTAGTTTGTTGTTCTTCTTATTCCTCATCTTCTACTTTGTATTATTCGTTTGCATATTGATGGTGGGAAGGTTTGCTTAGATGCCTTGAAGGAGATAGGATTTTGTATGTTTGATGATTGTTCGAAAGATGTTGTCGATATATTAGTTGTTTATTGGTTTTAATTCTAGTTTCATGTAGCCTTATTATTTTACTTAACATTGTTATTGTTTATCTTACTGGAAAGATTCAAAACTAGGACTAAAAGTTATGTGTTTTTATTAAATACATGTTCTTGTAAAGCATACTACATGTTGTCTGGCTTTCTTTTCCCTTTCTCTGGAAAGTTCACTGAATGTGTTTTCTTAGAAGAATGATGAGACTTTTCTTTCAATTCTTATTTCAAAATAGTTATTAATGCCTTTGTAGTTAAGCTCTCATTTTGCTGACCCCCACTCTTTTTTTTTCTTTTTCCATCCATGAGACTTTCTTTTTTATATACATCTTTATGTATATGATCAATTAGTTCTCATTTGTAATTAATTCCAAATTGCTGAAGGTAATGTCTTATTTGATGAAGGAAAGAGTAGTAGATTGCATACATTTTTTTTATTTAGATTCTTTTTGTTGGGTACGATGTAGTTTTGATGATTGATAATCTGATAACGTGATATGAAACATGCCAGTCAACCTGGTTCACAGACACACTGTCTCATGTAGTTGAAACTTATAGCAAAATCATCGATGATTAAAGACAAGGGTGGAAGAAATAAAGAACCAGATGGGTGGTTAATTTTGATAAACTCAAGGAAATAAATATGTGCAAATTTGAAGAAGTTGAATTTGATTCAAACACTTGATGATAAGGGAAAGCAAGTTGAGTTGAAAAAGGAGTCCAATGTGAAAAAGGAGTTTCACTTCTAAGCATATCCTTAAGAGTCCAATGTGTATAAGGAGAAAAATTTTGAGAATTGATGAAGTCAAGAGAGTTAGAGTTTGACTACAACACCAAGGAGAAAAGAGTTGGAATTCAAGAAGGAGTCTCACTTGAAGTAAAACTCTATGCAATGAGATTTTTGATTAGAGGAGGAGTTTGAAATAAAGAATGACTCTTTGGAGAGCTATGCTTAAATAGAAGATGCAGAAATTAGAATAATTTATGCACTTACAAAGCAAAAAAGCACAATCAATAGATTGACTTCACGAAGTGCTACTCAATCACTGAAGAAACACATTGAAGAACCTGGTCCTAAGTATAGAATCCAGCTAAGAGTTTTAGCGTTGCTTTTTAGAGTTGTTCATTGTGTTTGAACTATTGATGTAATATTAGTTTCAATGTGTTATAAACTGAATTAGGAGCTAGTCTTCGAGTTGGAGAAAAATCAGAGACTTTGGGAACGGATACCTTGGGAGGTGTGTGTGTGTAGTTAGGAATTAGAGTTTATAATTCCTAGCTGTTGAGTCAAAGGAATTAGAGTTTATAATTCCTAGTTGTTGAGTTATAGGGATTAAAGTTTATAATTCCTATTTTTTTGTTACAAGAGTTTTGTAATCAGTCGTTGTTAAGGCTTAGAGTTATTTAGTGAAGTTGGGGTTAAATCCTGTAGAGGTACAGGTTGTGGTTTTTTACACTTTTTTGAGCCGGGTGTTTTCCATGTAAAAATCATTGTATTTTTTATTTTCTGTTTTACTGTTTCCTTGGAACACGTAAGTGGAACACGTTAGGCAACCCGTTCCATCGATAAGCAACAGTTAGGCAAAAATAAGATAATCAATAGGGCACAAATTCTTAAAAAGTGGTATCAAAGCGAGGTTGTCTTAAAAAGGGCTAGCACCTAAGACAAAGATCAATATGATGAATTTCGCACCACCTACTGGTCACAGTGAAGGTCAATCCACTATTAGACCTCCACTCTTTAATGGTTCTCACTTCATTTGGTGGAAATCTAAGATGGAAACATTCATTCAAGGGGAAAACTATGAGTTATGGGACAAGATCACTGATGGTCCTACTATTCCAATGAAGTTAAAAGATGGTGAACAGGTCAAGAAGGTAAGAAATGAGTTTATCGCTGATGACTTAGTGGTATTAAAGAAAAATGCTAAGTCTAAGAACATCTTAGTCTGTGGACTAGGACCGGCTGAATATAACAGAGTGTTAACCTATACCATTGCTAAGCAAATCTGGGATGCACTAGTCAATGCACATGAGGGTACCTCTCAGGTAAGAAAATTTAGGATTTCTCTTCTCTTTACGGAATATGAAGCTTTTAAGAAGAAGGAGAATGAAACCTTGCATGAAATGATGACAAGGCTTACTGCCTTGACAAATGAGTTGACTTATCTGGGAAAAGTCATCACTTTATAAGAACATGTTAAAAAGGTGTTGGGGGTGCTACCAAAATCAAAATGGAATGTTAAAGTAACTGCTATTAGGGAGGAAAATAAGGATCTCATTGACATGACACTAGATGAACTAGTAGGGAATCTGAGAACTTATAAAATGGAAATTGATGGAACTAAAGAGCTAGCAGCCCTTAAGGATACCTTAGCTCTGAAGGCATCTGACAGTGATGAAGAAATTAAACTTGATGAAAAATAAGTTGCCTTTATAGCTAAGAACTTTAGCAAATTCTTCAAATAGAAGAAGGTAATAAGTAGCAAGAAATGGTCCAATAACAATCCAAATAGATGCTACAAGTGTGGTAAGACTGATCATCAGATCAGGGATTGTCCTGTCTGGGAAATAGAATGGAGAAAGGAAAAGGCTAAAAAGGAATTGAAAGAAAAAATCAAAGAGAGAAGAATATGCAATGGTAGAAGCATGAGGATCTGACTTAGATGATGATGAAGTTGATGAAACAGCACTCATGGCTCTTAGAGATTCAGACTTGGAAGAAGAAGATGATACTTCTGAGGTAAGTATACTTGAACTTAAAGAAAATTTGCATTTGTTTTCTAAAACAAAACTTATTTCCTTAATGAGTGCTCTAATTGATGATTTCCAAGAATTAACTTCTGATAGGGATGAGTTATTCAACAATCTTGCAAGTCTCAAGTTTGATTTTATTAATCTAGAAACCTTTAAGAACACTGTTGAAAAGGAAAACTGCACTCTTAAGGAACAGGTTAGCAGACTTGATTCATCAAACCTGGCCCTCAAATCTGAAATCTTAAAATTGACTCTTTCTGAAAAAAGAAAAAAGGTCAAAAGCGAGGAGCAAGAAAAAATTGAGTCAGAATTGACTAAGATTAAACATGAATACTTTTGTGAAAAAGAAAAGGTTAGTCAATTGAGTCAAGAAGTTTCTAAATTGAAACTTGATCTTGAAAGAGATAATAGATGGACACATTCTTCAAGAATTATTCTTAAGTTAGGTCAAAGAACTCACAATGAAAAGTCTGGGTTGAGCTTTTATAAAAACTCTAATTCTATTAAAGATTTGTGTTATATTTATGGTAACCAGGGGCATCCAACCACTGAATGTCCAGTTACAGCAAAAAGTAAATCAAAAAGCATAAGCCTAGCAAAAAAAATCTGATTCCATGATAGCACAAGCTAACAAGAAGGTCAAATCTGGTCAGAGAAATAGGTCATCTAACATGTTGCCTCGATGGGCTAGAAGGAACCTCATACATTCTTTTTCTCATAAGAAAGGACCCAAGCTTGCCTTGGTTCCTAAAGTTAACCCCTAATTTTTTTTGCAGGTGAGAGTGAAAGGAGGCAATCAAAATTTGTACATGGATAAAACTTTCTCAAGGCATAAGACTAGAAAAAAATAAAGCTTCTTTCACTCACCACATTTAAAGGGGGAATGGATCATTTGAAAGATGGCCATATTTGTAGTGCTCGTGTAAGGGGGAAGCAAGGGAGATTTTAAAAAAAATGAAAAAAGAGGATGACTATGAAACTGATGAGCATGCATAGGAACATATTGTACCACTTGGTTCAACTGTTGTACAGACTGAGAGCATATTGACAGGGGGAACAACAAATCAAGAAATTAATGCATCAATAACACCAACACAAGCTGATGATAATTTTGTTGGTAATTCATAAAAATTGGTTTTGTCATAAGAATCTTGAGATATCTCATGGGAATCAATGGCTTGAGACTATGGTATTCAAATGAAAGTTATTTCACTCTTGAGGGCTATAAAAATGTTGACTATGTGGGTTACTTAATTGACTGGAGAAGCACCAAAGGCATTAAGTAGAGAATATTTTGAAAGGAATAGGTTAGACTTGGGGATGATTAAAATTGCATGAACTCCCCTCAATTATTGGTTAGAATAATTATTTTTCTTCTTAATCTTATTAGCTAAAAAGTTATTCTATTCAGTCTTGCACATTTAGTTGTGTGTCCCAATTCCATATATTTGAATTTTCTAACCTAATTTTGTATTAGATTGTGTAGAAAAATAGGTACAAGCAAGCAATTGTGACCACAAAGTTCTTCTTATCAGATATGTTCTACACTGACATAAGCATAGGCTGTCTAAGTTGAAACAGTTGAGCACACATGTTCAATTCCACACACCTTATCCTCTCATTGTCTAATAAAGCTAATGAATTGGTTGACCAAACTTTCTTTGATTCCATCCAAATGGGTGTGCACAAATGTGTTAATCCTACACCAGAAAATCCTTCTTCTTTCTCAACCAAAATGTCAGTTGTGTACCATGGATTTGCCAAGCTTGATCATCAATCACATGCAGCATATGTTTCTGAAAAATGAAAAGGGACTTGCTTTCCCTTTTAGTTCCTAATTGATTATTTTTTAGGACTTCTCAGTCCTTAGTTTAGGTTTGACTAGATATTCTTGAACAGATGAATCATGTTTCTCTACCTTTTTCAATAAGGAGGGCTAACACTCATATGAAAAAAATTGAAAAAAGAAAAATCTGAACTAGAAGTTGCACAAGACAGTCATAAATTGGAATAAGAAATCCCTAAGGCTAGGATCACGATTTTGAAACTTGACCTTGATTGATAGAGGGATGAAAATATTGAAGTCATTCGTCAATTGACACAGTTGATTTCACCTGTTCCACCTTCCTCATCAGCTTCTCACCATTTGTATCCTTATCCATGTCCCACTTTTATACCATTTTTTTAATGATCAATTATTTTGCTTGTTAAGTACTAACTTAGGTTTAATGTGGAACATGCTCTGGTAGTTTAATGAAATGTTTATTTTTGCTTAATTGACTCATATTTTTTCTCTCTTTAATACATTACTATGTTGGCTAAGGTCTTTGTCTGATTGTTTTGGTGATAGCCCCAGTGGCCATGAATAGAATCACAAATAACTTAGGCTGGAATATTATTGCATTGAAGTGATTTTTTGATGATGCCAAAAGGGGGTAGATAAAAGGGTTGTGCAATGTTTATAACCCATTGACTAACTTGTTTCATTCTAGTGTTTAATACTTTAGTGCCCATAGGTGAAGATGTTTGAATGCACAAATACAAGAGGTTTGTCATCATAAAAAAGGGGGAAATTTGTTGGGTACGATGTAGTTTTGATGATTGACAATCTGATAACGTGATATGAAACATGTCAGTCAACCTGGTTCACAGACACTCTGTCTCATGTAGCCGAAACTTGTAGCAAAATTATTGATGATTAAAGACAAGGGTGGAAGAAATCAAGAACCAGATGAGTGGTTAATTTTGATAAACTCAAGGAAATAAATATGTGCAAATTTGAAGAAGTTGAATTTGATTCAAACACTTGATGATAAGGGAAAGCAAGTTGAGTTGAAAAAAGAGTCCTATGTGAAGAAGGAGTTTCATTTCTAAGCATATCCTTAAGAGTCCAATGTGTAGAAGGAGAAAGATTCTGAAAATTGAAGAAGTCAAGAGAGTTGGAGTTTGACTGCAACACCAAGGAGACAAGGAGTTGGAATTGAAGAAGGAGTCTTACTTGAAGTAAAACTCTATGCAGTGAGAGTTTTGATTAGAGGAGGAGTTTGAAATAAAGAATGACACTTTGGATAGTTGTGCTTAAATAGAAGATGCAGCAATCAGAATAATTTATGCACTTACAAAGCAAAAAAGCACAATCGACAGATTGACTTCACGAAGTGCTACTCAATCACTGAAGAAACACATTGAAGAACCTGGTCCTAAGTATAGAATCCAGCTAAGAGTTTTAGCGTTGCTTTTTAGAGTTGTTCATTGTGTTTGAACTATTGATGTAATATTAGTTTCAGTGTGTTATAAACTGAATTAGGAGCTAGTCTTCGAGTTGGAGAAAAATCAGACTTTGGGAACGGATACCTTGGGAGGTGTGTGTAGTTAGGAATTAGAGTTTATAATTCCTAGCTGTTGAGTCAAAGGAATTAGAGTTTATAATTCCTAGTTGTTGAGTTATAGGGATTAAAGTTTATAATTCCTATTTTTTTTGTTACAAGAGTTTTGTAATCAGTCGTTGTTAAGGCTTAGAGTTATTTAGTGAAGTTGGGGTTAAATCCTGTAGAGGTACAGGTTGTGGTTTTTTACACTTTTTTGAGCCGGGTGTTTTCCATGTAAAAATCATTGTATTTTTTATTTTCTGTTTTACTGTTTCCTTGGAACACGTAAGTGGAACACGTTAGGCAACCCGTTCCATCGATAAGCAACAGTTAGATAAAAATAAGATAATCGGGCACGAATTCTTAACACTTTTCAATGTTCAAGCTGTTTTTCCTTTCATCTATTACACTTGATAATCAGTTATGTGATCCCATGTCATTGATTGGTTTGATTAGATTTGGATCTTTTGAGTTCGGCTAGTATACCAGGTAATTAGCTTTGAAATTGGGGTTGGCTGTAGTGCTACTTCCTCTTTTCTCACACACTCGTTGAAAATATTTGTGGCAAATTTGCTAAAAACTATAAGTTGTCTCCTATAAGAATTTTAACTCAAGTTCTATTCTTGCTCTTATTTTGGCTAAAGGTCCTTTAGTGTATTCTATTCTTTGAAGTAATGTTATGCCCGTGGACTTGTTATATACATCCTGATTAGAAGAATTAACTCCTACATGATATCACTTTTGTTGGAATGTATGAGCCATTGATGAAAATAAATATTTGATTAGAATGACTTCTCATGACCTATAAGACAGAAAAGAATGAAATAAGCTTCGTATCAAGCTAGAAAGTTTTTATCTTGGCATTCCATTTGTGAGAAATGCCTAAGATCGTAT
This sequence comes from Capsicum pubescens, assembly GCA_030864215.1. Lineage (NCBI taxonomy): Eukaryota > Viridiplantae > Streptophyta > Magnoliopsida > Solanales > Solanaceae > Capsicum > Capsicum pubescens. The sequence continues at coordinate 223,816,801 of CM061542.1, read as the reverse complement.
ATTCCTTTGTATTTTTCTTATAACATGGTTCAAGAGTTTTCCTTTTGTTGAACATTGAGAGTTGAAAATTGACCCATATCGTTGAATTTGAAAATTGCTATTTGTGTGTATTGTGCACGGTTACTTAAAAAATTAGTTAGAATTTACTATTTGATTTTTAAGAAGGTAATTTGTAGAGATGTACGTGTTTTGATGTTTGTACATTTGCTTGCCATAAACTGGTCTGATGGTTTTCTGAAAATTCTTGAATTCTTGGAAAAATACCGTCTCTTCTTTCAGTGATCAAGGCATCTGATTGGTGCTTAAATTATTCAGCACTTGCTAAACAAGTTTAGCATCTATTTGTTTAAAATTTTAAGTAATCTCGGACAAATGGTCTTGAAAATTTGCTAAATCCTTTTCTTTATCTTTTGTGCATGGATACCACATTTGAGTCCGCCTTTAACACCATCCTCCATTGCGCATCTCAATGGTCCAAGATGGCCCAATATCATTGAGTCATGCTTCAAGGCCCAAAATGGGTAATGATCAAGTTGAAGAAAATGTGTAGCTAAACGATATATTTGGGAAGCTAGTATACAAGCTTGAAGACAAAAATGGTGAAAAACTAAAAATAGGCTAAAGTCCTGTGCAAAATTGAGGATTAAAGTTGTACCGGTTCAAACGGGTTCAGAATTCATTTTTTTCTCAACTCACTTTTTATTTATTTATTTATTCATGTAATTCGTACTTGGTTTATGTGCTTGTATTAAACTCTTAAATTGGTTAAATCTATTGGTTAAATCTAAATAAAGTCCATTAGAATTGTCATTTTTATTTTATCTTTATATTTTCTTTTCTTTGTCATTTATCACATTGTTTATCTTAGATCACCAATTTGACTTTCTTTATGAATAAACACTTAGAAAATTAAAAAAAAATGGCATTTTATTTTACTAATGTGTTAAATTGGTTTGTTTTTCTTATTCTGTGTCGCCCTTATGTCTCGTATTTCATATTTCTCTGATGTCTATTTTATCATTTCTTATTCCTGATTTTCTATTGTGTTTTCCATCCCTTTGTTTACTGTTCTCTACTTTGAGCCAGGGGTCTATCGGAAACAGCCTCTCTACTTCCTCGGAGGTAGCGATATGGACTGCGTACATCTTACCCTCCCCAGATCCCACTCTTGTGGGAATACACGGGGTATGTTATTGTTGTTGTTGTTGTTGTTAAATTGGTTTGTTTAAGTTAAAAGAATTTTCCTCAATTCAAAAATCAATTTTTCTTGAAAAAAATTCAAACATTTTCATTAATTAATCAAAGGGAAAAGACATGTTTACCCCCCTAAACTTGTCACGAAAACTTACTTTAACCATTAAACTTAGCCTGTAATTATTTACCTTTCTTATGAACTTTGAAGTGTATTATTTTGCTCTCTTAATGGCTGACGTGGAAAAAAGAAAATTTTAAAAATCAAGCCGCGTTTTACTAAAATAAAGTATAAAAAATTCAATGGGGCCCACTTTAAAATTTTCAACCATTATATTTTTCCTCCTTTCTTCCTCACACCCCACCACCCCCATGTCTGTTTCTTCTTCACACCCCATCACCTCATGTCTTTTCCTTCCTCTATTTCTTTTCTTTTTTCACTCCTATAGACCAAAAGTCTTCAATCAAATACACATGATAGCCACTTTACAATTTTTTTAGTTGTCAAGATGGCCACTTTGCCATTTTTTTTAATCTGGTTGGCAGATGAGAAATACAAAGAAATGAAAAAAAAATAGAACTTGCTGGCCCCTTTTGGATATTTTCATGTTTCTTCAGTGCTTTCACTACTTAGAGGGTCAAATTTTATTTGTTATGATGTCCTCTTTACCATTTTTTTTTATCTGGAAGACAACAGAAATATTCAAAGAAATGGCGAAAAAGAATAAAACTTGTTGACCCCTTCTTAGATTTTTCCATGTTTCACTGTTTGCTTAGAGGGTCAAATTCTTAGTTTGATTTGGATGACTGCTGAGAAATACTAAGAAATAGGGGAAAAATAGAACTTGCTGAATCCTTTTGATTTTTCCACGCCGAGGGGAAGGGGGACTGGGGGTTTGTGGGGTGGGGTGGGGGCATTTGGAGTTGGGTAGAAGGGGGGAGGGGGGACCTAAAATCGTCGGGGGAAGGGGGACTGGGGGTTTGGGGGGGGGGGTAGGGGGTAGAGGACATTGGGGTGGGGGAGTTTTGCTTTTTATTTATATATATGAATTTTTTACCACCCTAAAAAATTATACCACTCTCACTATGAAGAGTGCTTCACACTTGCGCCATGGTGGAGCCATGTCGGATCCATGTCAAAGTCACATAAATAAATTTTTTAAAATAATATATATATTTATATATATAATATTTATATATATATATATATATATTATTTAAAAAAAATTATTTATGTGGCTTTGACATGGATCCGACATGGCTCCACCATGGCACGATTTATATATATATATATATTGTTTTAAAAAATTTATTTATGTGGCTTTGACATGGATCCGACATGGCTCCACCATGGCGCGAGTGTGAAGCACTCTCCATAGTGAGAGTGGTATAATTTTTTAGGGTGGTAAAAAATTCATATAAAATTTGTTTAAAGGGGTAAATAATTACACGTTAAGTTTAATGGCTAAAGTGAGTTTTCGTGACAAGTTTAAGGCGGTAAACATGCCTTTTCCCTCGATCAAATTTCATAACTTTGCAAAATTAGTGTTCTTATTTAAAAATAAAAAATTTCTGATATCAAAATGATATTTAAAAGGGAAAATGCTCTGTTTCCGCCCTAAACTATACACGAAATTGTTGAGACACACCCTAACTTTAAGAGGGTCATATTACCCCCTTGGAGTAATTAAAAATGTATTTTTGGCAACCTTAGTGCCTACATGGCACATCAGTGAATCAACAAACTGAAGGTCCACATAGGCACACGTATATGCCACGTAGGCACTAAGGTTGTTGAAAATATGATTTTAATTAGTCCAGGAGGGTAATAGGACCCTCCTAAAGTTTGGATGTGTCTCAACAATTTCATGTATAGTTTAGGATGAAAATAGTGTATTTTCTCTATTTAAATTTTTTTTCTTTCTCTTTTGATTTAATATAATTGTCTTTCTTTAAATTGATAAAAGAATTAGACTTAGTCAATCTTTCTTTTTGAGAAAAAAATTTCTTTATTTAAATAAACAATTTTTCACTTGAATAGAATAGATGTCATATTTGAAAATGATTTTGAACTCCAAGATGTTACAAAGTTAGCCACATTTTCAAAATTAGTCATTTCTATGAAAATCAGTCAAATTATCTTTTCATCAACCGTTTTTAACGGACACGCTTAATTGTCTTAAAAACCTTATCAAGGAGTTACCTGAATCCTTACCCATTTTTTCTAATTTTAAGTATTTATTTTTGTTTTTAAGTCTTTAAAATATTTTTAGTTTTTCTTTATATTTTCTTTACAAAATCAAGTGGAGACTTTGTAACTTCCTAAATTACATCAAAACTTTCGTTAAAGGCTTTGAAATAGTTTAAAATATCAAAATCAGTGTTTTACAATCCTTCAAACAATAAAGGGATAAAACGGAAATGACGACTCTACTGAGGACTTTATTAAGATTCTAACAAATTTTTAGACTATTTTGACTGATTTTTTGACTTTACTTGATTTAATGTGGTAGTTTGATATTATCTTGCGATTACATTTGTTGTTTGCATTAATGGCATATTCCCTCATTTGATATATACACTACTAGAAAAAACAGGAAAAGTGACCACATGTGGTCGCTTTTCCTGATTTTGCAACCACAAAAGCGACCACACCTTGTGGTCGCAAAAACAGTGGTATTTTTTTCAAAAACGATCACATGTGGTCGATTTTTTTAAAATTATAATTCAATATTATTTTTTAAAAAAAAATGATCATTTTTTTAATTCAAAAAAACAACCACCAGTGATCGCTTTTATAAATTTTAAAAAATAATTTTTTTAAAAAAAGTGATCACAAGTGATCGTTTTTTTATATATTTATTTTTTATTTAAGCAAAATAGATCACATGTGGTCGCTTTTGTTTAAATAAATTAATAAATTAATTTAAACAAAAGCAACCACATGTGGTCACTTTTGTAAAAAAATTAATTAATTAAAATATATACATAAGCGACCACATGTGGTTGCGTTTGTTTAAATTAATTAATTTATTTATATATAAAAGCGACCACTAGTGGTCGCTTTTGTTTAAACTAATTAATTAATTTATATACAAAAGCGACCACACGTGGTCACTTTTTTATTTAAATAATTAATTATTATTTAAAATTTAATTATTTAATTGAGGTCGCGTTTAATTATTTAATTAAAAAAGCGACCACATGTGGTCGCTTTTATTTGTTTAATAATTTTTTAATAAAATTGGTTTAAAAAATAATTAATTAAATATTGAAAAGCCACCACAAGTGGTCGCTCTTTTATAATGTTTCCAGAAAGGTGATCAAATGCGGTTGTTTTTTTAAAGTTTTTCCAGAAAAGCGACCACATGTGGGCGGTTTCTTGGGTAAAGTTTTTTAAAAAATTACCACTTCTGATCGCTTTTCTAAGAATTTCTAGATCATAGACCACAAGTGGTCGATTTTTTTGGTAATTTTTTGAAAAAACGATCACAACTTGTGGTCGCTTTTTCTGGTAATTTTGAAAAAAAATTAAAGCATATGTTATGCTACATTCCATCCAACCTGCTTTACAAAGTAACCCACCAATCAAATATAATATGTAATCATCCATCATAATAATACAAAACACTAAAATCAAATTGTTAACACAAATTAATCAATGTTTCAAAAGTAAACAACAAAATATACAAAAAAAAAAAAAATAGGAGTAGGGGAACAGGAAATGGGAGAGCGGAGATGGAATTACAAGGTTGGCAATCAAAAGTAAAATTCTCAAAACGTTAATCAGGATATTACATATCAATCTTAAACAAGAAACATAAAAGGTAAATAGTATAAAGCATAAAGACATCAATAAATAACAAATACAATGTACACGACCTAATCCTCTTCTCCACTAAACCATTCACCTTTCAAGTACCGACACTTAAACAATTTCAAGTCACTAATTCACTTTTCAAGTGACCACACTTTAGTAAATTCAAAACACAAGTTCACATTTCAATTACCTACACTTAAAAAATTTCAAGTCACTATTTCACTTCTCAAGTGATCATACTTTAGTAAATTCGAAACACAAGTTCACCTTTAAAGTACCTAAACTTAAACATTTTCAAGTCACTAATCTACTTCTCAAGTTGCCACAATTTAGTAATTTCAAAAAACAAGTTCACCTTTCAAATACCTAAACTTAAACATTTTCAAGTCACTAATTCACTTCTCAAGTGACCAGACTTTAGTAAATTCAAAACACAAGTTCTCCTTTCAAGTACCTAAACTTAAACATTTTCAAGAAACTAAATCACTTCTCAAGTTACCACACTTTAGTATATTCAAAACACAAGTTCACATTTCAATTACCTACGCTTTAACATTTTCAAGTCACTATTTCACTTCTCAAGTGACCACACTTTAGTAAATTTGAAACACAAGTTCACATTTCAAGTACTTACACTTGAACATTTTGAAGTCAATCATTCAGTTTCAAGTTACCAAACTTTAATAAATTCCAAACACAAGTTAACATTTCAAGTACCTACACCTAAACATTTCAAGTCACTAATTCACTTCACAAGTGACCAAACTTAACTAAATTCAAAACACAAGTTCACAGTTCAAGTACTTATCCTTAAACATTTTCAAGTCACTAATTCACTTCTCAAGTGATCACACTTTACTAAATTCAAAACACAAGTTCACCTTTCAAGTAACTACACTTAAACCTTTCGAAGTCACTAATTCACTTCTCAAGTGACCACACTTTACTAAATTCAAAACACAAGTTCACCTTTCAAGTACCTATACTTAAACATTTTCAAGTCACTAATTCACTTCACAAGTGACCAAACTTAACTAAATTCAAATCACAAGTTCACATTTCAAGTACCTACACTTAAATATTTTCAAGTCACTTCACAAGTGACCAAACTTAACTAAATTCAAAACACAAGTTCACATTTCAAGTACCTACACTTAAATATTTTCAAGTCACTAATTCACTTCTCAAGTGACCACACTTTACTAAATTCTAAATACAAGGTCACCCTTCAAATAACTACACTTAAACATTTTGAAGTCACTAGTTCCCTTCTCAAGTGATCACACTTTACTAAATTCAAAACACAAGTTCACATTTCAAGTACCTACACTTAAACATTTTCAAGTCACTATACTTAATCATTTTCAAGTAACTATACTTTATTAATTTTAAGTTATTAGTACACATTTCAAGTAACTACACTTAACCATTTTCAAGTTACAAGTTCACAATTTCAAGTAGCTAAACCATTTTCAAGTCACAAGTTCGCAATTTCAAATAACTACACTTAAGAATTTTCAAGTCACTGCACTTAATAATTTTTAAATAGCTAATTAATTGACATTTCAAGTCACTATACTTAACCATTTTCAAGTAACTACACTTAACCATTTTCTACTCACTAGAAAACATTTCAAGTCACTACACTTAACCATTTTCAAATAACTAATTCACATTGCAAGTCACTACACTTAATCATTTTCAAGTCACTAGTACACATTTCAAATCACTACACTTAACCATTTTTAAATAATTAATTCACATTTCAAGTTACTATACTTAACCATTTTCAAGTAACTAGTTCACATTTAAAATAACTATACTTAACCATTTTCAAGTCACTACACTTGATCATTCATTTCAAGTCACTATACCTAACCACTTTCAAGTAACTAATTCACTTTTCAAGTAACTACACTTAACCATTTTTAAGTCACTAGAATAAATTTCAAGTCACTATACTTAACCATTTTCAAGTAACTACACTTAACTATTTTCAAGTAATTAGTACACATTTCAATTCACTACACTTAATCATTTTAAAGTCACTAGTATACATTTCAAGTCACTACACTTAATTATTTTCAAGTCACTAGTATACATTTCAAGACACTACACATTTCAAGTAACTATACTTTATTATTTTCAAGGTATTAGTACACATTTCAATTAACTACACTTACCATTTTCAAGTCACAAGTTCACAATTTCAAATAATCACACTTGATCATTTTAAAGTCACTAGTTCGCACTTTCAAGTAACTACACTTAATCATTTTAAAGTCACTAGTACACATTTCAAGTCACTACACTCAAACCATTTTCAAATAGCTAATTGACATTTCAAGTCACTATACTTGAACATTTTCAAGTCACTACACATAACCATTTTCAACTCACTAGTACACATTTCAAGTGACTACACTTGACCATTTTCAAGTAACTATTTCACACTTCAAGATGCTACAGTTAAACTATTTTTAAGTCACTAGTACACTTTCCAATCACTACACTTAATCATTTTCAAATAACTAATTCACATTTCAATTCATTTTATAAGCCTTTTTTAAGTTCACCTTTCATGTAACTACTCTAAACCATTTTCAAGTCGATAATTCACTTCTCAAGTGATGATACTTCATCATTTTGAAGACACTAGTACACATTTAAAAATACTACACTTGATCATTATATACAATTTTAATTTAAGATCACAAGATTTCAAAATGTTCTTCACTTTGTTAAAATCCGTTCCAAGTTAAACCAGACAAACAAATTGAAATGGAGTACTTAATATAACTTGACAGTAATGAACAATAATGCACTTCATAGTCCTACCAGTTAACCACATTACTAACTTATAGACAAATTAACTTGGGCTAAGTTCGCACCAGATCACCAATCTAAAATCTACTTCACTATAAATTTACCATATATATGTAAACATACAAATGCTAATATGAATATGATAATAGATCTAGTGTAGAATAGATAATGTTCCAAAGAACAACAGAAGCATCAAATCGATCACCGAAAAATTGAGATTCGACAGAAAAAAATACCCTGAGACGGTCGGAGATGATAGAAGGAGTGATGAGCTTGTACTTAGGAGGTTCAGACAATAGCTTATCGTATGTAGCCTTGTCGAACAATACCATGTTGTTCACTTTTTCCTTTTGTTTTTCCTTGCTCCACTTCTGCATTCATTTATAAATAATAAATCTTTAAAATTCTCATCGGATAATTAAAATTGCATAAATAATAAGAGAAACAATTAGATAGACCTTCTTTTTCTACTTTTCACCACTAGATTTTGCTGGCTTAGAAGATGGCGTTGGTGAGGAAGGTTGTTTCGTCGGCTGCAGGAGAGGAATAGCTGTTGGTCTGCTGGAAAGAGGGTGCAGGACCATCGATTTCTCTCTTTGGATGTGGATGGAGGGAAAAGAGTGGTGTAGTAGTTGTTGTCTACCGGAGGCAGGTTGCCGGTGGTGGTGCAGAGCTTATAGTTCTGTGGAATGAGATGTGGATGCTATTTATTGAATGAGAGATTATGGTTTCTTTGGTGTATAAAAGGAAAGTAAGGATGAGCGGATCTCAGTCGTTGGATCATTTTTTATCAACGGCTGAGATTAAAATTATTTAAAAAGGGGTCAGAAAATGGAATTAATGTCAATTTTGGTTAAAATTGACATTAATTGAGTACAAGATGGCTAGAATTAAATAAATTAGGAAAATTATTTTAAGTTAGGCTATTATTTAATAAATATAATTAGGTGTCTCTATTAAAAATAGACAACGTATGTAGAATTAAGATTACGTAAAACAATATTTTACAAAACTGTCGTTAATAATTTAAAATAAATTAGTTATAAAATTTAAAAATAATAATAATAATTATAATAATAATGAAAACTAGACAATGTATTTGTAAATTGTGAGTGTGCATATTTATGAAAGATGATTTAATTAAGAAAATTATGTAAAATATTATATTTGAATTACTAAATTGTAAAAAATGATTATTCCCTAGGTAAAATCATCATGTAATTTACAGTTTTCTAGTAGTGATATTTTCTCAATAGTATGATATCAACATATTAATCAAAATATTTTGATATATAGATTCAGTTATCTAGCTTTTCATTACTGCATACGTTATACGTATATATACATATATTCAATTGGCTATTAGCTTCCAAATATGTACTATATACATCACATACATGATTTTATTACTGCATAATAATATACAACATATTTCACATATACTCAGATGAATTATCGGTTAGTTTATCTTATGTTATTATACCTTCACTACATAATTTTTATATATATATATAAACACACACGTACAAACTATCGACTATCTGGTTCTAAATACGTACTATATACATCACATACATACACGAGTATATTACCCCATAATATAATGCGACGTATTTCATTTACATACTTTGATGACATTATCGATTAATTTGATTAGCTTACATTAATATAACTTCAACGTACAATATATTATTACTTCTATCGTTTCAAATCAAGGTATTTAATATGTTTGGATTGATTCTGCTAGTTTTTGACTACATCGTTCATCAATCACTACATATACATATATATACACCTACACACACACACACACACATATATATATATCAACTCTTGAATACGTACTATATACATCACATCCACAAGTATATTAACTCATAATACAACAGATTCATTATATTCTGATGAATTATCAGTTATATATGTATGTTACATTATTATAACTCCAATAACATAATATTATTACTTCAACTGTATGATACAGATATATTCATTATACAAAGATTATATTTAACGTATATACAATGAAAAATATATTTATTGAAACATAAGTAAAAGATACAGATTATGTTTAACGTAATTTATTTATTTAATATATTCCCTAGTATAATTTTTTTACAAAATTAAAGTTTAATTGATTTTATTATATTTTAACAAAAAGCAACCACAAGTGGTCTCTTTTTTACAATATTTTCCTTTTTCTATTTTTGTATTAGATAAGTGACCACTTGTGGTCGCTTTTATATAAATATTTTAGTTTAATTTTTAAAGAAAAGCGACCACAAGTGGTCTCAATTTTGTTTTTAGTTTTTTAATCATAAAGCGACCACAAGTGGTCGGTTTCTTAATTGTTTTTTTTTAATTTTTTGTTAAAATTCAAATGCGAACACACTTCTAAAAAATTTTTTAGTATAATTTTTTAAAATAAAAGAGACCACAAGTGGTCGGTTTTCTTATATAATTTTTTTTAAAATCCAAAATCGACCACAAGTTGTCGCATTTTAAAAAATATTTTCAATTTATTTTTCAAAATAAAAGCGGCCACTTGTGGTCTCTTTTACAAAATATTTTTTTTTAAAATCCAAAACCGACCACTTGTGGTCATTTTTTTGGTACAATATGTTTTTAATTTTTGATAAAAAATCGACCACAAGTGGTCGTTTTTTGTATAATATTTTATTTATTTTTTAATTAAAAGCGACCACAAGTGGTCGCTTTTTGAAAAATAATTTTTTAAAAAATTTTGAAATGAATATTTGGTAATTTTAAAATATAAAAGTGACCACATGTGGTCGCTTTTATATTTTTATTTTATTGAAAAAAATAATTAAAAAAGAGACCACATGTGGTAGCTTTTTTGTGGTCACATAAACAATTTTTTTAATAGTGTAAACTATTTGGGTTTCGCGATTGTCGCGGCCCCTATTGATTGATTCCAAAGAAAAGTATTGGAAATACAATAGTTTATAGGCACGTTAGGCATCTGATGGCATTTCCAAACCCAAGTTGTACACTTGAAAACCTAATTAAAGTGCATTCTAGATACCAGGATAGAGCGAAACCAAAATCTATTTCAGGCATGAGCCTAGGACGACCCTGTAACACCCCGTAAATTTTTTCGTACACTTATCGCGATTATATGGAGTCCTAAAGGCTTGCGTATGGGTTAAATTAAGTTTATGGTGTTCGAAAGTATCCCGTCAATAGTTGTATGTGTAGGTATTGGAATAAGCTTTCCAACGATATAAGGTTTGCCCAAAACAGAGGAGTATTTCATATAAGCGAGCACATTCGAAATTTCAAAACGGTGGCCGGGAAGCCTGTGAACAGTAAATCTGCAGGAAAATTACTGCAGCTAGGCAATTTTCTTTGGATCAACTTTAGACGATCATAACTCCTTGTACAAAAAGAACTGTGTGAGCTGCTATATATCGAAGAAAATCTCCGAGAGTCTTCTTTCCGATGAAATTGGTTTCATCCAAATCCAATGTCTGAGTAAGGAGCTATACCCGTTTTACTACAGCCTATAAAAAAAAATAGAATTTTGGGACAGATTTTTGGGTCAACTTTAAACGACCATAACTCCTTGTACAGGAAGAACTGGGTAGTATACTTTTTATGAAAATGAAATCCCTTTGAAATATCTTTCCAATTCAATTGGTTTAACCCAAATCCGATACTGGAGCAAAGAGTTATGATCGATTTACTTCAGCCTGTCAAAACTGTCCACTGGGGACAGATTCGGATTTATTTAAATTTTTAGGGCAAAATGGTCATTTTCTATTACCTCTTGGAAGAAAATTGGTCTTTATAAACATACACTTAGCCTCATATATATCATATATCATCCAATTATTAAGAGAAGGTGAAACCCTAGCCTAATTTCAACTTCAAATATTTTGTGATTCAACCGTAGAAAATTCGAATTGGTTCCGTAGTTGTGTTCACCATCTCGAAAGCTTCGAGAAGCACCCCATGGTTATGTAAGGAGGATTATAAATATAAGAGTTCATTGTTAAGGTATGAATATTGTTTATTCTTGATTCTTATCCATGAATAAGTATTGATAAAGGATTATGAGTATTGTCTTGATGTTGGAAGATAACTAGAAACATAGTTATGAATTGTTTTGTATAAATTGTTGTAGTAAATTATGGAAGTTGTTGTATTGGATTATGGAGGATGAATTGTGGTGATATATCATTATATTAGTGGTTATGTATGCCTAGTGATCATGTTGGTATTGGATGGTGATTAAGAGGGGAAATAAAGGCTAAGAGTGATGTTGAGGGATATTGCATGAAAATGCATGATATGTGAATGTAATAAGAGTATAAGAGGATGTATGTAGCACTCTTATTGATGAGTTAAAGGATTACTTCCTAGACATTATTTGGTGAAGTTAATACCTAAATGGTAAGGTTTGGTTGGTAATACTAGTTTGCCACAAATGACTTATTGTAGATAAGTGTTCGAAGAGTACGGGAAGTCAAGTTGGACTTGTATTGAAGTGGTTATATCAAGGTATGTAAGACATACTCTATCTAATCTTTGGCATGAATAATGACCCATGGCACTCTCAAGTAAGCTTCCAACATTGTCCTACGACACATGACACATAATAACATCATTTGATCTTCGACACCACCACTTGAACTTATTTTCACTTTTAAGATGTCCGGCTAGTCAAAAAAATGTCCATATACTATTGTTGACTCCGAAATGGTTTAATGAGGTATCCATGATCCTCTACTTCATTTTCATGATATTGATTACCTATTTACATGCTTTTCCTATTGTGGTATCATGGTTTCAAGTTCCATAAGGTGTGACCACAAAGTAACCCATCTCAAAGATTAATTGAATTAAGAAATGGAATGTCTTTATTTTAAATTGATGATATGATGTATTGTATTAGTACCACTGATCAGTTGGTCATTGTATTATAAAGATTATGTATATATTCTATTCCAGGGGTGGTCCCTGATGTATTGTATTAGTACCACTGATCAGTTGGCCATTAAATGACATATGTTATGTATTGATAAGGAATACGGGAAGTAATGATATGAAAGTAATGTGCAGGTATCCCATCAGCTCTTTTAAGTGTGGTCTACTCATACTGTTTATTCACTGGTATCTGGGTTCTGTTGATCTTTTGTATCTCATCTTGATACTCACTGCCTTACATACTCAGTACATATTTTCGTACTGACGTCCCTCACGGGGGACCTGTATTCATGCCTGCAGGAACGGGTACTTCAGGTCGTACACCTCCGCAGTAAGAGCCAGGACATTCTGTTGATAGTGGTGAGCTCCAGTTGTTTCGGGGCATCCCAAGTCATTTCTATATGTACTTTTGGTATTTGTATAAAAGTCTTTTGTGGGCGGGAGTTTGTCCCGACCCTAACTCAGTTGTGTATCTATGTAGAGGCTTTTGTAGACATATTGTACAGCCATAGGAGTGTTTAGTTGATAGACGTAATGGCTCTGACGGCTAATTACTGTTTATATATATATATATGCGTGTCTGCTGGGCTGATACAGGTACTGTTTTCTTCTATTTACAACGAAGTGCTGCCCAAATTTCTAATTTTCATAAGTAATGTAAGTGTGAAAGTATAGGTTATGAACGGGTTCTCCCGGGCCTCCTCGGCTACGGGTGCTAGTCCGCTCCAATGGGATTTGGGGCGTGACAAAAGTGGTATCAGAGAGGTTCGTCCCAGTGAGTCTACAAAGCCGTGTCTACGTAGAGTCTTGTTTATCGGTGTGTTGTGCACCACATCTATAAACAGGAGGCTATGGACATTTAGGAATTGTTTCTTTTCTTCATGTCTTAGATCGTGCGATAGAGCTTATATTGTATATGAAGTCATAGTTGACCACTGAATCTATTTGTTTCTCTTATTATAGTAATGATGCCGGTTACCAGAAGCAAGAATACCGGTAAGCAAGTAGATGTGGCTGCCGGAGAGGGGACTAGTAAGTCACCCACTATACCAGCTAATCAAAGTGAGGCTCCAGCTGAGCATGCATCAGAAACTTCCCCCAGTCCGGAAGAAATAAGGGGGAGGAGAACTATATCCCCAGAGCCACCTATTAATGTTGTTGATCAAGATCTTAGAAATGCAGTGCAACTTTTGACTCGTATAGTTGCTGGGCAAGTCCAAGGGCAAGCCATTCCTGTCGCGGGTTCTACCGGTACTGATAGGGCGGCTAGTCTTCGGACGCAAGATTTTCTTAAGATGGATCCGCCTACTTTTACCGGATCCGATCTTAATGAAGATCCGCAGGACTTTATTGATCAGATCCAAAGGGCCCTAGAGGTGATGCATGTATCGGGCAGAGAGACAGTGGAGTTAGCCGCGTATAGATTCAAAGGTGAGGCTATATATTGGTATGAAGACTGGAAACGTTCAAGGGGCATTGATGCACCCCCAGCTACTTGGAAAGAGTTCAAAGAGGCATTTATTGATCATTATCTTCCATATGAGACTCGTCAGGCCCGTGCGGATCAGTTCTTAAATCTTCGACAAGGTCATACAAGTGTGAGGGAGTATAGTCTTCGATTTAATTCCTTTTCCAGATATGATCCTAATGTTATAGCTACTATGGATGACAGAGTTCATCGGTATGTGAATGGATTGGATCCGTATTTGGTTAGGGATTGTACTATTGCTGCACTAAATAAAGACATGGATATAGCTAGGATCCAAGCATTTGCACAGAAAATGGAAGATCAGAGGCAAAGAAGAAGAACACAGGAATTTAAAAGCGGGTCTTCTAAGAGGGCCAAATCTACAGGGCAGTTTATGGCGCCACAAGGAGGTTTTTGACCTCAATTTTCTGCTAGACCACCTAGGCCATTATTTTCTTATTCTGCAGCTAGTGCTCCACCACAGCATCAGGGGTTCAGAGGCAGTCAATTTGGGCAAAGAAGTGAGGGTCATAGTTCGCGATCAGTGGGTTATCGTGGGCAAGGGAACATGAGCCAATCGAGACCTTCTCGAGAGATATGTAATCAATGCGGAAAGCATCATATGGGCGTATGTCGAATAGGAACAAATGTTTGTTATTGGTGCGGTATGATGGGGCATATGATGAGAGAATGCCCACGAAGGGGCGCAGGTGGCGTAGCACGACCTTCGGGATCATCTGTTGCATCATCGTCACCGGTATCTTATTCTGGTAGGGGCGCACGACTTTCGGGTCACGCTAGAAATGAAACAAGAGTCGCCAGTTCCAGCGGGACTCAGAATCGCACTTATGCTTTAGCGGATCGACAAAATCTAGAGGCTTCCCCAGATGTGGTTACGGGTACGTTGTCCATATTTTCATTTGATGTATATGCTCTAATTGATCCCGGTTCTACATTATCATATGTTACTCCCTTGGTTGCTGGAAAGTTCAAAAGGACCCCCGAATTGTTAGATAAACCGTTGGAAGTGTCTACCCCGGTTGGGGAATCTATTATTGCTATAAGAGTTTATAAAGATTGTGTAGTAACTGTGTGTGGTCGAGACACGATGGCCAATCTTGTGGAACTAGAAATGGTAGATTTTGATGTTATAATGGGTATGGATTGGTTGGCGTCTTGTTATGCCAAAATTGACTGTTGTACGAAAAAGATGTATTTAGATTTTCCTGATAAAGCAGTTATTGAATGGCAAGGTAAGATTGGCGCACCAAGAGGTAGATTTATTTCTTATTTCAAAGCGAGAAAAATGATTTCCAAGGGCTACATATGTCATTTAGTTAGAGTAAAGAATACGGAATCGGAATCACCGGATCTTCACACTGTACCAGTGGTAAATGAATTTCCTGATGTATTCCCTAAAGATCTTCCAGGCTTACCTCCTGAACGAGAAGTAGAGTTTGGTATTTATGTAATACCAGGCACCCAACCAATCTCCATTCCTCCATATAGAATGGCCCCAGTAGAATTGCGAGAATTGACAGAGCAATTGAAAGATTTGCTAGAGAAGGGATTCATAAGGCCTAGTATGTCCCCTTGGGGAGCACCAGCATTGTTTATGCGTAAGAAAGATGGTTCGCTGAGGATGTGTATTGACTATCGGCAATTGAATAAGGTGACTATCAAGAATAAATACCCTCTTCCCCGAATTGATGATTTATTTGACCAGTTGCAGGGTGCCCAGTGTTTTTCCAAGATTGACTTGAGATCAGGCTATCATCAAGTGAGAGTCAAGGATAAAGATATACCCAAGACAGCTTTTCGAACACGGTATGGTCATTATGAATTCCTGGTTATGTCATTCGGGCTGACAAATGCACCCGCAGTTTTTATGGATCTGATGAATAGGCTGTTTAAGCCGTTTCTAGATGTGTTCGTGATAGTTCTCATAGATGATATTCTGGTCTACTCTAGATCAGAAGAGGATCATGTTAATCACTTAAGGCAGGCGTTGTAGATTCTTCGTGATTGTAAGCTGTATGCGAAGTTTTCTAAATGTGAGTTTTGGCTCAAGTCAGTGGCATTTTTGGGCCATATTGTATCCAGTGAAGGCATAAAAGTTGACACTCAGAAGATTGAGGCTGTGAATAATTGGCCAAGACCCACGACGCCTATGGAGATTCGTAGTTTCCTCGGGTTGGCAGGTTATTATAGAAGGTTTGTTGAAGGTTTTTCTTCTATTTCTGCACCCTTGACTAAGTTGACGCATAAAGCCTCCAAGTTTCAATGGAATGATGCCTGTGAAAAGAGTTTCCAAGATCTGAAGAGCAAGTTGACTTCTACACCGGTATTGGTGCTTCCTGAAGGCACAGAAGGGTATGCAGTGTACTGTGATGCTTCGAGAATTGGCTTAGGATGCGTATTAATGCAACATGGTAGAGTAATAGCCTATGGCTCTAGACAGTTGCGACCACATGAGAGGAATTATCCCACGCATGATCTTGAGCTAGCTGCAGTTGTATTTGCTTTGAAGATATGGCGCCACTACTTATATGGGGTTCATGTTGACATATATACCGATCATAAGAGCCTGCAATATATCTTCAGTCAGAAAGATCTAAACTTGAGGCAGCGGAGATGGCTTGAATTGTTGAAAGATTACGATGTTGATATCTTGTATCATCCAGGGAAAACGAATGTGGTAGTGGATGCACTGAGTCGTAAGTCTAAAATAGCATCTATAGGAAAGTAGGGGATGATTAAGGATCTTCACCAACTAGCTAATTTGGGAGTTTGACTTCTCGAAACTCCAGATGAAGAGGTTATTGTACGTAATGCAGCGGAATCTTCATTGATAGCTGAAGTGAAAGAGAAGCAGTATGCAGATCCAATTTTATTGCAGCTTAAGGAGGATGTGCAGAGTGGTACGACAAAGGCATTTGAGCTTACGCGAGAAGGAGTGCTTCAGTGTCAGAGTCGTTTATGTGTACCTGATGTAGTCGAGCTAAGAAAGAGAATTATGACAGAAGCACACTGTTCAAGGTATTCCATCCATCCAGGGTTGACTATGATGTATCAAGATTTGAAAGCAATATATTGGTGGAATGACATGAAGAAGAATATTGCCGAATTTGTAGCTGAATGTCCGAATTGTCAAAGAGTCAAAGTAGAACACCAGAAACCCGGTGGTTACATGCAATGTATAGATCTTCCCGTCTGGAAGTGGGACAAGATCAATATGGATTTCATCACGGGTTTGCCTCGTACATTTCGGAAGTTTGATTCCATATGGGTGATCATTGATAGGCTTACCAAATCAGCGCACTTCTTACCAGTTAAGACAACTTATACGGCGGAAGAGTATGCGAAGTTGTATATTAAGGAGATCGTTCAGTTACATGGAGTTCCAATTTCCATTATATCTGATCGAGGAGCCCAATTTACCGCGAATTTCTGGAAGTCTTTTCAAAGGAGTTTGGGGACACAAGTAAATCTAAGTATGGCTTTTCATCCTCAGACGGACGGACAAGCGGAACATACCATCCAGACACTTGAAGATATGCTACGAGCATGTGTATTGGATTTCAAAGGCAACTGGGATGATCACCTACCTCTTATCGAGTTTGCCTACAATAATAGCTATCATTCAAGTATCAAAATGGCACCATATGAAGCATTGTATGGAAGAAAGTGTAGATCGCCAATAGGATGGTTTGAAGCAGGTAATGCGGTCTTGTTTGGACCGGATCTTGTTTATCAAGCAATGGAGAAGGTTAAAGTGATCCAACAACGGCTTGAAACAGCTCAAAGTCGACACAAATCTTATGCGGATGTTAGAAGAAGAGGACTTGAGTTTTCTATCGACGATTGGGTATTCTTGAAGGTATCACCAATGAAAGGAGTGATGAGGTTTGGCAAGAAAGGAAAGTTAAGTCCACGATACATAGGTCCGTACAAGATCATTCAAAGATTTGGACAAGTTGCTTATGAGTTAGAGCTACCTCAAGAGCTCTCAGCAGTTCATCCCATATTTCACGTTTCGATGCTTCGCAAGTACATCGGAGATCCATCGCACATCACTACTATGGAAGATGTGCAAGTTACAGAAGATCTCACTTTTGAAGAAATGCCTATTGCTATTCTTGATCGCCAAATTAAAAAGATAAGGAATAAAGAGATAGCATCGGTAAAAGTACTTTGGAGGAATCAACAAGTTGAGGAGATCACATGGGAAGCCGAGGAAGCGATGAAAATTAATTACCCTTACCTATTCAACGATTAAGAGGAAGTTCATGAGACGGAAGAAGAACAATAACAAGTAAGTGTTTATTTTTATGCAAGTATGTTATGATGATGAATATGTTAATTGTAAGCTTGGACATGTCTTAATTGAGTAACTATGCTAACATTCGAGGACGAAAGTTCTTAAGGGGGGGAGAATGTAACACTCCGTAAATTTTTTCGTACACTTATCGCGATTATATGGAGTCCTAAAGACTTGCGTATGGGTTAAATTAAGTTTATGATGTTCGGAAGTATCCCGTCAATAGTTGTATGTGTAGGTATTGGAATAAGATTTCCAACAATATAAAGTTTGCCCAAAACAGAGAAGTATTTCATATAAGCGAGCACATTCGAAATTTCAAAACGGTGGCCGGGAAGCCTGTGAACAGTAAATCTGCAGGAAAATTACTGCAGCTAGGCAATTTTCTTTGGATCAACTTTAGACGATCATAACTCCTTGTACAAAAAGAACTGTGTGAGCTGCTATATATTGAACAAAATCTCCGAGAATCTTATTTCCGATGAAATTGGTTTCATCCAAATTCAATGTCTGAGTAAGGAGCTATACCCGTTTTACTACAACCTATCAAAAAAAAAACAGAATTTTGGGACAGATTTTTGGGTCAAATTTAAACGACCATAACTCCTTGTAAAGGAAGAAATGGGTGGTATACTTTATATGAAAATGAAATCCCTTTGAAATATATTTCCAATGCAAATGGTTTCACCCAAATCCGATACTGGAGAAAAGAGTTATGATCGATTTACTTCAGCCTGTCAAAACTGTCCACTGGGGACAGATTCGGATTTATTTAAATTTTTAGGGCAAAATGGTCATTTTCTATTACCTCTTGGACGAAAATTGGTCTTTATAAACATACACTTAGCCTCATATATATCATATATCATCCAATTATTAAGAGAAGGTGAAACCCTAGCCTAATTTCAACTTCAAATATTTTGTGATTCAACCGTAGAAAATTCGAATTGGTTCCGTAGTTGTGTTCACCATCTCGAAAGCTTCGAGAAGCACCCCATGGTTATGTAAGGAGGATTCTAAATACAAGAGTTCATTGTTAAGGTATGAATATTGTTTATTCTTGATTCTTATCCATGAATAAGTATTGATAAAGGATTATGAGTATTGTCTTGATGTTGGAAGATAACTAGAAACATAGTTATGAATTGTTTTGTATAAATTGTTGTAGTAAATTATGGAAGTTGTTGTATTGGATTATGGAGGATGAATTGTGGTGATATATCATTATATTAGTGGTTATGTATGCCTAGTGATCATGTTGGTATTGGATGGTGATTAAGAGGGGAAATAAAGGCTAAGAGTGATGTTGAGGGATATTGCATGAAAATGCATGATATGTGAATGTAATAAGAGTATAAGAGGATGTATGTAGCACTCTTATTGATGAGTTAAAGGATTACTTCCTAGACATTATTTGGTGAAGTTAATACCTAAATGGTAAGGTTTGGTTGGTAATACTAGTTTGCCACAAATGACTTATTGTAGATAAGTGTTCGAAGAGTACGGGAAGTCAAGTTGGACTTGTATTGAAGTGGTTATATCAAGGTATGTAAGACATACTCTATCTAATCTTTGGCATGAATAATGACCCATGGAACTCTCAAGTAAGCTTCCAACATTGTCCTACGACACATGACACATAATAACATCATTTGATCTTCGACACCACCAATTGAACTTATTTTCACTTTTAAGATGTCCGGCGAGTCAAAAAAATGTCCATATACTATTGTTGACTCCGAAATGGTTTAATAAGGTATCCATGATCCTCTACTTCATTTTCATGATATTGATTACCTATTTACATGTTTTTCCTATTGAGGTATCATGGTTTCAAGTTCCATAAGGTGTGACCACAAAGTAACCAATCTCAAAGATTAATTGAATTAAGAAATGGAATGTCTTTATTTTAAATTGATGATATGATGTATTGTATTAGTACCACTGATCAGTTGGCCATTGTATTATAAAGATTATGTATATATGCTATTCCAGGGGTGGTCCCTGATGTATTGTATTAGTACCACTGATCAGTTGGCCATTAAATGACATATGTTATGTATTGATAAGGAATACGGGATGTAATGATATGAAAGTAATGTGCAGGTATCCCATCAGCTCTTTTAAGTGTGGTCTACTCATACTGTTTATTCACTGGTATCTGGGTTCTGTTGATCTTTTGTATCTCATCTTGATACTCACTGCCTTACATACTCAGTACATATTTCCGTACTGACGTCCCTCACGGGGGACCTGTATTCATGCCTGCAGGAATGGGTACTTCAGGTCGTACACCTCCGCAGTAAGTGCCAGGACATTCTGTTGATAGTGGTGAGCTCTAGTTGTTTCGGGGCATCCCAAGTCGTTTCTATATGTACTTTTGGTATTTGTATAAAAGTCTTTTGTGGGCGGGAGTTTGTCCCGACCCTAACTCAGTTGTGTATCTATGTAGAGGCTTTTGTAGACATATTGTACAGCCATAGGAGTGTTTAGTTGATAGACGTGATGGCTCTGACGGCCAATTATTGTTTATATATATATATGCGTGTCTGCTGGGCTGATACAGGTACTGTTTTCTTCTATTTACAACGAAGTGCTGCCCAAATTTCTAATCTTCATAAGTAATGTAAGTGTGAAAGTATAGGTTATGAACGGGTTCTCCCGGGCCTCCTCAGCTACGGGTACCAGTCCGCTCCAATGGGATTTGGGGCGTGATAGACCCAATACCTAAGAGGGGATTGGGCCTATTAGAAAACCTACCCTACATCTATTGACCACGAGTCAATCACAGGAGAATCATGTTTGTGTGTTGAAGGAAGTCTATACCAATAAACATAAATCCATTATTATTTGGGGCGGGGCGGGGCAGGGGGGAGGTGAGAGGTGGGAGGATCACCTTATTTATTTTTTTGTAGGTATGAATCAACCAATCCTCTATGAAGATTCAAGATAATGTTCAAGACAGATGATAAATCCAAGGATTTGGTGGAAATATATAAAATGCGGAAGTCAAGAAAATTCTCAGGAAGCATGTAGGATATTTTCCTTCTGTAATAGACATGAATGGGCTAATTATACGGAAAGTCACTTGATCCCAAATATATAACACATATAACATGAGGTGGATAAAATCAAGAAGCTGAAGAACAACGAAGGATTGTTTGAAGACGCTTATGCTTTCTATTTTATCCCTTGCGGGGGATTGTGTTTCTCTCGTGTTATTTCCCCTTTCCCAAAAAATTATATCCCTCGTTTGCTACTTTGTAGGATTTTATGAGTGTTTATAATTTTATCCCTTTCGTGGGACTATTTTTGTTGCCTTTTATTTTTCCTTTCCCCAACTATTGTATCCTTCACTTAATACGATGTAGGCTTCTATTCCCTTTTGGGTATTTATGAAAATAATTTTTGGGGATAATGGATTAGTGTTAAAAGACATATGCTTCCTTCAAACTCAATAGGCCAACCCTTGGCTCAAAAAGGTCCCTAATCAGGATGCGCGTTTATTATAATATGCTTGTGGATATAACTATTTTATGTGCTTATATGTGTTATGTTGCTTTGAAATCAAAGGTGAATTGATCCAACCCTATTTCTCATAGAGCACCTCTAATAATAAATATACACCCACTATACAAAAGCCTGGTCAAATATACTCTAAGTCTCCCAAGTCTCTTAGAAAAGTCTGCAACTATTCTTAAAAATCCATAAAATTATTTCTATCACTTTAGGAAGGTTGACTATGGACTTAGAAGAAGCCATTGCAAGAAGGATTAAAAAGAGAAATAGGAGAATTGCTCAAGGAAAGAGGTAATTGGTGAAGCTAGACCAAATAAAGGATATGCTAAAAGCAGACAATAAGAGAGTGGCTAAGAAGATTGTTGTGGCCAAAAGAAAGTTCACTAAAGTCAACCTATTGATTGAAGAAAAAGATGATGTTACCATGCCAAAGAATAAGGAATTGAAGGAATAAACCGTCCTAACCAAAGAAAAAATTGCTATGTTCGACCAGATATTGGGAAAAGGAAAGGAAATATAAAAAAAAACCTCGCTGGAGAGATTAAAAAACTGGCCATGGAATTTAAAATAGATGTCGGGATGATTGGAGAGATGATATGAGAAAATAAAATGAAAAAAACAAAAGATGATAACCTCGTGCAAGAAGTAATATCAATGACCCTCGAAGAACTCATGAGTGAAATGAAAGAATGGTCACAAGATGTGGATACATCATTCTTGCCCTCAAGGTTAAGGCAGGGATACATACAAATCACACTCAAAGCAAGTGCAAGGAACTACATTAAAGAATCCAAAATTGTGAAAGTCTCAAAGATTTATCAAACGTTACAGGCTACGAGAACCTTATGCGCGGTTAAGGCTCAAGGTCTTCCATGTGACCCTATGAATGAGTACAAAATATGTTCTTACCATTTGCTTAAAAAAGGTCATGCCACTAATGAATGTCGTATGTTGAAAGCTAAAATATGTGATTTGATCAATAGCGGTAAAATTGCTCACTTGTATGGACCTCACACCATGTTGGAGTGTGATAGGGTAGAACCAGAAGTCCCCATCACCAATAATCTCACAGTTCATCATTTATACTTTATGACTTTAAAGGATAGCTATGATGACATTTACTTTAAGTTAGTCCAAGCAAAAATCCTCCGTCCAATTGAGAGAAAGGAAAGAAAAGGATTTTCCAAATGGAAGAAAGGTGATGACATATGTCATTATCATTATGGAGACAAAGAATATGTAATTGAGAAACTTTGTGCTTTTCGCTTTTATTTGGAGCATTTGATCAGAATTAAGTTTTAAATGTTGCAAATTTTGTTTTCCTTGTATATACTTTTCCATAATACAATGAAGTTTAGTGAATGAAGTAAAATGAAAACAATCCTTTTAACAACTATTTGAACTACGTAGGGAATAATTTCTCCATTGTGTGGTACGTAGGCAACCTTTTGGGCCAGCCAACTCTGTTATCCCCCACTTCTGTGAAAGAAGATATAAGGTTGGGAAAAAGAAGAGTTGAACCTTCCTGATAAATTCTACCTCTCCAAATTAATGAGAAAAATCATGTTCATTGAAATTCTTAAGTCATCATTATCCCCGTGGATCAATTCTCCTGAGACGAGAAACAACTTTATGTGTTTACTTCCTACCTTATCATCTTGTATTGTATATTACTAACAGAATCTAACACATCAGCCTTTGAGTTATGTTTACTTTACATGTAATAGAAACTAATCTCTGTTGACATAAAATGACAAAATATCCCTACTTCACTAGATCAAAGTGAGTAGAGATTCCTCTCTTGACTATAGCTTTGTTATAGGAATGAAAAATCACTAGTAATAAACCTGGACTCTACCAGCCATTGCCAAAACCTAAAAGCGATGATCTCGAGGATAGAATAGGGAAAAGTGTAATACTACCATGGAAGAATTCTCCAAGATAGATGGAATCAAGGAAGATGAACTAAAGGAAAAGTTGCTAAATTGGACTTCCACTCCACTTATTACTCCCCGGTCAATAGGGTATATGGAAAGATGAATTTCATTTTTTAGAGAGTCGGTGGCAGTACGGATGAGACCCGATACCCACCTTTTAAGTTTATTCAATTTTCTTTTGCTTTTATGCTTTACAAAAGGCATAGACCCACAATCGTGTGGGTCATGGCTAGAG
Source organism: Capsicum pubescens (assembly GCA_030864215.1). Lineage (NCBI taxonomy): Eukaryota > Viridiplantae > Streptophyta > Magnoliopsida > Solanales > Solanaceae > Capsicum > Capsicum pubescens. The sequence continues at coordinate 223,792,534 of CM061542.1, read as the reverse complement.
TTTATAAATATTTTCTCAAAACTCAAAATAAGCCTCCCCTATTGCAAAAATCCTAATTGTTAATTTTGTTATCTACTTGATATTATCAAACTTGCTTAGTTTTTGATAAAAGTAATAAACATCTAATACCGGCAAATGTCATGTCATGTCAAGAGCTAAATGGACAAATTCAAGATGATAATGACAAATGGGAGACAGTGGTCCTAGAATAGTCAACAAAAGAACTAAGGAGTTCAAGGATTAAGAAAACACTAACCTAGAAGAAATCAAAATGGTTAACCAGGGAGGAAACAACAAATTTAAGAAACCTAGGGTTGATGTCTATGTATCAAAAACAAGGAAGAAAAATCTTATCAATTCTCTAAAAGAAAAGTGGACAGTTGATCCTTCCTTTCGTTTGAATTATCTTTGACCTAAATTCCTAAGAAAGGGATACGTAAGTGTAACGCCCTGAATCTGGTACCAGAACACTACATGGTGCCAATGACCCCGAAGGACCACAAAATAATCCATGACTGATATCTGTAAACTGAGTACTAAATAATAGTAAAAATATCGTAAATGCGGAAATATGAAATGAAAAGCCATAAGGTTCAATACTAGTACATAACTGAAAAATATGGTATAATAATACCAAAACAACTGACATAATTGTTCGAACATACTGTAGTCTGAAAGCCTCTAAACTGTCTGAATAAGGAGTTGATGGGACATGTCCCCAACTATCTCCAACTATTGAAATAAACTGAAAACTGAAATAGAAATGTGATCACCATGTCCTCGAAGGATGAGGAATCACTGCTAACTCTGATAATTGAACTGGGATGCTACTGGTTCTCTGGAGCTCGTGCTTCTAAACCTATCGTATAAGACACCATAGCGCAAATGCGTCAGTACTTTGAATGTACTGGTATGCAAGTACACAAATGCGCAAATGTGTCACATTCTCACATTCATATGCATAAACAATACTAATTGTCTGACTAACATGAATGTGAGAATACATAAATGCATTCATAACTGTAAATGAGATCATGATAAAACTGAATACAGAGTTCTGACTAATGAGTCTACTAACATAGACATCTGAGTCGCTGATGAGTGAGAAACTGATACTGTATTACTAAATACTGAGGGACTAATACTATGTTACTGATACATGGATAATTGTGTCTGACAGTTTTGATTATGAAGAACTGGTCTGGTTGACTGTATCTGATAGTCCTAAAGCTGAATGCTAGTAACATAAGTTCTGATAACTGATATAACTAATAACATGAGTGACTGTATCTGTTAGTCCTAAAATTGATGGAACTAGCTGAGTTTCGTACAGTATCTGAGTAACTGAATTTGAGATCAGTCCTATCTAGCGGGTGATCTCTAAATCTGATGATACCATTATTGATTGACCAAAATTGAGATCAGTTCTGTCTAATGGGTGATCCCGGGGTCTATTTATAATAAGAAGGATTGACTATGGTAGATTAACTGTGTCTGACAGTCCTAAATCTATACTACAAAGTTGAATTGACTGTAACTGACAGTTCTGATTCTGTAACTAAAATTGTAGGATATATTTATCTAACCGACATGCCCCATTCTAAGCCAACTGGGGTGTAACCTATAACCCCAGATCGAAGGGTATTAGTACCGCTCTACTGGTAAAGACAACTATTGTGGAGTCATCCTAATATAGCATGTGACCCCTGGGATCAGTCTTATACATTTAAATACACTAACGGGTAATCCCTGAGTATGTCAATCCTATCTAACGGGTGAAATCTCATACTTACACTTTCTACGTAGTTCTAAAACTTAGGGATTTCTTCTAGGGATCTCAGTCCTATCTAGCAGGTAAGTCCCCATCCCTAGGCTCGCTTGGTGCTGAATCCTACTACAATCTGTAAGACACTGAACTGATTAATTGAACTGAGCTGATTAACTGAACTGAACTGATTAGCTGAACTGAACTTATACTCGTGGTATTGTTTAGCAAAGCTAAACTGAATTTACTGAGTTTCATTGACTGACGGAATGTACTGAGTTCTGAGAACTGACTGAGAATACTGAAGTTACTGAGATTGACTAGAAATACTGAGGTTACTGAGATTAGTGAGTACTGAGATCACTAAGATTACTGAGTAGGACTGATATGATGGATACTGAATTTACTGAGATATATGAGATTTCTTGAGTCATATAACTGACTGAGTTCTATGGATCATAGTTTGACTGAGGAGATCGTGAAAACATAACATAGCTCTAGGCACATAGCTAAATGTTTGGGTACAAGTACCCCCAGGACTCGATGAGAAGAAACTAACATAGCATGGCTTACTTGAATATATGACCAACAACACAATTCATAATTCATATATTGAAGCACTTCACCAAACATGTGATATGCATAAGCTTATACATACATGGGGATTTCATGATATCATACTAGTTGGGCATTGTTCCTTTATCTAGGCATTTAATCAAACATATAGTAGGTATAAAACATGTAGACAACATTATACAACATTAATCATCATGATTCATCTCTAATTTCATCATCCTAGGGTTTGTTTATAGATTCACATGAGTATACATCTATACAAATCAATTCCACATTAAATTGATCACACAACATGGATTTGAATTCAATTGATCATTCTCAACATAAACAAAACAAACCCAACATGAAATTCATAAAAAAAATCCATAATCTTAAACTTAGAAAAGAGATACTTGGGCTTCATGGATGAAAGGATTCCATGAATAAACACTACACATACCTTAATTCGTGATTTCGTTAAGATTGATGGTAAAACCTTCTTGAATTTGAATCCACAATAGAAACCCTAGCTTGTTCTTGAGAGAAACTCGTATATTTGGGGTGAAAAATGGCTAAATCACGTGTTATTGGGTTTAAATAGGGGTAGGAAATTGACCCTTTTAACCCTTGGATGCGTCTTTGATTTCCTAGAAAATTTCCCGATTTTCATCCTTGGCGCGACGCACCACTGTCACGCCAAGTCATTGAAATGTGACAAATAGGAAATTGCATGGTTGCGTGACGTGGAGATACTGCATTGCCACCTTGTCTATGACATGGAAGTTTGGCGCGACGCACCACTATCGCGGGGCAACACTGGAAATTGACAATTGCCATTTGAGCTATCTCCGCGACGTGCTGAAGGCTCAGGTGATACACTGTCTCACTAAAAAAGGCTCTAACTCTTCACCCGAGTGTCAGTTTTGGGAGAATTTGGTATCGATGGAAAGATTATTCGATTCCCCACATGATAAAAAGTGAAAATCTTAAAAATACCACATGTACAAAAGTGTATTCATCTTTTAAAGGAAGCTTCCGACATTCTTGGGAAACTTTTCAAGCTAGGAAAAGTACGGGGTATTACAATATCTCCCCTTTGAGAACATTCTTCCTTGAATGAGACTGAGTGAGAGGGAAAGAATACAAACTGAATAAGGAGAACTGTTATCTTAATCGGAAATGCTAATGAATCCGAGATCATCTTACTAAACATGCATGAGCGGAAATACCAGAACCTAACCGAGTCTAGTCTTATGCGTGACATACAAGATGAACATCATGAATATAACTGAGCCTCTGAATACTTGGCCCAAAGCTGAGGTTGGGACTTTGAGGGTCAACTTATGAATACCTTCTACTCTAAACTGGATTCTTTATTCGAAGAGAAACTTTATTTAAGGCAGAGAACGTTGAGGAAATAATAGGGTATCTCCCCCTTAGGACACTATGTCCCTTTAAGAATATTCACCCTATTGAGATACTGGGGTAATGCATAGGGCATCCACGGGCTGATTCATGACTGAATAACTCATACTGAAAAGCTTAAGCTAAAATGAGAGCAAGAGGTCTAACAGTGCATATCATGAGTATGAAGGACCTATAACGTACCCGAATCTATGTCGGGGGAATTTTCTTGATCATGGCGAGTATGAAGAGCATAAAACCTGGTATGACGCTGACCACTAGTGGTACTGGAAGCGACGTCCTGTTGGCGCAAATCTTTTCCCTTCTGAGCCCTTACTCTACATTCCCGTAGCCTGTGGCCTGGCATACCACATCTATAACATACCTTACTTCCTGCTCTACATATACCTAGGTGATTCTTACCACACTTTTCATAAAGCGGATATGTAAGACTCTTGTTCTTACTATCTTGGGCCTCGGATCCTGGCAACCCATCACAACTATCATTCCCAAACTTGGGTACTGGTGCACTAGCTGAAGATGGAGTTGGGACTAAAAGCTTATGACTATACTGATAATGGCTACCACCCCCTGACTTAGGCTGAGAAAAGCTGAAACTACCTATCCTCGCCCTCTTATTCTGTTTTTCCTTTATATTATTCTTTTTCTCTTTTATCTGCTGAGCATGGGTCATAAGTCTGGCTAAAGTCATGTCACTATTCACCATGGTGGATCTATACTCATTAACCACGCTATCATTTACCCCTGACATAAACTTACTCATCTTGGCCCTTCTGTCTGCAACTACATGAGGGGCATATTTGGAAAATTCAGCAAACTTAAGAGAATACTCTTTCACCATCATGGTTCCCAGCCTGAGGTTGATAAATTCTAACACCTTAGCTTCTCTCAGCTCTAGGGGAAACAACCTCTTTAAGAAAGAAGTGATAAATTTATCCCATTCTATAAGCCCTGCATTATTTGCCCCTTTCTGACTTCCACTGCTTGAACCAAGTAAGAGCCACATCTTGTAACTGATATGCAGCTAGCTTAGTACTCTCAACAGTAGTCACCCCCATGATGTCAGTCACCTTCTGAACCTGATGTAGGAATTCCTGAGGGTCCTCATCTGACTTAGACCTTAGAAAGGATGGAGGGTTCATTCGGGTAAAGTCCTGAATCCTGGCTGTAGCTAAATTGGCCACTGAGTTGGCCGGAACGAAAGTTTGTCATTCATTATGAGTAGCAACTGACTGAGCAAGAGTAGTGAATACAACCCTAAACTCTGCATGAGAAACATGATTGCCTAAAGGTTCTTCGGGCTGAGGGGCTGAGTGATTTCCATTTCTTCTTTTAGGAGGCATGTTTTGTAGATGAAAGGGAGAACAGATTAGACAGAGATATCAAATTGAGATTATGCTCATAGGAATGACATTAATACTGTAAGAAGTGAAACTATTTCTAAAACACCTCATAGCCTCCTGCGCATAAGTGTGGTGCAGAACACACACATGTACAAGACTCTACTCGATGAGGCTTTTTAGACTTCCTAGGACACTGTTAAATCTGGATCTGATACCAAGTTTGTAACGCCCCAAATCTGGTACCCCGAAATTCTACACGGTGCCCATGACCCCGATGGACCACAAGCTAACCCATGATTGATATTTGTAAACTGAGCACCGAATAATAGTAAGAATATCGTAAATGCGGAAACATGAACTGAAAGGCCATAAGGTTCAATACTAGTATATAACTAAAAAATATGGTATAACAATACCTAAACAACTGAGATAATTATCTGAACATACTATAGTCTGAAAACCTCTAACCTGTCTGAAGAAGGAGTTGATGGGACATGTCCCCAACTAACTCCAACTACTGAAATAAACTGAAATCGTAATATGATCTTCATGTCCTTGAAGGATGAGGACTCACTGCTAATTTTGATCGCTTAACTGGGATGTTACTGGTTCTTTGGAGCTCGTGCTTCTAAACCTATTGTATAAGACACCATAGAGCAAATGCGTTAGTACTTTGAATATACTGGTATGTAAGTGAGGGAGGATGAATGCAATAGGTTCATATGCATGAACAATACTAATTGACTAACTAACATGAACGTGAGAATACATGCACGCATACGTAACTGTAACTGAGATCATGATAGGATTGAATACTGAGTTCTGACTACTGAGTCTACTGATACTGACATCTGAGTCGCTGATGAGTGAGAAATAGATACTGTATTACTAAATACTGAGGGACTGATACTATGTTAGTGATACATATATAACTATGTCTGACAGTTTTGATTATGAAGAACTGGTCTGGTTGACTGTATCTGACAGTCCTCAAACCGAATGCTAATAACATAAGTTCTAATAACTGATATAATTGATAACCTGAGTGACTGTATCTGACAGTCTTGAATTTGATAGAACTAGCTGAGTTTCGTACTGTATCTGAGTAACTGAATTTGAGATCAGTCCTATCTAGTGGATGATCTCTAAATCTGATGATACCATTACTGATTGACCAAAGATAAGATCAATCCTATCTAGTGGGTGATCCTGGGTTTTATTTATAATGATAAGGATTGACTGTGTCTGATAGTCCTAAATCTATACTACTGAGCTAAATTGACTGTATCTGACAGTCCTGATTCTATAACTGAAATTATGAGATGTATTCATCTAACCAACATGCTGCATACTAAGATAACTGGGGTCTAACCTGTAACCACAGCTGGAATGGTGTCAATACCGCGCCACTGGTAAAGACAACTGTCGTGGAGTCATCATAATCTAGCGGGTGACCCTTGGGATCTATCCTATATATTTAAATGTGCTAACGGGTGATCCTTGAGTATGTCAGTCCTATCTAATGAGTGATATCTCGTATCTATGTTGGTTACGTAGTTTTGGAACTTAGGGATTGTTTCTAGGGATCTCAATCCTATCTAGCGGGTGAGACCCCATCCTTAGGCATGCTCGGTGCTGAATCTTACTCCCATCTGAAAGAAACTGAACTGATTAACTGAACTAAGCTAATTAACTGAACTGAACTGATTAGCTGAACGACTGATACTAGTGGTATTACGTAGCAGAGCTAAACTGAATTTACTGAGTTTCATTGACTGACGGAATGTACTGAGTTCTTAGGACTAATTGAGAAACTGAAGTTATTGAGATTGATTAGGAATACTGTGGTTAATGATATTATCTTATTCTTTTGCTCTTCTATCTGCTGAGCATGGGTCATAAGTCTTGCTAAAGTCATATCCCTATTCACCATTTCTGATCTACATTCATTAACCACGCTGTCGTTCACCCCTAACACAAACTTACTCATCTTGGCCCTACTGTAGTCACCCCCATGATGTTAGTCACCTTCAGAACCTGATCTAGGAATTCTTGCGGGTCCTCATCTAAGTTAGACCCTAGAAAGGATGGAGGGTTCATTCGGGTGAAGTTCTTAATCTTGGTTGTAGCTGAATTAGCCGCTGGGTTGGCCGGAATAACAGCTAGTCATTCATTATAAGTAGAAAATGATTGAGTAAGAGTAGTGAATGTGGCCCTTAACTCCGCATAAGAAGCATGATCGCCCAAAGGTTCTTCGGGCTGAGGGGCTGTTGATTTCTCTTTCTTCTTTTAGGAGGCATGTTTTGTAGAAGAAAAGTAGAAACGGATTAGACTGAGAGATTAACTTGAGATTATGCTCACTGGAACGACATGAATACTGTAAGAAGGGAAACTGTTACTAAAACACCTCATAGCCTACTGCACATAAGTGTGGTGCACAACACACGCATGTACAAGACTCTACTCGATGCGGCTTTTCAAACTTTCTAGGACACTATTGAACCTGGCTCTAATACTAAGTTAATAGTAAGAATATTGTAAATACAGAAACATAAACTGAAAGGGCATAAGGTTCAATACTAGTACATAACTGAAAATATGGTATAACAATACCAAAACAACTGAGAAAATTATCTGAACATACTGTAGTCTGAAAGCCTCTAAACTATCTAAAGAAGGAGTTGATGGGATATATCTCCTACTAACTCTAACTATTGAAAAAAACTAAAAACTGAAATAGCAATGTGATCATCATGTCCTCGAAGGATGACGACTTATTGCTTACTCTGATTGCTGAACTAGGATGTTACTGGTTCTCTGGAGCTCGTGCTTCTAAACATATGGTATAAGACACCATAGCAAAAATACGTCAGTACTTTGAATGTACTGGTATGTAAGTGAGGTAGGTTGAATGCAATAGGTTCATATGCATGAACAATACTAACTGACTGACTGACATGAACGTGAAAATACATGCATTCATACATAACTCTAACTAAGATCATTATAGGACTGAATACTAAGTTCTGACTATTGAGTCTACTGACATTGATAATTGAGTCGCTGATGAGTGAGAAATTCATACTGTATTACTAAATACTGAGGGACTGATACTATGTTACTGATACATAGATAACTGTGTTTGATAGTTCTGATTATGAAGAACTGGTTTGGTTGACTGTATCTGACATTCCAGAAGCTGAATGCTAATAACATAAGTTTTGATAGCTGATATCACTGATAACATGAGTGACTATATCTGACAGTCCTGAATCTGTTAAAACTAGTTGAGTTCCGTACTGTATCTGAGTAACTGAATCTGAGATCAGTCCTATCTAGCGGGTGATCTCTTAATCTAATGATACCATTACTAATTGACCAAAGTTGAGACCAGTCCTGTCTAGTGGGTGATCCCGGGGTCTATTTATAATTATAAGGATTGACTATGTCAGATTGACTGTGTCTGACAGTCCTAAGTCTATACTACTGAGCTGAATTGACTGTATCTAACAGTTCTGATTCTGTAACTGAAATTGTGGGATATTTTCATCTAACTGAATTTCCCCATTCTAAGCTAACTGGGGTCCAACCTGTAACCCCAGCAGAAAGGGTGTCAGTACTGCGCCACTGGTAAAGACAACTGTTGTGGAGTCATCCTAATATAGCGGGTAACCCCTGGGATCAGTCTGATATATTTAAATCTTCTAATGGGTGATCCCGGAGTATGTGAGTCCTATCTAACGGGTGACATATCGTACCTACACTGGCTATGTAGTTTTGGAACTTAGGGATTGCTTCTAGGGATCTCAGTCCTATCTAGCGGGTGAGACCCCATCCCTAGGCTCGCTCGGTGCTGAATCCTACTCCCATCTGAAAGACACTGAACTGATTTATAGAACTGAGCTGATTAACTGAACTGAACTGATTAGCTGAACTGAACTGATACTAGTGGTATTGCTTAGCGGAGCTAAACTGAATTTACTGAGTTTCATTGACTGATGAAATGTACTGAATTTTGAGTACTGATTGAGAATACCGAAGTTACTGAGATTGACTGGGAATACTAGGGTTACTAAGTACTGAGATCACTGAGATTACTGAGTAGAACTGATGTGATGGATACTGAATTTTCTGAGATTTCTGACATTTCTTGAGTCACATGACTGACTGAGTTCTATGGATCATAGTTTGACTGAGGAGATCGTGAAAACATGACATGGCTATAGGGACACAGCTAAATATTCAGGTATAAGTACCCCCAGGATGTGATGAGAAGAAACTGACATGGCATGACTTACTTGAACACATGACCAACAACACAATTCATAATTCATATATTGAAACACTTCACCAAACATGTGATATGCATAAGCTTGTACATATATGGGGATTTCATGATATCATACTAGTTGGGCATTGTTCCTTCACCTAGACTTTTAATCAAACACTTGGTAGGCATAGAACATGTAGACAACATTATACAATAATTAATCATCATGATTCATCTCTAATTTCATCATCCTAGGGTTTATTCATAGGTTCACATGAATATACATCTATATAAATCAATTCCACACAAAATTGATCACCCAACATAGATTTGAATTCAATTGATCATTCTTAACATAAACAAACCCAACCCAACATGAAATTCATAAAGAAATCCATAAACTTAAACTTAGAAAAGAGATTCTTGGGCTTCATGGACGAAAGGAGTCCATGAATGAACACTATGCATACCTTATTTCATGATTTCATAAAGATTGACAGTGAAACCTTCTTGAATTTGAATCCCAAATAGAAACCCTAGCTTGTTCTTGAGAGAAATTTGAGAGAAACTAGTATATTTTGGGTGAGGAATGGATAAATCACGTGTTATTGGGTTTAAATAGGGGTAGGAAATTGACCCTTTTAACCCTTGAATGCGTCTTTAATTTCCGAGAAAATTTCCTGATTTTCATCCTTTGTGTGACGCACCAATATCGTGCCAAGTCACTGAAATGTGACAAACGGGAAATTGCACGGTGGCGCGATGTGGAGCTATCGCGTTGCCACCGTGTCTATGACATAGAAGTTTGGCGCGACGTGACACTATCGCGGGGAAACACTAGAAATTGACAATTGCTATTTGAGCTATCTCCGCAATGCACTGAAGGCTCAGGTGATACACTGTCTTGCTAAAAAAGGCTCAAACTCTTCACTCGGGTGTCAGATTTATGAGAATTTGGTATCGATGGAAAGATTATTCGATTCCCCACATGATAAAAATTAAAAATATTGAAAATACCACGTGAACAAAAGTCGATTCATCTTTTAAAGAAAGTTTCTAATATTCTTGGAAAACTTTTCAAGCTAGGAAATGTACGGGGTATTACAATATATCCCCCTTGGAACTTTCATCCTCGAATGAGACTAAGTGAGAGGGAAAGAATACAAACTAACGTACATACCGAACATGACTGGCTGGAATATGATTTCATGAATGACATGACTGATGGCTGAATATAACATACTGAACATGAATATCTGATGCATGACTAATAAGCTGAATTCATGCATATTTGATGCATGACTGATAATTGACTTATGAGTACATGACTGAATATTCAGATGAACTGAATTTCTCACAGTGAGAATGGATGTCTAATGCATAATTAAATGCACGAACTGATATATGAATGCATGGCTTAATATGCAAGGGTACTTAGTACCAAGTTTGTGATGAATACTGAACATGAAACTGAGTTAGACTAAGGAGAACTGTTATCTTAACAGGAAATGCTAATGAATCTGAGATCGTCTTACAAAACATGCATAAGCGGAAATACGAGAACCTAACTGAGTTTGGTCTGATGTGTGTCATACAAACTGAACATCATGAATGGAACTGAGCCTCTGAATACTTGGCCCAAAGATGAGGTTGGGACTTTGAGGGTCAACTTATGAATACCCTCTACTCTAAACTGTATTCTTTATTCGAAGAGAAACTTTATTTAAGGTATGAGAATGTTGAGGAAATAATGGGGTATCTCCCCCTTGGGACACTATGTCCCTCTAAGAATGTTTTCCCTATTGACATACTGGGAGATGAAGAGGGCATCCACGGATTGATTCATGACTGAATAACTCATGCTAAAAATATTAAGCTAAAATGAGATCAAGATGTCTAACAGTGCATATCATGAGTATGAAGGACCTATAACGTACCCGAATCTATGCCGGGGGGATTTTCTTGATCATGGCGAGTCTGAAGAGCATAAAACTTGTTCTAACGCTGACCACTAGTGGTACTAGAAGTGACGCCCTGTTGGAGAAAATATTTTCCCTTGTGAGACCTTACTCTACACTCCCGTAGCCTGTGGCCTGGCTTAAAACATCCATAACATACCTCACTGCCTGCTCTATATACACCTAGGTGATTCTTACTATACTTTTTGCAAAGAGGATAGGTAAGACTCATGTTCTTACTATCCTGGGCCTCGGATCTTGGTGACCCATCACGACTGTTATTCCCAAACTTGGTTACTAGTGCACTAGCTGAAGATGGAGCTGGGACTGAAAGCATATGATCATACTGACAACGGATACCACCCCCTGACTTAGGCTGAGCAAAGCTGAAACTACCTGTCCTCGTCCTCTTATTTTACTTTTCCTTTATCTTATTGTTTTGCTCTTCTATCTACTGAGCATGGTTCATAAGTCTGGATAAAGTCATATCACTATTCACCATGATGGATCTACACTTATTAACAGCGCTATCATTCACCCCAAACACAAACTTTCTCATTTTGGACCTACTGTCTGCAACCACATGAGGGGCATATCTTTCTAATTGAGTAAACTTAAGAGAATACTCTTACACCACCATGGTGCCCTGCCTGAGGTTGATAAATTCTAATACCTTATCTTCTCTCATCTCTAGGGGAAAGAACATCTCTAAGAATGCATCGACAAATTCATCCCATTCTATAGGCCCTGCATCATCTGCCCTTTCCGACTTCCACTGCTTGAACCAAGTATGAGCCACAACCTATAATAGATATACAGCTAGCTCAGCACTCTTAATAGTAGTTTACCCCATGATGTCAGTCACCTTCTGAACCTAATCTAGGATTTTTTTAGGGTCCTCATCTGACTTAGACCCTAGAAAGGATGGAGGATTCATTCGGGTAAAGTCCCAAATCCTGGATGCAGCTGAATTGGCCACTAGGTTGGCCGGAATAACAGCTAGTCATTCATTATGAGTAGAAACTGACTGAGCAAGAGTAGTAAATGTGGCCCTGAACTTCGCACGAGAAACATGATCGCCCAAAGGTTCTTTAGTCAAAAGGGATGACTGATTTCTATTTCTTCTTTTAAGAGGCATGTTATGTAGAAGAAAGGGAGAAATGGATTAGACTGAGAGATTGACTTAAGATTAAGTTCACTGGCACGACATGAATACTGAAATAAGGGAAATAATTTCTAAAACACCTCATAGCCTCCTGCACATAAGTGTGGTGCACAATACACATATGTACAAGACTCTACTCGATGCAGTTTTTCATACCTCCTAGTACACTATTGAACCTGGCTCTAATACCAAGTTTGTAACGCCCCAAATCTGGTACCCAAAATGCTACACGGTGCCCATGACCCCAATGGACCACAAGCTAACCCATGACTGATATCTGTAAACTGAGCACCAAATAATTGTAAGAATAGCATAAATGTAGAAATATAAATTGAAAGGCCATAAGGTTTAATACTAGCACATAACTGAAAAATATTGTATAACAAAACCCAAACAACTGAGATAATTGTCTGAACATATGTAGTCTGAAAGCCTCTAAACAATCTGAAGAAGGAATTGATTGGACATGTCCCCAACTAACTCCAACTACTGAAATAAACTGAAAACTGAAATAGTAGTGTGATCATCATGTCCTCGAAGGATGAGGACTCACTGCTAACTTTGATCACTGAACTGGGATGTTACTGGCTCTCTGGAGCTCGTGCTTCTAAACCTATAGTATAAGACACCATAGTGCAAATATGCTAGTACTTTGAATGTACTAGTATGCAAGTGAGGTAGGCCGAATACAATAGGTTCATATACATGAACAATACTAACTAACTGACTAACATGAACGTGAGAATACATGTATGCATACGTAACTGTAACTGAGATCATGATAGGACTGAATACTGAGTTCTGACTACTGAGTCTACTGATATTGAAATCTAAGTTACTGATAAGTGAGAAACTGATACTATATTACTGAATACTAAGGGACTGATACTATGTTACAGATACATAGATAATTGTGTCTGACAGTTCTGATTATGAAAAACTGGTCTAGTTGACTGTATCTAACAATCCTGAAGCTGAATGCTAAAAACATAAGTTCTGATAAAATATATAACTGATAACATAAGTGACTGTATCTGACAGTCCTAAATCTGATGAAACTAGCTGAGTTTCATACTGTATCTGAGTAACTGAATCTGAGATCAGTCCTATCTAGTGGGTGATCTGTAAACCTAATGATACCGTTATTGATTGACCAAAGTTGAGATCATTCCTGTCTAGTGGGTGATCCCGGGGTCTATTTATAATGATAAGGATTGACTGTGTCTCACAGTCCTAAATCTATACTACTGAGCTGAATTGACTCTATCTGACAGTCCTGATTCTGTAACTGAAACTGTGGGATGTATTCATCTAACCAACATGCCCCATACTAAGCTAACTGGTGTCCAACCTGTAACCCCATCTGGAAGGGTGTCAGTACCGCGCCACTTGTAAAGACAACTGTTGTGGAGTCATCCTTATCTAGCTGGTGACCCCTGGGATCAGTCCTATACATTTAAATGCACTAATGGGTGATCCCTAGTTATGTCAGTCCAATCTAATGGTTGACATCTTGTACCTACGCTGGCTACGTAGTTTTCGAACTTAGGGATTGCTTCTAGGGATCTCAGTCCTATCTAGTGGGTGAGTTCCCATCCCTAGGTTCGCTCGGTGCTAAATCCTACTCCCATCTGAAAGACACTGAACTGAACTAATTAACTGAACTGATACTAGTGGTATTGCTTAGTGGAGCTAAACTAAATTTACTGAGTTTCGTTGACTGACGAAATGTACTGAGTTCTGAGGACTAATTGAGAATACTAAAATTACTGAGATTATCAGGAAATATTGAGGTTGTTGAGATTATTGAGTACTGAGATCACTAAGATTACTGAGTAGGACTGATCTGATGGATACTAAATTTACTGAGATTTCTGAGATTTCCTGAGTCACATGACTGAGTGAGTTCTATGGATCATAGTTTGACTGAGAAGATCGTGAAAGCATGACATAGCTCTAGGCATACAGCTAATGTTCGGGTACAAGTACCCCCAGGACTCGATGAGAAGAAACTGTCATAGCATGTCTTACTTGAACACATGACCAACACCACAATTCATAATTCATATATTGAAGCACTTCATTAAACATGTGATATGCATAAGCTTGTACATACATAGGGATTTCAGGGTATCATACTAGTTGGGCATTGTTCCTTCATCTAGGCATTTAATCAAACACATGGTAGGCATAGCACATGTAGACAACATTATACAATAATTAATCATCATGATTCATCTCTAATTTCATCATCCTAGGGTTTATTCATAGGTTCACATGAATATACATCTATACAAATTAATTCCACATAAAATTGATCACCAAACATGGATTTGAATTCAATCAATCATTCTCAACATAAACAAAACAAACCCAACATGAAATTCATAAAGAAATCCATAAACTTAAACTTAGAAAAGAGATTCTTGGGCTTCATGGACGAAAAGAGTCCATGAATGAACACTACGCATACCTTAGTTCATGATTTCATGAAGATTGACGGTGAACCTTCTTGAATTTGAATCCTCAATAGAAACCCTAGCTTGTTTTTGAGAGAAACTTGAGAGAAACTAGTATATTTTGGGTGAATAATGGCTAAATCACGTGTTATTTGGTTTAAATAGAGGTAGTAAATTAACCCTTTTAACCCTTGCCTGCGTCTTTAATTTCTAAGAAAATTTCTCGATTTTCATCCATGGCGCGATGCGCCACTATCGTGCCAAGTCACTTAAATGTGACAAATGGGAAATTACAAGGTGGTGCGACGCGGAGCTATCGCGTTGCCACCTTATCTACGTCCTGGAAGTTTGGTACAACGCACCACTATTGCGAGGCAACACTGAAAATTGACAATTTCTATTTGACCTATCTCCGCAACGCGCTGAAGGCTCAGGTGATACACTGTCTCAATAAAAAAGGCTTTAACTCTACACCCGGGTGTCAGATTTAGGCGAATTTGGTATCGATGGAAATCTTATTCGATTCCCCACATGATAAAAAGTGAAAATATTGAAAATACCATATGTACAAAAGTGGATTCATCTTTCAAAGAAAGCTTCTAATATTCTTGGAAAACATTTCAAGATAGAAAAAGTACAGGGTATTACAATATCTTCCCCTTGAGAACATTCGTCCTCGAATGAGACAGAGTGAGAGGGAAAGAATAAAAACTGACGTACATACTGAACATGACTGGCTGGAATATGATTTCATGATTGACATGACTGATGGATGAATATAACATACTGAACATGCATATCTGATGCATGACTAATAATTTGAATTTATGCATATCTGATGCATGACTGATAATTTACTTATGAGTACATAACTGATTATTCTGATGAACTAAATTTCTTACAGTGAGAATGCATGTCTAATGTATAATTACATACCTGAACTGATATATGAATTCATGGTTGAATATGCAAGGGTACTTAGTATCAAGTTTGTGATGAACACTGAACATGAAACTGAGTAAGACTAAGGAGAACTATTATCTTAACCGTAAATGCTAATGAATCTAAGATCATCTTACTAAACATGCACGAGCAGAAATATGAGAACCTAACCGAGTCTGGTCTGATGCGTGACATACAAACTAAACATCATGAACGGAACTGAACCTATGAATACTTGGCCCAAAGCTGAGGTTGGGACTTTGAGGGTCAACTTATGAATACCCTCTACTCTAAACTGGATTCTTTATTCGAAGAGAAACTTTATTATCTGAACTAGTACATAACTAAAAAATATGGTATAACAATACCAAAACAACTGAGATAATTGTCTGAACATACTGTAGTCTGAAAGCCTCTAAACTGTCTAAAGAAGGAGTTGATGGGACATGTCCCCAACTAACTCCAACTACTAAAATAAACTGAAAGCTGAAATAGTAATGTGATCATCATGTCCTCGAAGGATGAGGACTCACTGCTAACTCTGATCGCTGAACTGGGATGTTACTGGTTCTCTGGAGCTCATGCTTCTAAACTTATGGTATAAGACACTATAGCGCAAATGCGTCAGTACTTTGAATGTACTGGTATGCAAGTGAGTTAGGCTGATTCCAATAGGTTCATATTAATAAACAATACTAACTGACTAACATGAACGTGAGAATACATGCATGCATACGTAACAGTAACTGAGATCATGATAGGACTAAATACTGAGTTCTAACTACTGAGTCTACTGATATTGACATCTGAGTCACTGATGAGGGAGAAACTCATACTGTATTATTGAATACTGGGAGATTGATACTATTTTACTGATACTTGGATAACTGTGTGTGACAGTTCTGATTATGAAGAACTGGTCTGGTTGATTGTATCTGACAGTTCTGAAGATGAATGCTAATAACATAAGTTCTGATAACAAATATAATTGATAACATGAGTGACTGTATCTGACAGTACTGAATCTGATGGAACAAGCTGAGTTCTGTACTGTATCTGAGTAACTAAATCTATGATCAGTCCTATCTAGCAGGTGATCTCTAAATCTGATGATACCATTACTGATTGACCAAAGTTGAGATTAGTCCTATTTAGTGGGTGATCCCAGGTTTTATTTATAATGACAGGCATTGACTGTGTCTGACAGTCCTAAATCTATACTACTGAGTTGAATTGACTGTATCTGACATTCCTGATTCTGTAACTGAAACTGTGGAATGTATTCATCTAACCGACATGCCCCATACTAAGCTAACTGGGGTCCAACCTGTAACCCCAGCTGGAAGGGTGTCAGTACCGTTCCACTAGTAAAGACAACTGCTGTAGAGTCATCGTAATCTAAAGGGTGACCCCAGGGATCAGTCCTATACATTTAAATGCGCTAATGGGTGATCCCTGAGTATGTCGGTCCTATCTAACGGGTGACATCTCGTACCTATGCTAGCTACGTAGTTCTAGAACTTAGGGATTGCTTCTAGGGATCTTAGTCCTATCTAGTGGGTGAGTCCCCATCCTTAGGCTCGCTCGGTGCTGAATCCTACTCCCATCTGAAAGACACTGAACTGATTAACTGAACTGAGCTGATTAACTGAACTGAACTGAACTAATACTAGTGGTATTACTTAGCAGAGCTAAACTGAATTTACAAAGTTTTGCTGACTGACTAAATGTATTGAGTTCTGAGGACTGATTGAGAATACTGAAGTTACTGAGATTGACTAGGAATATTGAGGTTACTGAGATTACTGAGTACTGAGATCACTGAGATTACTGAGTAGGACTGATCTAATAGATACTGAATTTACTGAGATTTTTGAGATTTCATGAGTCACATGACTGACTGAGTTCTATGGATCATAGTTTGACTGAGGATATCGTGAAAATATGACATGGCTCTAGGGACACAGCTAAATGTTCGGGTACAAGTACCCCCAGAACTCGATGAGAAGAAACTGACATAGCATGGCTTACTTGAATAGATGACCAACAACACAATTCATAATTCATATATTGAAGCACTTCACCGAACATGTGATATGCATAAGCTTGTACATACATGGGGATTTTATGATATCATACTAGTTGGGCATTGTTCCTTCATCTAGGCATTTAATCAAACACATGGTAGGCATAGCACATGTAGACAACATTATACAATAATTAATCATCATGATTCATCTCTAATTTCATCATCCTAGGGTTTATTAATAGGTTTACATGAATATACATCTATACAAATTAATTCAACATAAAATTGATCACCCAACATGGATTTGAATTCAATTTATCGTTCTCAACATATACAAAACAAACCCAACATGAAATTCATACAGAAATCCATAAATTTAAACTTAGAAAAGATATTCTTGGGCTTCATGGCTGAAAGAAGTCCATGAATGAACACTATGAATACCTTAATTCATGATTTCGTGAAGATTGACGGTGAAACCTTCTTGAATTTAAATCCCCAATAGAAACCCTAGCTTGTTCTTGAGAAAAACTTAAGAGAAACTAGTATATTTTGAGTGAATAATGACTAAATCACGTGTTATTGAGTTTAAATAGGAGTAGAAAATTGACCCTTTTAAACCTTGCATGTGTCTTTAATTTCTGAGAAAATTTCCTGATTTTCATCCTTGGCGCGACGCGCCACTATCGCGCCAAGTCACTGAAATGTGACAAATAGGAAATTGCACGGTGGCGCAATGCGGAGCTATCGTATTGCCACCTTGTCTACGACTTGGAAGTTTGATGTGACACACCACTATTGTGGGGCAACACTGGATATTGACCATTGCCATTTGAGCTATCTTCGCGATGTGCTGAAGGCTCAGATAATACACTGTCTCACTAAAAAAGGCTCTAACTCTTTACCTGGGTGTCGAATTTGTGCAAAGTTGGTATCGATGGAAAGCTTATTCGATTTACCACATGATAAAAAGAGAAAATCTAGAAAATACCATGTGTACAAAAATGGATTCATCTTTCAAAGAAGCTTCTAACATTCTTGGGAAACTTTTTAAGCTAGGAAAAGTACGGGGTATTACAGTAGGCAGTCTATGTCGGCTTCGGTTAAACCCTTAGGAGAATTTACCCTTTTATTTTATGTACGAACTATGTTTGACTTAAATTATCAAGAAAAGGATACGTAGGCAGCCTATATTAGCTTTGGTCAACCCTAAAGATATTTTTATATCTTTCTAGCATAGTCCTGAACTACGTTTGACTTGGTTTCCGCTTTGAAGGAATAGTAGGCTCCCCAATAGCTTGGTCATATCACCCCAAGAAATGAAAACCGGGGAAGAATTTTTGAGAAGGAATCTCAAACATTCAAAAGAAGAAGATCATTATCCAGTAAAGAGAATGAAGACCAACAAAGACTTCAGATCCTCTCAAGCCAAGATTATCTCAAATAGTGTTAAAATGGGAAAGAAATTTTGAGGAGGTCCTCAAAATTTCCACTAATATACTAGGATGAATTTCAAATTTCCCAGCACCAGAGATCAAAGTCAAACTTTAGAAATCACTAGCCGCGACAAAGTCTAGATAGACTAAATCTCCAGCTACGATAGAAATTTTTGTAGAACTCTCCAACAATTATGATGACTTTTGGAAATCCTTCATAAGATGTCGGATATAGTCGAGCCTCAATATAAAGACGTTCGTTGATCAAGTACATGACATAACTGGAAGAGATTTTCTAAAAAAAATTTACATAATTTTTTGAAATTAAGTTTTCAAAATCAAGACTATTTTTGAATCTATTCACATCTTTCTACTTAACTAGTTTTGTCTAACATCCATTGAAATGGGGAGTCAGAGCGGAATTCCAAACATAACGAAGCACTCAAATGATGGAAAGGAACAAATCAAAGATCGAAGGAGGTCAACATGGAGTAGTATAACCCAAAATTAATATTTTTTTGTGGATGCAGGGATCAATGCACATAATGAGGATCTTTTTCAATTAAAAATGCTTCGAGCAAATTGGGAAACACACCAAAAGCATATAATGCTCAAGAACGATATTTTTGGATATCCCCCAAAACAGGTTCAATACCTATTTATCAAGGACCTTTTGAATTGTGTATCTAATTTCATGAGACCATGGATGAAAAACAAAGGCGCCTGATCCTCTTAATGAATAGCTTTTCTAAAATAATAGTCCTTAGAAAAAGAGTCTTTATGCCTACTAAATATTTACCTTGAGCGCAAGTGCATTCAAAAAATCCAGCCTAATAAGTACACTATCAAAAGATCTCTCAATAGGAGAAAGAGCAGAAAAGTTGATCTTGGGTGTATTTATATGCCTAAGCACCATAACTTATCAATATTTTAGCTAAGTTTAGAGAACAAAGTGCCTAGTTTCTTATGTTTTTACTCTACTTCTACGTAATTGAGCTAACCGATGTGATTAGCATGATTTCAGATATTAATGAGGTAGATGAAGACATTTTGGGACTATGGAATACGGATGGCATATGGCACAAGAGAGAGTAGCAGTCTGGAAAAAATGTGGCGCCTAGAAACTATGTCCAAGACTAGTTTGTCATTTATAATTAGTTCTGGGACTTAGAAGGCAATTATGAGAGAAGAGATTATTAAAAGGCTTAATGCTGAATTTTTATTCATTATTGAATTATTCTTTAGTATTCTGAGAAGGGAATAGCGGCTTAGGGTGGAGAGAGAAAAAGTTTCTCTCTTGTTTCACTATTCGCACACCAAGATCGTCTTCTAATTTTTGGTATGATGAATATATTTATGATGCTTTTCATTTTATTCATGAGTAGATAAGATTATTAGTTAGGGTTATGGAAGCCTTGTAGCATACAACCTATCACTTTGGGTTTTGAATTCATTATGCATTGATTTGTTTACATCATACTCTCTTCTCTTATCTTGAATTCTTGTGGTCGCAAACATAGAGGATATGCCTTAAAATGCAACTTGTTTGAAAGAAAGGTTGATGTTCAGAAAAGAGAGTAGTGACAAGAAAATAGGATTACCAACCCCTATTTTATAAGTTAATGCCTTAGCAGGATTAACAACTTGGAGATTTCATATTGTTTTTGGTAAATGCTTTTGATTCGAGAGAACTAAAGTGAATTAGTCCTTGATGGTTGAGAAACACTTGGATTATTTATGTTATTAAATAAAATACGTTTCTCTGTAAACACGATGCATGCATGAATTCGTAAAGACCATAGTTAGAAAGTATTAAATACTACAAGGTGGACATAACCCTAGCTTGCTATTTCTCTGAATTTGAATACTACTACACATATTTCTTCTCATTAAACTAAAACCATTAATTTGTGAGCTGAATCAAACTCCCAATTTATTTTACGAAAACGAACGATTAAAAGTCAACTAATTTGCATACAACTTAATTAGCACCATATTCCCTGTGGGATTCGACCCCAACCTAGTTGGTTTATATATTTGACAAGGACCCTCTTACTCTCTCGTAAGAGAGGTGTAATTTGAGCGTTATCAAAAATGGTGCCGTTGCCGGGGAATACGGTTGTCGATTGAGTTTATGTGCGTTAATTGACTGCTAGTCAAGTTTCTTAATTTTACATTTAAGAGAGTTGGTTTGGAATTTTAGCCTACTTTCTTGAATTCAAACTTTTAAATATTTGTTTTTAGTTTTCTTTTATTTCTTGTGTTAGGTAGATTTTTATTTTAGTTTACTTATTACTATGGCATCATGGAATGAACATGAGCTTGGTGGTTGGAAATCTTATCTTGATGATCCATGTCCATATTGTGATGGACCTCACTTTTGGCAAGATTGTAGATATGCTCCTCGGAGAGAGATTTGTGCACCATCTCCATCCTACCGGGAGTATGATTGTTCTTTATGAGGTAGTCAAGATGGAAATTTGAGTGATATCCCTAATGCACCCTCCCCCCATTGCGCTAACCCAAATTCTAGTTCTTCTTTTGAGTTTAACAGGTCTTATGATCAAGAAAAGGAAGAACGAAGCACCGGAAGGAGTGGCATTGAAGCTATGTTTCAACGAATGTTGGATCTCCAGGAAGAAACATACGATATCGTATGTGATATGCATCAAGGAATTAGGCCAATCATTCATGAGGAGATGGATATAAAGGTCAATCATTCAAAGCACTCTTCTACAATATACTTAGATGATATCTTATTTGTGGAATCATTTAACATAATGGAAGAGTGTGAAGATAAGGAAATAGAAACCTATATTGATGTTGAGTAACCATCAGTGACTTCCCAACCAACCGAACCAACCGAACCAACCATTAGAGATGATGCCAAGATTGAGGACTTGGTGCAAGAGGCAAAATAAGAAACCAAGAAAATCTCTAATAAAGACTCTAGCCCAATTCCAAGAGAAGATATTCAGAAGGTGAGTAAAAGTGAGTGTGTAGTAGATAGTGTAAATTTTGAAGTAGAATTAGTTGGGCCTCACTCAAAGCATTTTTCCACATTATGTTTAGATGATATCTTGTCCATGGAATCATCTAAAATAGTGGAAGAGTGTGAAGATGAGTACTAAGAATCCTATATTCTTTATTTTACACTTAATAAGAAACATAAAAACACACCTCACTTTAAGACCGAGTTATTTACCATGCATCATCCATTACTCGATTTCTTAATTTCAGCACCAACCCCGTATAAGCGAGGCAAAAAGATGGATGCGATGTTGGGGGTGAAATTCATATCCTCAAGGTGGAGGAAAAAGTTGATTGGGTCGTGACGCGACACTAAATTAGGTGTTTGGTAGGAGGCAACCCATCCTTCTAATCATTTTTGTTGTTTTTGATTAAGTGTAGGTGTATGAAGTACTAAGGAGATGATTGGTACCAAAATTTGATTTGGAATTGAGCTATGTCAATGGTGGTAAGTTTAGGAGTGATGGGAACATTACAGGTAAGCTGGAGTGGTCAAATGTATAAGTCCCAAGTATGATTTGCATTAGAGTTGTGCCTCGAATTATGTTAATCCGACCCAAAAATTTTTGTGGTACGACTTTATTTTGTCACTTTCAATGAGGTCTGTGGTGGTAGCGTAGGGATCAGGAAGATAGGCTCGATCCCGAAGCCCACCACTGACCTCGATGGGGGTTCCGGGGTAAAGCCCCCATGGTATGGACCTTTCTGACCAAGAGTACACCGCACATCCCTTCACACACTTTAACATGTGCAATAACCTTTGTGTTGCACACCTCTCCGCATATGCTCACTGCCTCAAGTGTGCGATAGCCTATGCGCCATACTCTTAAAGTTGTGCGATAGGGTATGCGTCGCATACCTCATCGCAGATGCCCACTGTATCAAGTGTGTGATATATTATGCGATGCACACTTAGTCCAAACAACATAAATCCGACCTTAAATTGGGTTAACCTAACCCAAATTTCATCCTTTAAAAACCATGCCTTCAACACACTCTTTGTCCCACAAGCTCCTCACCACTTTTAAAACCCAAGAACATCGACTCACTTTCTTCAATCCATCATCTTCAAGGTAAGTGTTCTTTTCTTAATCCTTAGGTGTTGTGACTTTATGCTGTAGTTATTAATTGATCACTTGAGGATTATGAATTAAATTCTTTCCATGGCTATGTTGTGAAAGTGATGGTGTTTTATATATCTTGATATGGTTGAAAGTGTAGGGTATGATTTTGGTCAAAAAGTGTTTCATTGAAATAGACTTGGGGAAATTGAAGTGATTGAATTGTATTGTGACTAACGTGGTGCACCATGTCAAAGTGTATGTCGGCAAAGTCTGAGTACCCAACAATAACACTTAATTGGTTGATACTAACAAATTAAGTGTGGGGTGGTGACTTCACCACACCCATCTTAATTATAGTTAGTTTCAATATGTGTGGCTGTCGTGGATGATAGGATGAAAATAGGAAAAATAGCTCCAATGATGATCTCCATGCAGGTGGCATGACTCCTAATGTGGATGAGAAGTACTACTAGTCAGGTTCTTTATTTTGTTATTTGCACTGGGGACAGTGCTGAGCTTAAGTGTGGGGTGGCTGGTTACTTTGCTACTTGTTTTGTAAGAAAATAGTACCTTCTCCTTAGTATACTTTTTGATAGGATTAGTTATTTTGTTCTTTTTGTTAGTTATTTAGTCATAATTAGGTGCTTTTCTCTATGATGGATGGATGACGACCGTCTTAAGAGAAAAGTAGTCTTTCAATTACATGTAACTGCTCTTGTGGATCACATGACATTATAACATAAGTATGTGATGGATCATTACGTTTGAAACAGCTAGGCTCTAGTTGTGACTCTTGTTGTGATTGTTGGTTTTAATTGAATTCATGTAATTTTTCGGTCGAGAATCTCTAATGCTCCTAATTGAGTTGACCATGTGCCATGAGTGTGTAAGACTGTTGTATATTCCTTATTGCAACTGATGCTAGAACTTGCCTGTTGTTATGCAAAGCGAAATAAAGATTGTGAGTTTAGGAGATGATTTAGGCATTTCTTTGATAGCTATTGTTCATACCTTCTTTTGACCTACCTTTGTACATTATCTTAGCTAGCCCCATTGAGCCTTTATCTTGTTCTTTTGTTAGCCTCATAAATAGCCTAATCCTTTTTTTAATAGACCGTAATTTGATCCAAAAGCTCCTAAGCGCTTTAATGTAAAATCAATTTGAGTTAGGAGTTTGACAATTAGAGAAAAAAGGTGAAATTGATGCCCCAATATTTAGTTATTGGCATGTGAAATTGATGTGGTTAGGAGTAGCGAAAATTGTTGAAAAAGTTCCAAAATTTATCCCGGACATATTACAATGAACCTGTTTTGGCCTTGGCCTTCTAGGACATTGTGCACATCAACTAAGGAAAATTTCTTAAGTTGAGGGTGGCTATTATAGGGGTGCATAACGTGAAAAGGGTGCCAAAAAAAAATATTTGAAAGGGTTGCATAATCTCACCATAGTGTTATTAATTAAGCTTAACGAGTTGGGGTGAAAAGCAAATTTGTGAAGATAGCAGAAGTGGAAATTGGTTGTTAGGGATTGATCTTAATTGCATAATGTAGTGTATTAAAGTGCTTAGGGAAGATAGTCACTATTTCTGGCCAAAATAGTTCCTACCCATCCTTTAGCCTGCATTACAACCCGTAAAAGACCTATTTGATCCTAATCTTAGCATTCTGATATTAGTAGAGTATTACACTCAGGGAAATCATATGGTCATCAGTTGTAATTTGAGAATTCTTTGTGAAAGTGAGCGCAACTTGATTCTTGTACCCATTTTATTAGAAATTGCATGATTGTGAGTGATTATGGGTAACTCTCTTGTTGTGAGGGCACATGGTTGATGAAGGTTGGGTAATTTAAATGATTTCTTTTCTTGAACGATATGCATGAAATTGCCAACTTAATGAGTCTATTCTTGAGAGTAGGTTGTATCTAGTAATGATTCCTGAATCTACTTCTTGTTCATAATTATTGTGTGAGCCTATTTGAGCATCTTGTCTTCCTTTGTGGGTGTTAAGGCTTGTGTAGTATGCATAAATAGATATGTTGTTCGAGGAAGAACAAAGCTTTAAGTGTCAGGTGGTGATCTTGGGTGTATTTATATGCCTAAGCACCATAACTTATCCATATTTTAGCTAAGTTTAGAGAACAAAGTGCCTAGTTTCTTATGTTTTTACTCTACTTCTATGTAATTGAGCTAACCGATGTGATTAGCATGATTTCAGGTATTAATGAGGTAGATGAAGACATTTTGGGACTATGGAATGCGGATGGCATATGGCACAAGAGAGAGTAGCAGTCTGGACCAAATGTGGCGCCTAGAAACTATGTCCAAGACTAGTTTGTCATTTATAATTAGTTCAGGGACTTAGAAGGCAATTATGAGAGAAAAGATTATTAAAAGGCTTAATGCTGAATTTTTATTCATTATTGAATTATTCTGTAGTATTCTGAGAAGGGAATAATGGCTTAGGGTGGAGAGAGAAAAAGTTTCTCTCTTGTTTCACTATTCTCACACCAAGATCGTCTTCTAATTTTCGGTATAATGAATATATTTATGATGCTTTTCATTTTATTCATGAGTAGATAAGTTTATTAGTTAGGGTTATGGAAGCCTTGTAGCATACAACCTATCACTTTGGGTTTTGAATTCATTATGCATTGATTTGTTTACATCATACTCTCTTCGCTTATCTTGAATTCTCGTGGTCGCAAACATAGAGGATATGCCTTAAAACGCAACTTGTTCGAAAGAAAGATTGATATTCAGAAAAAAGAGTAGTGACAAAAAAATAGGATTACCAACCCCTATTTTATAAGTTAATGCCTTAGAAGGATTAACTACTTGGAGATTTCGTATTGTTTTTGGTAAATGCTTTTGATTCGAGAGAACTAAAGTGAATTAGTCCTTGATGGTTGAGAAACACTTGGATTATTTATGTTATTAAATACAATATGTTTCTCTGTAAACATGATGCATGTATGAATTCGTAAAGCCCATAGTTAGAAAGTATTGAAAACTACAAGGTGGACATAACCCTAGCTTGCTATTTCTCTGAATTTGAATACTACTACACATATTTCTTCTCGTTAAACTGAAACCATTAATTTGTGAGCTGAATCAAACCCCCCTATTTATTTTACGAAAACGAACGATTAAAAGTCAACTAATCTGCATACAACTTAATTAGCACCATATTCCCTGTGGGATTCAACCCCAACCTAGTTAGGTTATATATTTGACAACGATCGCTTACTCTCTCGTAAGAGAGGTGTAATTTGAGCGTTATCAAAAGTCGTCCTCAAATTTTCCATTAGGCGAAGCAAACGATATTCAAGTGGTCCCCCGAAAAGGATTTTACCCATTTGTTTACATTTAATGGATTTGTTGTTTAAATATTTATCCAAAAAGAAGATGAATAACTAAGTAAGTAATTCAGATTAGCCATTTAAACTATCATGATATTTGACATTGGTCACCAATGAGAGCAACATTGTGTCTACTAACCTTCTACCTTGAGTATAGTTATATATAGAAGGCCAACACATCAAAAAATAGACTCAGGTAAAACTTCTATTCAAACCGCTGAGAGGTCCAAGTCATTGCTGAGAAGGCCATACCGAGAGTGACATTTCACATTATTTTATTTCTGAGAGGTACATTTTATTCCATTGCCCAGAGGGCCATGCTGAGAAGTCTATTTCATATCATTCCATTGCAGAGTGGGATATTTTATGTCATTTCCAAGAGGGCCATTCCACTTTATTGTCAAGGGGGACATCATGCCATTCAGCTAAGTCTCTGTAATTGCTCGCCATGTAAGGCGATAAGGTCTGGCCTTGGAAGATGCTTTAGAGTACCAATATATATTGAACATGCAAAGATAACATGATCTGGCATCTAGGATATCTCAGTATTTTATAGATGTTGACCATACAAAAGGCGATATAGCCCTGCTTCAAGGATATTTCAGTATTTTATGAATTAGCATGCATCAACATATCAAGTTTAAAAGCACATGATTTGAAGGGACGTCTTTAAGTCGCTATCTAAAAGCAAATAGCATATGAGATTTCTTAGAAATTGACAATCTGAGGGTAATTTATAAGTCATGTTATTCGAGATAGGATAGTGTGTAAGATTTCTAACCAGTTTATAGTCCATAGGCCATCCATAAGACGCAACAACATCCTAACCAAATAGTGTGTAAGGTTACCTAAAGTTTAATAGTTTGAAGGTTATTCGTAAGTCACAATAAAATCCTTACCAAAGAATATGTGAGACTATCAAATTGATGGGTACAAGGTTTCTCTATAAGATGCATCATATCCAAGATCAATTACGTGTAGGATTACCCAAAGACTAGTAATTTGATTGATATCTTTAAGTCATCTTGTATCCAAGGTCGGATGGTGTGCAGGAATACCTGAGAGCTAGCGGTTGGAGGGATATCTATAAGTCATCTCTTATCCAAGGTTGGATAATATGCAGAATTATCCAAAAACTAGCAACTCAAAGGATATCTGTAAGTCACCTCATATCCAACATCAAATAATGCACTAGATCATCTAAAGATTGACAATTCAAGGGAGATATATAAGTCGTATCGATAAAAAAGATGTGCAAGACTTACCTAACGTCACATGCAAAGAATTATGTTCAGTAGCCAAAGAGGTTATCATTCTATATACAACAACCACTATAGGTGATCGAAAGGGTTGCAGTACCAGCATAAGATTAAGCAGTTGTAGGGACCATTCTACACAAAGTGTTGTTGATGTCCAATAGGGCCACCCCACTTTGAAGACATATTCAATTGACAAAAGAGATATTTTATTCAACAATCAAGAATGTTGTTTTGTTTGTTATTGCAAGTTATTTCTCTCTAAACATATATATGAGGGGGCCGACTTCACTTTTCGAATAACAACTCATGTAGAGATATGGTAAAAAACTATATACCCCTCTCATGAATTATGTTTATTAATAACCATTTTTTTTTAGATATTGTCGAGAACATTTGAGAGGATGAAAATCTCAAAACAAAATCATAGGTGCAAAAGACTCCAAAAAGGATGTCTCAAACGTGAAACTTTTTCTTAGCAATAAATCGAGACGTAGTCTAGAGAGAGATGACAAACACTTTGGATGGGAGCTAAAGGATGATTACCACCACCATCAAACTACACCCCTATTCGAAGGCATATGGGTATCTTGGGATATTCTGTTTTCAGTTTTACTTTTGGGATATTTCTAGATTCATATTAGAGGTAATCCTCTTTTCCTGCAAATTCGTGTGACAACACACCTAGAGTTTTGGAAATTATGTCTAGGTAGATTCTTACTTATGGATACGAAGAGATCCACATTCATGGTTAAGAGGTTACAAGCCTCTTTTTCATAACTCGAATAACTTGTCACTCATCGCGAGCCAAAGATTATCTAAAATAAAAGACTATTTTTTCTATCGATCGAGTCAAACTACAAGCAGTGTGATTCCCAAAGTCCTAGGGATTTGTGGGCTAGGCTCTATGTTGAAAACTTTACTGCATTCAAACCTCCACCAATCCTCTTAGCCCTATTTTTTTTATTTTATCAAAATTCAAAATCGGGATAGTTGGTGAATTCTTTAAAATCATGCTTAAAATTAAGTCTCATGAACTACAAGTGGCCTGAATTCTCATGCAACCTAAGATATGTAGGAAATCCAACACTAGGATCCGTTCATAACTCCACGAAACTCATGCAAAATCCAACATCTCTCAGAAGTAAATATATGGTCAGAGAAAAAGTTGGAATGTTAAACTCCCTTTACCCAGGGTTACTTGCATCCACCCTACCCAAAGGGAAAGGGCAATTGTTGACACCTAATGTTTGCCCTCCATGACTAAGTTAATTCCGAGTTTCTTTGGTGTACAAAATTACAAAATTTAGTTTATCTAGATAAAAATCTTTCAAAGTATTATCTGGGTAATTTTGTCATTTTAAGTAACGACGATGTATCTTTATATTTTTATATACGAAGTCATATAATTTTGTTGCTTAAAAAATGGTTTTACAAAAAAAAAAATTTTAATTGAGGGTTATCTTAAAAATTGATTCAAATAGCTAAAATCTTGATTTAAATATAAAATTTATTCTCAAAATGATTTATTTGAAAAAGTATTTATTTGATTTTGTTTAACTATGAAGCTCAGGATTAACTTGGTATTTGATTCGTGTCAATTTGTGATTAATTTATCCAACTCATTAAATTTGACTTCAATTAAAATTAAATTGGCCACAATTGTAATTCAATTGGCCAATTGATATTTAATTTGGCCAAAATTTAAATTGAATTGATTAAGTCCTAATACAAAATCTTTTTTCCGTCGACCCGGCCCAACACCAGTTGACCCGGACCGGCCTAGATTCCCTTCTCCTTCTCTTCTCCCTTAAATGATGTAACAATAATATCCAATATCAACAACAGTCGAACAACAACCAACAAAGACTTCAACATTCAGCGATACCAAACAGAGCTCGACAACCCGTCAATAATCAGCAACAATACAATGAAAAAACACCAGAGCCAGGTGACCCATACCCGCGAACAAACTCGTATCCGCATTTAGCACAGCTTCGATGAAATTTCTAGAAGCTGGTCAACTCATCGGCCAATATAAATTGTATGAATTTGTACGATTTTTGCCATCTCATACCTTATCCCATTTCTTGAATTTGAATTTCTCCAATGAAATTCCCAAAACATCCCTGAAATTCCCATCCCACATAGATTCTTTCTTTAAAATTCCATTTCAAAAGTCCCTATAAATATACCTTCAATTGCATTAATTAAAAGGTTGGAGAGGCAGGATAGTGAGAATTCTGAAAAGCATGGGATTTTGCTCAAATTGAAGATTTCGGTGCTAAGAAATTTGATAAGACTTATTTGAGCTCAAAATTCTAAGCTAAGGCGGTGAAGCTCGTAAGTCCGGTTTACTTCCCTAAAAGAGGTAAACACACCTTTTTCTCTATTTTTTAGTTCGTTGTTCTTCTTCTTCCTCGTCTTATACTTTGTATTATTCATACGTGTATTGATGGTGAGACTATTTGCTGTAGATGCCTTGAAGGCAATAGGATTTTTTTTTATAATTGTTCAAAAGATGTTGTCAATATATCAGTTGTTTGTTGTTTTGAATTCTAGTTTCATTTAGCATTATTATTTCACTTAACATTGTTATTGTTTATCTCACTGGAATGATTCGAAACTAGGACTAAAAGTTAAGGTGTTTTTATTGTATACATGTTCTCGTGTTTTATTGTATACATGTTCTCGTGAAGTCATACTACATGTTGTCTGTCTTTCTTTTTCCTTTCTCTGGAAATTTCATTGAATAAGTTTTTTTAGAAGAGTGATGAGACTTTTCTTTCAATTCATATTTCAAAATGGTTCTCAATGGCTTTGTAGTTGTGCTCTCATTTTGTCGATCCCCACTCTCCCCTATTTTCTCTTTCCATCCTTGGGACTTTCTTTTTTATATATATCTTTATGTACATGATCAATTAGTTCTCATTTTTAATTGATTCCAAATAGCTGAAGGTAATGTCTTCTTCGATGAAGGAAAGAGTAGTAGATTGCATAAAAAATTTTATTTAAATACTTTCCATCACTCGAGCAGTTTTCCCTTTCATCTATTATACTTGATAATCAGTTTATGTGATCCCGTATCTCCATTGATTGGTTCGATTAAATTTGGATCTTTCGAGTAAGGCTAGTATACCAGGGAATTGTCTTCGAAATTGGGGTTGGTAGTAGTGGTACTTCCTCTTTTCTCACACTTGTTGAAAATCTTTTTTAAAACTATCACTGCTCAGGGATGGTTATTTTTTAAGAAAGATCATGGAAAATTATATGTAGATCCTGTAAGGGCGATCGCAGTGCCCTTTGTGCGATCGCGCACACCTCAACCCTAGCTACTTAAGAAATTTCAATTTTCCAACGATCCCTCAGTATTCGTTCGGAATTTGAATTATGTGAAAGAACAATGTAACCATACTAAAGATGTCTGGAATACATTGCTGAATTCGGATATTTAATCTAGGTCATTTCAACCAAATGTCGATCCCTCACTAAAACTTCTAATTTTTAAACTTTTTGACCAATAGGTCTAAATAACTTTAGGTACATTGGGACCCAAACCAAAGGTCTACCTATCTTAAACTAGATATTTTAGAGCTGCTAGTGCAATCAAAATTTACATCCAAGATCTTTTATTGATGTTTTAGCCTAGTGGCTATTCATAACTAGCAAAGACTTCTAAACTAGGAATTGATTCTAAAAACTAAGCGAACAGACTGGTAACTGACCTATTAGTCCCAAAAAGTCATAAATGACTCGGGGTAGCTATGGAAAATAGTTAATTGTGAAAATATGCGAAAATATGGAAAATGACCTAAAGGGTATTTACATAGGTTAGCAATATCTTTTGGTGCAACCTGTGAGAAGAAAAGAGTTAGATAGGAGGAAAATCATCGAGCAACACTCGACAGAGATTGAGCTAGAAGATATCGAGCTCAACCAAAACCCTCTTATTATTATCTACCAGTTTTTGATGTTTTGGATTAAAATTTGGGGTATGTTGAGCCTATTAAGATAGGAGCTATCATTCCTTCTAAGATAACGCAAGGGGTAAAGTTTGACATTACTAGTGCAATAATTCAGTTGCCTAATTTGAATGTTGTGTTTGTTAGTTTGCTGAATGATGATTCAAACATGCACGTCTTGAATTTATTGGGGATTTGCACTCCATAAAATCTACCTAGGGTGAGTCAGGAATCTTTAAGACTCATGTTATTCCCATTCTCTCTTACAGGCAAAGCAATATTATGGTTAGGGGAACTACCCCATGAGTCCATTACCTCTTGGAATGAGTTGCGAATACAATTCTTGGATAAATTTTTCCCGCCTTCTAGAATGCTACAGTTGAAGGGTAAGATTTATAATTTTAGGTAATTGCATTTAGAGGCACTGGACGAGACTTGGCTGAGATTTAAGAAGAAGTTGATGAATGTGCCCAATCACAGAATTTTAGGGAGGAATTTTCTCGAGATATTTTATAAATCCTTGAATGAAAAAAACAAAGATGTTTATAATTCTATTACTATTGGGGCTTTTATGAGCCTTTATTGGGAGCTAGTTGCAAAAATCTTAGACTGGGTCTCTAAAACTAATCAAGGATGGCATACAGAGGAGGCAGGAAGAGGAGATGGTACTTATTTAATTGGTGCTTCCAGTAAGCAGAGATCTCTAAATGATACAGTGGTACAAGAGGTAGCACATTTGAGGAAGCAAATAGAGTTACTTACCAAGCACTTTGCAACTACAGATACATAAAATGTCAATACAGTGGGCGCGTGAGGTAAATCTGTTAGACATGATGAGTCTGACTCTAAGGGGTAAATCTATTAGACATGATGAGTCTGACTTTGAGGAAAAAGTTAAATGTTTAGACAGAAGGATAACAAGTTTTTTATCCAAGGGCCAAGGGTCCAATCAGGACACTTGGAACTCGACACAAGGGAATTAAGGTTGAAACTATTATGGGGGGGAATATAGGGATTGGAGCAGAGATATGGATGGTGATTGGAGGATAAAATATGATTATAAGGAGAAGAGTGATGTGTACACTCCACCGAGGAATCGTGATACTTATTCGATGATGGAAGCATTACTTGCGAAGGTGGTTAAAGGTTTAGAGAACTAAGAGAGGTGACTTAAGGAGATTAAAGTAGATATTTTAGGATTGATCCAGATAGTAGAATGACATGCTACTATGATTAAGTATCTTGAGCTGCAGTTCGGTAAGATGTAAACTACTTTGAATCAGCATCAATTAGGCACCCTTCTGAGCAACATCATTCAGAATCTAAAGAATGACAGTCACTTCCTAGCTATTACTACTCAAAGTAGTAAGGCTACTATTGATCCACTTATTCCTGTAGATAATGAGGTAAGGGATGATATTATTGATGTTGATAATGCACCCAAAGGCAAAACTGAGAATTTAGTGCCTAATGATGAGATGTCATAAAAATTGTCGAGTGTAGAGAAAAGAGTTCATACTAATAAAGGAAAGGACAAGGAGGTCAAACCAATTTTGATTCCTATTCCTTGACCTCTCCCACCTTTTCCTCAAAGGTGAAAGAAGAAGTAGGAAGAAGGGAAATATTAGAAATTCTTACCAATATTGAAAGAATTGTCTATGAATATCCTTCTTGTGGAAACATTAGAGAAGATGCCTGGATATGCAAAGTTCATGAAGGATTTATTCACTAAGAAGCGGACGGTTATTTTTAAGCCCACTCATAATATGCACCACTACAGTGCTATTGCTTCTCGATCCTTAGTTCAAAAAAAGAGGACCCCAGAGTTTTCACTATTCCTTGCACTATTGGGTCATTGAATTTTGTATGAGTATTTGAGATTTAGGAGCTAGTATTAATCTGATGTCGCTAGTTGTTTGCAAGAAGTTAGGGTTGAGGGCACCTAATCCAACTTCTATGAGATTATTAATGGTTGATCTGACTGTGAAGAAGCTAGTAGGTATTTAATGTAATTTTTTGGTAAAGATTGATTCTTTCATATTCCTAGTTAATTTTGTGATTCTTGACTGTGAGGTGGATTTTGACGTCTATTTTATCTTGGGAAGGCCCTTCCTTGCCATGGGTAGGGAATTGGTTGACATGGAGATGGGACAAATAAAATTCTAGATCAATAATGAATAGGTTACTTTTAATATAGGTTAGTCGAAGAGTCAACCAAAAGATATGAGGGTGGTGTCAGTGATAGACACTGTTGATGAAGATGCATTGATTCCACCCATTAAGAAAAGACTTGGTGTCGAGGCATTGGAGGTCGTGATCATGAATTTTTATAGTGATGGCATTGATGAGTTTGACGAGATGGTGAGTGTTTTGATTGGTAGAGGTTCTTATTATTATGCGCCAAAGAAGTTGGATCTTGACTTAAAGAATAGAGCGATCCCACTAGCTCGACCATCTATTGCGGAGCCACCAATTTTGGAATTGAAGGCCCTTCTTTCTCACTTGCATTATTCATTCTTAGAGGCTAACAATACCTTGTCAGTTATCATTGTTGTAGATTTGGTGGATGCGCAGGTTAACGAGATTCCACTTAAAGGTTGTTCTCATAAGATTAAGCTCGAACTTGAGTGTGTTAATATCATTGAGCATCAACATCATCTGAATCCAACTATGTAAGAGGTGGTGAGAAAGAGATCATTAATTGGTTAGATATAGGTGTAGTTTACCCTATTATTGACACTAGGCGGTTGAGCTCGATTTAGTATGTTTCAAAGAAGGGTGGGATCACTATGGTCCAAAATAAGAAGAATGAGGTAGTTCCCATGATATCAGTCATGAGATAGAGAGTTTGTATGGATAATCAGAGGTCGAATACTTGGACGCAGAAGGAAAACTTTTCTATACCATTCATAGACCAGAAGTTAGACCATCATGCAGGCAGAGGATGGTATTGTTTTCTTGATGGTGATTTAGGGTATAATTAGATTTTTATTGCCCCCAAAGCCCAAGATAAAACCACTTTCACATGTCCATATGGTACATTTGCATACAAAAGAATGTATTTTGGACTTTATAATGCTCCCGTTACCTTTCAGCATTGTATGTTATCCATCTTTTCTGATATGGTTGAGGATACTAAAGAGGTCTTTATGGATGATTTCTATGTCGTGGGTGACTCTTTTGATGATTGTTTTGCCCACTTGGATAATGCACTTTAGAGATATAAGGATTACTACTTGGTGTGAAATTGGGAAGGGTCACTTCATGGTTAAAGAGGGGATAGTTTTAGGCCACAAGATTTTAAAGAATAGAATAGAGGTTGATAGGGTTAAAATTGAGGTTATTAAAAAATTGCCACCACTAATTTCTGTGAAAGGTATTCAAAGTTTCTTGGGTCATGTAGGGTTCAATACACAATCCATCAAGGACTTTTCTAAAATAGAAAATCAACTATGCATATTATTAGAGAAAGAGGTGGTTGTGTTTGATGATTCTTTTCTTAAGGCATTTGAGTGCCTAAAAGAGAGGTTGATTTCTGCTCCTATCATTGTGTCTCCAGGTTGGACTCTTCTTTTTGAGGTGATGTGCGATGCAAGTAGTATGTCCTTAGGAACTTTCCTAGGCCAAACATTTAAGAAAAATACTTCATCCCATCTACTATGCCAGCAAAGCATTCAACCCCAAATAGAAAAATTACGCAGTTACTGAACAGGAGTTACTCATAGTGGTGTTTACTTTTGAGAAATTCTATTCCTATTTGATTGGGACTAAAGTCATTTTGTATCCTGATCATGTAGATTTGAGGTACCTTATGTCAAATAAAGATGTGACCCTAGGTTTATTCGATTGGTACTGTTGCTGCGAGAATTAGACTGAGGTTAAGGACCAAAAAGGCATATAAAATCAAGTTGTAGACCACCTTTCCTGCCTAGAAGAGGAGGTGATGCTTAAATTATGCGAAGATCTTGAGATTGATGATACTTTTCTTGATTAGTTGGTCTTGGCAGCACCACAAGACAATTCCCTAGTTTGCTGATTTGTCTAATTATTTGGCAAGTGATCTCGTCCCGAAATACATGTCATTTCAGCAGAGGAAATGATTTATATATGAGGTATAGAATTTTTTCTGGGATAAGCCTTAAGTATTTTAGGTGTGTTTGAATAGTGTGATTCGGAGGTATATTGCCAAAGTTGAGATGATGAACGTTCTTGTAGCTTGTCATTCGTCTCCAGTTGCGGGGTCATTATGGTGGTACTCGCATGACCCATAAGATTCTTCATTGTGGTTACTATTGGCGAATGATTTATAATTATACAAATAATTATTATAGGGCCTATGACCAATGCCAACACCAAGGAAATATCTAGCAGAAGCATGAGCTCCCCATGACACCTATTCTAGAGCTAGAGTTGTTTGATGTGTGGGGATTTAATTTCATGGGTCCATTTGTGAGTTTCATAGCATAAATTACATTTTGGTGGTAGTCGACTATGTATCTAAGTGGATGGAAGCAATTACGCTTCCCAATAATGAGGGTCACAATGTCATAACATTTTTTAACAAGAAAATATTCTCTTAGTTCGGTACTCCATATGATATCATTAGTTATGGGGAGAGGTCCTATTTATGAAATTTTCTATTCAAGTTACTACTTGAGAAATATGGTGTGAAACATAAGGTGGAAATAACTTCCCATCCACAAATAAGTGGTCAGGTTAAGGTCTCCAATAGTGAGATAAAGTCTATTTTAGCAAAGACTGTGAATGTCAACCAGATTGATTAGTAAAGGAAGCTAAATGATGCACTTTAGGCCTACCGGACAACTTAAAAAACTCTCATAGGTTCCTCTCCATATCAACTTATGTAAGGCAAGGCATGCCACTTACCAGTTGAACTTGAGCAGAAAGCACTAAGGGAATCGATGAAGCTGAATTTTGAGTGGAGTGATGTTGCAAACCTGAGGATGGGTAAGATGAATCAGTTAGACGAATTCCATCTATGTGCTTCTTAGAGTTCTCCCTTGTATAAGGAGAAGTTGAATTTGTATCATGATATGAAGATTGAGAAAAAGGCATTCCAGCACAGTGATATGGTTTTATTATATAATTTGAGACTTTGTTTGTTTCCTGATAAGTTAAAGTCTAGGTGTTCTAGACCATTCACCATGGTTAGAGTATTTCCACATGGTGCAATTTTGTTGAAACGAGATAGAGATGCCCTATTCAATGTGAACGGGCATCGTGTTAAGCATTACATGGGAAGTGTGGAAGAGTTGGAAGTTTGTAAGGATGTAAGCCTTGGCTAAGTCTGAGTATCCAAGACAACTGAGTCATGCCGTGATGTTAAAACAGGTGCTACATGAAAGGCAACCCATGGTCTTGTTGGTGAAGTATGAGCATCCAACATAGCCATATCGTGTAGTGATGTTAAATCAAGTGTTGCTCGGGAGACAACCTAAGGTGTTAGTGTTCACTTTTTTTCTATATTGTAGGTTAAAAACATGGAGAAACACCTAGAGAATGATAAAAATTGTAAAATTTTAGACAAGTCCATGTAAGTGGACCTAGGGACCCTACTTACGGGGTTTGTAGGTCCAACCCACGACATTGAAGTTGAAGTCCTTGGAATCAAAAGAATTTTTGGGTTTCTAAAGTTGTACCTATGGACCCTACCTTTGGTCCCGTAAGTACACCTGCGACCGCGTAAATTGGGGTTGTAGAAATCAGAGAAAATTGGGGTGCAGGACCAACCTACAACCCCTACTTATGAGGGCCGTAGGTACTCCCTATCATAAGTAGGTCCTATATATAGGTAAAAAAAATTAGGTCAAAATTTTTAAAATCTAGGTCGGGCCCATGCGACCCGACCCGATCTGACACCCCCATGTTATTTAACCCCAAAATCCACCCCTTTAACACATCACCTCTTTAAATTCAAAACTCCCTCACCCCTTAAAAGTATCTAATGTCCACTATTTTATATTAAAAGCAAAACTCATCTCACAAGCTCCCCACTTGAATGAAATTCTCACAGAAGATAGGGCTATAATCATGTGATCACCAGCTACTTCCAAAATCTATATTCAAGTTAAGAATTTTGGGCTCAAACTTGTTTAAACATTTGTTTTTGAACATGGAACTTGAGATAGTGCATGATATACACCTGAAAGTGTTAAATTCTCATAGTTCTTGAAATATATGGAGCCTGAAATTGGTGAAAGTTGATATTTTTTGCATGATTTGTTTTTGGGAAACTTGTGATCACAATAAAAAATAGAAGTGGAAGTGGAATAATGCAAGGAAATCCTGAAATGCCTATGGAAATTGACTTGTTGCATGTTGTAGTGTTCAAAATTGGTCTAAAAATTGAAATTATAACTTGTTGGATGTGAATTTTGAGAAAAATCTTCCTTACCCTCAATTAGTACCTACAAAATCTACTTATGAGCTCGTAAGTTGTACCCATAAGCCCATATCTAGCCTTGTAGAGATTTATTTGGCATTGTGTTTCAATCACTAATAACTCCTTTTACAGGTACAATGGCACCTAAGGCTAATCACACGAAGGGAGTAAAATGCAAGTTGCATGGTAAGTTTACTATGTTGAGTGGTTCCATTAAGGAGTATCTATTTAGTTTAGACACTACACATTTGGTCCCACGCCAGACTCAGGGCAGGCACAAGGTCATGTTACAGTCAGGACTCATCTTGCATTAGTTGCTATTGAGTCAGGCTCTCACCCCGCACCATAGGTAGGGCCACAGACTTTATTAGCACGCTTTGTCTGGATTGGACCCCGAATAAAGTCATCTACTACTTAACCACCATTCTCTCCCTAATCTGATGAAGGGAAGGATGAGTTAGTTGTTGGTTTTGATGAGGAAGTTCTAGTAAGGAGGAGGATGCAACCGACTCCCAGCCTAAGAAAGGGTCAAAATTTGCATCCAATTTAGTTGAGAGTGATTCTGGATTAGTTTAGATGCACTCCCATTTGATGAGGGTGCAGATACAGATCAGGTTCCATATTAGATCTTTCCATCTTTAGCTTAGGGTACTCAGGACACTACTTAGGGTACTCAAGCCACAACTTTAGCACTTGTTTCTCAAGAGTCAGACTCCAACCATGTCTCCACAGTTCCTATAGTTTAAGTTCATCTGAGATGCTATCTGGAGAGAATGCAAAAGATTTATGATAGATACAACTTTGTTACTATGTAAGGTCGACCACGATGCGGTATTGTAGGGGAAACCAGGATTGAGTTGGTTGGTTTAGTAGGAGCTCCAGACCTACAGGCTTCATTTGAGAGAAACCAACTTGTATGGATAACCCAGCCTTTTGGTACATATAGTCCCGCGATTGTTCAGGAGTTTTATTCCTTATATGCATCATCTATTTACTTGGTTATTCAAATCAAGGGTTGAGGAGTTTACCAACCCCAGCTGACCCATATATTAGTTAGTGGGGTTAGGTGGATATTTCTTAGGAGACAATCAGGCGGGTGTTGTTTGGGCTGGAGTATGTGGGGCCAACCACCATAATTAAGTTTGATTAATGTATGAGGATAGTGTAGAGTAGGCATATGATGAGGGACTTTGAGCATAGAGCAAATAGAGTAGACTTGCTTAAATGGGTAGCAGAGTAGATGGCAATGTTGGGTAGTGATGCCCTTTGGGTTGAGGGGAAGAGTGATATTAAGAAGGCATCACTGTACTTTACAGCAAAGTTCTAGTGGATAGTAGTGAGACATCATTGACTTTGACATCTATGACAACATTCTCACCTGGGATAAAGTAGTGTTGATTTCCATCTTGATAGTTGGTTATGATATTGATTTTGCTACGTGGATTCAAACTAAGATCCACGAGAGAGCATTCGGTGAGTTTACCACCCTTCTCTTTACATAGTTGGTGCAATATTTATGTTATATGTTTAGAGTGCTACCTATTCTAGATATGGATTAGGGAATAGAGGTGATCAACAAGGAAGATGTTGTCTTGATTAAGGATGCGGCCAACTTAATTGCGCTACATAGAGCGCATCTACCTACTTTTTTGGTACGACCAATTTTAAAGGGCCTTCTATTTTAGCTGAGCATATTGAGAAACTGAGTGTTAGTATTGATGTTGATAGAGACAGTCAAAGAGTAGAGTCCATGACTACTACAGGCAGTGAGGGGGTGATGGGCACATCAACACCAGCCTCATCTTCTACTTCAGCACCAACTGTGGCTTTCACTTTCCCTCTCACCCAACAGATGCTAGTTTTGTAAGTATGTAGAAAGAGTTTTTGCAGTAGATGGTTGAGCAGTAGGAAGAGGTGACTGATTGCCTTACCCAGAAAGAGACCAGTTGGCCACATTATTGAGTAAAATTAGGCCTTGGGTTCCGACCACTTTAGAGGCTTCTAAGGATAGAGTCGAGTGTAGGATGATGCTTGACATAGATAGGTTTACGAGAGAGTTTCATACGTGTATAGACAACTTTAATTCTCAGATGAGTGCATGACATTATGTGGTTCAGGTTCCTGATTTATTGGGCCTATGTGAAAAGGTATCCATATTGTAATTGGAGGTGAAATCATTAGCTGAGAGTTATATTCTAATCATCCCTCTAGTTATCCCTACTTTTATGCAGCCACTGCCCAGGTTAACACCCATAGTTTTTGATTTGTTTGCAGATGATGTGGTATCGATTGTTGGGGCCAAGAAAGCCGTGAGAAAGAGTTACATGACCCTGGGACGGGTTATCAATAATACTTGAAAAAGTTCTCCATAGTTGATGGTTTAGCATATGTTGGATGTGGATAAGCGTGCGTAGATAGCAGCAGACACCTCTTTTAGTCACGCCCCACCATCTCCTCCTACACATAAGCCACGAGATGACCCAGATGGGCACGAGTCAAATTCAGATGCTTAGAGCATCCTAGGTATGTCCCTACACTCTATTGTGTTTATTTTCTAGCATGCACTGGGGATAGTGCGTCAACTTTTAGTTGGGAGTGTTGGTTTACCATAGTCGAGGTTTTTTCTTATCGTGTTCCTTTTCTTACTGACTGTAATATCCTAGTAGAACCAACATGTTTAGGTTGTGTTAGTGTTGTTATATGTGTCATGTTTTGCTTGTGTGTAATTAAATAAATAAGGAACCTAAGTGCAGTTGACATGTTTTGTTTTATGGTTTTAAGTGTTTGAAAAAATGATACCTCTCCAAAAGTTTTTGTGAACTGTGTGATGTAAGTATATGTTTGAACACTGTGTGAATATTTTTATGGCATTAGTATTAGGGATAATCTTATCAAAGCGTAGCATTGAATGAACTAGATAGGTATTAGTTTATAGTATAACCCTGTTCCATGTGTATGTGAGGAAGCTACTTAGTTCCATGTGTGCATTTAATCCAGAACTTGTTTGGTTAGTCTTGCCTGGGTTATAGGAAATTTGGTTAGGACATGATTATAGGCAGTTCTTGAATTAGTCCACTCTTAGCCTAAATGATCATCCAAATGTGAATAAATATCAGTTGACCCCTAATTTGGGCCTATATTGACCTATTTCTTGTTTCACTTTCCCAATTAATTACAATAAATCTATTTTGGCCCAGGTCCCTCCTTGGACACTGCGTACGTAGACTCGGGCAAATTGCCTAAAATGAGGCTGGCTATCATAGGGGTGCATAGTTAAAATTGGGTATGCAGAAAGGTGTTTAATGTAAAAGAAAGAAAAAGTAAGGTTGGGTGTGTTAGAGACAAAAAATAATGAAAAAAGAAAAAAAAAATTAAAAATGGAAAAGAAAAAAAAAGTGAATAGAAGGAAACCACATCCAATTCAAACAATCAAGAAAGGAGAAAAAGGAAGAAATAAAAGAATAATGGTATAGAAGTGGAGCATAAAGTGTAAGCATAGTGTTGAGGAGGGTGAGTCATTATAGCCTAAATGCACTATACCTACCCCTAAGCCTACATTACAAGCCTTATAAAGTCCTATAGTTATCTTAGTCAAACTGTCTAAAAAAACTAAGGTATAGAAAATAAGTGCAAGCCTATGGTATTTTATGCATATTTATTGGAACCTCCATTGTGAGCGTGAGTGTCTTGATATAGTCCCTTACATTGACATGCATTATTCTACAGTAAGAATTGGGACTTCTTTGCTGTGAGGGTACGTGGATTGTTTTGTTGACTACTTATCTATTTGGGTTGTATAGATTTCATATACATTTGATTGTTTGTTTCTAATGTAATGCCATTACTTGATTCCGTTATGTCACACTGTTGTACTACATGTATCCATGCAGTTTTTTTGAAAATTTTGAAATAGAAGGGGGTAAAACTTTTAAGTTAAAGAGGAGTTGACTATCATAGGTGCCTTAGGTTTATTTTAGTTAAGCATCGTATGTTTTTTGTTATATGTCAGTTGCCTGAGGACAACCAGATGTTCTAAGTTGAGGGTGTTAATGTACCATGGTTTCATGGCACTTTCGATATTTAAAACAAGGAAATTATGCAAGTACTTAGGTCTTTTTGTTAGATGTAATATGTTTTTATGTTGGTTTTGCAGGAAAATAGGGTTTGGAGCAGAGTAGGAGAAAAAGAGATGAAGTGTAGTTGAAAGACTACTTACAAGACCCACCTACACGTCATAAGTATTACTTACGGGTAGGTTGGGTCTGTAGGTTGTAGTGTTTGAGTTTTTAAAAGAGTAATATTGTTCTGAGACTTTTGAATACCAATCAATGTGGAGTAAGTGGTAACTATGACATAAAAGCACCCCTCATAGGTTGGTGATCTAAAGCCTGTTGATTCCTCTAAACCTACGAACCCACCTAGGACCCGTAGGTACCATTTATATCCCATAGGTGGTATCGTAGGTTGATGCCCAACATTTTTTTCCTACTTTGTTTTGGATAGGATTTTTAGGTTCTCTGATGTAACTATACATACCCCATTGATGTTTTACTATTACGCACTTTACATTCTTACAACATTATATTGAGTTCTAAGAGATACTTTTGATCTTGGAATTCTTATTCTTGACTTTTAGGGTTTGATATTAATTTGAGATTTCGATTTTCATTCTTAATTCTTTGTGAGATCATTAATATGCATTCAATTATGAATTATATGTGTGTTCTTGAAATCTTGAGCAGCTAAACCTCATACTAGAGTTGTGGGAGAGGAAGTACAAAGTCTTGCTTGATTGATGTTTTTGCATGTATTGTGATTTTCTTCGCATTTATTGGTTTCTTGATGACTGCAGACATTATGAACCTACCTGTATTTTAGACTGACTTGAGAGAGAGGTTGAGATTAAGAATAGAAAATCACAACATTAATTTGAAGCTGCCAAGATTCATCTAATTAACTTAAGACCGGGAGGAGATAATTAATCTGGGATCAAGGACAAGGGTTAGTAATGTGACTCTCTGAAACTGAGAGGAGATGAGTGAAATTCACTAAATAGTGTTGAGAGATAATTGATGATATATAACTTGTCAGATTTTGCATGTAAGGCACCGAGATAGTATGACGAGCACAATAAGTCTACGAGTTAGGAAGTCAGAGGGAACACAATCCTAGTGATCGTCTCATATTGCTTTCAACCTAGAGTGTTCAAGCATTGTTACTATTACTGTTCTCACAAAATCCTCGCATTTAATTTCTACACTTTCTGACTACATCAACAAATTCTTGACAGAGATTCACCCCCGATGGGTTTGACCCCAACCTTTGTTTGGTTCTATATTTGATCAGCGACAACGTTATACTTTCTAGGAGGTGTAATTTAAGCGACATCAGGGCCACTAATAAAGATGCCTCAAATCGCGGTAAACCTTGTTCATACCCGAATGAATAGAATAATGCAAATATGGGCCTCTAAAAGTATATCACAAATCAAAACACCAACTAAGGAACAAATACTCTTCCCTTAAACCACAACACCCCACCTATGTCGAGAGTGGCATCCATTACCTCCCTACACACCCCTTTTATTTCAACCTTCTTTCAGTTTCTTATCCTCAAATTTTTGGCCTTAATCTTCTCCACAAATGTTGACCTTACCTCCATGTATGCCAATGCCCCATCCCAATTTGAGACCTCAAATTGTATGCTCGAAAATACTAGAGTTTGAAA
The DNA here is from genome assembly GCA_030864215.1 of Capsicum pubescens. Lineage (NCBI taxonomy): Eukaryota > Viridiplantae > Streptophyta > Magnoliopsida > Solanales > Solanaceae > Capsicum > Capsicum pubescens. Next base: position 223,748,384 of record CM061542.1, on the reverse strand, counting down.
ATCTCTAGCTAAAGGTCGCCTAGATGCCCTCAAGAATAACAAACTACCCATACTTACTATTTTTTGACTCAATGCATCTGCTACCATATAGGTGTTACCTGGATGTACTGAATTGTTACACCATAATCCTTCAACAATTCTATCCACCAGTGCTACCTTAGATTAAAATTCCCTTAAATAAACACGTTCTGCAGGCTATGGTGGTCGGTCAAGACCTCACACTTGACACCATAAATATAATGCATCCAAAAATTAGATACAAACACTACCACTTCCAAATCTATGTCATGTATCGGGTAGTTTCTTTCATGAGGCTTCAACTACCTCAAAGCATAAGAAACAACATTCTTATCCTGTATCAACACAACACCCAATCCCAAAAGTGAAGCACAACAAAACATTATAAAGTCCTTACTTCAACCAGGCGAAATGATAGGAGCTGTAGTCAAGAGTATCTTAAGATTTGGGAAGTTCTCCTCACATTGATCTAACAAAAAAAATAACAATTTCTTCTGAGTGAAACTTGTCAAGTGCGTTACAATGGATGCAAATTTCGTGACAAACCTGCGATAATAACTAAAAAGACCCACAAAGCTCCTTACCTTGGTCATTGAACTAGGAAGAACCTAGTTCTTAACTACCTCAATCTGGGAATCCACCATCACCCCTTTTTCAGAAACTACATGCCCCAAGAAGGCCACTGAAAACCCGAATTAATACTTAGAAAACTTATCAAATAAGTGTTTCTCCTTTAAAATCTCTAAAACAAATTGAAGGTGGTATGTATTCTCCTCCTTACTCTTGGAGTAGGCTAGAATATCATTAATAAACACAATAAAAAATTATTCAAGAATGATTCAAAGATACCATTCATCAAGCTCATAAAGGTTGTGTATGCATGAATTAACCCGAAAGATATCACTAGAAACTCAAAATGGTCATGCCGAGTTCTAAAAGTTGTCTTTGGTATGTCCTCCTGCCTTATTTTCAACTAATGATAAATCAACCACAAATCAATCTTTGATAATACTAATGCATCCAGTAACTGGTGAAACAAATCATCTATACGAGGTAGGGGATATTTTTTTCTAAGAGTAACCTTATCAAGATGTCTATAATCAATGCACATTCTTAAACTACCATCCTTCTTCTTAACAGATAGGACTGGAGCACCCTAAGGTAAAGCACTTAGATGAATGAAACCCTTGTAAAGTAGTTTTTGCAGTTGAGCTTTGAGCTTGCAACTTTATTAGAGCCATTTGATAAGGAGGGACTGATATAGGGAGAGTGCCCAGCTCTAAGTCAATACAGAAATTGATATCTCTATTTGGATATATACATAGTAGGCCCAATGAAAAAACAACCTGGAATTCGAAAACTACATAAACTGGCTCCATATGAGGAGACTTTATATTCACTATCATAACCCAAAAATCAAGGGTCTCGATGGCACTTGTCTCGAAAATCCTTGACAAGTAAGCCTATCACCCAAACTAATATGCAATGAGAAATAAACATAAAACCCCAAAAAAGGCTCCTTGAGCAAAACCTAACCACACAAATAAGATACTAGTGGAAATACAATCAAGATACCAAACCAAATTCCAAAACTTGGAGCCACAGTGTAAGAACTAATAAATATATCTCTAATGACAAAGATACAATAATAATCCAAAAAGGATCAAAATCTATCTCTGAATACTAAATAAGACATGAAATACGCAGGAAGAGGTAGTAGGCAAACTCCTGAAGCATAGGACGTCCACTACCTCAAATATACTCTAAATGTCGCCAGAATCAATTATCCATGTGGCACACTCATACTTGGATCTACACCAAAAGGGCACAGTAGGGATGAGTACAATCCACTTGTATACAGTAGATATCATAGGCCGACTAAGTTTAGTAGAAAATAAAGCATATAAAAACAAACTATGGGCACACCACACACAATCAAAAAATGCCCCAAATGGTAGCCTACATTGTCTCCACTAATAGTTCTACTAGATATAGATATAATAAAAATAGGCAGGTGAAATAAGAACAAGTGTACACATACACCAAATACAAGTATAATAAGATAGAAAAAATGGACAAATATCAAGTCACAAAAAGAAATACAATTACAGAAGAAGCACAATATATGAAATGCAATGAAGATGCTATTGATAATAATGATGATGATGATGATATGATGCACGAGGTTAACACACAACGTCCGTATACACCTACCAAGCTAAATCTTCCCAAGGTAGGACCTATGTGGGGTTCATCAACTCGTATACAACCAATATCCAATACCAATATCTATATCTTCTCTCTAACACATTCATTGATAGAGGGTTTTTAAAGATGTCATATTTTTTGTCAGAAAAATATTTCCAATACTTCCAATATTTCCACTGTGGTACCAATATTTTATGAATAATATGATATAAGAATGTAATACTCACAACCAACCAAAATGAGAATATCAAATATCCAACCAATATACCAACCATGTGAGCCAAAAATCTAATCTAGTCAAATCAACCAACCATCCATAATCCAATATAATCCAAAAACCATCAAGTAAAATACATATGAATATGTCATTAATAACACGTAATTAACAAAATCTGGGTTTTCCCCACCAAAAAGAGTATAACTAAACATACATATATCAATACCATACCAATAATATCATATAAGACCCCACACGGTCATACATAGAAAATAATGCCTCAAACCACCAAATATTATCCACATAGGCCCTACACAAGCACATAAATCACCTAAACATATTTTCCATGATACAACCACATATCCATAACATGCTTTTACATTATTATTATCTACCCAACCCACTTTGAAGATAGTTAAGCCATAACCTACCTCAAATGCAAAAAACTAATCCAAAAAGCCTTTAATTATATCTTTTACCTCACGCACGGGCCTAGAAATCTGCTAAAACACACAAATAAAGAATCTATGTGTTAAAAGAAAGCCAATGATACCCATATTTCCCACTATCAAATCGGGGTTAAAACGGACCCCCGAAATAAGTTTTCAACAAAGAAGGGTAAAACCAAATTTTTTTTCCAAAAACATTTTTTTCCAAGATTAAATGAACTCATGGGAAAAAAGCCAAGTGAAAACGGAGTGAAATTGTAGTTTGAATCAAAGAAATGATGATTTAGCCTTTTGAGCCAAAATCCCTAAATTCCACCTTTTAATCTACATTTAAACAAGATTTAAATGATAAAATAAAAAAAATAGTTGAAATAGGAGTTTTGGAGCTTACCCAAGCTCAAAAATTGAAGAAAAGGCTCAAAAACTCAAATCCCAGATTCAAAGTCTCGAAAATGGTGTAAAAATCTCAAAAATAAGAAAATAAAATGCCCAGGCATCGCCTACTGTAATGACCTAATTTTTTGTGATTTTTGAGAAATATTTATTTTTATGTGATCTGATCATATTATCCCTCCCCTTGGTTTCATTGTGGTATTTCTGGGGTGTGAAGATTTTTTATACGGTTTCTAATGAATTACGGTGCAGTTTATACGAGATTGTGGTTTTTGATGGTCTTAAATATTTTTTAGTTGACTTCAATCAGCGGATTTTTATCTGTGTGCTGGATAGCAAAACGAATTGCACCAACAGATCCTAAACATCGATTTTAGGTTAGTAACATGGTCGGTACGGTTTTATGGCTTTTATATTGCATTTCGACCCTTAATTTTAAAATTTGCTAAATTGGATTTGGGAGGTCAACTTGGTGAAAATGACGTTTTTTAAAAAATTTGAAATTGCCATTGCATCCGGAATGTCAAATTTGGATTAGTAGCGGGGTTGGATCGATTTCATGGCTTTAAGATCATGTTTGGACCCTTGGTTCGAAAATAGTGTAAATAGGGTCCCAGGGATCAATTTTGTGATAATGTTCTTTTCCATAAATTTATGTTTCCATTTGATCTAAAACGTGTTTGATAATCAAAATTTACTATTGGATCATATCCATAGGGTTCTGAATGAGTTCTAGAGGTCAAAAATAAGTCCTTAAAAATGTTGGTATTTGTGTTATCACATACATGAACTTTTGATTATGTAAGCAACATTTTTCCCCTTTGACCAAGTCGCGTAAACGACCATCGCTGGGTATAAGTCCACGAATTCATATAATTTACCTTTTGGGAGCTAGAAAATTTTGATTTTGATGATTTTTGATGCATTTTTCTCATAGAATCATTGTCTATCAATTTAGAACTCTATTTCCCATTTCTCAAGAACTTCAACTTTTTTTGTTGTGATCTTCACGCAAGATAAGAATCAAAAACCCTATTTCCACTATTTTTGGGGCTTGGGAGCTCAGATTTGGAAGATTCAAAAGGGATTTTCGAGATTTCTTTCGTGGGTATCATTTTTCGCTCAATTTCATCTTAATTTTTTTTTCAAATTTTTTATTTTTAAAATTGGTTTTGGGGGTTTTGCCAATAAAGCTTGAAAATGGGTTTTCTCTAATTTGAACCTTGTTTTAAACTCGTTTTTGCATGGGTTTTTAGTTGTAGACTCCTATAAGTATAGGAAACATGTTTCTAAAAGAAAATTATGATTTTACTCTTCTTTCCAAAAATCTATTTCGGTGATTCGTTTTGACCCCAACTCGAAATTAGGTAATATGTGTATCATTGGTTTTATTTTGATGCATAGATTCTTTTTTATATGTTTAAGTTGATTTTGGGTCCAAGGTAAAGCTCTGGACTAAAGGCTTTTGAGACTTGTTTGCGACATTCGAGGTAGGTGATGGCTTAACTTTGTTCAGACTAGGTTGGGTAGTTAATCATAATGTAAAAGAATGCTATGGGTATGAGGTTGTATCATGGAAATGTGTTTAGGTGATTCATGTGCCCGTGTAGGAGCCTATGTGGATAATATTTGGTGATTTTGAGACATTATTTGTTATGTGAGACCGTGTGGGGTCTTATATGATTTTCTTGGATTGATATTGATATATGTATGTTTGGTGGTACTTTTTTTGGTGGAAAAAACATATATGTTAGGGATTTATGTGGTATCAATGACCTTTTCCTTAAATATTCTCTTGATGGTTTTTGGACTATATTGAATCACAGATGGTTGGTTGACACGAGTAATTTTTGGCTTACATGGTTGATATATTGATTGGATATTGGAAACTCTCATTTTGGTTGGTTGTAATAATTACATCCTCATATCATACTTACTCATGAAACATTGATACCACCATGAAAATACTAGAAACACTGGCTTTTTCAATAGAAAATATGATATCTGTAAAACCCTTTATCGATGGATGTGCTGGCGCGGAGATATGAATGTGGTATTGGTATGAATTGTATATGGGTTGATGAACCCTCCATGAGTCCTATTTCTGTAGCTGAGTCCGATAGATGCGGATTGACGAGCCCCTCATAAGTCCTACTTTAAAGCAGGGCTTAGTAGCTCTATACGGAGGTTATGCGACGACCTAGTGCATCATCATCATCATCATCATTATTATCATTATCATCATCATCATCATCTTCATTATATTTCATATGTGATGCTTAATTTGTGATTGTATTTCTATTGAGAGTTTATATTTGTCTACTTGTTCTATCTTCTTTTACTTGTTTTTGAATGTATGTGTATACTTGTTCTTTTTTCCCCAACCTCTTTTGTGGTATACATATACAGTAGAATTGTTAGTGGAGATGGTGTGAGCTACCTTTTGGGATATTTTTTTATTACAGGTGACGTGCCCATAGTCTATTTTTATGTGCTTTATTTTCTACTTCACTCTGTCAGCCTATGATACCTACTACGTAAAAGTGGACTGTACCCACCCTTACTGCGCCCTTTCGGTGCAGATCAAGGTATGAGTGTCCCAAACTGATAGCTGATTCAGGCGGCATTTAGAATATTTGAGGTAGTAGTTGACCTATGCATCTAAAGTTGGTTACTACCTTTTTTTTTATCAAGACTATGTATTATTTGTATCCAAAGACAGACTTGTTCCTTTTTGGATATTCTATGTATATTTTGACTTTGAGTGGTATTAGCTGGTTCTTACACCGTGACACTAGATTTTGGGTTTTGGTTTGGTATCCTTGATTATATTTCCTCTATTATCATATTTTGTGTGGCTTTGCTTTGCTCTAGAAGCCCTGTCTTGGGTTTTAGTATTGATTTTCGGTGTTATATCAGTTTGGGTGATAGGCTTACTTTTCAAGGCTTGTCGTGACAAGTGTCATTCTGAGCCTTGATTTTGGGGTCCTGACATAAGTGACTACCTATACTCTTAGGAGGCTATCTCTTAAGTTACCAGACATCACTTAAGCAAAGCCCGCCTCATCGCGTACGCGGCTTGGCTGTCACTTTAAGAGACAACCTTCTGACTTGCTGGTGTCGCTTAAGTGACCAGGCCATTGTTGAAGTGTCTATCTCTTAAGAGAGTCTGGTGTCACTTACGCGACATTTTGGTTTTCACGCCAAGTTGCTTAAGCGACCAAAGCATCGCTTAATCAAGTGCACTAGCTGAGTAGTGCACCAGCTATAGACTTGGAGAATTCCAAGTCTCTGCGGACCCCTTGAGATTCATCGGAAATCCCGATTACATGAACAACTGTGCTACCCTACTAAAATCGATGCTCCAGACTTAGTGCTGATATAAGATTTTTGAAAAAACATTATTTTCATAGAATTTAACCCCGAAATCCAATTTCACAATTTTTTCAAATTGAGTGTCTAAATGAGATATAAAGGTAAAAAAAAACACCACGTTACCAACAGAAAATCGACATTTTGGATCTGTTGGCGCAGTCTATTTTGCCATCTAATGCACAAATCATTTTGACATTCGACGTACAGATCAAAAGATGTTGACCAAAGTAAGCTAATGGGCCTTTAAGAGCACCATGAATCACTACTAAAAAAATGAAAAAATGACCACAAAAAATTGACCACACATTGTGGTCGGAAAAAACTGACCATATGTGGTCGCTTTCATATTTTAAAAAATCAAAATAATTATTTCAAGAATTTTTATATTAATTATTATTTATTTTACAAACAAAAATTTAAAAAAATAACAAAAGTGGTCGGTTTTTTTAAGAAAAAATAATTGAAAAATATTTTTATTAATCGACCACTTGTGCTCAGTTTTTAAAAATTCTTTTTTAATTTATTTTTAAAAAAACCGACCACTAGTGGTCAGTTTTTAATTTAAAAAAAAAAATATTTTCAAAAATCCAACCACTAGTGGTCAATTTTTTAATTAAAATAAAAAATTATTTAAAAAAAAACGACCACTAGTGGTCGATTTTTCAACTAAAACAAATTCAAAAGTAAATAATTTTTGGTAACCATTAATTATATATATGTAATCAAATATATATATATATATATATATATTATTTTCATTAAAAATAATTATATATAAAATGTAATATAGATATAATTTTTGAAATTACACTGATCACACATAATCGATAATCAGTATAATAATAATAATAAAAATCAATCATTCTTAAATTTTGTGAAAAAATTATACTAAAAAATATATTAAATAAAATAAACAAATTACGTTAAACATAATATTTAGTTTTTACTTATGTTTCAATATATAAAATAAATATTTTCCTTCGTATATACGTTAAATGACGTTAAATATGCATAATCTTTGTATAATGAATATGTATATATATATATATATATATATATCATACCGTTGTGATAATGATATTATGTTACTATTCCAGTCATAATAATGTAATATATAACCGATAATTCATCAGAATATAATGAACGTGCTCTATTATAAGGTAATATACTTGTGGATGCGATATATATAGTACGCATTCAAGAGTTCATATATGTATATATCATGTAGTGATCGATTGATGAACGATGTAGTCAAAACCTAGTATATTAAGCTAATCAAATATAATTAATCAATCACTCATCTGAGTATGTATATGAAACATGTCGCATTATATTATTGAATAATATACTTGTGTACGTATGTGATATATATTGTACATATTTAGAACTTGATATAGTCGATAGTGTGTATATGTGTGTGTATGTATAGGTATATTTATATATATATATATATAGTATATACATATTATACAATGAAGGTATATTAATGACATAAGATAATGTAATCGATAATTCATCTGAGTATTTGTGAAATACATTGTATATTATTATGGGGTAGTAAAATCGTGTATTTGATGTTTATAGTACGTATTTGAAAGCTGATAGACAATTAAATATATGTATATATACGTATATCTCGTGTAGTGACGTATGAAGTAATCGAAAGTTAGATAACTGAATCTATATATCAGAATAGTTTGAATGACACATTGATATATATCATACTATTGAGGAAAAAGATATATTATTTTGGGTCAATGAAGACACGCGTATGTTGTTGAAGTTGTAATAATGTAAGACTAGTATTACGAGTTATATATATATATATATATATAATATCATATTTAAAAGCTAATTAACCAAAAAATTATCATAGTTTGCAAAATTCATTGATATTATTATACGATTGAGGAAATATACTACTCGTGTTAATTTGATGAGAAAATAACAACTTATCTAATTTATATATATACGAATTGTATTAAATTAATTGGTTGTCTTCCGGGTCCCATACACAGTGTATCTACTGTGTATTTATATATGTACGAATTGTATTAAATTAATTGGATGTTGTTATAAATCTTATAGAATTTATTAAAATTTTAATTTGTTAAAAAATAAATTTTAATTTTAACAAACTGACCACATGTTATAAATATTAAAAAATAAATTAATTTTAATTTTAATTAATAAAATAAATAAATAAATTTTAATAGAATGTGGTCGGTTTTCTATTAAATTTAATTAATTAATTTAATAAAAAACCGACCACTTGTGGTCTTTTTTAAAAACAAAATTATTTTTCTAATTTTAATAAAATAATAATGAATTTTAAAAATATATATATATTTTAAAAAAAACCCAACCACTTGTGGTCGGTTTTTAAAAAGCTACCACAACTTTATCGACCACGCACTTTGGTCGGTTTTGTGGTTGGAAATTGGGAAAAATCGACCACTTGTAGTCGATTTTTGTGGTCGATTTTCCCCTTTTTTTTAGTAGTGAATCACAACCTCATATAAACCACACCAAAATACATTAGGAATCGTGGCAAACATATCGACACCCAGAAACACCACAGTGCAACCACGGGGAAGCATAAAATGGTATAATCTGAAAGATATAAATATTTCACACAAATCACAAAAAATTAGGTCATTACATCATCCACCACTAAAAAATTCAAGTTTGTCCTCAAACTAAAGGTAAATGAAATACGTGAATCAGCAAAAATATGGGGATAACTACCATGCATATCAGACTCGACCTCCCAAGTAGACTTACCTATAGGTTGATGTCTCCATTGGACCTTAACCATAGGAATAACTCTTGAACTCAATTTTAATACCCCTAAATTTTTCATGCTCTAGACCCCCTAAAATAAAGGCCATGAAATCCCTTAATAGCCTGATTCACTTTTATGACTACGACTCAAGGTAACGAGTCGTAACCACTTGTGATGAGTAGTCACAAGTGAGTCATAGTCACTCCAGTGGATCCTCCTGCTGTAGACAAGTAACTATGACTCCTCACTATGCCTTGTAATTAGTGTTTACGAGTCGTATGAAAGGATTCGTAGCTACGATAGTATGTAATCCAAAAAAATTCAACCCAGTGATTATGAGTCCAACATATGACTCATATCCAAACATTACAAGTCGTTATGAAGACTCATAGTTTAACCAGTAAAGGATTCAAGAATCAAGCCTCATGTTTTGGTAGTTTTACAAGTGACTTGGACATATATTAAGACCCCAAATATCTCCTGACTTCTAGACAAGTCGAAACATCCTGTAGCGATTAAATTCTTGTGAAGAATACAACTAAGGCCATATTCAGATGAGCATAACTATGAGTAAACTGGAAAATTATGAGCTAAAGACCCACCAACAAGCATATAATTGAATTAGCTTTCCAACGATACCAATTTTGCCTTAATTCGATATCGGGGTGAAAAGTTATGCCAAATTATTGAAGCACGGTTGCAGCTGCCATTGGTTACAACTCCTGATGACGACTCGTAAGCACACCTTACGAGTTGTCAGGAGGAGGATGAGTCACGAAAGTAGAGGTCAAAATTTGGGTTCTTGATGAAGACTCAATCCATGGCTCATAGCCAGAACTTACGAGTCATGGCCAAACTCGTTGGGACGGCTTCCAGACGTTTTCCAGACGATTCCGGAGGAGGTTTTGGTTTTTTTCCACTCTTTTAACCCCAAAACCACGCCGTTTCACCCTCCAAAAAGTTATTATCACGCGTCAATACTACTTTAACCCATCATAACTTATAAATCATCCATCACATAGCAAAAGGGACAATTTTTTTCTCCCCAAAACCAACTAAGGTTCATCAAATTCAAGTTCAATACGAAGAAATTTAGCCAAGGATTCAACATTTAGGTATGTAGGGTATTCATCAATTGGTTTCTTCCACCCATTGAGCCCAAAAAGTTCCCTTTTGATCAAAGTAGAAATTTTCCTTCTTTTATGAAACTATACATGATAAATATGAACTTAATCCTTGCTTATCTTAGTAATTTGAATTCAAGCCATGCCAACATGTGTTTCCATGTAAATTAGATGAATTCAAGCTTTGAATTTCAATTACTCATGTCATATTCAATTGATCCCATGTCAAATCACCAAATTATGAATCAATCCATGAGAAATTGTTATTCTCCTAAGTTTACCACATCCCTATGATTAAATTCATGTATCTTATTCAGGTATTGAAATGTCCTATGTTTTGGGTATCTGAACTATGACTTCATATCACTATTATAAGAGTGGTTATCGTATTTTAGTAATTATTCAGTGTTGGCAGGTTATGAACACCTGATACCTATGTGTTTAATCATGTTTTAGAATTTTCAATTAATGGGTCAGTCCATTCATGATTTTACTGTCATACTCAGTTTGTTATGGTCATATTAAGCACTATTAGTTGAGATGTTCCATTGACCTTAGTCAGAAACAGTGTCAGTTTAGTTAGGAGTAGGATTTAGTACCGAGTGAACCCAGGGATGGGGGCTTACCTACCAGTAGAGGGTGTGACTTTAGTAATAATCCCTGAGTTCCAGAACTACATAGCCAGTATAGGTTTTTAGTGGTATTTCTGCTAGTTGAGGGTTGACATTCTATTAGGGGCACCTTCCAGTAGAGGGTGACTCCCTAGTCCTTCGGGACACTAGTTTAGTGGATCCACATAGCCAGAGTTAGTACCCGTGGCAAGGTACTGACACCCTTCCAACTGGGGTTACAGTTTGGACCCCGATTAGCTCAGATTGGAACATGTCGGTTATATAATAGCTCCCACAGTTTTAATCAGTACATAATCTACATCAGTTCAAGTTTTCTTGACCAAGTACTTAAATTTTCAGTTATTTAGTCAGTCAGATTTACAAGTTAAATTCAGTTCATGCCTTACTTGGTTTTGCATTCTTAGTTTTACTTGCTCATGCATCCATGTTCAGTTTCCATATGTATTTTAGTTAGTCCTTAACTAACGTACCAGTACATTCAAAGTACGGATCGCATACTTTTCTCATGTGCTATGTTGTCTTATAACATAGGTTCGGACGCTCAGTTTCCCAACCATCCTTAGACAATTCAGCATTACCTAGCAGTAGCAGTGGTGATTCCTCATCCATCAAGGACATGGAATTTTATTACTGTTATTTCAGTATCTCTTTACTTTCAGTCAGTCAGAGTTAGTTGGGGGTTTGTCCCCCAACTCCTTATGATTTTTAGAGGTTTTTAGACAGATAGGCTGTCAGTTAGTTTTTCATTCTATTCAGTTGTTTCAGACATGTTGGATTATATTTTAGTATAACATCATACCAATATTTTATCAGATTATTTTTGCACATTATTATTTTATTCAGTGGTCACAACAGGTACCAGATAATAGGTTAGATTGGGGTCACTTGTGGCCTTCAGCACCGTGTTGCGACTAGGGGTAGACTCTAGTCGTTATAAAACTTGGTATCTGAGCCTAAGGTTTTAAAGTGTCCTAGGGTGTCTGAAAGCTGCATCAAGTAGAGTCTTGTGCATGGTTGTGAAGTGCGCCACACTTACGAACAAGAGGCTACGAGATATTTTGAGAAAAGTTTTCCTTCTTTTAGTATTCATGTCGTGCGAAAGAGCATAATCTCTATTGAATTCCTTTTTATATATGATCCTTCGTTTCATTTATAGTAAATGTCTCCCATAAGAAACAATGAGAGAAGAAATGGGAATTAGCCCACACCACTACCTATTCAAGAAGATCCCCTAAATGACCATGTTTCTCCCGTTGAGTTCAGGGCCACTTTCATAGCCTTGGCCCATTCTGTAGATGCTCAGAGAAATCAAAAGGTTATTGCCCCAGCCAATCCAATGATGAATATGGCTGCAGCTAGGGTCCGAGACATCACCCAGATGAATCCACCTTTGTTTTCTGGATCCAAGTCTGAGGAGGATCTGTAGGAGTTTCTAGATGGAGTGTAGAAAGTGAAAGACATCATGGGTGTCACTTTGAGTGAGAGTGCAGAATTGTAGCTTAGCAGTTGCTAGGAGTAGCTCACCCCTAGTTCAAGCAGAGGAAGGAGGATAGAGGTGTTAAGGCAGAGCCTATAGAGTGGGAGGTGTTTGCCACGACTTTCTTAGATAGGTTCTTCCAACTAGATTAGAGGGAAGCTAAGGTTCAGGAGTTCATTAATTTAAAGCAAGGAAGCATGAGTGTGACACGACCCGACCCAGGGCCTAGTCGTGTTGGGCATCTCAAGTCCAACCAGGACCAGAGACCACCTTCAATACCCAACTGTAACCACCCTACACCCTATGTCGGATGAATTTCAAACATATAATTAGATAAAACAATAATAATTCAAAGACATTAAATAAAGTTTATAATATAATCCAACAACCTCAACCAAATATCCAACTGGTACCAACCCTGGTGCCAATACCAAGGCTAACACCAATACCAACATCATCCATGCCCATAGTAGTCTGACAATGCCTCTAACCAGAATCAAATAACATCCAGTCGGTACATGTTTCCGACCATAGCCAAAACCAAAATCCAAGAAACAAAAATACTGAAAAGAAGTCCATAGTATGAAATGAAGTCTTTTAGAGTATGGAAGCTCACCACTAAAGTCTAACTCAAATTTGTCCCTTGAATCCAAGCCACTGAGTAGGACGAATAGTAGTATGGTCGGTTCTTACATTGTGTGAGGATACAATGATGAAGACGGTTAGTGGAGTGAACGCTAGCATGTACTTAGGTATAAAGATAAATAATGTCATTATTCAAAATTAAATCAAATAGCCATATGCAGTCACATATATACATATATATCATGCTAGGGTAGGGAACAAGGTTTAGCATGCATTTAAAACCTTAACTTAGACTGTGTGGCTCTGCCGTCCTAAATGTCCACCCATGGGCTATATGGGTTCAGTTCCCCGTGCTTAAAGGGCCCAGTGCGTGTTAACCACAAAAACCAAAGAAAAAGCTGAGATAGACTAGTATATCTCCAAAAATATAAAGTGTGACATCATGTACACGGTCACCATTACCAAACCTCACATCGACAAATATGAGTTTCCAACATTGGTCCCCCCGGGACCTCCACCTTCTACTGCTTTGCTACACAACCCCCTTTAGGCTCATATTAAAACCAATTACACATTCACAACCATTTACCAAGGAGTGTTTTTTATTAGGCATTAACCATTAGTATCGTCATACAAAAATTAGAGCTTGCAAGTCTATTCCAACCATTCCATATTAAACCATTAAACCAAAGTTAAACTCATTTCCAATTAAATCAAGACCATGGCCACCAAGGCCTTTCCAAACCATTTAAAATCAACCAGACTCATTCAGGTTCCATTACCTTTTATAAAATGCAAAGATTTCAAGAGTAGTCAAACTAGGTGAAAAAAATCATTCTTATTGGCATTTTAACAAACAAGTTGAGGGAACATAAGTTTCAAAACCATAAACAAGTAATTTGGGGAATCCATAATTCCCCGGAATACATTTACCATTAACATGCATCCCATAATGTCAAAATCATACGAAAAGCATGAAAGAAAACATAATAAACTATGAGAAACATTATTCAACCATGAACATCCAAAACAACCAACCTTTATTGGAAAATTATCATAATACCATGAAACCATACATTAAAATAATTTCTCTTTGTAAAATAACAATGAGGGAGGATTAATATGCCTTAGACACCAAGGAAGACGAAGAGAATCCACCCTTGAAAGACTTAATTGATTATCTTGATGAAACCCTAGTTTTTTTCTTGAAAGAGAGTTTGAGAGATATTTTAAGAGAGTTTGATTGGGAATAATAGGTTAATGAAGTCTCAAAAGGTGTTTTAAGTCATGGTGTCAAAGGGGGTTAAAAGGGAAAATGTCTAGAATGCCCTCAATTTAAAACTGTAAAAATACCACAGGTCGTTACGAGTCGATCCCGTGACTCGTTAGCACAATATACGACTTGTACCATTGAGTCATCACCAAGACACTGAATTGGAAACCCATACATTGTCCACCATACGAATCCCTGACCCATACATTACCAAGCCATAGAACTCGTATAGCCTAGTCGTATCCAAGGCAGAATCTAATGGGATTAGACACTGGACAATATACGATTCAACTACACCACTCGTACCCAATCTTCACGACTCTTAGTGAGCAACTTGTACTCAGAGCCAAGTCAAGTCACTAAGTTTCTGATTTGATGATGAATCATCCTAACTATCCATCACCACACCTAACAACCCATACCACCAAACCGTAACCATAACAGAAACCCAACCACCATCCACTAGACTCCTTATGACTAGAGTCACATTACCCGTACATGCACCGTACGACTAATATGATGAGTCGTTACAAGGTCAGTGAGCTCAAAGATTAGGAAATTTCCAATGGCCAAAACCCAAGATGTGTCAATTATCCCCCACTTGGATCATTCGTCTCGGAATGATAGGACAAGGCATTGACTAGCAAGATTAAACTCCAAACGTCTCTACTCTGACCTTTAACTAATTTAAAAAACAAAGATGTTAAGAATAACACATACCTTAGGCACGATCTTTCATAGCGTAAAACAAAGATTAATACTTAGACTTCATGTCCTCTTTAGCTTCCCAAGTAACCTCTTTAACCTTGTGGTTCCTCCATAGAACCCTTACCAAATCCATATCTTTGGTCCTCAGCCAACGAACTTACTGATCCAAGATTTCAACAAGGACCTCTTCATAAGACAAGGAATCCAAAATACCAATATCCTTGACAGACATAATTTACGATGAATCACGCACACACTTCCTCAACATAGATACAAAGAACACCGAGTGAATAAAGCTCAAACTAGAAGGCAACTCCAACTTATATGCAACATTCCCAACCCACCTTAAAACCAAGTAGGGCCAACATACTAAGCACTGAGTTTCCCCTTATTCCCAAACTGCACCACTCTCTTCATGGGAGACACCTTCTGGAATACCCTATCCACGATGACCCAAATCAAATCAAACTGATTCTAAGACTGAGGAAGACGGTGATTAAATCCATGTTGATCACTTCCCACTTCCACACGGGCAACTCAATTTCTTGATACAATCCTTCGGGCCTCATGTGCTTAACTTTCACTTGTTGGTACACTATACACTTAGCCACAAAACTAGCCACATCCTGTTTCATACTGTTCCACTAATACATCTCCTTAAGGTCATGATACATTTTCATCGAACTAGGGTGAATAGTATAATATGACTCATACGCCTAAACCAATATCCTCTATCGCAAACCATCTACATTAGGAACACATAACCTTCCTTAGTACCAAAAGGTACCATCACAGTAATATCCAAGGCCATCACTTTTTGCCCACCTATATCACCCTTGATCCTCATGAGATAGGATTTAACACCTACTTCTCCTTGATTTCAGAACCAAGAGACGACTGTGCCACCTCCTGCACAACTACACCACCATCCCTAGAGTCTAAGAGATAAACTCCAGGGTTATCTAAATAGTGAATATCTCTTACCAACTCTCACTTCGCTTCATCCACCTGAGCTTGACTCCCTGTGGATAACCTGATAAGAACATCAACAACTATGTTAGCCTTACTTGGATGGTAGTGAAGACTCATTTCATAATCCTTGAGCATCTCAAGCCATATCCTTTTCCTGAGGTTAAGCTTTTTTTGAGTAAACATATATTGCAAGATTTTATGATCGGAAAACACATCCACATGCACTCCATACAAATAGTGATGCCAGATTTTCAACGTGAACATCTCAGCTAACAATTCCAAGTCCTGAGTTGGATAATTCTTCTCATGCGCCTTCAATTGTCTGGAGGCATAACCTATCACCTTGCAATGCTGCATCAAGATGCAATCAATCCCCACGTGGGATGCATCACAATAGACCACAAATCAACTAGTGGCTTCAGGCAAGGTCAAGACCAGAGCTGAGGTCAGCTTATCCTTCAACTTCTCAAAACTACCCTCACAAGCGTCAGAGCATAAAAACTTTACCTTATTCTGAGTCATCTTAGTTAATGGGGCAGCTATAGAAGAGAACCTTTCCACAAACCTTCTATACTACGTAGCTAAACCAAAGAAGCTCCGAATATCGATTGGAGTCGTGGGTCTAGGCTACTTCTTAACAAATGTAACTTTCTGCAGATCTACTATGATCCCTTCACTAGAAATGACATGACCTAAAAAAGTGAAAACGTTAAACCAGAATTTACATTTCAAAAAATTGGCATATAACTGTCGCTCCTTCAGGGTTTGCAATATAATATGGAGGTGATTAGCTTAATCTACCTCTCTCTTAGAGTACACAGAATATCGTCTATGAATACGATGATAAAAAAATCTAAAAACTGACAAAAAAATCTATTTATCAAGTCCATGATCCCTCTAGGGCATTGGTCAACCCAAAAGACATAACTAAAAACTCAAAATGCCCATACTGAGTATGAAAGAAAGTCTTAGGAATATCTACCTCCCTAATCTTTAACTGATGATACTCGGATAGAAGGTCGATATTAGAGAAAAACTTATCACCCTAAAGCTTATCAAACAAATCATTTATCCATAGAAGAGGGTATTTATTTTTTACCGTTACCTTATTCAATTATCGGTAATCAATAAACATATGAAGGGAAACATCCTTCTTACGCATGAACAACACCGGTACGCCCCACGGAGACACACCTTGTCTAAAAGATCCTTTAGTCTCTCCTTAAGATCCTCTAACTCAACTGGATCCATTCTATACGGGGGAATAGAAATTGAATGAGTGTCCAGAAAAAGATCAATCCCAAACTCAATCTCCTTATCAGGAGGAACACCAGGAAGGTCATCAGGGAAGACCTTAGGAAATTCATTCATCATCAGGACAGAATGTAAGAAAGGACCCTCTGAGTTAGAATCTTTAACCCAGACTAGATGATAGAGACACCCCTTGGAGATTAATCACCGGGCTCTACGATATGATATGAACCTTTCCTTAGGAATTAGGGAACCACTCTCCCACTCAATAACCATCTCTTTAGGGAATTTAAAGATGATATTACGAGTTTGACAATCATGAGAAACATAGTATGAGTGCAACCAATCCATCCCTAATATAATGTCGAAATCAACCATGTCTAATTTAAACAGATCTACAAAAGTCTCCCGCACGCCCATAGATACCACATAACCCCTAGACTCTCCTGAAAACCATAGAGTCGCCCACTGAGGTAGAAATAGAAAAAGAATCTAAAATATACTCGAGACTGAAACCAAAATGCATAGCCACAAATGGGGTCACATAAGATAGAGTAGACCCTAGATAAAGTAAAAAGTACACATCACGGGAAAAGAGTTCCAACATACCGGTAACGACATCAGGTGATGCCTTGAACTCCTGATGGGTAGTGAGCGCATAGAGTCAGTTCTGACCAGTTTCAGAGCCAGATGGTGCCCCCTTTGGTGCCGGAGCTGAACAAGAGGCAATAGGAACTTTGTTTAGCCCAGAAGCAACCTTATCAATAGGATAGTTCCTAATTATTTGCCCTGACTGACCATAGATGAAGAACTTGTCCTTTCCTTCATCATAGTAGCCCTAATACAATCGACCATATAATCTACAAGGGGGTATGATGGAGCTGATTGGGCCTCACTAACATGCGATTGGAACCCTGTGCCCTATAATTGTCACCACTATAAAAACGCTTATCACCAGACGGCTTTGGGTAGAGAACACTAGTTGTCGAGTAAGGCCTAGAATTGCCCCACTCTTTTTGGATCATTTCCCACCATCCCTTCCATTATGCTATTAGCCACCATCCTTCTTGGAAAATCTAAACTTCTTGCTCTCCCTCTCCCTCTTTTAAGTTTTTCTCTTCTTCTCTTTCTCAACATCCTATATGTACACTACCAACTTGGATATGTCCATGTTCTTGTTCAACCAGGAAGCCTTACTCTCCAAAATCAAGTCTCGAGACAACCCAAAAAAAAACTTCCTCATTTTTTCCCTCATACTAGAAACCAACTCCAGAGCATACTGAGATACCTGGTGAAACTTCAAAGAATACTCCTTGACAGACATCTTGCCTTGCTACAGATTAACAAACTCTTCTGCCTTCGCTTCCCTCAACCCTTGAGGAAAGAATAAGCAAAATCATCCCATAGGGCTGACTCAACATCATCACCGCTTGACTGTTCCCATTCTACATACCATTGGTATGCCACATTCTTCAGTTGATAAACAACAAATTCCATACCCTCTATGTTCATAGCATGCATAATACAGAAGATCTTCTCCATTTCATCAACAAAACCTTAAGGATCCTCCTCAACCCTAACACCAGTAAACATAGAAGGGTTCAACCTAATAAATTGACCGACCCTTGTGGCTTCAGAAGATGGAGTAACAAAAGCACCACACTCAGAATGAGAATCTACCAACTACGCCAACATAGGAATAGACTGACAAAACTCAACATTCATCATATCAGCCTGAGGAGCTCGAGAAGGATTAGAGAGAACCGGTAGAACTCCAGGAGGGAAATCAGGAACTGCACCCCTAGACCGAGTTTGGACCCCATAAGTAAAATAGGTCCCATCAATATTGTCCTCGGGTAGGACAGAGGAGTTTTCGTGAGCTTCAGATCATCGGGAGCCATGATGTGAAAAGCAAACTAATTATTATTAGAAAAGATTTCAGGACCTTAGACTCTACAACTTGAAAAGGGAACACAAGAAAGAGAAACATTCCTAAATGCCTCGCAGCCTCTCCCATATGAGTGTGGCGCGCTATACACCCTTAAAAAAACTGTATTCAATATGGATTTGTTAGAAACCCAATTGACCATGAACCTAGGGCTCTGATACCAATCTGACATGACTCAAACTTAGGCAAAGTCATGTCGGGCATCTCAAGTCCAACCAGGACCAGAGACCACCCCCAAATACACAACCATAACTGTCTTGCACCTTATGTCGGATGAATATAGAACAAATAACAAGATGAAACAATAATAATTCAAAGACATTAAATAAAGTCTATAATCATAATCCAATAACCTCAACCAAATATCCAACCAGTGCCAACCCTAATACCAATACCAATACCAATACTAATACCAATACCAATACCAAGGATGACATCAATACCGACACCACACATGCCCATAATATTCTAATAATGCCTCTAACCAGAATCAAATAACATCCATCTGAGACATGCCCCCAATAATAGCCAAAACAAGAATCAAAGAAACAAAAATAATGAAAAGAAGTCCCTAGCATGAAATGGAGTCTTTCAAAGTATGGAAGCTCACCACTTTAGTCTAACTCAAAGTTGTCCCCCGAATCCAAGTCATTGACCAGAAGTAATAGTAGTATGGTCGGTTCCTACATCGCATGGGGATACAGCGCTTGAAGACGGTTAGTAGAGTAAACGTTAGCATGTACTCAGGGATAAAGATAAATTAATGTCATTATTCAAAACCAAACTAAATAACCATATGCAACCAGATATATGCATATAAATATATATATCATGTTTGGGTAGGGAACATGGTTTTGCATGCATTTAAAACCTTAACTTGGACTGTGTAGCTCTACCCTCCTAAATGTCCACCCACGAGCTATATGGTTTCAACTCCCCCTGCTGAAAGAGCCCTAGTGCGTGTTAGCCACACGAACTAGAGAAAAACCTGAGATGACTGGTATATCTCCCAAAATATAAAGTGTGACATCATGCGCACGATCACCATGACAAAATCTCACATCAGCAAATATGAGTTTCCAGTATTGGTCCCCTAGGGGACCTCCACCTTCCACGGCTTTGACACACAACCCCTTTTAAGAACATGTTAAAACCAATTACACATTCACAACCATTTACCAAGGAGTCTTTTTAATTAGGCATTAACCATTGGTATCGTCATACCAAATTTAGAGATTGTAAGTCTATTCCTACCATGCCATATAAAACCACTAAGCCAAAGTTGGACTCCACCATTTCTAATTAAATCAAGACCATGGCCACCAAGGCCTTTCCAAATCATTTAAAATCAACCAGGCCTATTCAGGTTTCATTACCTTTTATACAATGCAAAGATTTCAAGAGTAGTCAAACTAGGTGACAAAAATTATTCTCATTGGCATTTTAACAAACAGGTTGACGGCACATAAGTTTCAAAACTATAACTATGTAATTTGGGGAATCCATAATGCCCAGAAATACATTTACCATTAACATTCATCCTATAATGTGAAAATCTAACTAAAAGCATGAAAGAAAACATAATTAAACCATGAGAAACATTATTCAACCATGAACAAAATCACCCAACATTTATTGCAAAATCATTATAATACCAGGAAAACCATACATTAAAATGCATACTCTTTGTAAAATAACAATGAGGGAGGATTAACATGCCTTAGACACAAAGGAAGATGGAGAGAAACCACCCTGAAAGCCTTAATTGATTATCTTGATGAAACCCTAAACTTTTGCTTGAAAGAGAGTTTGAGAGAGATTTTAAGCGTGTTTGATTAGGAATAATAGGTTAATGAAGTCCCAAAAGGTGTTTTAAGTCGTGGTGTCAAAGGGAGTTAAAAGGGGAAATATCTAGAATGCCCCTAATATAAAATTGTAAAAATACCATAGGTGGTTATGAGTCGATCCCATGACTCGTCACCACATCATACGACTCGTACCATTGAGTTGTCACCAATATAGGGAATTGGACACTCACACATTGTCCACCATATGACTACCTGACCCCACTCATTACAAAACCATACGACTCATATGGCCTATTCGTACCCAAGATAGAATTAAAAGGGATTAGACACTGGACAACATATAATTCAGTTATACCACTCATACCCTATCCTCACGACTCTTAGTAAGACACACATCCTTAGAGACAAGTCACTAATTTCTGATTTGATGAAGGATCATCCTAACAACCCATCACTACCCATCATTAATTCAGTTTTAGCTACTTATACTTTTCATATACTCTAAGATTTTTCGAAATAACCCTCACCCCCAATAAAATTAATGCACTACCCACAGTGTTATAAAAATAAATCAAGGATGGAAAGTCATACCCAGGCGCTCAAGGCATCGGTATATCCACATCAGCACGTGGGCCCTCAGATTAGGTCCCACTCTCATCAGCTACCGTTCCATCAGCTGGGATAAAATCAACAACAATCAAGGACATAACATCTACCCACTCAGTATCAACAACTGGTGCTCTCGGTCGACCAGCTCCCAAGGCCATCTCGCGGACCTGCTGCTCCTAGTCACACTCATCCTGGATGCTCTCAACTCTGGCCCTCTTCCTAGCTTCTTTGTCTTTCTTCTTCTTTCTCTTTTTCTCTTTTCTTTGCTCTTTGGTATTCTCAACTGGAGTATCTAGTGGGATTTCCCAAATGTTAGGCATATGGACTGTAGGGATCACTATCTCGACTACAGGTTCATCAACCACCAGTCTTTCATAAAGTTGTGCGACCATTTTCTTGATTTCCGCAACCTCAAATCTAATAGCAGCAATATTGGGTGTCTACCCATTACTCAACTGTTGAGTGATCCTCGACTTAAATGCATCGAAGAGCCCTTGGACTCTTCTGACTTGGCTTTTAAACTGTGCATCGATCTAATTCTTCACGCCTCCTTCCATATAGCCTACCTTAGCCTCCAGCATGGGTAGTCTAGTCATAACCTCAGTCTAAAGGGCCTGTGAAATAAGCATAACATCATATGGCACACCTCGAGGCTTGGGTGGCATCGATTGGAATGGTGGTGGGGCACTAGAAGTACCCACTATATATGTATGAGAGTCCTCCTTCTATATATCTGCCTCAGTATCCTCAGTTGCAGCACTGGTATCAACTTGACCATTTTCTGGGAACATGCGAAAATATCAGTTGCCTGTCTTTCCTGTTGGCCCAATAGGTTTGTCGCATCTCTAATTAGGTGTAAGTCTGTGGTTCTCTTTGCCTCGATCATTTTATCTAATCCCAAGGAGTTCTAGCACTCTCGTAGCTAGACATATCTGCGTGATCATACAGGGGTAGGCCAACAATGCCTTCTCACTCCCAACTGCTCGATCCTTTATCTCTAAGGATAGGAATTATGCTACATCAAACTCATAGCTTGCCATGAAATTAGCTATTATAGCTACCCAAACCAAGCTCAAAACATCATCACCAATGGTTGGACACAGCCTGTGTCAGGCCAAAGTCCACCAAGCCTTGCCCTCTAAGTTGAGGTTACTCTTGTTTATCTTTTCTAAGACCACCCCCGATCCTTCTACAATCCACACAGCATTTTTCCTATTCGAGGCTATACACTCCGCTATCCTTCTAAAAATCACCATTTTATCCTCTAAATCCAATGTTCTCTTAGCTATCTTTCTCATCTGTTCTATTTTGTAGTACATCTCCCCTATGTTGATCGGAGCCAGATACTCTAGTCCATACAGAAATCTACCAATAGTACGGGGTGAAATGTCCACCTCGTATACCCCGAATCACCAGTGAAGGGATAGGATTACCACCCTTCTATAATTGGCCCTGTAGGTATTTCCTCTAAATCTCACCTTTTTATGTTGTGTATAATTTACGAACAAGGACCTCACTCTATTTGGCGAGCACCATCGTCATCCAATGAAAACCATACTATCGTAAGTGCTCTTCAAAACCCAATAACTTTGACATCCTAGTAGTTGTCAACCTTCTCTCTGGATATAGTACCCTTCTGATCTTGCCATCCAAAAGTTGGAACAACCTACTGTTGAATGTATCCTACATTCTAGGGTACCCTCATCATTCAACGATGGTCACCAGAATAGTAGTAAGTGCAAGTGGGAGTTCTATTGGTCTATCAGGGTAGCATTTACTTCTTTTGATCCCTGAGCTTCTTCAAAACTAGCCTATACCGAACTGGATTCAGCATCAGCATCATCGTCAGCAGGCTGTAGTGTTTGGGGAGGAGAAATATTAGGATTTTTTCTCCTCGAACCATTAGGGGGTGATTCCAACTCTTGGGGAATCACTTTCTTCCCCTTCGCTTTCTCAACTACCTTTCTTTTTTGTGCAGATTTTTCTGTGATGGTTTCCATATATAATGCACAGTTGCTATCTCTAGACATCTTAAACTTGGAATCACTAGACTCTGCACTAGCAACTGGTGCTTGCTTAGTTACCTTCTAAGCTTGTTTGGATGAGGAAGCATTCTTAGGAGGCATGGTTCCTACAGAAAGAGCATTATTAATAAGTAAAGGAAAGAAAATAAAAATTTGAAACTAAAGTTGAATATGTCTATTCTGGTCATGGTACGAGTTGTGGGTACTGGTTATACCTACTGGGTACGACTCATATGGACGAGTCGTATCTTGTACAGTGCATGACATTTGTTCACTGGTCAGCTACGACTCCCCCTAACCAGTCATACCGGCAGGGTATGACACATTATCAATAGTCATAAGCAGATCAAAAACATTTATTCTAACTTAAATCCTCCTAGGATGGTACGATTCTAAATGTACGAGTCATATTGCCTGGGTGCGACTGTATGGTCGAGTCGTATCCATTCCAGAACCATAAAATTATTAGATTTCCATGTTGTCAGTAGTTATGAGTCCAATTATAACTCCTGTACCGGTGGGTACGAGTCATATGAGGACTCGTATCCACTTCAACATAGAAGTCCAACTTTAGAGTTTGACTTTAAAGCAATTTCCCAAAATACCTACTATAATTTTTAGCAATATCAATCATTTTAGGCTACCCAACACACAAAATCCATTTCCCAAAACCTAGTTCTACCCCCAATTCCTATTTTTCAACATGAACACCTAAATTAGGGTACCAACAATTCAACACTTGTGTAGATCCTACTCAAACCAAGTTCATAGTATCAAACATTACTCATTTCAACTTGAAAAGTAAAGAGATGAGGTTCACAACTTACTTGGTGTTTGAAGATATCGAATTCTTGCTTTCAATTTTTATTTGCTCATAAATTCAAATTCAACTCAAGAAGAATGAAAAATTTGAAGTTGATGGTAGTTTAATCAAGTTGATTACTAGTGTTTTGTGGATTAAATCTAGAATTTTGGGTGAATTTAAAAGAAAGGTACAAGTTTGGTCTATCGAGTGCCCTTTTTTCCTTTTTAATTTAAGATCTGGCCTGGGTTAATTCGCAATCTAACCTGGAAAGCATGAGTATGAATTGTGTATATGACTCGTACCCAGGCTTACAGGTCATTTCCTTGACTTGTATTGACCTGGAACCTTACCTTGGGTTCTGGAGTGGGTATAACTTAAGGGACGAGTCATACCTTAAGGGTACGACTCCGGCTGAGAATCGTATCCATTCCAAAAACTTTTACCTAATCCTTATTTTTCTCCCAGGAAAATATGACTCCTAGTCATGAGTTGTACCATCTATTTATGACTCGTAAAAATTCCGTATGACCATAAACTCTGCAACTTCTCTTGATATTTTCTGCCTTCCTTGTTCCTGCACACTAAACAAACATATTACCCTATAAATGAATAATTACAAAAACATGGGTGCCTCCCATGTAGCACTTAATTTAACATTGCGGCACGACGCAGTTAAGCTGGATACTCAGAGTTCACCAACTAGCCTCATGGATTGCCTCCTATGTAGCGCTTGATTTAACATCGCAGTACAACATAATTTCCATGGATACTCAGTGTTCACCAAGGGAAATTTCAATAGCCTCATTCACGTCTTCAATATTTCCCATGTAGTTCTTCACTCTTTGTCTGTTTACCTTGAACGGGGAATCACCATCCCTCTTTAACTCTAAAGCACTATAGGGATAAAATTTTATAATCGTGAATAAACTGTACCACCTTGACCTTAGTTTACATGGAAACAAATGAAGCTTGTACTTATAGAGCAATACTTAGTCACCCTTCTGGAATACTCTCTTCTCAATCTTGTGGTTGTGATGCAACTTCATCTTTTCTTTGTAAAGTGTTGAACTTTCATATGCCCCGAGCCGGAATTCATCCAACTCATTGATCTTATTCAAGCTTTACTTAGTTGTATCTTGCCATTTTAGATTCATCTTCTTTAATGCCCATGTGCCTTACGTTCAAGCTCAATTAGAAAGTGGCAAGCTTTCCATATACTAGCTAATAAGGTGAAGCTCTAATAAGGGTTTTGTAAGTTGTGAGGTAGGCCCATAATGCATCATCTAACATTCTTGCCCAATTAGTTATATTGGCATTTACAGTCTTCGCCAATAAGGACTTGATTTCTCTATTGGACACCTCAAATTGTCCACTAGTCTGTGGATGATAGAGTATTGCCACCCTGTGTTTCACTCCATATTTTTCAAGTAGACTCTTAAATAGATAATTGCAAAAATGTGACCCTCCGTCACTAATAATAGCCCGTGGCATGCCAAATCGAGAAAAATATTCTTTTTCAAGAATGCAGTGTCACTACATTCTTCATTATTAGGAAGCGCAATTTCTTCCATCAACTTTGAAACATAGTCTACAGCCACAAGTTTATATTTCATTCCAAACAAACTCACGAAAGGTCCCATGAAATCTATGCCTGATATATCAAACAATCCTAATTCTAAAATAGGGGTCATTGGTAGTTCGTGTCTTTAGAAATAGTACCTTGTCATTGACATTGGTCACAAGCAGAAGCTTAATCATGAGCATCTTTGTAGATTGTTGGCCAATAATAGCCACATTACAAAATTTTATGCATTGTGCGGGCACCTCCATGATGACCCCCATCTGCTGATGAATGACAAGCCTCAAGTATGCTCATCATCTCCACCTAAGGTATACACCTACGAATAATTCTATCTGCATAAATTCTGAATAAATAAGGCTCATCCTAGAAAAATTTCCTTACCTTATGCATGAACTTTTGTCTTTGCTGACATGAAAGATCGTCTGGGACTAGATCACTAGCTAAGTAATTTGTATAATCTGCAAACTATGGAATTAGATTTTTGGAAGCAACTAATATCTGTTCATCAGGAAAACTGTCAGCAATCTCCAACCCATTAGCAACCTTCTCCATAGCTTCCTTCTCCATTCTAGATAAGAGATCTGCAACTTGATTTTCTGTGCTTTTTCTATCCTTCACCTCAAAGTCAAATTCTTGCAACAACAACACCCATCGAATAATCCTAGGTTTTGCATCTTTTCTAGCTATTACATACCATAATGTTGCATAATCAGTGTGTACAATTACCTTAGTCCTATCCAAGTAAGATCTAAATATTTCAAAGGCAAAAACCACTACTAATAACTCTTGCTCCATCACAATATAGTTCTTTTGAGTAGGATTTAGTGCCTTACTAGCATAGTTGATGGGATGGAGGATCTTTTCTTTCTGTTGTCCTTGTACATCCCTTAAGGCCAATCCAATAGTGTTATACATAATATCAAAAGGTAAGGACCAATCAGGAGACACAATGATTGGAGTAGTCACCAACCTCTCCTTTAAGAATTCAAATGCCTTTTTACATACATCATCAAAATTAAATTTTACCTCCTTCTTAAGAAGTTTGCAAAGAGGATTAGAAATCTTCAAAAATTCCTTGATAAAACTCCTATAAAAGACTGCATTCCCTAAGAAACATTGAATTCCTTTCACATAAATTGGGTAGTGTGATTTTTCAATCACCTCATACTTGCTCGATCAACCTCTATGCCTTTCTTAGAAATCTTGTGCCCAAGCACATTTCCTTATTTGACCATAAAATGACACTTCTCCCAACTAAGTACTAAGTTGCATTCTTCACACCTTTGTAGAACATTTGTCAAGTGCTTTAAGCATTCTTCAAAAGAATCACCAACAACCAAAAAATCATCCATGAACACTTCGATGGTGTCTTCTACCATATCAGAGAAAATTGACATCATACATCTCTAAAATGTGGCTGGAGCATTTCATAGCCAAAATGGCATGTTCTTGAATGCAAAAGTCCCATAAGGACATGTAAAAGTTGTCTTCTCTTGGTCCTCAGGTGAAATAGTGATCTGATTGTATCCTGAGTACCCATCAAGAAAATAATACCATCCTCTGCCTGCTAACCTGTCTAATATTTGATCCATGAAAGGCATGGGAAAATGGTCCTTCTGAGTCCACACATTCAATTTTCTATAATCCATGCACACTCTTCATCCAGTGACTGGATTTATAGGCACTAGTTTATTCTGCTTATTAGGCACAACAGTAATTCCGCCTTTCTTTGGAGCGCATTGTACCGGACTGACCCACTTGCTATCAGCAATGGGATATATTACACTAGCATCCAACCACTTGATTATTTCCTTCTTCACCACCTTATGCATCAAAGGATTTAGTCGACGCAGATGTTCAATAAATGGAACATAATTCAGTTCAAGTTGTATTTTGTGCATACACAAACTATGAGAAATACCCACAATAGCTACAATGGACCATTCAATGGCCTTTTTAAATCTCTGGAATACTGACAATAATTCTGCTACTTCAGACTGTCTCAAATCAGCTACAATAATAACCAATAAGGTGTTGTTGGCCCTTCAAAATTCATATCACAAGTGAGATGAGAGGACATTCAGCTCTAACACCGGTGGCTCTTCAATGGATGGACAAGCAGGTGGAGTAGTTCTATTCTTCAAATCTAAATCAAGCTTCTTTAGTGCATAATTATAAGAACTATTTCCATGTAGTACGCACACCATCTCACCGTACTCCTTAATACCATCACTATCAAAATTCATAATCACGGTTGCAAGAGCTTCAACACCTAATCTTTCTTCAATAGGAACAACTACATCAGAACCATCATCCCAAGAGTAACTGCACCAACATCATGAAATAAATCTATCTCTTCATCATGCATATCAATCACAGATATCACTCTCAACTCATCAATCTGCTTTATAGATTTGCAAATGTTGAATGTCACCTGTTCATCATTCAATCTCAGCATCGGATGTCCTTTCTCCAGATCAATCAATGTCCTACCTTTAGCCAAAAATGGTTTACCCAAAATAATTGGGACTTGAAAGTCCACTTCATAATCTAATATAACAAAATAAACAGAGAATATAAAAGAAGACACTTTTACCAAAACATCATAAAGAATACCAACAAGCATTTTTACTGTTCTGTTAGCCATTACTAGTCTCATGGTAGTTGGTTTGGGAGCTCCCAACCCTAACTATTTGAATATAGCAAAAGGCATGAGGTTGATGCTAGCCCCCAAATCACATAATGCTCTAGCAAAGTTGAAAGACCCAATAATGCAAGGTATTGTGAAAGCGCCAGGATCCTCCTTCTTCTCTACCAAAGATCTAGTAACTACAGCACTGTAATGATGAATATTGTCGACTGAATCATAACTGGCTGACTCTTCTTGGTGATCAAATCCTTCATAA
This sequence comes from Capsicum pubescens, assembly GCA_030864215.1. NCBI lineage: Eukaryota > Viridiplantae > Streptophyta > Magnoliopsida > Solanales > Solanaceae > Capsicum > Capsicum pubescens. The sequence continues at coordinate 223,719,235 of CM061542.1, read as the reverse complement.
ATTTTGCATATCTAGGCATTTGCTCCAATGCCTCTACAAGCAGTATATTGATAGTCAACTCTTTTAACATAGGCAAAAAAATTTGATACTTAACTTTATCTTTATTCCTTTTCAGCCTTTAAGGAAAGGGAAGAGGAGATCTTGGAATAGCATGAACACAAGCTCTGAAACCTTCTCTTCTCCCACTTCCTGCTTGCTACTGTTCTCTACATCAACAGGCTCATCATTATTCTTTTGCTCATTAACAGTGGGTATAGGTGGGTCTACAATGACTTTACCACTTTGAATGGTAATGGTATGACAATGACTATCATTTTTGTGATTTACCACTTTATTGCTCGAAAGAGTGCTAGGATGTCTCTGATTTACTATGGATGACATCTGACCAAATTGTTTCTCCAACTTCTTGATTGTTGTAGCATGTGACTCAACTTTCTGGTTCAAACTTGACAAATCTTCTTTGATATCCTTTAGGTTGCTCTCTTGACTTTCTTGCTCTATGACCAGCTTAGCCAAAAGTGCTTCCATTTGGACCCTGTATCACGACTACCTGGTGGAATATACTTGTCACTCTTCTCTTTATAGTCATCTTCACGCTGCTAATCACCATCTCTTTCTCTACTCCTATCTCTGTATCTGTCATTATAATAGTTTTGACCTTGATTCCCTCGCCCTTGGGCTAAGAAATCTGCCAATCTATGATCAATATACTTTGCCTCTTCTTCAAATTCGATCTCAAATGGTTTTGAAGTAGACCCTTGTACCGCAACTGTATTTACCTTCTCAACACTCATTGTCACAAATCTTTTTGTAAGCATAATGTCTGTACGAAGTTGTGCAACCTCTTGCGTTACTATATCATGACCTGTTTCATAAGTATCCATTGTTTCAATAGCATATGTTCCACCACCTTGGTTTGAATCTCTAGTATAGCTTAGGTTTGGTTATGCTAATAACTTTTCTATATGACTCATATCCTAGCTTACGACTTGGATACTTGAGTTGTATCTTCACCATACTTGGCTGTTCAGAGTGGCTTTTGGTTCTGTTATGCATACGATTCAGCATACACGTTGTATTATATGTTTACGACTTATGAGTTGACTCGTATCCTGATCAAACTTGGTCTTTTTCTTTTCTTTTTATTCCAAAACTATTTTAGACCTGTTTTACCTGCAATATACACCAAAGTGCATCACATCTAAAAAAAATATCCTAAGTTCAGGCATAAATTCGCGGTTTTAAGCATCGAAAGTGACGTGGTTCCACAACACATCACAAGGCTTCCAAATTTATTTAGGACTATTGGGTGGATTCTACAAAAATAAAACTATAGGTATGGGCCTCATATTTAATTGAGATGATTCTGTATCAAAGTTTTGATGGTTCCATTTAGTCTAAAATATTGAATTTGGTATGATAGCATAGTTCATTTATGTTCACAGGGTTTCTAACGAATCCCAAGCATTTGCTCAGAGTCCATTTAGACTTAGAAAAATCTAATGCCTCAAGTTGATGGTGTTTCCAAATGACCATTTAAGAGGTAGTTGTATTAGTAACATTGAGTCGTTTTAGCAACCTTGGTTATTTGACTGAGAGCCTCTTAAGCGCTCCTTGTCTACTTTAGCAAACGTTTCTTTAGAGGCTAGGATACCGCTTTACCGATCCCCAACTTTCCTTGTCTGACCACTTAAATTGATAAGTGTCTCTTAATCATTAGTCGCTTAAGAGACCAAGTGATCTCTTTAGCGGCACCTGGATGTTAAATTTTCCCTAAGTTTCCAAAATTTTCCCTCATTTTTGTAACCTTTCTCGACCATTTTTAAGATCTTGAAGTGTGGGTAGTGTGGAAAACCATCCATTGAAGCTAAGGTAAGTTAGCGTAACACTCCTTGGTCATATCTAATTATTTTCCCCAACAAATTCCATTATTTTTCATTGTAAATTCTTAGAAATTAGGCCTTAAATCCTTAGAATTCTGGGGTTGATTTGGGCCCCAATTTATGCTCCAAATGTTCTCAACTTTTGAGCAAATATTCCTTGTCCTTCTAGGGACCTTGACGGGTTTAATTTTGGATTTCATTTGCGGGGTCATATTTAACCCAAACTTTTATATAGTAATATGAGCCTTGGTTTACTCCTATTGTCGTGTAGGTTATTATTTTGAATGCGTGACAATGTTTCGGGAACATAGAGCAATGTCAAGCAATTTATGGACAATTTAAGACTTGCGATTTTGGCACCAAGGTAGGCTTTGGTTTACTTTTCTTCATGAGATGGTGTATAGTATAGATTGCATGATAGGTGAGAATGGTAAGCCATGTTTGTGACTAGTATATTGTAACTTAGCCTATTTAGGGAATTTGGAGTAGAAATGTAACCCAAAACTTAGTATAAAACACTTGTTATAGTCATAGAATCCTATCGCCCTAGATTATAAGTATGTTGACCATAGTTTGATGCTAAGGATCTTTTAGTATGAGGTTTATTATTTGACTTAGTAAATTGGATCATAGTTTCTCAGATTATAGTATTACTATTATGTCAGTTATATACTATTGGTCCCGAGGCCGAGGTTACGATACCAGTTGGATATTAGGTGGATATTCTATCCTTATGACGGACACTATAAGAAAAGTTTGAGTTATATGAGAATTTTCCTATGAATTATAAAAGAAAATTCATAGGAAACTAAGTTCCATGCAGATTTTTCTACCAATTGAAATCCGATGGTAAAACCTTCGTGGATAATATTACTTGCGAATTTCAAAAATCCTCAAATAATTTATCTTGGGATTTGAATTTTGCATAAAAGGAAATTTCATATGAATTATTTTCGCAAATAAAGTCGTATGAAGATATATCTCATAAATTTCTAGAAAAAAATTTGTGAAATAGAATTTTAATTTAATCTCTCCGTGTTTAATATTTTTATGCAACATTTTCTGGATATAACTACTATTTTCCCTAATTACTATTAGCTCCTTATTAATTTACTACATTTGTTTTTGTTGTTTGAATCCCAACCCCATTTGTGGATATATAGATAGTTGTACACATTTTTATTTGGGAAAAGAACATGGCATGGCCATTTTAAAAAAAAATGGTCCACATGTAAAATGGTGGACATGTTGTAGCTAGTCGGCTAAATTAATTCCTTTTTTAGTCATTTGGCCCAATTGGGCACATGCAGTCTCTATACTCAATTGATATACTTTTATACCAAATTGATACACTTTTATACTATATTGATACACTTTTTAAAAAAGAGAAAGGAAATTCTATGCAAGCACATGCAGTCCCTATACCCAATCGATACTCTTTTATACCATATTAATACACTTTTATACTACATTGATATACTTCTATACTACATTGATACACTTTGATACCACATTGATACACTTTTATACTAGATTGATACACTTTTATACCACGTTGATACAGTATATATACCATATAAATACACCTTTTACAGAGAAAATTTGTGCAAGCATATACAGTAATTCGTTATTTGTGAATTTGTTAACTTAACCTGAAATTTTGTAAAAATTTGTTCAAGCATATATAAAATTTGAATCCTCATTAACGCCATTAATGGAAAGCAAATGATCATAACCATTACAATGAATCAAACCATGCAAAACATGATTGTCAATTTCAAATGAATCATTCCCAATGGCTTTTCCCAGTTTTTATTTGTCGGTATTATCAAATGGTACCTTCTTTTCAATACATAATGGTGCCCCCATCCTTCAACAACAAAAAAAAATAAAAAAAATATATCCCATAACAATAAACAAACAAAAGTAACACAAAAATGGAGTGTTCATTTTGCTTTACCAGTGAATTTACAGTGATCGCAGAAAGAATGAAGAGAAAGTTGAGCAGTTTCTTCAATGGTGTAGAGCGGGAAAACTGCACCAGTTGAATTGGAAATCAACCAAGTAGACCAAATTGGAAAACCAGAGAGTGTGTAATCTTCAATAGTAGCAAATTCTTGAAGGAACATTCCAATCTTATCACATATTTTTTGCCAAAAAATGTGTATTTGTAGATTTTGGTGATGGATTTTTCATAGTTTTTTTTGTTTTTTCTGTTAATTTTTTGTTGAATTTGGTGAAGATTTAAATTTTGGTATCCGAGATTGAGAATTGAGGTGGAATTGGTTGAATTTTGGTGGGTTGAATTTTGTTTTTTTTCTAATTTCTATGTGAAATCCATTATATAGTTGGAATGGAGAAAAGCATGGAGAAGAAGATGAAACGATACACTGTTTATACTGAGAGTGACTATTTAGTGAATATTTAACTATGGGTGTTATTTTTGTGGTATTATTTTAGTTTTAGACGTCATTTTTATCCTTTTTATTTTTGGATACCATTCCCCAACCCCAACCCCAACCCCACACACAAATTGAAAGACACTGCCTCCCCGCCGCACATTCTTTAAGCTGCCGCTTGAAATTCCAATCATTGGTTTTTATCCATGTCATTACAAAATGCTAAGCTTTTGATATTTTCCTTCAATGTGGTACAAAAGATACCAATGAATCGCATCGAGTTTTCTTCATACTAAATTAAAAACTGTTCTAATATTTATATCTCTTCAATTCCTTGTTAGATTAATATCAATAAACACTATTATAATACTTTTTCATTCTTTTTTAGTTGTCATATTTGACTTTTCGTGAGTCAATTTAATTAATTTTTAAAGCTAAACTAGATTACATTAATTCACTATTTTAAAATACAACTTAGATATTCATAAACTATATAAAAGATACTCTAATTACATTTCATGTCATATCAATATGGCGATAAAATATATTTTAAAATATTGACAAAGTTTATATAATTTGACTCTTAAGAGGTAAAATATAATAACTATTTGTGTTCTAAATTAAGTTGGTTATATATTAAAAAAGCAAAGTTTATGTAATACAGTTCTATCATTGAGGTGGAGAATCAAACTTTACATTAATAATGTATATTATTGATTTTTCTATACTTAAAAATTGCGCTTGATTTATTCATAATACACAATTTACGTATGCTTTAACAATATTAAATCAACATTAATTATATTTATGATAGTTATTTTTTATTGGATATATGACTAGCCATATAATTTTAATGATTTGTAATATTCAAATCTCAAAAAAATGTATCGTTGATTTTTACACGAGATTAAGTAACTACATGTAAGTTAAAAATATTGAAACATATGCATGGCATTTCTATAAATACTAGGTACTGATAACGGGCCCAATGTTGGAACACTCTTATTATTAGCTAAACGACATATAATATTTGTTTATAGTATATGGTTAATGTTCACATCCATTGTTCATTATTTACTTCCACATAGTACTACTTATACTATTTAATATTGAAAATGGTCATGCTTATAGCTTCTTGGCCGCATTTAGCCAAAAAAAAAAAAGGGATCCATCAAATGATTCAGAAAGAGACTACATGTCAATCAAGTAGACAAAAGTTCACTCATAAGGTTGGTGAACCACCTTCAACTTACTGTTGGTGAGATATTCTAGCAAAGATTGAGATATCATTTACTCCCAGTGATTAGCAACATGTTTCTATACTTCAACCTTACTCTTCCAAAAATCAACACTAAACCTGATAATTGACAAAAGAAATAGTGTTTCATAGTACAGTGTTATTGAAACTCTTATGTTATGCAAGTTAAATTATCAGATATACACTAAGAAACGCATAAATATAGACCAAATAAAGTCCCAAATGCTAGCTTAGCAAAGCTCAGAGCTTCCAGGTATGCAAGAACTTTTTTCAACAGCTGAACTCTATCTGGCAATTCCTTTATTGTTCTCATATTCTCGTACATAAACTTTGCACGAAGAGTATGATGAAAAAGCCGTTATACTACCTTCTTCAGCCGCAAAAAATAGAGCATCTCTATTTTCATGTTCACTTAAATTACTAATGAAATCCAAAAAAGTCAAATGCAACACACAACATTTCCTTACAAATAAAAATATAGAAAACCAAGTTATTAAGTATTTAGTTTGACATCATTTGGAACGTGGAGGAGGCTGAAAGTTCTTGGAAAGCAACAATAATAACAATAACATATCCAGTATATATACTCCCAAAAGTGGGGCTTAGAGTGGCTAGAGCATATGTAGACCTAACAACTACCTTGGGAGATCAAGAGGTGGTTTCCAAACAAAGCATGAATGCAAATTCCAAAAATCTTGTTACTAATAAAATTCAGCATCCCTGAGATGAGAACGTGATACTTTAATTGTGAAAAAAGACTCAAACCATGCACCTTAGGTTAAGAAAATATTGGCATAAAGATTTGCATTACTGCTATTTTGTAGTGTACCAGTGTTATGCTTCCCTCCTTGTTCTTTAGACTTTGTGTACTTCAGTAATTTTGTAGAACCACTGTGTAGTCCCTCATCCGTATGCAAAGAAGAGGATAAAGTATTCCTATGTTCCCTTTATGTATGATAACGCTCAATCTACAGCTCTCGTTTGAGTGTAAAGCGGTCGTTAGCAAATATAGAACCCAACCTGGGTTGGGTGTCGATCCCACAGGGAATAGCTTGGCCAACAAGTAAGTAAAATTACTAAACTTTTGGTGCAAGTCTCGTAAGAAGGGGGGATTCTTGTTTTGCAAGTAATGTAAACAAAAGCTGAAAATAATAAAGTAAAAAAAGAGAGATTGTTACATTGGTTGTAAACAATGAGAATTGAAGCGTTGGGGTTATGTCCACCTTCTGAGGTATACGTCTCTATTGGCTATGAGTGTGTAGAATTCTGACATGCAATTGCTTATAGAGGATTGTAGTCGATGGTAACTCCAAGCGTCTCTCGACCTAAACAAGGACTATTTCACTTTAACTCTCTCGAGCTTAAAGCGTGTCTAACGGTACGAATTCTCCAAGAGGTTAGTCCAGTTACGGCACTAGCTTTTTAATAGGAAAGGGTGTCCTACTACCTTGACATTATCTCTTTTTCAGACAAATAACTTTTCTCTCGAACAAGTTAAATGTTAGACTGGCGTATTCTTGCGTTTGCAACCGCAAAGAATGTAGATTTAAGATGAAGAGAATAATGATATAAGCAATATACGTGCCTCGAACTCACAAACTCACAGCAATAGATAGTAACTCATTTGGCTTCCATAACCCCAACAGAGAAGTTTAGTTACCCATGAATGCGAAGGAAATCACGATTGACATTGTTATTATATCACGATATTGAGTAATGGCGTGTAGATCAAGTGATAGGTGTGAGGCGTGATTCCTTAGCAAGTAACGATTCTCTTGTTGTGGAGTTTAAGAATAGAAGAGTAGATTCGAAGTGTTTGTAGTGGAAGATGAGAGGGATGGAAGAAAATTAATTGTTGAATGATCTATGTTAGATTTGTTGTTAAGAAGATGTTCTAAAATCTCTAGCATGATAGGGTATTTATAATACCCATATCCTAATCCTACTAAGCTAATGAAATAAATAACCAAATCCTACTAGACTAATGAAATCCTTAACCCAAATGTACTAGGTTAAGGTAACATTATCATAATCCACATAAAATAATGAAATACATAACCTAATTGTACTAGGTTAATGTATCATTGTCAAAATCCAGCTTTGTGTCTGTAAGTCCCCAAAGTCTTCAGAATTATTGTTTTAGCCCGGGACAGATTTTCCATGCAGCAGTTTTGGTCCTTAGGCGTGTAAACTCCCTTCCCTTCCTTCGTGACCTTTCTTTTGCGTCAAGTAAGCCATAAAATGCTGAATTCTGCATCATTTATACCTGAAACTTTACTAATCATGTTCGTTAGCTCATTTACAGGAAAAAGGACTAAAAGTGCATGAAATATATAATTTGTTCTCAAAACTAGGCTAAAATATGGGCAAAATATATTGATATAGGCGTGTAAATTCGCCTATCATCAACACCCCACACTTGAAGCTTTGTTCGTCCTCGAACGAAATACCATGTCCTTCTAAACATCAACTTAGGGTTTCACTGCAACAACACAAAACATTTGTCCAGACAGGCACAACAATTATCAACAAAGAGTAGCTTTTCGATTATAGGTAGAAACAATTTAACCTCTAGCATAGACTCGTGATGGTGATCAACTCGCATGCAAACGTTAAGGTACAAGGAATCATATATAACTACCCAAAACTCATCAACCATGTGTGTCTCACACTATAGTACCCATAATCACTCACAAGTATAGCATATTTGTCAAACATGGGTATCAAAATATCCTTGCTCTCGCTCTCACAAAGAATTCATATGTAGCAACTGATGACCATAGGCTTGCCCTTAATGTAATACTCTACTAAATGTCAGAATGCTAAGCTTAGGATCAAGTAGGTCTTTTGATGGTTGTAATGTAGGCTAAGGGACGGGTAGGACTATTTTGGACAGGAATAGTGACTAAGTTCCTAAGCGCTTTAATACATCACTTTGTATCATTAACACTTTTCTTTCAAACAACCTTTCTACTTTCTTTTATTCTACCACTCTTTTTCTCCTCTTTTGTTTTTTCAATTTTAAACATAACTAACTTTTCAGTTTTCCTTTCCTTTTTCTTTTGATAACATACCTCTTATGATAGCACTTTCTTTTTCATAACTCATTCAAGCACCAATGCATTCTAAAGCATCATACTCACCCAATTTCCTCTTATTTTGTCACATGACTTTTTCACTTTAAAGCACTTAGGAATTTGGATCAAATTATAGTCTTGAAAAAAAATGGATTAGGCTTACATATGAGGTTTGTCAAAGAAAATAGGCTAAAGGCTCAAAAGGGTTTAACTAGGACGATGTCCATGGGTAGGTAAAACTGAAGGTAAACAAATATAGGTTGCCAAAGAAATGCCTAAATCATATCCTCAACTTACACTCCTTATTTTTGCTTTGCATACATACCAGGCAAGTTCTAGCATCAGCCACACACATAGAATATACGATTATCTCACACACACAAGGCACATGGTCGACTTGATTGGGAGTAGTATAGACTCTCGACCCAACAAGTGAAGGAATTGAATCACAATATCACATAATGAGTCACAACTAGAGCCTAAACGTCTCAATAGTCACAATTGTAGCACATCCTCTTGTTATAATCTCATGCTGCCTATCAAAATAGTTTCATGCGAAGCTAGAAAAAATAACAAAAACAAAAAAACTAAAACACGAAAAAAACAACAAAAAAACAACAAAATAAACAAACATAGATGCGATAGAGAAGTATAGCATATGATACCGCCACCCCACACTTAAACAGGACACTGCCCTCAGTGGAAAATAAATACGAGGAACCTGGTTAGTCGGACTCTTCCTCATTGTCGGGGGTCATACCCCCTTCGTCGGAATCATCATAAGAGTCGTCGTCAAAGTTCTCCTCCTCGTCAGAGTTTGGCAAGCGTCGATCGTCATCAGTCGGCACATCATCATCTAGAGGTTCCTCAAAGTATGTACCTACTCCACACATCTCCCGTGCATGAATATTCATTGGATAGTCATGGTCCAGCTGTTGGAGCTCTGCAGCAGTGGGAACACGACCTCCGCTCATCATTGTAAACCTCATCATGCCGTACATATGGCGGAAGAAACTCTCATCCCGAGCATGTCTCTCTGCCGTAGTAAGGTTGATGCCATGTGTTGATTCAGCATCTTTGACCTTTGTGAGGTCAACCTTCTTCGGATTGTGTGGGAGTTTATGATCAGCTGGTTCCTCTTCGATATCCTCCTTCCGCAAGATTGCTGTCAACAAATTACCAAATGTGAAATGGGACCTTTTGTGGAGTCTGGCCTTCCTCATGGTAGATCGAATGATTGCCCCAAAGTTGATAGGGACATTCGTCATCAAAGCATAGACCAAACACACTCTATCTCTCGATATCTTGGTGTATTGAGTCCCAGGAATAAGACATGAGTTGACAATGCGCATCCAGATTCTTGCTTCCCTATTTAGTGGAGCATAGGGGAAGGTGTTGTGTCGGCCGGTTTCTTTATGTCTGCCCCACCTTGCCATTGATCTGCTTCCACAAAGCGTGTGTCGTATTGCTCTATAAGGAGGCCTGCTGTACAGCTCTTTGAATGGTGCTGTGTCGATCGAAGGTAAGCCAAGAAAAGAGTTGATCCAGTCCGCGGTGAGCTGTAACACCTGGCCCCGAATTTTGACTTTATTGCCTGTTGTGTTCGGCGACCAGTTGGCATAAAACTCTCTTGTTAGATCAAGATTACACTCTCCCATGTCGCGGAAGATGAAATTCAACTTCAAAGCCATTATTTTTGCCAACATACGCGGCTCCTTCTTTGCTAAGGTATCCTTGTTAATCAAGTCGACGTGCACATATTTTCTTTCTTTGTTGCTGCTGTACCATGCTTTGGCTTCTTCCTCAAGAACCCATTTTATTCCGAACATTCTGCGTGGTAGTTGTGCTGAGGATGATTCTCCTTGGTCTTTTCGACTTCTCTTCTTGCCCTTTTGGGAAGTGGTCGCCTTCTCCTTGCCTTGCCTCGCTTTAAATGCCATTGTACCTGAGACTAGAAATAGTGTTAGTTGCAGCACAGTCTCACTTGATACAATCTATAAGCAAGCATTAGGGGTACCACCCCACACTTAGTTTTGTTAACACAAATCAGTGAGGTGAAAGTAATCGATTTACTCAGATTTCATTGAGATACGTTTTAGGATTGTATTCCGACAAGAAAATCAGCAATGCATCACTTACTTGCAGCCATTGGACTACTTTCATGGTAGATATAGCAACACTACTACATAGGGGTTACCACATTGAATCGTTATTCTTACAACAATCACAACCTCCTAAGTCGGTAGGCACTATAAGTCTTATCCCTATGACCGGGATAGTCTAACATGTAAGTATCCAAACAACAATCTTAAGCAATATTCATAGCCATAGAAATTCCGCAAATATCATAACAATGCTATTGAAACCAAATTCAAGTCGGAAACAAGTCAAGATTTTCCTACGTATATGTTCACTCACATGATTTTGCAACAGCAATCCAAACACATGAACATCACCAACAATCTTATATAATTTAGCAATTCATAATAGCCATAGCAACGTAGTACTTACGAGAAATAAATGAAGAATAAGAGAGTACTTACTTGCTTGAAACTTGTGGAGATGGTTTTGTGAATTGGAAGAGCAAAAGAAGAAAATTTTGAGAAGATTTGGAAGAGTATGCGGCGCCTTTAGGGTATTTTCTATTGTGGTTGTGTTATAAAACTAAGTCCCCTTTATATAGGAAGAGTATGGGTCGGGTTATGACCCATTTACACTCGGTTTTGGGGACAAAAATCCTACATATGCGGCGCATAATACTCGGCATATCAATGACATATGCGGCGCATTGTCTATGGCATAATGGGACATATGCGCCGTATAGTCTATGGCATTTGTAGATATATGTGCCTCATAGTCTATGGCATATGAGATACTGAGACCAAATGTCATAGCATAGGCGGCGCATAGTCAAAAGCATACCTAGGAATAGGCGGCGCATAGTGTATAGCACACTAGATTCTGAGACCTTAGGCTATAGGATAGGTTGTGCATCGTTCGTGGCCTAGTTTTACCAAGGCCTAGCCTTCCTCGAAGCCTATTTTGGCGTGAGAAAGGCTCAATCCATAGCCTTATGCATCACCCTTCCTAACTTACCAACTTTACCATACAATGCGTCCAAATCGTCAATTGAAATCAATCTCCTCGTTGAATACCTCTTGCACCTACATTTTCTCAAAAACACTAAAAATGATTAGAACGATGGGTTGCCTCCTATCAAGCGCCTTAGTTTTGGTCGTGGAACGACTCTTATTTTTGGATTTTTATTTATCAAAAGCAAAACACTTACTAGAACGAAATGAAAAATGAAAAACGATAAACGATAAACGATAGGTTGCCTCCCATCTAGCGCTTGATTTATTGTCTTGGCACGACATAGTTACCTCGAGTACTCAGACTTCGTCGGGATAGATGGTGGATCGTTTTCTGAATGGATTCAGACGACAATGAGGCTTACTTGTAGGAGGGGTACCAATTATATCATCAATAGTCCAACCCATAGCTCTCATGTATCTCTTCAGAGTAGAGATGAGAGCCTCTACGTGTTGTTTACTTAAATCATCCGCACTCACCGAAAGTATCTTTATACTTTCCAAGAACACATACCTTAGATAATCGGGGAGCTCTTTCGATTCTAGCATTGATGGCTCTTCAATAGATGGCTTAGCTGGTGGTGTAGGCCGATTCTTGAGATCAAGATCCAGCTTCTTGGGAGTATAGCGATATGTTCCTAATCCCGATAGAGCACAAATGGCTTCTTCAGAATTTTCAGCATCTTCACTCTCTCCATTCATGAGCACAACCTCCAAGGGATCATCAATAATTTGCTCTTCTTCAAGTAGTTCTTTCTCATCATCAAAGAAAACATCAGCCACCGAAAATACACTTGGATCTTTGGGTTGCTTCATTGATTTGCAAACATCAAAGAGAACCACTTCATCATTTATTCGAAATGCAAGCTCATTAGCTCTCAAATCAATGAGCACACTTCCTGTAGCAAGGAAAGAGCGTCCCAAGATTATGGGAACCTCTGAGTCCGCTTCACAATCCAAAATAACAAAGTCTGCTGGAAAGATGAATGAAGAAACCTTTACCAAGACATCACATAGGATACCAACAGGTCGTTTTACTGACCTATCCGCCATGACGAGCCTTATATTGGTTGGAGTAGGATCTCCTAACCTCAACTTCTTGTAGATCGATAATGGCATCAAATTAATGCTGGCTCCTAAGTCACATAATGCTTTGGCAAAGTTCAAAGATCCGACGGTGCAAGGAATAGTGAAAGCTCCGGGGTCGGCCTTCTTCTGAACTATCGATCGGGTAGCAATTGCACTACAATGATACACATCATCCTTCAGCTCATAACTTGCTGCCCTCTTCTTAGTCAAAAGATCTTTCATAAACTTCGCATACCCAGGCATTTGTTCAAGTGCCTCTCACAATGGAACATTAATGGTCAGCTGCTTCAACATAGTCATAAATTTGCTGAACTTAGTGTCATCCGCCACCTTCTTCAATCTTTGGGGAAAAGGTGGTGGTGGGTATGGAAGTGTTCTTTCCATGGCTTTCTTCTCCTCTTGCTTCCGTTTTTCCATTTTTTCAGGCTGCACGTCACTGGGCGTGACATCCTTGACGTCAGGACTGGTTGTTGCGGCATCTTCTTCTTTTACGTTATCATCCATGTCTGCAACTTCGTCAACCACTTGCTTGCCTTTTTCTGAAGGTTCCAGCACCTTACCACTTCTGGTAGTGATGGCCATGCATGACCCATCATTCCTTGGGTTTTGCACAGTATCGCTAGGTAAAGTGCCAGCCTTTCTTTGATTGAGTCCTGCTGAAAGTTGGCTCAGTTGCTGCTCTATTTGCTTGATTGAAGTGGAATGAGAATCAACTAGTTGTTTCATGGAGGACAAATCATTAATTACCTCAGTAACTCTCGCGCTCATTGCTTCTACTCCTTTCAATAATTTAGCCATCATGTCTTCCATACTTCAAGAATTAGATGTGGTGGTATCACGTCTACCAGGGGGAATGTACAAACCACTCTTTTCATTCTTGTTCTTCCAACTACCTTGGTCCATGTTTCCATATTTACCATAATAGTTCCGACCTTGGTTTCCTTGGGTATTGCCTTGGAAACCCACCTGATTATTCAAGTAGTTGGCTTCTTCTTCCGAATCAGATTCGTCTCTTCCTTTTAGCGCCATAGCTTTCACTTTTTCGGTCTTCCCTACTAATAAATGCTTTGTAAGAAGATCCATCTGTGTTTTCATGTGCGCCATATCTTGATCACGTTCTTCTTGTCTTCTTCTTTGGTCTGCAGTCATGCCTATAAATAAAGTGGGGCTTGCTACCTCAGAATCCCTGGTATGCCAAGCTCTACTTTGTTTCGTCATGCGATCTAGCATATTGCTTGCTTGACCAAAGGTGAGGTCCATAAATGATCCTCCAGCCGCATTATCCACCACTGGTTTAGTTATTAAATTCAAGGATCTGTATAGTATCTCCATTAGGTGAACATTAGTCATATGATGGTTTGGGCATCTCGCTAGCTTTGTCTTGAACCTCTCCCATGTTTCATGAAGAGCTTCAGTGGGAAGCTGACGAAAGTTGCTGATTTCATCTCTCAATTGTGCCCTTTTGGAAGGCGGAAAGAATCTTTCTAGGAAAGCGTCTCTCAATTGCCTCCAATTTGTAATTGAATCAGGAGTCAGCCCATTCAACCATAGTGTTGCCTCCCCAGACAGAGACAATGGGAATAGACGTAATCGAATTGCATTCTGACCAACACCAGGATTGTCAAAAAATTTGCATGTAGAAATAAAGTTGATGAGATGCATATTCGGATCATCGCCTGCTAGTCCACCAAATAATCCCTTGAGTTGCAATAACTGAATCATGGTGCTTGTGATGTTGAACTTGGCTCCGGGCGCTAATGGTGGTGGAATTATAGCTCCAGTGGCTCCGACACCATCAAGATCATCATCATCATCGTGGAAAGCTTGCTGCATAGGTTGGCGATCATGTCTATACTGAGCTTGTCGACCTCTTCTGTTGGCAGGTGTTGTGATTTCAGCATCATGCCTTGGGTTTAGTAACTCGTCATCACCTAAATCCTCATCGTCAGGGTTTGTTGCTCGCCCGGGGTTATCAATGTTTTGTTGGTGTACTTGGGCGGCGGCAAGAGCAGCTAATCTTGCCTGCTCCTATTGAGCAGCCATCCTTGCGATTTCAGCTTGTGCTTCCATTCTACCAATGCATTGTGGTTCAGGATTGATTGGTAATAACGGTTGACCAGAACTTCGAGTATGGGGCATGCACTAAAATAAAAACCTGCAGTAGACAAAAACAAAAACTAAAAGTAAAAGTACGAGAATCTTTGACCAAAGGGTCTAGTAATTATCACGAACTTAATTGACACTTGTATTCCCCGGCAACGGCGCCAATTTTTGATAACGCTCAATCTACAGCTCTCGTTTGAGTGTAAAGCGGTCGTTAGCAAATATAGAACCCAACCTGGGTTGGGTGTCGATCCCACAGGGAATAGCTTGGCCAACAAGTAAGTAAAATTACTAAACTTTTGGTGCAAGTCTCGTAAGAAGGGGGGATTCTTGTTTTGCAAGTAATGTAAACAAAAGCTGAAAATAATAAAGTAAAAAGAGAGAGATTGTTACGTTGGTTGTAAACAATGAGAATTGAAGCGTTGGGGTTATGTCCACCTTCTGAGGTATACGTCTCTATTGGCTATGAGTGTGTAGAATTCTGACATGCAATTGCTTATAGAGGATTGTAGTCGATGGTAACTCCAAGCGTCTCTCGACCTAAACAAGGACTATTTCACTTTAACTCTCTCGAGCTTAAAGCGTGTCTAACGGTACGAATTCTCCAAGAGGTTAGTCCAGTTACGGCACTAGCTTTTTAATTGGAAAGGGTGTCCTACTACCTTGACATTATCTCTTTTCCAGACAAATAACTTTTCTCTCGAACAAGTTAAATGTTAGACTGGCGTATTCTTGCGTTTGCAACCGCAAAGAATGTAGATTTAAGATGAAGAGAATAATGATATAAGCAATATACGTGCCTCGAACTCACAAACTCACAGCAATAGATAGTAACTCATTCGGCTTCCATAACCCCAACAGAGAAGTTTAGTTACCCATGAATGCGAAGGAAATCACGATTGACATTGTTATTATATCACGATATTGAGTAATGGCGTGTAGATCAAGTGATAGGTGTGAGGCGTGATTCCTTAGCAAGTAACGATTCTCTTGTTGTGGAGTTTAAGAATAGAAGAGTAGATTCGAAGTGTTTGTAGTGGAAGATGAGAGGGATGGAAGAAAATTAATTGTTGAATGATCTATGTTAGATTTGTTGTTAAGAAGATGTTCTAAAATCTCTAGCATGATAGGGTATTTATAATACCCATATCCTAATCCTACTAAGCTAATGAAATAAATAACCAAATCCTACTAGACTAATGAAATCCTTAACCCAAATGTACTAGGTTAAGGTAACATTATCATAATCCACATAAAATAATGAAATACATAACCTAATTGTACTAGGTTAATGTATCATTGTCAAAATCCAGCTTTGTGTCTGTAAGTCCCCAAAGTCTTCAGAATTATTGTTTTAGCCCGGGACAGATTTTCCATGCAGCAGTTTTGGTCCTTAGGCGTGTAAACTCCCTTCCCTTCCTTCGTGACCTTTCTTTTGCGTCAAGTAAGCCATAAAATGCTGAATTCTGCATCATTTATACCTGAAACTTTACTAATCATGTTCGTTAGCTCATTTACAGGAAAAAGGACTAAAAGTGCATGAAATATATAATTTGTTCTCAAAACTAGGCTAAAATATGGGCAAAATATATTGATATAGGCGTGTAAATTCTCCTATCATCAATGTATTCTCTTGACTAAATGCAAATAAGATTGTCTACTCAGCATTCCTAATTCAGTGGTCATCATTGCAGGTAAATAATTATGCTTCACCTTTAAATTTGCTTCAGACTCAGCAAACCAGCTCTATTCTAGGATGCTTCCATCCAGACATCTTTAATTTGAAACTCACCAACAGGTGGAGGATCGAAATTCTTAAATAGAGCACCAATAATACAAATTCTTAAAATCTTCTTAGGAATTTTAATTCCTGCATCTATTAATTCTATCTTCTTAGATGAATGTGTTAGTTTTTTCAATTCAAGTTTGTGGCAGCAGAGTTCTATTAAAAGAATTATGACCAGCCCTTCCTGGACTCTACCCATAGCGGGAGCTTAGTGCACCGGCTGCTCTTTTTTCATATTAATTCATTAGCTGGACATGCAACCACGACTGAAAATTACCCCTATGGCAACGGACTTTTTGACAATGGTTGTCAAAGCATTGTTATAGGAGGTCTATTTCTATGGTTCCAACCATTTCAAAAAATAATAGTTCTATTAGCTACAATTTGGCTCTATAACCATCGTTATTGAATACTAACCGTTGCAATAGGTAGATGTATAGCAACGGTTATTGAAGTTGTTGCGATAAAATTATCTATAGAAACACATCATGGGCAAAAGAAACCTACTGCATCGGCTCTTTAAATTCCCTCCACAAAGTTTTCCAAGTCCGCCCAACAAAAGCCATTTTAATAAAAACCTCTCAAACCTATTCTTAATTTTGTGGATAACAAACCATATTGCGATTTTATGCGTGGTAACCGTTAGATTGTTTGTCGGTGGAAAAAGCCAGTCTCACTAAAACACCCTAGTTTCTAGACCTTAGAAAATTTCCTGGAATTTTGACATCTGGACCCAATACAACTCATGGGTACGAGTCATATGTTGGGGCATAAGTGGTGTGGTCCAATCATATACTGACCAGTGTTGGTTAGTGGGATGGATTTTGGTTACTGGACTGGATACAACTTAGGGATACAAGTCGTATTAGTGGTTATGGATTGTTTGGTTCCTTAAATTAATCTTAGACTTGGTTACTTAGGTTGGATCTGAGTACAATGGCTCACCGTGAGCCGTAAGATAGGGTATGAATCGTACCAGGGACTCATACGGTACACAGTGTTCGATCCTCCTAGTATTTTATTCTACCAGGGATACGGGTCATGGATACGGATCGTATGTTGTGGTTACAACATGGTTGGATGAGTCATATACTGAAAAGTGTTTGGTGAAAGGGTAGAGGTTCAGGATACGAGAGATGGATATTGATGGTATCGGAGGGTACGACTCATGTGGGTTAATTGTATCCCTGTGATGGGATTTTGGTGCAACTTAAGTGGGGGGTATTTTGGACATTTTCCTACTTATCCTAATAGGGTACCATGACTTCTAACCTACTTGGAAGGTTATTTACCCTATTATTCCATTCATTAACACTTAGAAAATTTTCTAAAACACTACACAATGCTCTTAAGGACTTTTGGGCAAGGGGAGTTAGGGTTTCAACTAAAGGATCAATTTGGGGCTTGTCTTGGTGATTTCTTTCCATCATCATCTTGGTTAAAGGCATGTTCTCTTCCGTCATTGTTAATTCTAACTAAAGGCGTGGTTTTATAAATGTCTTCATGATTTTATTGATTGTATGATTTTGGTTTTCAAATATGATTTGGGGGTTTTGATGTTAAATGGTTGGTTATGGTTTCTCATGGTTTTAATTATGCTTTTACATGCATTAATGGTGGTTTTTTATGATTGGATTGCATAGGAATGGTTTTATAGTAATTGGAACTGGATTTGGTCATATTATGCCCCCAATGTGTTTGACAAAATGATTATAAAGATATGTTCATTGCATTGACTTCTTTTAGTGGAACTCTTACATGTTTTAAACTTGGTAAAGAAATTATACATAATTTAAATGGTTTGGAAAGGCAAAAGGCTAATTGGTTATGCTTGTGGGAAACATGGAAGTCTCCCAAGTGGTTTAATATGGTAAATGGAAGGGCACTTAAAAGTCCACTTAAACCCATAAATGGTTGGCTATGGATAACACTTGCAAGTAAGGGTTGGTATGACGATACAAATATCAATTGCCTTGGTTAATAAATGGATAATGGTTTGGTTATTTAGAAGTTGGATTTAATTTGACAATAATGGCGGGAGGTGTAACTAAGCCGTGGAAGGTGGAGGTCCCGGGGGGACAAAAACTGGAAACTCATATTTGCTGATACGAGGTTGGTCTTGGTGACCGTATGCATGATGTCACACTATATTTAGGGGATGTACAAGTTATCCCATTGGATACATCTCTGGTCGTGCGGCTACACGCATTGGGGCCCTTTCAATTGGGGGAGCTAAACCCAAATAGCTTGTGGGTGGTTAAGGATGACAAAGCTACACACCCCAGGTAATGGTTTTAAAGGCATGCTAAACCCGATCCCTTTTTTCCGGCATTGTTATATCTATATATATATGTATGGTTGTGTGCATATGGATGGTTTTACATGGTTTATAAATGACATTATTTTATCCTTATCCTGCGATCATGCTAGAGGTCACTCATTAAACCAGTCTACTAGCGGTTGTATACCTACACTATGCAGGAACCAGCTATTCTACTCCTATATAGTGATTGACCTGGGGACAGCATTTGGACTGAAGTGGTGAGCTTTCATCCTTTTGAAAGGCATCATTTTATGTTATAGATATTTTTAGACATTTTTACTTTATTTTGGATATTGGTTTTGGCTATGATTGGGGGTATATCCTAACTGGATTTCATAACTCTTTTGGTTAGAGGCTTTGTGGTACTTCTATGGGTTGGAATGGGTGGGATCGGTATTGGTTTTGGCCTTGGCATTGGAATAAACTGTTAGGCTGGCATCATTGGACATAGTTTGTCACTGTTCCGTCATCTTTCATTTTGGGATTAATTATAACTTGTTTTGGAATATCTTTGGTTATGGCCTAGTTTATGGCCTTTATTTTGGCATGGTTTGGTATGGTTGGATTATTGGTATGGGATGGTTAGACTCGGTCGGGTCGGTTATGATTGTGATCTATTACCAGAGTCTTTATGGGTGCTATACACTATCTTGTTACATGCTCGGAATTTAGCCAACTCAGGGCAGGGGACTGGAGGTTGGGTTGGGTAATAGGGGTGGTCTTCGGTCTCGGTCGAACTTGGGATGCCCATTACAATAAGGCCCCATGGTGGGTCGTATCAAGTTAGTATCAGAGCCTAGGTTCATGTTCAATTGGGAGTCCACAAAGCCGTGTTGAGTAGAGTCTCTTTTAGGGGTGTGTAGTGCACCACAACATGGCATTTAGGAATGTTTCACTTTCTTGGTATTCTATTTTCAAGCTTGGAGTCTCAGTCCTAGAATCTTCTTTAATCCTAGTTTGTTTGTTTTTTAGATCATGCCTCGTAGATCTGGAACACAAGAAAATTCTTCTATACCATCTAGGGGTAATGCTGAAGGGGTGAATTCTACTTCTGGGGTTCATCTTTGATCTCATGGTCCTATCCCTGATAGTCCTAGAGTTCCACCAGTTACTACTAGGCCTCCTCAAGGCGAGGTGACTACTGTGGAATTCCATCAGTCTATTCATGTTATTGCTAAGTTGGTTGCTGCTCAGGTTGAGCGAGATGTGTCTGGTTCTTTGTCTTCTAAGGCCATAAGGGTTAACCAGTTTATGAAGATGAGTCCTCCTACTTTTTCTGGAATGGAGGTGGAGGAGAATCCACAGGGCTTCTTAGATAAAATAGAGAAGATATTTTGGGTGATGTAGGCTACCAATGTGAACGTGGTAAACCTTGCAGCTTATTTGCTCAAAGAGGTTGCATATCAGTGGTATGAAGAGTGGGATAGGGATAGATGAGATGTGGAGGAGTCATCCTTATGGGATGTTTTCTCTAGTGTTTTTCTGGATAGTTTCTTTCCCCAAGAGTTGAGGAAAGAAAATATGGAGGAGTTTGTAAACCTCAAGCAGGAGAGAATGTTTGTCAAGGAATATTTCTTGAAGTTTCACCAACTTTTAAGGTATACTCCTGATTTAGTGGCTGACATGCGGGCCAGAATAAGGAAGTTCGCTTCTGGGTTGAATCGGGATTTGATTTTGGAGAGCAAGACTGCTTTGCTGATTAAAGATAAAGACATCTCTAGGTTGATTATTCATACGCAGCACGTAGAGGATGAGAAGAGAAAGTAGATGGAGTTTGGGGATAGGAAAGGGAAGATGAGCAGGTTTTCTGATCAGGGAGGTGCTCAATCTCAGTGTGGTAGAGATGGTGGAAAGTGGCAGAAGAAAAAGTAGGGGAGTTTTGGTTCCTACTCTTTAGCTAGTGCTCTTTATCAGTCGGGCGATAGGCGTCATCATGGTGGTGACAATTTCCAAGCGCAGGGTGCCCAATCCTAGGCAAATGGAGGTCAGTCGATTTCTTCATGTCCTCCTTGTTGGTTCAGTAGTCATTCTCACTGGGGTTATTATGATAAAAGAGGGGACAAATGCTTCAAGTGTAGCTAGGTAGGCCATCGGCTTAGGGATTATCTGGTTAATAAGGTTGCTACAGGGGCAAATAAGATTCCTATGGCTTCATCTCCTGCTCCTACACCTGGTGATGTGGCAACTGCTTCTGTTACTGCTCCTGGTTCTAGTATGGGTCAGAACAGGTTGTATGTTTTGGCATCCCGACAGGAATTCAAGGCATCACCTGATGTCGTTACTGGTACATTATTGCTTTTCTCTTATGACGTATATTGTTTATTGATCCGGGGTCCACTCTCTCCTATGTGACTTTTTATGTGGATGTATCTTTTGGTTTCAATTCAGAAGTTATTTTGGATCCTTTTTCTGTCTTTACCCCAGTAGGTGACTCAATTATTGCTAAGAGAGTCTATAGGGGGGTGTGGTACCTGTTGGTGGAAAGCAGTCCTTGGTGGATCTGTTTAAGTTGGGTATGGTGGATTTTGATGTTATTCTGGGGATGGATTGGTTACACTCTTGTTATGCGTCTTTGGATTGTCGAACAGTTAGGGTTATCTTTAGGTTCCTTGGTGAGCCCGTTATAGAGTGGGAGGGTGTTTCTTTAGCTCCTAGGGGGAGGTTTATTTCTTATCTTAGAGCTCGAAGGTTAATCTCCAAAGGTTGTCTTTATCACTTGGTCTGAATTAAAGATTATAACTCGAAAGGTCCTTCTTTTCATCAGTTCCAGTAGTTAATGAGTTTCCAGAGGTCTTGACCTCTTTCCAGATGATCTTCCTGGTGTTCCTCAGGATTGGAAAATAGAGCTTGGTATTGATCTAATTCTGGACACTCGTCCAATTTCTATTCCTCCGTATAGAATGGCTACGGCTGAGTTAAGGTACTCAAGTAGCAACTTAAGGATCTTCTAGATAAGGGGTTTATTCATCCTAGTGTATCTCATTAGGGTGCACCAGTGTTGTTTGTGCACCAGAAGGATGGTTCCCTTCGGATGTGCATTGACTATAGGCAGTTGAACAATGTGGCGGTAAAGAACAAGTATCATCTTCCAAGGATAGATGATTTGTTTGACCAGTTGCAAGGTGTCAAGTTCTTTTCTAAGATAGATATTTGGTCTGGGTACCATCAACTAAAGATTAGGGAGGTGCATATCCCTAAGATGGCTTTTCGTACTCGATATAGGCACTTTGAGTTTTTGGTAATGTCATTTGGATTGACTAATGCTCCAGCAATATTTATGGATCTGATGAACAGAGTTTTTCGTCAGTACTTAGATCTCTTCGTTATTGTGTTCATTAATGACATTTTGGTTTATTCGAAGAGTGAGGTAGATCATACTAATCACCTTCGTGTGGTGTTGCAAACCTTAAAAGAACAACAGTTATATGCCAAGTTCTCTAAGTGTGAGTTTTGGTTGAACACTGTAACTTTCTTGGGTCACATTATTTCTAGTAAAGGGATCATGGTAGATCTGCAAAAGGTTGTTGTGAAGAGGTGGCCTAGGCCCATGAATCCATCTGACATTCGGAGTTTCTTGGGTTTAGCCGATTATTATAAGCAATTTGTGGAAAGCTTTTCATCAATAGTTGCTCCTTTGACTAAGTTAACTCAGAAGAAGGTCAAGTTTTCTTGGTCAAATACTTGTGAAGGGAGTTTCGAGAAGTTGAAGGATAAGTTAACTTCAGCTCCAACTCTGACTTTGCCAGAAGACAATAATGGGTTCGTGGTTTACTGCGATGCATCTCGGGTAGGTCTTAGTTGTGTGTTGATGGAGCATGGGAAGGTGATTGCCTATGCTTCCAGGCAGTTGAAGGTAGATGAGAGGAATTATCCTACTCATGATTTAGAGTTGTTGGCGGTTGTGTTTGCTTTGAAAATATGGTGGCATTATTTGTATGGTGTTCATGTGGATATCTTTTCTGATCATAAGAGTCTAGAGTATGTGTTCAACCAAAAAGAGCTAAATCTCAGGCTGAGGATATGGCTTGAGCTTCTCAAGAATTATGATATGAGTTTTTACTATCACCCAGGTAAGGCTAATGTGGTTTCTAACGCTCTTAGCAGGTTATCCATGGAGAGTTCGGATCATGTGAAGGAAAAGGAGAGGGAATTGGTGAAGGATATTCACAGCTTTGCTAATTTTGAAGTTTGCCTTTTGGGCTCCAAAGATAGTGGTGTGATGGTGCAAGAAGTAGTTTGATCGTATCTTGGTGCGGAGATTAAGGAGAAGCAAATGTTAGATCCTATCTTGATGAAAATCAAGAGTGATGTTGGTGGGGAAAAGGTAATGATGTTTGAGATCAGTGGTGATGGTGCTTTATGGTACCAATAGAGGTTGTGTGTTCCAGATATAGATGGTTTATAGCAAAGTTTTTTGGCTGAGGCATATGAGTCCCACTATGTTATTTACCCCAGCTTGATGAAGATGTATCATGATCTCAAGGATATCTATTGGTGGAATGGCACGAAGAGGGATGTGGCTGATTTTACGGCCAAGTGCATGGTGTGTCAATAGGTTAAGGTTGAGCACATGAAGCCAGGAGGGTTGTATAAAGAAATTGATTTACCCAACCCAAAGGGAAGTGGGAAGTGATCAATATGGACTTCTTTTCCGGTCTTCCTCAGTCTCGAAGTCAATATGATTCAATTTGTGTCATCGTGGATAGGATGACTAAGTCTGCACACTTTTCACCAGTGCGGACTACCTTCTCGGTGGAGGATTATGCGTAACTTTATCTTTAGGAGATTTTAAAACTGTATAAGGTGCCTGTTTCGATTATTTCTGATCGTGGCACGCAGTTTAAATCTCACTTTTGGTGATCTTTTCAGAGAAGGTTAGGGACCAAGGTGAGTCTGAGTACTGTTTTACATCTACAGATGGATGGGCAAGCGCAGAGAACTATTTGAACATTAGAGGATATGCTTCGGGCCTGTGTGATTGATTATGGTGGCAATTAGGTTGAGCATCTACCTTTGGTGGAGTTTGCTTACAACAATAGCTATCATTATAGTATTGGCATGACCCATTTTGAGGCATTGTATAGTAGGAGGTGCAGATCTCCTATTGGTTGGTTTGATCTTTGTGAGGTGGACATGTTTTGTACCGACTTGGTTTACCAGGTTATGGAGAAGGTGAAGGTGATTCAAGAGAGGCCTAAGTCTACCTAAAGTTTCCAAAAGTCCTATGCGGATATTAGGTGTAGAGACTTGGAGTTTGAGGTTGGGGATAAGGTTTTCCTCAAGGTATCTCCCATGAAGGGAGTAGTGTGGTTTGGCAAGAAGGGGAAGCTCAGTCCTCGATATGTGGATCCTTATGAGATTTTGCAGAGAGTTGGTAATTTTGCTTATGAGCTGGAGTTGCCTTCTAGATTTAGCTTGGTTCATCCGGTCTTTCATGTTTCCATGATGAGGAAGTGCATTATTTATCCTTCTTCGATTGTCCCTTTGGAAGGATTGGGTCTCACGTATTCCTTGTTTTATGAAGATATCCCGATTGAGATCCTGAATAGGCAGGTTCATCGATTGCGGACCAAGGATGTGGCTTCGGTTAAGGTTCTTTGGCGAAAGCATAAGGTGGAAGAAGTTACATAAGAAGGTTCATCGATTGCGGACCAAGGATGTGGCTTCGGTTAAGGTTCTTTGGCGAAAGCATAAGGTGGAAGAAGCTACATAAGAAGCAGAAGAGGACATGAAGTCCAAATATCCACATTTATTTTCTGCTCGTGGGATTCGTGCAGAAGGAATATCACTGCCTCTATGTTTTTTAACTTTGTTAAAGATTGGAAATAGGTTTGATAACATAATGCAAAGAACTCATACGTGTGGTTACTTCTACCTTATTTGTCATTTAGGGTCGAATGTTCCTAGTGGGGGAGACTAAAACACCCTAGTTTAAGGACCTTAGAAAATTTCCTAGAATTTTGATCTACGTATCCAATACGACTCATGGGTACGAGCTGTATGTTGGGGTACGAGTGGTACGGTCCGGTCATATACTGGCCAGTGTTAGTTGGTGAGATGGATTTTGTTTACTGAAATAGGTACGACTTAGGGGTACGAGTCGTATTGGTGGTTACGAATCATTTTGTTCCTTAACTTAATCTTAGACTTGGTAACTTAGGTTGGATCTGAGTACGAGTGGCTCACCGTGAGTCGTAAGCCAGGGTACGCATCATACCAAGGACTTGTATGGTAGACAATATTTAATCTTCCTTGTATTTTATTCTGCCAGGGATACGGGTCATGGATATGAATCGTATGTTATGGTTACAACTTGGTTAGATGAGTCGTATACTGGACAGTATTTGGTCCAAGGGTGGAGGTTCAAGATACGAGTGATAGATACCGATCTTATCAGAGGGTACAACTCGTGTGGGTCAGTCGTATCCCTGTGAAGGGATTTTGGTGCAACTTAAGTAGGGTATTTTGGACATTTCCCTACTTATCCTAATAGAGTCCCACAACTTCTAACCTACTTGAAAGGTTATTTACCCTATTATTCCATTTATTAACACTTAGAAACTTTTCTAAAACACTCCATAATTCTCTCAAAAGCTTTTGGGCAAAGGGAGCTAGGGTTTCAACTAAAGGATCAATTTGGGGCTTGACTTGGATATTTCTTTCCATTATCATCATTGTTTAAGGCATGTTCTCTTCCCTCATTGTTAATTCTAACTAAAGGCATGGTTTTATAAATGTTTTCATGATTTCACTGGTTGTATGATTTGGCTTTTCAAATATGATTTGGGGTTTTTGATGTTAAATAATTGGTTATGATTTCTCATGATTTTAGTTATGCTTTTACGTCCATTAATGGTGGTTTTGGATAATTGGATTGAATGGAATGGTTTAATGGTAATAGGAATTGGATTTGGTCATATTATGCCCCCAATATGTTTGACAGAATGCTTATAAAGATATGTTCATTGCATTGACTTCTTTTAATGAAACTCTTGCAAGTTTTAAACTTAGTAAAGGAATTATGCATGGTTTAAATAGTTTGAAAAGGCTAAAGGCCAATTGGTTATGCTTGTGGGGAACATTGAAGTCTCCCAAGTGGTTTAATATGGTAAATGGAAGGGCACTTGAAAGCCCCCTTAAACCTATAAATAGTTGGCTATGGATGATACTTGCAAGTTAGGGTTGGTATGACGATACCAATATCAATCGCATTGGTTAATAAATGGATAATGGTTTGGGTATTTGGAAATTGGTTTTAATTGAGCAATAATGGCGGGAGGTGTAGCTAAGTCGTGAAAGGTGGATGTCCCGGGGGAACCAAAAATGGACACTCATATTTGCTGATGTAAGGTTGGTTTTGGTGACCGTGAGCATGATGTCACATTATATTTGGGGGATGTACTAGTCATCCCATGGGATACTTCCCGAGTCGGGCGGTCTATTCCCAGAGTCTTTATAGGAGTTGTACACTGTCTTGTTACATGCTCAGAATTCAGCCAACTCAGGGCAGGTGGCTGGAGGTTGGGTTGGGTAACGCGGGTGGTCTCCGGTCCTGGTCGGACTTGGGATGCCAATTACGACAAGGACCCAGGGCGGGTCGTGTCACTCACTCACCGGCCATCGTGGTCCTCTCGGCGACTTCAATTTCAGACCAACATTTGGAGATTGTGTTTTGGTAAGCTAAAGATAAACCATATCCGATTTGCACTTTGATTTGAGATTAGGAATAATTCTGCACTTCAATTTCTCTTAGTAGTGGAAAGTTAGTTCAAATTTTGGCTCTCAATTTGTGTTGAAAAGTTAGATCGAATTTGCACTTCAATTGCTTTAATTTGGGAATTTTAAGGTTAGTGTATTCTTCTATGATTTTGACCTAATTTTTTTGACTTATTATTATATGTCGAATTCTCCAGAATTTCTCTTTATTTTAACCATTACAATTGTGACATATGCACAGTTCACTCTTGTGTTCTTCATTACTAGTGTATTCCTTTTTTGGAGTTGATGTTCGATTCATTTTCTCTTCTCTTTGCCAAAAAAGTAAGAAACGGGTGGATTTGATTTGACATGAAATTTGAGAAAGTAAGAAATTTTTGAATGTTATGGCCTTAAAATCTCGTGATGTTTAAGATGACGTGTGAAAAATTGAAATTAAAGAATTGTCGAAAAAGGAAAATAAAATTCTTTTTTACGCGAACTAAAAGGACTAAAAATGAAAGTAAGATAATCGAATTGAAGCAGAGAGAAACATTTTGCTATGTGTTGTTTTAGCACTTTGATTGTTATGACAAAAATTTGAAACTTTATAATTTTTGTGCAGCTTTTGATTTAGATGAGTTTTAATCTTGGGAAGACGAATTAATTTGATGTAATTTAGTTTTCGAAGATTGGTTACATTAAGACTTAATGAGCAAAAATTATACACACATTGACATGTTCCATCTACATTACAATTGAATCCTCTTGCTAGTCTAAGTTGCTAGGACTTGGGTGCGGATGTTCGATACGGGTATGGATCTAGAGGTTGGATCCTTCACGGTCTCAATTTAAAGATTCGGCAATATGGATCTAGGGATGGATACGGGTGTGGGGATTCAGCAAAAAATATTTAAATCTAAAAATTTCCATGGCCAAAGACCTATTTAATCTTCTTACTTTCTTTTTATTTTGGTGATCTTGATTACAACCCATTGGATGCTTGTTTCAGTATGTTAACCACCAATATGGAGTTAGTTCCTGACTTAGTGCATTATTTAAAGTTCTTTTCTTTCAAGTACAAACAAATTAATTAATGCATATTGTGCTATTCTAAGAAATGAAACTTAGCAAAAAACAGAACCTTTAGTCAGCACTATCAACCAAGTTCTAAGTTAGAAAGGAAGAGATCATCCTAGATTTACACAAGTAGTTTGTGTTTTATGTTTTGTTAGGAAATTGAGCTATCTTGAATGCTTTAATATTCTATTTTCTGATATTACCTGAATCTACTGATCTAGTTGTGGAATCTATAATGTTGATAGAGTATGTTCTTTTCTCCTCGTTCAATCCTTGTCACTATGCACTTCTCTTTCTTTTGATCGATTATGTGGTGTAGAAACTATGTAATGATAAAAAATTTAAATTTCTTTCTTTTCTTTCAGAATCATCATGTTGACATCAGTCTTAGATAACTATCTCCTTTGGTTTGTTTTTCTCGATACACTTTTAAGTGTTTTGATCCTCTAGTTTAATATTCATTAGATTACCCTTTTTCCTGTGAGATGACAGTCTTGCCAGGTTAACCTTGTTAAGGATGGTGGACATAGGAATTTCTTTAGATTTCTTGACAGCGATGAGGCTTATCCAGAGCAAAGGGCAATGGCTGCATTTGTCTTGGCAGTAATTGTTGATGGTCCGAGACAGGGTCAGGAGGCGTGTGTTGATGCAGGGTTTATTAATGTCTGCTTGAAGCATCTTCAGGCATCAATCTGTAATGATGCCCAAACTGAATCCGTGTTTCTTCAATGGTTGTGCCTTTATTTGGGAAAGCTCTGGGAGGATTTCAAGGAGGCTCAAGTACTAGGTTTTCGGACAGATGTGACAACAATATTTGGGCCTCTACTTTATCAATCACATCCTGAGGTTTGTTATTTAGTTATATGTCAAGTTAGAGTATCATTACTATGGTTCTGCATTATTTGTTCAAACTTAGTGTAGAGAGCAATTTTTTATGAGATGCATCTATACTTGCACTGGGCACTTTACTTGATGTTGGGTTTGATACATCTAGGGATGACATTGGAGAGGAGGAATATTATGATGATGAGGAAAAGATGAGGGAAGAAATCATAATAAGGAGCCTTTTAAGTGTTGTTTCTGTTGTATGCCCTTTGGTACGAGCTGAGTTGCTGTTGGTATGTATTTACTGAATTAATCCCACCCCAGGGAGATCTTTTTTTGTGATGCACTTACCTTTGTTCCTAATTTGCTTGCTGATTTGTCCCATATTTGATCTTTCCTTATGTAAGAGGAGAAAATTGCAGGTTCCATTATCGTAGAAATTTGATGATATGTCTGAAACATTCTACCATTACATTTCTTGTATGATGAGGACATCCCCTAAACTAAATCTGGCCAGACTATGAATGTTGTTTATCTTTCACTTTGAAGTGGCAGCCTTATGATGAATGATACCATTATTTAATAACATATTACTTGTTTGAAAGGTATGGAGAATGCGAATTAGGATAGAAGGATAGTAGGAAGGCGTGCGTCCTTGCTAGTAGGTAGGAGTACTTTGTTTTGTTATCCGTGCTAGTGGCCAATGCTAATGGTGCTTGGGGGTGGTACACAAGAATTCCAGAATGCTTCATTACATGCTAGCCATATATGATATATCAAAATTGTTGACACTATCCATAACATCTGTCTACATAGTCTCTTTTTAGCCCTCCTAGCTATACACACCCACCATCTTTCTAGCTTCGTATTTTATCGTCTGATCTTTAGCCATCCTAGTATATTATCAGCATATTTTTTAGAGAAACAAATTGGAAGAGTAGATTTGCTATTTTCTTTTTATCCATAGTACATAAAGCACAACATCCATCTTCTCCTAGCCCCAGCCTTTTAAGAGCATCCTTTTTCATCAATCTCTTGTGTATAGCTAGCAAACATATGAACTGCTGCTTTGGATTGCTTGCTTTGCACCATATGCCTTTCCAGTTCAGCCTTGAGGGGTTATCCCTCTTATCCATTCATACCCACTATGGATAGTGTATGTACAATCTAACTTTAACCAATCAGTCCCTACAAATCCTACAACAAATTTCTGTTTTACTCCATATGCCTGCTTTTAGGTCTTTTAGTAGATCTTAGGAAAGGTAATTGTTTTACTCATTTGTTTTACTCTCTGATTATATCTTTATATAAGTTAATTGTTCTGTAGATCCTTTAGCCAACTTAGGAAAGGAATCTAAAGTAAATATTACCCTCAAGACTTGTAACAACAACATATCTGATGTAATCTCACAAATGTGATCTTACTTCTACCTTTAGACCATTTCAAATAGACCCCTGAACCATGACTTTCCTCGTATAAAAATAAATGAACTACCAGTGCAATGCAACTCCAATACCCATTCTTTCTAATATTGGGTGAAAGGACACTACAGCCACAAGTGATCTAATAGTAACTAATTCTGTGACATCCCTAAAGTCACACAAGTTAAAACTGAATGAAAGATTATACCAATTTCTAACACTTGTAATACCAATCTCTGCTTCATTTTTATCAATTCCTCTGCTTCTTTCTCCTGCTCCGCGTGTTGAATCTCAACGTCAATAATTTTCTTAAACACACTTCCTGATTGTTACATATCCAATTAAATCTCGATTCACAGTTGGCATGGACAAAGTACTGGTGTATTTTTGGTTGATTGTTCTGTGTTCTAGTAGTGATTGGAATCGTTTTTAGTTTCGTTTGGTAGAGAATTTTGATATAAGTTGTTGTTTGTTTGCTGTTGCAGCATTATAAAGGAAGAAAGAATAAACATGTATAGAACTTTTGCATTGTGCTCTATATAATTCTATTCTTTTATAATCTGATTGGAGCTTTGGTTAAGACCTGATAGTTTGTTTCTAAAGCATTCTGCACCTAATTTGAGGTTGACTTTAGAGCTTTTACTAGCTTCCATATTCCGTCTAATCTGGAGTAGCAGGAGAGCTTTATGGTCCATGATGTTAAAGAAATTGCAAAACTTGAGGCCTTTTTAAGCTTGAGATCAACTGGAAAATTTATTGAGTTCTGCTTAGCTTCCCACAGCAAGGACGCTTACTAGAAAAGTTTCGATCTTGCGAACCTTTGTGCACATAATCTGTTTTGCAATAAGATTTTAAATTATATTCATTGGCAATATGATGAACCTTATTTTTTGATTTACAAATTTCACTTTAGAAGTTAGGAAAGGGCCTATCATACTAATAAGTAAGTTATGTCCACCGCCTTATTTCACCTTCATGTAGTTTAATGCATTACTAGAAATAAGCATAACATGAATGGGAAGTGAAATGAGAAGGCAAAGGATTGTACCTGTAGTTGTATAGATACAGAACAAAGAAATGATTAACTTTGAGGACAGGATCAGACACCATAAACGATAGTAAGATTATGTTGTTTAGCTTCACTTTTAATGATTGAAGATAAGTTTCTAGCCACACAATCATATTTGGTAAGACTAACTTTTAGCTCGTATAATGAAGAAGCTGCTTACGAACAATGACAATTTGGAATAAAAGTGGAAGGAATAAGTTTTTCCTGCAAGCCTCCTAGTAATGAATTCTCTCCCTACTTCATTTTCTTTCTCAATTGTAACCTTTTAGTTTGCTGATTCTCTGTCTTTTGCTTCAAATTATACACGATCCCCCAACTTTCCCTCGTTAAATATGTTTTCATTTAAGTGCTAATTGAGCTTATATATTCTCTTTTTATAGGTGTCCAAAATGAAGGAGATGAAGAAAGAAGTGATGAAGAAATTGACCTTACTTGAACAGATTTTTGAATTATTGATAGATGCTTTAATATTGAATTTCGTGAAACTTACCGCCACTCGAATTTGATACTATATGGGAAATCTAATGATCGTTTGACTTTAACATTTTCCTTTTGGGTTTAGATTACTAGTTTGTTGCATATTTTAATTTGGATTATTATTCATGCAAGATTTTGTTGTGATGTGTGTGTATATATATATATATATATATATATATATATATATATATAAAATTATGTTATATATATATATATATATATCAATTGGTATTTGAATTGTTAATGGTATTTGAAGTAGTTGGAATAGGTGGCAAAAATCATTGCAATAGCTAATTATAATAGTTGCAATAGATAGCAAAAAAATATTGCAAAAGACCCAAAAATCATTGCAATAAGGATCAAAAAGATTTACAATAGGTAGTTAAAACCATTGCAAAAGACCAGTAAGTATTGCAAGTATTGCAGTAGATATCTGAAAATTATTGCAATAGAATTATTGCAACGCTTTCCTGTCATTGCAATATAGTCTATTGCAACGGTTCTTAACCATTGCTATAGATGATACAAAGCATCACAATGGGAGGTTATCTATTACAACGGTTGGCGTAACCATCCCAATAACCGTTGCGATAGACCTATCCCTATGCTCACATATGCAACA
This sequence comes from Capsicum pubescens, assembly GCA_030864215.1. Taxonomy (NCBI): domain Eukaryota; kingdom Viridiplantae; phylum Streptophyta; class Magnoliopsida; order Solanales; family Solanaceae; genus Capsicum; species Capsicum pubescens. The sequence continues at coordinate 223,687,035 of CM061542.1, read as the reverse complement.
CCTGCCTAACCATTGTGGTAGATCTATCACAATGATTTCTTTATCTATCGCAACGGTTTTTGAACCATTGCCCTAGGGCAAATTTCTAGTAGTGAACAACCAATGCTGAGAACAAGAATTTTTAATTTTATAGGATATCTGGGAATTCTGGTCTGCATAGGAATGCCACTTCTTCTCCTTTACACTTAATGTGGAAAGAACTTTTCTCTTTCGGCCTTTTCTATTGTTGTTATATTTATGTAAAGTGTGCTGTTTGTTAAACTTTAGAAGTATACCAACTCTTGTTTTACAATATGTAGTGCAGTAATGATTGTTTGTGAAAATAGCACATTAACCTTTTTACTTGAACATAAAAATTTCACACAATTTTTTTTTCAAGAAACACTGACCAGATGCAAGATTCTCATTGTCCACTGCAGCCATAGGATGTGACACGAATGTATTGAGACCACCAAGACCTGGTGCTCTTCTTTTCCATAGCATTTATTGAAAGTTAAAAGACAAGAAAAATGGAATAGAGAGATCAGTATTACTGCTATTACTATCATCTTTACTTCAATGGCAACAAATTATTATTATTACTTGAAAAAATTAAACAAAAATACCATTAGAGAAATCATAGACCATTTAGAGAGGGTAACCACCTTCTGAATAAAATTCTTTTTCTCCCAGTTGACCTTATTCTTCGTAATGGGCTAAGCTTCTAATACTCTGTAAACGGTAAATTTGCAACTCCCTACAAATTTGTGCAAAAAATCGAGAAAATTACAGCACCCGATGATCTTACAAATGATCTAAAATCGACTACTTGTGCACTACATCTACATACAAAAGCTAAAAGGGTTTTTTATTTGAGCAAAAAAGAAATCATGGGCATACCAAACGACATCCTGAAAAACCTTCATTTTTCTGCGATTTCCACAATTTGACTAGCTGAAAATGAATTGGGTTTTCATTAAACAAGCATACGAGTTCGAATTCTGGAGAATCCATAGTGATCACTTGAAGTTGATGGTCAAATCTGTGTAAAGAGCAGAAAACCAACGAAGAATGCAAAAGGTCAGGAGAAAGAGAAGTGAAAAAGACGTGTCACTCGGTTTCTCAAAGGACAGGTAAGTAAATTATGAGCTTTGAAAAGACACATATACCTTTAGATTAGAATTAAAAGTTAGGAAACACACATGCTGAAACATAGATCCTTTCTAATATAGTACTTCCTCCGTTTCGAAATAAGTGAATTGTTGGGATATTTATTGGTGTTTCAGAATAAGTGAATCATTGGATTTTTTTTAAAATTTGTCCTTATGATTTGACAACCAAACTTTTGAAAAGATATTACAAGGTCAATTTTTTCTTTTTTTGGGTAAAAATGGAAAGTTGTGTTAAATTTATGTCTTTAATGTTTTTTTCTTAATATGTGTGCCAAAATTCAATAATTCATTCATTATGAAACGAAGGGAATAGTAATTAGACATAGAGTTTGTGCTTGCACGGGCCCAACATATGCTACCTTTTTTATGATCCAGATAAATTTTAAATAGTCAATCAAATTTTTATATGATTTTTAAATTATTGATTATAATGATATATAATTCTTTTTTAATAATTTTAGATAATATATATTACTCTCATCGTTTTATTTTATGTGACACTAATAAAATTTAGAGAGTCAACTAAATTTTTATATAATTTTAAGATTTTTGTATGATTGTAAAACATTTTAAGTTGTTAATTATTGTAACTTATAATACTTCTACATAATTTTCAAATAGTATATGTTACTCTCTTTGTCCCAATTTATTTGACACCGATAGATTAAGAGAGTCAACTAAATTTTTTATTTATAGATTTATATATTTTCAGTTGTTAATTATTGTGTAGTACTTGCTACTAATTATTTTTTTCAACAAATATATGTTACTCTCTTTGTCTTATATAACTGTGATAGAATTTGAAGAATAAATTAAATTTTTTAAATTTCATTAAATATTTTAAGTTTTTAAATTATTGTGATTAATGATATTTATTACGTTATTTTTAAATAATCTATGATATATATATGTTACTTCATCTATCACAATTTATGTACTACTGAAAGAATTTTGAAAGACAATAAAAATTTTATATTTTTTAAAAAATTTTAAAATTCATTAATTATTGCAATTTAAAATAAATTTGTGTAATTTTTAAATACATATTTATTACAAAATAAGAAAAATAAAATAAAATAAAGAAAATAAGAAATTATAAAGAAAAGTGTCCAGAAGCTGGCAAGGCGACCTCCATCAGCTTCCATATTTGAAGAATAAATTAAAATTTTTATATATTATTAAATATTTTAAATTTTTAATTATTGTGATTCGTGATACTTTTTACGTCATTTTCAAATAACCTATGTTATATGTGTGTGTGTGTGTGTGTTAATTCGTCTATCACAATTTATGTAATAACGACAGAATTTTGAGAGACAATCAAATTTTTATATATGTTTTAATTTTTTTAAAGTCATTAATTATTTCAATTTAAAATAATTTTATGTATTTTTAAATACATATTTATTAAAAAGTAAGATAAACAAATTAAAATAAAGAAAATAAGAAATTATGAAGCAAAGTGGCGAAAACTGGCAGGACGACCACCAGCAACTTCCATCACTTTTCAATATAGTAGAAATAATAAAATAAGACAAATAAATTAAAATGGCGAAAATAAGAAATCATAAAGAAAAGTGGCGAAGGCTTGCAGGACGGCCTCCACAGCTTCTACCGCTCTTTTATATAGTAGAAATAATATAATATAAATTAACTAAAGTTCATAATTTCAATTGATGTTTAATATCCTGTCTTATATCTTTTTTTGGGGTAATTGACACGACTTGAACCGGGGACTTGTCGTAATGGGCATCTCAAGTCCTGCCGGGACCGGAGACTACCCCCTATACCCAACCCAATCAACCAACATATACCCTGTGTCGGATGAATTTCGAACATATAACAAGATAACACATTCAACAATGTGATGACTTTGGGATAAGTCTATATTTGAGACGAACCCAACCGAGTCACTCCATCCAATAACCAACTAACAAAATAAAAAATGATAAACCAATATATAAAATATATAAATCATACCCGTTCCATACCCAAGTCCACAGTTGTCCGTACAAAACCTCTAAACCAAACCAAAGAGTATCTAGTCGGGACATGCCCCTGACCATTGCCAAAAACCAAGTCTATGAAAAGACAAAAGTATATAAAGAGATCCATGACATGAAATAGATGCCTTCCAAACATTGGAAGCTCAACACTTTAATCCAACAACAACTATCGTCGAATCCGATCAATGAGCAGGAGTAGTAGTATGGGCGGTTCCTGCATCGCGTGGGGATACAGCCGCCCGAAGAAGGGTTAGTGGGTAAATGCTAGCATGGACTCAGGATAAGGACAAAGTAATGCCAACCTTTTTAAACCAAGTAAACCAATCATATTCATTCATAACCATATATATATATATATATATATATATATATATATAATTAGTCGGGAAAGAAAATCGGGTTTAGTAGTCCTTTAAAACCATTAACCTGGGTATGTGTAACTTAACCGTCATAATCCACCCATGGGCTATATGGGTTCATTGTAACCGCCCTGAACGGACCCCGATACGTGTAGCCTCATGAACTAGAGATACCATAGGATTAGGGGATTCTAGACTACCCTTCGTTCTCTATGATACATATGTATAGGTTTACTTAGGGGATTCTCTTGTACCCCGTAAGTATCATAGATGGTCGCCATGACCAATCTTCATGTTGGCAAAGATGTGTTTCCAGTGTTCATCCATAGGACTTCCACCTTCACGGTTAGCTATCATACCTCGCCATTAATGCCCAACTAAAACCATTTCCATACAAACAAGCCACCAATTTTATTATTATTAATCAAGGCTATTTTAAGTGATACCATCATACCGACTATAGCTTGCAAGCAATGTCTTTATCCAACCTTAGAGGATTCCCATGTACCCCGCAAGTTACTTTATTATGCTTACTTGAGGGATTTCTATGTACCCTGCAAGTACATCATTATTAGGCTTACTTGGGGGATACCCGTGAAACCCACAAGTATTTCATTATTAATTTTTGTGTGGGGGATTCTCATGCACCCCACAAGTCGTTCATTATTAAAACCAATTTCATCATTCCATTCAATTGTGGGATTCCCATGTACCCCACAAGGTTTTCATACAAAACAATTTTATAGCCACCAAGGCCTTACCATTTAACCATTTAAAACCATTCTTATCATTCAAAACCTTTTAAACCAATATATACCATTCAAAACCATCCAAAACAACTTAGGGTTCCATTACCAAATCATACCGTGCAATAGTTTTAGTAAAAGTTCAACAATATAGTAAAAACATTCTCATAGGCATTTTATCAAACATGTTGAGGGCATACCTATACCAAGACCAAAACCAAAGCATAAATTATCAAGTTTAGGGAAACCCATGACCTATTAATTAAAACACAACCAACAAGTATCCACATGTGCAAACTATAACCAAAAACACATGAAAACATAGTTTAAACCAAGAGTAAACAATACTCATCAATATGAATCAAAACCCTCAACATTGGTTTTCAAAACCATCATTTATGATTCACAATAAAAGCTTAAAACACATTAAAACATGATTTTAGTTGGAACTAACAATGAGGGAGGATTACATGCCTTATACAACAAGATTCACAGAAGGAAACTTGACTCTTGAGCCCGTTGAAGAACATTTCTAGAAACTCTAGCCTCAGTCTTCAAGAGAGTGTTTAGAAAGAGTATTTGGAGTGTTCTAATCTTACAATGATTGTTATGAGATTCCACAACATGATATATAATGTGGATACATAAAGGTTTTGGGGTTGGTAAATGTTCAGACTACCCTTACCTTAAAAGATAAAAACTAATACCCATAAGGGTACAATCACCCCCTGTTAGTCGTACCCTAGGGTACGAGTAGTACCCTAACTCGTACCCTAGACCCCACCTTGGTCCCCCATACTGAACATCATATGACCACCTAAGGCTAGATCATACCTTAGGGTATGAGTGGTACCCTAAAATCGTACCTTGGACAGATTCAACTAGACCAAATTTGGCCAGCATACGACTTAGCATCATACACCTCATATCTTACCATATGACTAGTATGATGCTTAGTAGTATCTTTTATAAAAACCAACCCAAATACACTGACTAACAGATGAGAGGGGGGATACCAACCCGTACCATAGCATACGAGTAGTATGCCCAAACCGTACCTTGTCCAGAATGTTTAAACTCAAGAAATTTTTGCAAGGGCCAAGGTTTAAGGTGTTTCATTCTCCCCCACTAGAATTATTCTTCATCGAATGATGGGTAAGGGAAATCACGAGCACGAGATAATGTATTAACATATATAAATCATACCCCAAGAGGGTACGAACACCCCCACTAGTCGTACCCTAGAGTATGAGTGGTACCCTAGATCCCATCTTGGTCCCCCATACTGACCATCATACGACCACCTTAGGCTAGATCGTACCATATGGTACGAATGGTACCCTAAAACCATACCTTAGAAAGATTCAACTAGACCAAACTTTGTGTAACGCCTCGAATCTGGTACCCAGAACGTTACATGGCATCATGACCCCGAAGGACCACAAACTAACCCATGACTGATATTTGTACCTGTATACTGTATGACATCATGTAAAAAATGGAAATAATAGACTGAAACATGCCATAAGGTTCAAAATGGATAAAACATACTATCTGAGAGTATGGTATATCAATACCAAAACATGAATTGAAATTAACTATCTGAACATACTATAGTCTGAAAGCCTCTAAAACTAAACTGTCTGAATAAAGAGCTGACGGGATATGTCCCCAAATAACTCCAACTACTAAAATAAACTAAGTAATAAAATAATAAAGAAATGATGATGTCCTCGAAAGATGAGGACTCACTGCTAACTCTGACTGCTGAGACTGGAATGCTACTGATGCTCTGGAGCTCATGCTTCTGAACCTATGGTATAAAACACCATAGCACAAATGCGTCAGTACGATTGAATGTACTAGTATGCAGGTAAGGTTGGCTGAATGCAAGGGGTTTATATGCATGAATAATGCTAATCGACTGTATAACATGAACGTGAGAATACATGTATGAATAAACTACTGTAACTGAATTCATAATGATACTGACTACTGAGTCTGAATACTGATAACATAAGTACTAATAACTCATACTGAGATACTGTATCTGACAGTCTAGGTTCTGATGGAACTAGCTGAGTTCCATTCTGTTTTGAGTTGACTGTATCTGACAGTCTTAAATTCTATAGAACTATCTGAGTTCTATTACTGAGACTGAGACTGCAACTATAACTGTGGGAAGTAGTCATCTAACCGACATGCCCCAATTAAAGCAATGTATCTAAGTTGGGGTCCAATCTATAACCCTAATTAGAAGGGTGTCAATACTGTGCCACTGGTAAGGACAAGTTGTGAGTGATCCCTCATATAACAGGTACTCTAAGGAGAACGGTGGGACCCTCATCTAACAGGTTAAGCCACCTCATCAACCCTTATCTAACAGGTTAGATGTCTTAACCTATGTTGGCTATATAGTTCTTGAGTGCAAGGATTGCTTTTAAGAATTACACCCTCTACTCGCAGGTAGTTCCCATCTTTAGGCTCACTCGGTACTTTATTTCTACTCTCATCTGATTAGACACTGAATTAATTATACTGAACTAACTGGACTGAGTTTACTGAGTTTCGTTGACTGATGAAGTGTCACTAAGATCTGATAACTGACTGAGATTACTGAGTTTTTCCTGAGTCATGAGACTGACTGAATTCTACTGAACATGGATTGACTGAGAGTATCTTGAAAACTGACACTGGCTCTAGACACACAGTTAAATTATCGGGTATACGTACCCCCAGGACTTGATAGCATGAAACTGACAAGACATGACACTTCCTGGACTCACGACCATAATCATCCATAATACAATCATTGGGAAATTTCATGAGGCACTTGATTATCATGGTTTGGTACATGAATACGAAAGCATATAAACATGTCATAATTTCATAGGCTAGTCTCATGAACAATCCATCAAACAATTTCAATGCATAACAATAACATGGAAGTCATTTTGAACATAACGGAAAATTATAGGTTCATCATTTTGGTCACAATTGAGTCATAAGGCATATTTCCTATTCTCTTAGGCATTTTATCAAACACCTTGCATGCATAACTATAAGCTTAGGCATGGATGTTAAATTAATTCATAATGGTTGCATAAATCAACACAATTTAGTAGATTTCAGTCCACATGCTAGCATAAATTTATGAAAACATATTTAACGATTCCAACTTAGGTATCATACAAAACATCAATATGATCATAATCAATCCACAACATAAACATCATAATTTATAATTTAAAAATTAGATTCTTGGGCTTCATGGACGAAAGAAATCCATGAATGAACACTTGACATACCTGGGTGGATGATTTATTGAAGATTGGTGGAGGAAAGCTTGAGTTCTAGACTTGGGATTAGGCACCTAGGGTTTCTTGTTCTTGGGGATTGATCTTTGAGAAAAACCCTAATTTGGTGTTTTGAATGAATAATGAAGTTATGAGCTATGGTATGGTATAACTAGGGATTAAAAGGGGTGGAAAAAGACCTAAATACCCTTTAAAAAATGGCTTAAAAATCGCTGAACAGGATCTATGTTGGCTCTTGTGATGGTGTCCGTCACTGGCTCAACGGTCCGTCGGCCTGACCATTGCACTTGGACCAGAATAGGGACTTAATACCTTAGTATCGACGGCTTGGACGACGGTCCATCGCAAGCTCGACGGGCCGTCAACCTATCCGTCGCACCTTAGACAGAAGATTGACTTACTGCCTCACCTGCGACAGTTTAGGCGACGGTCCATTGCTAGCTGGACGGTTCGTCGGCCTGACCGTCGCTTCTCAGTAGTTCCAACAGTCATCTGAAAAACGTCCATAACTTTTTACTCCGATACCGTATTTGGACGAAATTGGTATCGTTGGAAAGCTAATTCAATTTCCCATATGATAAAAAGTTGAAATTGGGAAAATTCCATCTAGTTTAAATATTAATCATTTAGTAAGTCATCACTAACTCTTCTGGAGACTAGATTTGACTTAAAGAAAGTTTGGGGTATTACAATATCTCCCCCTTAGAAATATTCATCCTTAAATGAGACTGACTGAGAGGGGAGAAATGGTAGACTGAAGCATATCCTAAACATGAATGACTGAAACATGACTCCATGACTAATAAGACTGATAAACTGAATATATATCATACTGAACATGCATATCTGATGCATAAGTAACTAATTCATGAATGCATGACTGAGTGTTCTGAGAAACTAAGTTTCTCATAATAAGAATCCATATCTGGTGCATAATTACTAGACTAAACTGATAGATGAATGAATGACTGAATATGCAATAGTGTTTAATACCAAGTTTATAATGGAATTCTGAACATGAAATGGATACCAAGCTTGTAACTGAAACCTGAACATGAAACTGAAAAGCTTAAGGAGAACTGTTACCTTGAGCTAGATCTGAGTTATCAGAGAAGAGGTGGGGGTACTTGATTCGCATATATGCTTCTTCTTCCCAAGTAGCTCTCTCAACGGACTGATTTTGCCAAAGAACTTTGACTAGATGGACTTCTTTATTCTGCGAGTCTGATAGTCTAGGATTTTGACTGCAATCTCTTTATAAGAGAGGCTGTTCTGAACATCTATGCTCTGAATAGGGACTATGGCTGCTGGATCACCTATACACTTCTTGAGAAAAGAGACATTGAAGACTAGATGAACTGAGGGTAGATCAGAAGACAACTCGAGCTTATAAGATACCTTGCCTAAAAGACTGAGAATTTTAAAGAGGCCAACATATCAGGGACTGAGCTTTCCCTTCTTGCCGAACCACTTCACTTCCTTCATGGGAGAGATCTTTAGATAGACATAATCACCAATCTCGAACTTGACATCCTTTATGCGTACATCCACATAAGACTTCTGTCGTCTCTGAGCAGCCCGGAGTCTCTCTCTGATCAACTGAACTTTTTCTAAAGCATCGAATACTAAGTCAGTCCCTATAACTGAGGCCTCACTAACTTCGAACCAACCTACTAGAGATCTACATCTCCTACCATAAAGAGCTTTAAATGGAGCCATCCAAATACTGGAATGATAGCTATTATTTTATGCAAACTCAATCAAAGACAAGTGGTCATCCCAACTACCCTTGAAATCAATTACACATGCCCTTAGCATATCTTCTTAAGTCTGAATGACCCTTTTATGCTTGACCATCTATCTGAGGATATAAGGTTGTACTGAGATAAACTTGGGTACCTACACCTTTTTGGAATGCTTTCCATAAATGAGAGGTGAACTGGGTACCTCTATCTAAGATAATAGATAACAGAACACCGTGCAATCTGACCAACTCTCTGATGTAGAGTTTGGTGTAATCCTCGACTGAATAAGAGGTATGGACTTGAAGAAAATGAGATGATTTGGTCATCCTATCTATAATGACCCAAACTGAATCATGTTGGCGACGAGTATGAGGCAAACCAATCACAAAGTCCATGTTCACTTCTTCCCACTTCCAAGTGGGAATACTAAACTCCTGCATAGACCCACTAGTCTTCTGATGCTCTATCTTAACTTGCTAACATGTAGAGTACTTAGCCACAAACTCTTTAATATCTCTCTTAATCCCACTCCACCAATAGATCTCCCGTAAGTGGCGGTATATCCTTGTGGCCCCTGGATGAATAGAGTAACGCGCACCATGCGCTTCTACAAGAATTTTCTACCTTAAGTCATCTATACTTGGAACAAACAGATGACCCTGACAACGCAGAACACCATCTCCCCATTGGGAGAAAACCTCTACTTTCTGATCCTTGACTGACTCTTTCAATTTGACTAGACTGGGATCTCTATCTTTATTTTCTTTCACCTTGAAAACTAGACTGGAATCACTGAGATCTGATAAATGACTGAGATTACTGAGTTTTTCCTGAGTCTTGAGACTGACTGAATTCTATAGAATATGGATTGACTGAGAGTATCTTGAAAACTGACACTGGCTCTAGGCACACGGCTAAATTATTGGGTACACGTACCCCCAGGACTCAATAGCATAAAATTGACAAGACATGACACTTTCTGGACTCATAACCATAATCAACAATCCATAATACAATCATTGGGGAATTTCATGAGGCACTTGATTATCATGGTTTGGTACATGAATAGGAAAGCATATAAACATGTCAAAATTTCATAGGCTAATCTCATGAACAATCCATCAAATAATTTCAATGCATAACAATAACATGGAATTCATTTTGAACATAAGGGTAAAGCATAGGTTCATCATTTTGGTTACAATTGAGTCATATGGCATATTTCCTGTTCTCTTAGGCATTTTGTCAAACACTTTGCATGCATAACTATAAGCTTAGGCATGGACATTAAATTAATTCATCATGGTTACATAAATTAACATAATTTAGTAGATTTCAATCCACATGCTATCATAAATTTATGAAAACACATTTAACGATTCCAACTTGGGTATCATACAGAACATCAATGTGATCATAATCAATCCACAACATAAATATCATAATTTGTAATTTAAAAATTAGATTCTTGGGCTTCATGGATGAAAAAAAAATCCACGAATGAATACTTGACATACCTGGGTGGATGATTTCTTGAAGATCGGTGGAGGAAAGCTTGAGTTCTTTACTTGGGTTAAGCAACTAGGGTTTTTTGTTCTTGGGGATTGATCTTTGAGAGAAACTCTAATTTGGTGTTGTGAATGAATAATGAAGTTATGAGCTATGGTATGGTATAATTAGGGGTTAAAGTAGGTGGGAAAAGACCCAAATACCCTTTTAAAAATGGCTAAAAATAGCTGAACGGGATCTGCGATGGTTCGTCTAATGGTCCATCACTGGCTCGACAGTCTGTCACTGGCTCAACGGTCCGTCATCCCGTCCGTTGGACTTGGACCAGAATAGGGACTTACTGCCTTAGTATCGATGGCTTGGGCGAAGGTCCATGCAAGCTCGACGGTCCGTCGCTAACTCGACGGTTCATCGGCCTGACCGTCGCTTCTGAGCAGTTCCAATAGTCCTCTGTAAAATATCCATAACGTTTTACTCCGATACCGGATTTGGACAAAATTGGTATCGTTGGAAAGCTAATTTAATTTTTCACATGATAAAAAGTTGAAATTAGGGAAATTTTATTTGGTTTAAACATTAATCATTTAGGAAGTCATCACTAACTCTTCTGAAGACTAGATTTGACTTAAAAAAAGTTTAAAGTATTACAATTTGGCCATCATACGACTTGACATCATACACCTCGTATCCTACCATACGACCAGTATGATGCTTAGTTGTATATTATATAGAAACTAACCCAAATACACTAACATATGAGAGAGGAGACACCAAGTCGTACCATAGCATATGTATAGTATGCCCAAATCGTACCTTGTCTAGAATGTTCAAACTCAAGAAATTTTGGCAAAGGCAAAGGTTTAGGGTGTTTCAGTAATGTTCCAATACCTTATTTGATTGACATTTTTATATAATTAAAATTTATTTAACCTAAAAAATAGAGTAAATATATAACAATAAATTCATTTTATCAATGTTATATATATTTTAAATTTTCTTAAATATGTTTTTAAGAAAATATTGCTTGGTAAATCTCCAAATTAAAAATAAAATTCTTAGGTTGTCCAAAAAAAAAATTCAATTAAAATTTTCAAGTAAATCCCAAACTAAATCTCCAACAAAATACGCAATAACAGAAGTAGTTATTCAACACAATCAACATGCTTTGACATTTAAAACCACTTGTATCACGTAATCACACATAGTACTAGCAATAACATCTCATTTATTCCTAATACAAACATTTAAAATTTAATCCTAAAAATGAAAAAGAGATACTGGGTTCAAAGGCACCCCCTCGAAAAAGAAATGAAATTAAAAGCCAAGGAGTGGGTGAAGTGTGCACCTACTAGACTAACACCAATAATTAAAAATAAAAAAATAAAGATAAAATATTTTTGTAATTTTTTTCAAATTTGGACAAAAACTAGAAATATATATAAAAATAAATCCTATATCAGCACTTCACCCTAAACTATGGACAGATTCCCCACCCCACACTTAAAACACACTTTGTTCCCAAAGTATAATTTCAAGAGCAAGGATATAAATACTCTATGAGGTATCTAGTACTAGCCAGTAGAATTTTTTAATCATCAATGAGATTTGGTGGACCCCACATCCAATCATCGATATGCTTCTTAACTCGAATTTTTGGTACTCAAACTTTCCGTCAACCTATGACTCAACGAAAAAAAACTTCATGAAATAAAAACTAAAATATGAAAATAAAATATCTACCTTAACTTAGGCTGACTCCTATGTAGATCCTGATTTAATATCGCGACATAACCCACATCACTACTTCTCAACTATATTCCTTCATTTTTTTCTTCCTACTAGGAGGCCATCTTGTTACTCTTTTCTAACTCTTGAGTGGGTACTCTAAAGGTTTGCATATTTTTAAATAACAACCTTTTTATGGTTCTTCTCAATTTTTTGACATCGAGCTTGAAACACCTAAGATCTTGGTCGTGCAAAAATTTTTGGTTTTTGAAAATATTGTCGAAGGTATGATTGGGCAAGCTACTCTTACCCTTTGGATATGAGTTGTACCCACTCCTCCCTCTCTTTTTATACCTTGAGTATCCTATAAAGGTAGAATTCTATCCTCTATATAACTTGGCCTCCTTTCACTCATATATAAGGGTACGAGTCATACCTAGGTAAGTCATGTGGTGCTTGGCACTTAGTGTAGAGTAGATTGTTTTGGGTACGAGTATTATGTACGATTAGGGTGTGAGTCGTACCTTTTGTATATGACTCAAGGGTGTGTATTCATATCAATATCAGTGAAGATGACCAAGGTGGATCCTAGGGTATGAGTCAGGGTACCACTCATACCCTAGGGTACGATTGACCCAAGTAAGTCATACCCACTTAGACGACCAATTTTCAGCTTTTAACTAAGGGCCTTGTGGTTAATTCCTATGCCTAAAACCCTAAGTCCCATAACTATATAAGTATATATGGCCTCCCTAAACATATTTTTGGGTGGATCAAACATCCTAAACTCTCTCTCAAATACTTTTAAAGTTTTTTTAAGCAAGATTGGAGGGTAGGGTTTGAAGGGTAGGGTTTGAAGGGTGCTTATCTAGAAGATAAAAAAGAGTTAAGTTCTTAGTGGATCATATTGTTTAAGTCATGTAACCCTTCCACTTGTTAAATAACTCTAAACCCGTGTATTTTACACTTGGATTAGTAAGTGTACATGGTGATTTTGAAATCAAATGAAAAAAGTTTTGTTGCCTAATGATGAATAATGTTGTTTATTGCTTAGACTTGTGTTTATACATGTTATTGATGATGAATTTCATATTTTGGTTCTTGTTGTATGTGGTTTAACATGAGGGTATTGAGTAACCCTAATCTTGATTATTTCTACCATGAAAAAAGCCCTGTTAAAGGTATGCACATAAGGTGTTCATGAAAATATCTAAGTGAATTGTCTAGTCATATGTTGTTGATGTTTTGGATTAGGGCAATGGATGAATAAGCATGAATGATTGATAAATTATATCATGAATGTATTGTGAGCCATTTATAATATAATTAGTGACCTTGTTGATAGATGGCTAAAAAGGGATTAAAGTTCCTAATCACGAAATTGAATTTAAATAGTGTGTTGAACTAAAATATGGTAAGAATGTGTTGTAAGATTTCTAATGAAATATGAATAGTTATGTGGGTATTGATGACCATAAATTGAATTAAATCAAGGCATTTAGTCCATTGAAGTAATCAGTGGTTAAATGATTGTGCAAAGGCCAAATGCTTATCTATAGTATTGGTCTAGTGGAAATGAATATGATAGTTGGTTGGTTAACTAGGACATAGTCCCTAAAACATGAACATGAATTGTGTTTTAATGAAAGGTGTGTGTAAGAATAGTAATGAGGAATGATTGGTTTGTAGAGGTTTTGATGACCGTAAATGAACTTGTATCGTGTTATGAACTAAGGCCTTAGTCCTATCTATATGATCAATGTCTAATTTGATCGTTAAATACCATATGGTTATATATGGTGTTGATATGTAGCCTTGGCGGATAGAATTACCTACATGGATTCAAGCCCTTAAATGTTGAAATGAATTGTATAATATTAATGCATGAACTAATGGGTTAAAAGTTTAAATGTCGACTAAGGATGGTAATAAGATGACTTGTGTTTAAAGTACCTCATCTAATGACTTGTGGTTAAAGTCCCTCATATAATGACTTATGGTTAAAGTCCCTTGTCTAATGACTTATGGTTAAAGTCCCTCGTATAATGGCTTGTGGTTGGAGACCCTTGCTAAAAGAGATCTCTTAAGGTTAAAATACCTGGACTTACAAAATGGCTGATGGTTATAGTCCCTTGGCTAATGTGTAAGCATGTGATTAGATTTCCATGCCCAATTGAATATGTGAGCATGTGATTAGAGTTCCATTCCCAATTGAATGTATGAGCATATGATTAGAGTTGAATGTGTGAGGATATAATTATAGTTCCATGCCTAATTAAATATGTAAGCATGTGGTTGGAGTTCCATGCATAATTAAATATATGAGCAGGTGGTTATAGACCCATGCCTAATTGATTGTGTGTGTATATTGAGTCCCTTGACTAATGAATTTGTTGAATTGGTTAAATTGGTTGAGTTGGTTTAAGGTTCGAATCCTTTTGACTAACATAATGGAGAAGTTTAGGATTCTAAAATTGGTAAGGTGAAAGGATGAAAGTTCTTTACTCCATGTCTCATGAATGAATGCTTTAAGAATGACTGTTATGACTTTCTCCATAATTTGGCATGATCTATGAACATATGTATGTATGTCTTTATAT
The DNA here is from genome assembly GCA_030864215.1 of Capsicum pubescens. Taxonomy (NCBI): domain Eukaryota; kingdom Viridiplantae; phylum Streptophyta; class Magnoliopsida; order Solanales; family Solanaceae; genus Capsicum; species Capsicum pubescens. Next base: position 223,671,877 of record CM061542.1, on the reverse strand, counting down.
ATACTTATCCTAATGAAAATATGATTGCATTTGATTGCATATGATGGTTTGACTTGGATTGAATAAATGAATGATTTTATCCTTATCCTTGAGTTACATGCTAGCACTCCAACCGCTAACCATCTCCGGGTGCTATGTCCCCACGTGACATGGGGGCCAAAGCTTGTTCTTTCTTTTCTAATTAGTGCCTAGGTGTTTAAGTGGTTCAGGGATTGACATTGAAGTGGTGATCTTTCATTCTCCAAAAGGCATACATTTCATAGTCTTTTACTTTAAGTCATAGACTTGTATAGACTTGGTATTTAGCTATTGTCGGGGGCATGTCCCAACACATTTACACATTAGATTCATAGAGGCTTTCATGGATGAATGTGGACTTGTATATATTGGCTAGACTGTTGACATTAATTAAATGTTATATATTGTTTTAGTTTTGACTATTAGCCTTATGTTTCTGCTATCTTACAATAAGGTCGGGATTCCCTGACCCTTGTGGTTGTTGTGATTATGATTAGGTTGGGTTATTAGGGAGACCTCCGATTCATGTGGGGTTGAGGTGCCCTTATGACATGGACCAATTTTGAGGTATGTCAGAGCTTAAGAGGCAGCTTGGGAAACTCTATAAGATAGTTCAAAGAGGTCTTTAGTGGTTTGCACTCCATCACCCCATACTCATCTACTTTCATTATTGTTATCATGTTATATATTTATAGAGTGAAGGTGTATTGAGTGGTTTGTATACTTTAAATACCACCTCTTCATCATCTAATCTCATTTTGAGAGTGCCATCTCTGACATCAATCAGTGCTTCTTCCATCGTTAAGAATAGACGTCCCAATTTGATTAGTACCCTATCATCTGCATCATAGTCTAGACGAATAAAATCAATAGGAATAATGAACTTTTCAACCTTAATTAACATATCCTCTATGATTCCTTTGGAATGAAATCTAGTCTTATACACTATTTGGAACACCACATAACATGGCCCCTGCTTCCCCAAACCAAGAGTATTGAACAATAATAAGGGCATAAATTTTATACTTCCCCCAAGTCACTTAGAGTATTGACAACATCACTATCACCAATTTGTATGGGGAGGGTGAAACTCTATGGGTCCTTCAACTTTCTCGGCATCTTTCTCATCAACACCGAACTGCACTCCTGCATCAATGCCACTGTCTCAATGTCATACAACTTTATCTTATTAGTAACCACATCCTTCAAGTACTAGCATACTTAGGCATACCTTCCAAAACATCTAATAAAGGAAGATTAATGTAAAGTTCTCTGAACATGTCAAAGAACTTCTTAAAATAGGCCTTCTCCTTAGCTTTTTTAAGTCTTTGATTGAATGGTGGTGGTGGTCTTTCATGGATATGCTCATATGCTTTAGTTTTTGGGTACTCAGACTTCCCTATATTTTTAGCATCTTTAACTGCAACTTTCTTTACCTCTACCTACTTTTGGACTAACACGACTTGTACCTCCTTATTTTTCTTAGAAGTTCTATCAATGAGATCTCTACCACTCTTTAGGTGATTTCCATAACTTGCGTTGGATTTGTTGTTTCACTTGGCAATCCATCTTGGGGCCTGGTACTGTGTGCTTGAGCTAACTATGTCTCCAAATTTTACTGAGCAAGCTGTTGATTTTTTATGTCATCAACTATTTGTTCTTTGTTGGCCAGGATCTTCTTTAATGTCTCTCAATATTGTTGGACTGCATGTTCTACTTCTGCAAAAACTTCTGAGACTAATTATCATCCCATGAGTAGTTGGGTTGACTCTGCCACTTATGGTTGTAGGCATTTCCAAAATTTGCTTTTTATGTATTGCCTACAAAATTTACAAACCCTAAATTTGCTCTATATAAGTCTACAGAGTGTCTACTTATGCCACAAATATCACACTAAGATGGAGCCTATTGTACTACATTTACCTGAGCCTGAGATTGGTTCACACCCAATTTGTTGAACTGTGTCATCATCTGATCCTGAAGAGTTGACAATTGGCCAGCTAACGTTGTGACACTATAAACCTCAATCACATCCACATGCTTTTTCACTACACTGTTTGAGATATCACCATGCCAATGAAGATTAACTTGTGCAATTCAGTTCAGCAAGGTATACAATTCATTATATGTTTTCTCTAATGCTTGACCACCTACAGCTAAATCTAAAAGTGTTATGGTCAAGGGATTCCACAAAAGTATAAGCTAATACCACATTAGATTGTTGGTGATGTGGACAATCCTTAAGAAGATATTTGAACCTCTCTCATGCATGATATAAGTTCTCATCCGGCTTCTGCTTAAAGCTTAAAATCTTATTATGTAACCTTGTAGTCTTGCTAGATGGGAAGAATAAGATAAGGAACTTCCTTGGTAGATCATGCCATATAGTTATAGAGCTTTTAGGTTTTATGTTCATCCATTTCTAAGCTTTCCCCCAAAAGTGAGAAGGGGAAGAGAGTAAGCCTCACATAGTCTGTAGAGACTCTAGTGGGGATGAATGTGTCACTGGTCTCTAAAAAGTTCTGCAAATGAACTTATGGATCCTCATGTGACAAGCTAGTGAACTGCCCACTACTATGTAATAGTTGTACTATGTTCTATTTAAGCTCAAATCTACCTCTAGGGGCTGGTCTGCGGATGGCAGAGGAAACATTGGTTGCGAGTAGGATTGCCACTTTGTGAACTGTCCTATAAACGGGTGGATCTTTATTCATTGGTGCAGGAATAACTTTCTATTATTGAATCTGTGGTATCTGATAGAAAAATATTGCTTCACTTTTTAGCTAATGTAAGCATCGCTCAGGTTCAGGATATGGGTCAACCAAATCCCTTTCCCCTACCAGGTTACTTTCTTTACAAACCTGAACCTGCAAATTCAAAATCTATGATCAAATTATTAAGACCTGTAAAATGAAATAACATAACTAAAAGTAAGACAGTTGCCAATTCACAAGTCCCCGACAATGGTGCCAAAAAGTTGTTGCATCCTACTATAAACACAAGTGTATGTGGTCACCCAAGTAGTGAAGTGGACTTTAAAAGAGAAGTATTTATCCCACATGAACTTGTGCTTAGCAACAATCTAATTCTAGTATTACTAAAAAGATTAAACAAGTGCAAAAGTAATCTATAACATTTGAGAATTGAAAGTTAAAAGTAACCGTAAACAATTTGATAATATAAAGTGCTTGAATAATAATAGGGAGAAATCAAGGGTTAAGGGAATACAAAAAATTCTACTTAGCTATATAATATCGTTGGTTTAGTTAATTATCTTGGTTGTTAGTTCATAAGGTTGATAATATGACTATCATCTTCCGATCCGCTAATCTCTTATCTAACTTAGCCCCACAACTACATCGTTGAGCAGGAATGTGAGTACTAAGTTAAAAGAATTTATATTACATCCCGTATATGAACAAAATAGGTAACATTAGGTATATTTCTATCCTAAAAAATTTTTAACTTCAATCCTTTGAACGATTAAGATCCTACTCTATACATCCCACATTCTAATATATTATTCCTCTTTTCGGGCTCACAAGAAATATAAGTTTATTCTAAAGGTTGTGAATCCATAGAATAGTAAATAAAAGGATATATGAACAAACAATAATGATAATATAACATAAACTAACTCAAATATAAGCACAATTAATCCTGTTCTTGGCCTCAACCCTAGATGAGGATGTTTAGCCGCTCATGCTACAACGAATTGCAATTAAGAAATTCATGTATAAGAACTAAAAGTAAACTAAAATAAATATTAATAACCCTAATATTAGCCTCCTAAAGTTTATTTGAATCCACAAAATACTTCCATTGTGTTTACAATAAGTCCCAAGTGTCTTGTTTATAATATGACAAAAATTATCTGTTTTGGTGCTTAGGCGTGCCACGCTGGTGTTGCTATACTTTTAGGGTGATGTTTTGTACTTATTTATTTTGTGTATAATGGCATGGTAATCCCTTATATCAGAGGTCCAAGGGCGTGACATGCCCATGTGCTTAGAAATGTTCGATCTCATCATCGATTGATCCTTCCTTTTGGCTTTGCATTTCTCACTTCTTAGGTGTCTTTCCACTTTAATTTCATATTCTTTATCTTTGAAATAATGATATTAACATAATTCATGGTTCCTTTTAATATAAAACAACAAACATTAGTTCATACAACACCATAGAGTTCAAATAAGTAGACTAGAACTAAGCATAGCTCAAGCTAGCGCAACTAGTTTCATCGTCTAAACTCTATTTGGTCTTTTTGACTCTTATCTTGTTTTAATTGAAACTTAAAAATTATAAAAATGTTATTCCACACATTTACACAATTATACCCTAAATAACTCATTATGCACACTAGAATCCATTGAGAAATACTAGAACAACATATAGCTCATGCTAGTAACACTAGTTTTCTCATCTAAACTCTAAGTGACCAAATTGGTTCAAAATCTTATTTGTAGAACACTTTAAACATTATAATCAAGTATTTTAACTTATAGATTCTCGATTATATGAATATAAACTCATTACACACACAAAAATTTCTCAAAATAAGGCTAAACAAGCATAAATTATGACACTTAGGTGCATAAGTTTATTTAAGATCAGCAACACCCTTAGTGTTGTAGTTGGTGATTCAGACGCTCAGTATGACTCTAGACTCGCTTAAATTTATAATTCTTTGAGCACATCAGGCTTATGACTTTGGATTTCTACTATGATAGGTGCGCCCTTGATTTTTTATCCTTAACATTATATTTAAGTTTGATTGGGAATTTTATAACCATCAATGACTATATGCCTAGGTATTTTTATACTAATTTTTGTATGCCTTGGTGCAGATTTCATACATATGTGACTACCCCTATAGATGATTTTTTTAGTAGTGGATTGAGTGAATTAGTTTGGAACTTTTCTTGGGGTGTAATATTTGGTTTAAAGTCCCTTTACTTTGGCATATTAGCCTTATTATGCCTAGAGTGGTACTTGTTACTGATTTTCATGTCGGGTACCACCTACACCTGAGATTGGTGTCATAATTATTGTTGTTATTATTGTCATTATTTTGACATTGGTCGATCTTTACCTGATAAATGACAAGACTAGTATTATCTAGTTAGAATTCTCATTTTCACAATTCTTGTATTGTCATAGGCAGCTATCTCGGTTGGATGGTTTGGGCAGTTATCTCGATTGGATGATTTTCTCTCTTTTAATGAGGAGAGGTTAGAATTTTCCTCTATTGTTTGCAAGATTACATTGGTTGTTGAGTGGGATATGAAAGTGAAAGTAGGTTGGCCTTCTATGGTTTTGTTATGGTTTTAGAGTTGGTAATTTAGTTTTATTACCCCTTTTTGAGTTTGAGATTCTAGGACTCACCTTCTTGTTTGCTGAGATTTTCTATCCTTTTCTAAAGCCGATTTATGAGGTTGATAAATTCGAGATTTGTTATTCTGATTTGGCTATCTCATCACCTAATAATAGTTTTGATATTGATGTTGGAACGTCTAAGGCTTGCCTTTCTGGTTGTTAGATTCATATCCTAGTGATAGTTTGATCTTGGTATTGTTTCGGTATTAAATACTCTATTTTCTCCATGATGTGGTTTATGGTTTAGTTGAGTCAAAGTTGGTGTAAATGAGTGAATTTAGGAAACCCTTAATTCGACATTTGTTCATCCTAATGTGACTTCGTGGAGTGATTCTCCTTGGTGATATGTTCCTATTGGCATTCATTGTCATAGATTAAGCATGAGATTGACAAAATTTAAGGTTAAGTTGTATTTTGTCAAGTTGTTTGAGTTTTATATATCACTAGTACTATTTGAAACCTTGGTGAGTTCTTGGTTATGCCTTGATGCATTATGCCTTCAACATATATGGAATTGACTGATTGTGTCTTTAGCTGGTGGTTTTTCTCAGTTATTGTTATGTTCTTTGGCAATATTTCAGTTTTAATTCTTGCAGGGACCATTAGAGATATTCCTGATTTTTTATGATGAGGTTGATTTAGGAGTTTGACCTAGGTACAGACTTATTGGCTCAAGTTTTGGATTTTGACTCTTGTGAATGAAAACTTGGAAGTTGCACTAAAATTTTGAGTATCGATTCTTGCTCATCCACGGGATTGGTTTGGATAGTTGGTATTGAGTAGTTCAGCTTCGGTGATGAAGTTACAGTTTTGGATAACGTAACTTGGTTACATTCTTTATTTCAAGTTTAACTCTGATGGGATTTCATCTATAGGTTGGATAAGCCTACTCTTTACCTACCTTTTTTGTATTTTTAGTTTAGATAGATTATGGTTGATAGATGTTTGGATGATAGCCTGTTTGCAAATGATGATGGCTTCTTCTACTTTTGACATAAGTTCTCAATTTTAGTCAGAATTTGGGATTGTCTGCTCGACAGCAGTAGTGTGATGAAGTTGGACTTAACATGGTTTCATCCACAGTTGGTGGGGCACACTAGAGAAGATCATTCAATTTTTAATATTTGTCTTCAGACTCCTGACTATTAGTTTTGAGGGTCATCCAAAGTAGTTGTAGCCTTGACAAGAGATCGCAGGCTTTGACCATCTCCATTTGTGTGTTCAGGTAAAGCTTTATGAACTTATTCTTATGCTTACCATTACGGATATTCAAAAGATCGGCTCCAATCTTTTAAGGATAGTGTGGTATGTTTGCACGTCCAAGACTCAGATAATATTTTGTATGGTTCAGAGTAAATAGCAAGTTTGCAAAGTCCAAGAAAGGATTATATTTAGATAATAAAGTTCGTTTCAACATTCATGACTTAGATTGCCTTTAGCTTTCTTGAGGTTTTGCTAAGTGGTGCTTGATTTGGATTGATACTAGTATATTATGGTTGGATGTGCGTGCATCAACTATTCATGGTTTTGTTAAAGGGTAGTTGGTTGATTAGGTTGAGTTTTTACTCCTTGGAAAGTGAAGTAAGGAAGTTGGTTCAAAAAGGGATACCTATAGCAAAATCCCTCAAAAGCGTTGTTTCTTCTTAGGGGTAATCTAGGAGTCCTACTCGGAGTATGCGGGCCTAGTACTTCGTCCCTTTGGGCTTTCGTGCTCTTCCTATCCATTGATTTTTTCAGATGAAAGTCATTTTAGTAGTGGATATTGTAATGACCCTCCAGATTATTCCCTTGATTTTCATATATTTTTGGTGTTTTAAGCCTTCCAACAGCAACTACAAGTCATTTTTGACTTGCTAGAAATATTGGTTCGGTTATCAGACAGGTCGTTTGGGTTTTATGACCATTTCTCTATTTTGGAGCTATCATTTTTAAGAAATTGGTCTCGAACCAAAACTCCTAGTAAACAAACTCAGATAAGAATTTCAACAGTGCCCTCAACTCCAAAACTTTGATTTTAGACTAGGGAGACCCTTGGTTCAGGTCCCAAGGTTTTTAGAGTCGTTTAGGGCTATTAGGTGGATTCTATGAAAATAGAATTATAGTTGCAGGCCTTAAATTTAATCAAGATGGTCTCGGATAGAAGTTTTGATGGTTTCATTGAGTGCGAAATACCAACTTTGGTATAATAACATAGTTTGTTTGCATGCATGAGGTTCCAAATAAATCTCGAGCATCCGATCAGAGTCTGTTTGGACTTAAAAAAAATTGATGACTCAAGTTGCTGGTGCAACCTCTTAGGCAGCCAAATGACCGATTAAGCGAAAGACGCTTCAGCGATATTAACCCGCTTTAGCGGCCTTGGATGTTTGGCTGAGGGTCACTTAAGCGCTTATTATTCTCTTTAGCAGACATCACTTTAGCAACCAGGATATCGCTTTACGATCTCCACCCCTTCTTTCCCTACTGCTTAAGAGGGCATGTGTTGCGTAAGCGACCAAGTAACCCTTTTAGCGGCACCTAGATGTTAAATGCACCCATATTCACCCAATTGTTTCCTCATTTTCTTAGCCCTTATCCACCATTTTTGAGATCTTGATATGTGGGAAAAGTTGGGAATCATCTATTAAAGCTAAGTTAGCCATACACTCCTTGGTCAATTCCTATTATATTCCCTGTCAAATTCCATCCTTTTCATTATAAATTCTTAGAAATTAGATCTTAAATCCTTAGACTTTAGGGGCTGATTTGGGATTTGATTTATGCTCCAATTATGGTCAACTGTTAAGCACACATTCTTTGTCCTTCGAGGGACCTCATGACAGATTCAATTTTGAATTCCATTTGCAGGCCTCGAGGGTCCATTTTTATTCGAATTCTGACCCAACATTTTATATAGAAATATGAGTCTTGTTTTAATTCTATTAATGTGTAGGTTATTATTTTGATAGTGTGATGGTGTTTTGGAAGCATGAAGCAACGTTGGGTGATTTGTGAATGATTCAAGACTTGCGGTTTCGACATCGAGGTGGGCTTTTATCTACTTTTTGTCATGAGATGGTGTATAGTATAAATTGTATGCAAGGTAAGGATGATAGGTCATGTTTATGACTAGTATATTATGACTTATCTTATTTAGGGAATTTGGAGTAGAAATGTGATCCGAACCATAGTATAAAACACTTAATATGGCCATCGAATCCTATCACCCTAGATTATATGTTGATCGTAGTTTGATGTTAAGGACCCTTTAGTATGAGGTTTGCTATTTGACTTAGTGAATTAAGCCGTAGTTTCCAGATTATAGTATTACTATCATGCTAGTGATATTCTATTGGGTTCGATGTTGTGGCTACGCCACCAATTGGACTCCAGGTGTGTATTTTATGCTTATAATGGACATGTCTTTATTATATAGATTCTTAGACGCCTATGATTGTAATTTTTGGATATTGGTGATGGCATGCATACTTTTCAACGCATTCATACTCACTTAGTGGTACAATTTCAACCAAACCCATGATTTTTCTCATGTTTCCTAAGAAGGGATTTATTCACACTTATTCACTTTTAAAATGAATTTTCTTATAATGGAAATTGTACCACCTTACTTACTGAATTACGAGCTTTTGGAACTAAAGATGATCTTTTGAAAATTAGACTGAGGTAGATTTTGATCCATGATTTACTTACCCTTTTACCACAACTATTTACTTCGATCGAGAGAGATTTTAAACATTTCTACTTTATTATGTTGATTTAGTTCTGAAGTTAATCTCGAGTAATGGATTTAAAAACTTGCACCCTTTTAGTCACGGTTCGAGTCCGTGTACTCATTATATATACATCTCTCTGGTATGTATGGAGTATATTGATGATGATGATTATTGGAAGTCTTGAATTGGCACCATGCAGTGTATACATATATTTCCAAATCCCTTAAGGGCCCCTTTATTTGTAAGTCACAATGCCGGAGAAGAGAGGTCGGCGTAGGTCCTGCCTTTGTAGGTTGTTGAGCTTGAGAAGAAGTATACACTTTGTACATTATGGCACTCAGGTCAGATATGGTACTGTGGATTTGCTTTGCATTTATTCATTCATATGCATTGTTTATCGCCAGAATATTATATGATGTTTATATCTATTGGACTTATGGAGGGTTGTATACTAATCTATGATTGTTATTTGTAATATTGTCACAGAGTTAACCCTGTATCCTGGATATTTTTCAATGGACAATCCCTGTTATGGAGAACTATTATGAAAATTAAGTATGATGTAGAGAAGCACATTTTCTGGAGACTCAACTTTGGTACTTGCAATTTTTGGTGGGACAATTAGACAGGTCTGGGGCCATTACATTGCCTTAGATCTAGTGGTGCAAGGTCAAATAATGTAAGATTTTCATCCTTCTGGACTGAGGGGCTATGGAATCTTCAGAAACTAATAAATACAGTTCCACCTTATATTGTGCAAAGGATTCTTAGAATTTCAGTTCAGTACCAGGATAACATCAAAGATCAACCTATCTGGATGTTGACTGACAGTGGAGAATTTTCATGCTTCTCTTCTTGGGAGGTAATAAGGGAGCATAGTGTCGTTACTATGGTGGATAAATACACTTGGAATAAACTTATCCCTTTTAAATGCTCTTTCCTTGTGTGAAGACCCCTGAGGAAGAAATTGCCTACTAGTAAATGTCTCAGAAAATTTGGTATTGATTCAGTTGATTGTGTTTGTTGTCACAATCCTGGTCCTGATACTATCTATCATATTTTGGTTGCTGGTCAATTTACAAGGTGTATTTGGCAATTCTTTTCCTCGTCCCTGGGAATTTTTCATAATTCAACTTCATTAGTGAATTTACTGAAGAATTGGTGGACATTAAAGATCATTAATGGTGCTCATCAGTTGGTAACTAAGACTCTTCCTATCATAATTTATTGGAACCTCTGGAAGAACAGGTGTGTAGTTAAATATGGGGGCAAGAAGTCTCAACCTTTTAGGGTGAAACTCTTAATATTTAAAGATATTTTTCTCCTATTAACATCTGTTTTTCCTTATATCTCTTGGCCGGCCGAATAGACCAAGATGCTCTCTCTGGTGGAACAATATACATAGGATACTATTGTGAGGCCTGTATACTGGTCCAAACCCCCAGCTAATATTGTCAAATTGAATTCTGATTATAGGAGACTATTGTGTTTTATTCTAATCTTGGCAGAATAGGAGCAGGAGGTGTCATTAGGGACCAACATGGGGACCTTATTTATGCATATGATACTCCCCTTGGGTATGGGGAAAACAACCAAACAGAAGTGGAGGTTGCTCTTTGAGGTTTATCCTGGTGTTTAAATAATGGCATACAACAAGTAATCATGGAGGTTGACTATGATCTGCTTGTTCGATGGAGCAGGGCTCAGCAAGCACCTCCTTGGCATCTACAACCTCTAATTGGTTCTCTTCTCAGCCTCATCTCTCAGTTTCAGTATTATACGTCCAAACATGTATATTGGGAGGCTAACTTTGCAGCAAACTCTCTATCTAAGCACAATTATCAATTTGATACTCCCCAGCATTATTTTCACTATAACCAACTCCCATCAGAAGCAAAAGGGATATCTGCGGATGGACAAGCTAGGTGCTCCAAGTTTCAGGAGAAGGAGATCAAAATGTATATACAAACCCCCATTGTTTTTTCAATGTGTAACACACAACACATCATAGTATATAGTATTACTTGTATCACTCTCAATTTGTTTAGTCACAAAATGTATGTAGCTACTGGAGGTCAGGTTATGCCCCGTCCAATTATACAAAATTTTGGAATAAATACTAAGGCCTGGGGGTAATGCTCAGCCCCTAAAAATTTTAATAAAAAAAATTATTATTTGTCGAGTGTTTGATTGGACATACCGGGCTTATGGGAGTCTGATTAGGTATTATTTATCTAGACTAGTTGGTTACTTTATTATTGTTATTATTTTTAGTTCGTGACAGATTGATATTATCGGTATGATTCTGATCCCTTTCCTTTTTGTGGTAATTCATTATTGATAGTTACCTCATGGTTAGACATTTTGGTTAAGGACCCACATTATGCTAGTCTTGCTTGCCTATCTGGTAGGACTCTTGAGATGTCAGGTTGGTTACCTTAGGTAATTACCTTGAGTAGTCCTACACACAGACACACACACACACATATATATGTGTGTGTGTATGGTATCATCATATATCCCTCTCTTCTTTACCTATTCATATTTTATATTTACTTTTGGCCTTATATACTATTATATACTCTTCCTTTGTTCTTCACTTGTATACTTATAAGTGACATACAGTATTCTACTTTAGTCTTGGAATACTATCCGAATAGGATAGTTACCCTAGTTTCCCCATTAGTATGATTATGTTTAGTTTCCTGGATAGTTTCATGTAGTTTATATTCCTTCTTTACATGTTATTTATGCTTACATTATCTTTGAAGTTCAGTCAGTCGATGCCTACTGAGTACTACGTATTTGGTACTCATACTACACTTCTACATCCTGCAAATCATATTATGGGTTCTTGTTGTTGATGTGTATATCGCGCAGATCAACTATGGATCGGAGATTTAGGGTGAGCTCCTGGTTCTCGGAGTGTTACTACCCTCTCTCTTATTGATTAGACTAATTTCTACATTGTATTCAGACATGACTTGTACTTATAATTACTCTACATTTCACTTTGTACTCTGATTATATTAGAAACTCTTATTCTGATTTCAATATTTTGGGGGTTGATTTATATATTTATATATTAGTCTTTTATAATATTTATTTTGTTGTTTCCTTTTATTTTTTTGATAATTCATTGTTTGTTGTTCCTGACTATGAGTTGGCTTACCTACTGGAGGGTTATAGTAGGTGTCATCATGACCTAAGAATTGGATCATGACAAAACCCTAAGGTCAAGTTCATGATCATTCCCTTCCCATTCTAGGGTTGTCCTACCAAAATAAACCTAAAACTGCCAATTGATAAATTAGTGAATTAACAAAATGAAAGGGTAAATTAATTGTTAATAATCAAAATCCATTAATTTGTTACTTAATTCATTATATTGCACTCAAAAATAACCAAAATCAGCCATAAAACCCTCTCCAAACTCCACAAATTAGCAATTCTAACGCATAATTATCAATTACTCGTTAACTGAGAAGAAATTCTTACTTTAACAAAGTAAAATGATGAAAATCTGGTGGAGATCACCCGAAATCACCCCTCCTTTTCCTCGAAATGAGTTATAAAAAAATAAACTATTTAGGGGAAATAATTTGTTAGAACTGCGACTTTTCTCGCTAGAGCGGGCATTGACTAGGTCTGACCGTTGCTATAGAAGAAATTTCTTTTCTATAGGAACACCTCTCTATAGACGCGTCGATGGGAAAGAATTTTTAGTTTATCATAAAAATCTCAATATTTGCAACACACCTTAAATCTGGGATATTTCAAATAATGCTCTTTATGCTAAGTTCAATTGCGGGAGTTCTACTTACCCAAATTCGATTCCATAAATTCCTACAAATTTATTATCATTTTAACTAACTAGATATTAAATCAAACATCAGCAAACATTCCTAAATCATTTCCAAATTCTCTCAACCATACCTTACTCTGATTTCACTCGTAACTAGCCAAGCCAAAAAATTTTAACTTCAAATCTGGATGGAATTTTATCATGGAATTTTCAATTAGAGTTTTATAAAAAATGAAGGAAATGGTCATTACAAAAATAGATGAGGCTTATAACTTTTGTGATTCTCATAATTTACTCTTTTCTGTAGTGATGCTTGTAAACCAAACACATCAATTACTATTTTTAGTTTCAGTATTTTTATTCAAACATGTATTTGATTATTTTAAAATAAGTTTCAAAACTAACTATTATCCCTATATATTAACATAATATATTTTAATAATGACAAACTAATGAATGAATAAAAAGCAGGATATACTGAAGATTAATCAAGGCAAGAAAGATCATCTAGGAGCAAAATATGGAGGAGTATCTCTCGTGATCCCTAACTACAAGTAAGTCAGAGCTGGATTTGGAATAGCATCAGGAAAAGATCTCATTGGATCCTAAATTACAAGGAAGATAATTAACAATTAGCATCTCAGAGGAAATCACAAAAGGAAGGAAGATCACACTCTGTACATGGAAATATCTGATATGGACATATATAGTTGTGAGTTTATTTCAGGGAAAGGAAGGTTGCATCACACATACGGACATATATGATATGGACGTACCATATGATGTAAATCCTCAAACGAGGAATCAATTTAAATCTTTGATTGAGAAGAAATCCCTTGGATTTTTCATATAGAGAAAATAACCTGGATCAGTTGAAGATTATAAGAGGGAAGACTGAAGACCAAAGACATTACATAACTTCACAGGAAACTCATAATGTGTCGCAATCTTTAGTCTCAATAAGGCTTAGTAAGTTTTAACTAATAATAGTTACAAAAGAGAAATATCGAGTCAACTTAGTCATACTAGTTGAGGTTGTGTCACAAGATCTAAATAACAAAATAAGATTCAGAAATTATCCATCCCATCTGAAATTCAATTCTCACTTTGGAAGCTCTAAAGAAAACCTTTGTAACCCAAGGGAACTGGAGTAGGCACCATATCGGTGATCCAAACCTGGATAAATCTTTGTGTTCTTTACTTGATTATTTACACATTTTTATTTTACTTTGTTTCATTTAGTACACTAACTTGAAGTTAATTGACTGTTAAGATTGATCAGTCGACTCAGGAAAAGCTTTCAATTCAACTCCCTCCCTCCCTTCTTGAATTTCAATTGGTATCAGAGATAGTCTCACCAAAGTGTTGCTTAACTACACGTGAGAAAATATCTAATGGAAAACTATCAAATTCCAAGAGCACTACTTCAAGACGATCACCCATCAACAAGTCCACCATATTTTAATAGACAACACTAATCTCACTGGAAGAATAGATTCAAGATTTTTTTTAAGTCACACGACTTCCAAGCTTAGGTTGTCATTAAGAAGGGACCAAAGCCCATTTTAGAAATCAATGACAAGGACAAGAAGAAGGATAAGAATCAAATAGCGTTGACTTGGATGACTTCAAAAATTTTAAAGTCACCAAGAAACAACAAGAGGTAATTAAAACTAACTCAAGAGCTAAAAGTTTATTTTATTGTGCAGTTAGTGGCACAAAGTATGACAAGATATCAACCTGTGAAATGGAAAAAGAGTTGTGGGACAAATTAGATGTTACCTACAAAGGAACTACTAAAGTAAAGAAGGCAAGAATCGACGCCTTGGTCAATGAATACAAGTTTTTCATAATGGAAGAAAATAAAAACATGGAGTCAATATTTTCATGATTCAGTAAAATTGTGTGTGAACTGATGTCCTTAGGGAAGATCTATCCAAACAGTCTTCAAGTCCAAAAGCTCATAAGAAGTCTCCCAAAACTATGGGAAACTAAAGATGCCATTCTAGAAGATGAGGATCTCCACGACCTACGATAAATTGAGAGATAACCTCATTGTGTAGGAACAAAATCATATGAACATGTACAACAAAGAAGAAAGAAAGAAACCTGTGGCCTTCAATGTCATAAAAACTGGAGAAGAATAACCTTATTATGAATATAACAAGGAAGGAATGGCTCTCATAAATTATGAAGTAAGGAAAATTTTAAGACAAAGGCAGCAGATACCACAAGGTTTCAAGAATAATGAATTCACAAGGAATGATGATTGTTGTTATCACTGTGGTAAACCTGGAAATATGAAATAGAATTGTCCGGAACTAAGGATAAGATCATTTAAGAAAACAAAAACTTTGGGGCATGGAGTGAAGAAAATGAAAGTAAAGATGATACGAAAATAACCAATATGTGCTTCATGGCAAAAGGTGAATAAAGTGAGGTAAGACCCTTCAATTTTCATAATTGCAACCTTTTTTAATGAAATATTGATATGATTACTGATGAGTTTCAAAAGATTATTAATGAGTATAATAAACTTGCTCAAGAAAAGAAAAATTGACAGACATTGTTAAAACAAAATCTTAAAGAGGAAAGAAGAAATTGGAAAACAGAACTTGAAGCAAGTCAAATTGAAATTGACCTACATTAAGAAGATGATTGTTGTTATCACTGTGGTAAACCTGGAAATATGAAATAGAATTGTCCGGAACTAAGGATAAGATCATTTAAGAAAACAAAAACTTTGGGGCATGGAGTGAAGAAAATGAAAGTAAAGATGATACGAAAATAACCAATATGTGCTTTATGGCAAAAGGTGAATAAAGTGAGGTAAGACCCTTCAATTTTCATAATTGCAACCTTTTTTAATGAAATATTGATATGATTACTGATGAGTTTCAAAAGATTATTAATGAGTATAATAAACTTGCTCAAGAAAAGAAAAATTGGCAGACATTGTTAAAACAAAATCTTAAAGAGGAAAGAAGAAATTGGAAAACAGAACTTGAAGCAAGTCAAATTGAAATTGACCTACATTAAGAAGAACTTGATGATGCAAAAATGCAAAAAAAAATAAAAATTGAACAACATTAGGAAATCACCAAACCACAATTCTATAAAATCTAATTCTATTAGGACTAATTCTTCATCAGGCTCATTCAACATAGCTAAAACTTTATTTTACTTTCGTGGACTTGTCTGCTATACCTGTGGTAAAAGAAGGCACAAATCACATAACTGAAAACAACGGTATAAAGGGGTGTGGGTTTGGAGACCAAAGGAATCACATCTAACCCTCAAGGACCTAAGACAACTTAGGTACCTAAATAAAATTAATCTCCTTATTTTGTAGGAACATAACCGCAAAAGTTACAGGAAAAAAATGTGGGTCATAGATAAAAGATTTTCCAGACACAAGACCGGAAGGAAAGAAAGCTTTTGTTCCTTTAAGAAAATTAAAGGAGGATCAGTTATATTAGGAGATAATGCCAAGGGTAACGTCATCAGAGTTGATTCAGTAAAACTCGACTACTCCTATGAACTCATTTAAGTATATTTCATAGATAGACTCAAAAATAACTTACTAAATATCATTCAGTTGTGTGATGTAGGGTTTGAAGTATCTTTCAAAGTTGAGAACTACTCAATTAAGCATGAAAAAAAATTCTCTTATAGGTGATCATATTGATAATGTTTACGTTCTAGACAAACCTGATTTCGATACACTGACATACCTTACTGTGCAAACCAATGAAACATAGTTCTGGCATAGAAAACTCAGGCATGCTAATATGCATACCCTTGAAAAGCTTTCTAGACTTGAATTGGTGAGAGGTATGCCAAAACTAATTTTGAAAAGAATCACATCGGTGATGCTTGTCCCCTTGGTATGCAAACTCGAACATCGTTTAAAGTGAACGATATTGTCATTACCACCAAGCCCCTTAAAACAATCCATATGGATTTGTTTGGGCCCACCAATACTACAAGCATTGATGAAAAATATATGTTTTTGTCATTGGTGATAATTATTCTCGCTTTACTTGGGTAATATTTCTTGCTCACAAGTATGAAGTATTCACTAATTTTGAAATATTTTGTAGAAAATTACAAATCTAAGAAGAATATTTCATCACATATGTTCACAATGATCATGGAGGAGAACTCAAAAATAGAGCCTTCGAGGAATATCATGCTCAAAATGGATTTTCTCAGAACTTCTCATCTCCTCGATCCCCTCAACAAAATGTTGTAGTGGAACGAAAGAACAGATCTCTCCCTGAGACAGCAAGAATCATGCTTCTAGAACACAATCTACCAGATCACTTCTAGGCAAAGGCTGTAAGTATGACATGTTACATTATCTATAGATGTCTCATTAAACATATTCTAAAGAAGACTCTTTATGAGTTGTGGAGAGGAAAGAATCTCAATATCAATTATTTTCATCCCTTTAGATGTAAATAATTCATCCACAATAATGGTATAACTTAGGAAAGTTTGATCCTCAAAGTGACGAAGGTATCTTTCTTAGGTACTCTCCTACTAGTCAAGCCTATAAAGCTTATTATAAAAGAATTCTCTATTTCAAAGAATGTATACATATTGTAATTGATAAATCTAACCACTACTCCATGAGATTGAGTTTTGATGAAGAACATGTACATGACTTACAGATAGGAGCTAGATCAGACATAACTCATGAACCAACCACCTCTGAGTCGACTATGGCTAAACTAGAGGCAACTCCTGTTATTGAAACAACAAAGACTAATGTTCCTCGAGAATGAAGACATAATGAAAGCTTTCCAAATGAATTTATCATTAGAAACCCAGATGATTAAATACATATAAGAGTTTCTTTAAGAAAACAAGCATTAGTTACACTTATATCTCAAATTGAACCCAAAAATATTAATGAGGCCCTCAAAGACACTTTTTTGGTTGAGGCCATGTAAGAAGAACTAGATCAATTTGAATGCAATAAAGTCTAGGATCTAGTTGAGAGACAAAGAACTGCTCAATTGTTTGAACTAGATGGGTCTACAGAAATAAATTGGAAAATAAAGGTAAGGTTATTTGAAATAAGGCCAGACTTATAGCTCAAGGCTACTCCTAGCAAGAAGGTATTGATTATGATGAAAATTTCCCCCCTATAGCAAGGTTAGAATTAATTAGAATTTTATTGGATTTTTTTGCTTTTAACATTTTAAGTTATATCAAATGGATGTTAAAAGTGCACTTCTGAATGGGTTTATTCATGAGGAAGTTTATGTAAAACAACCTCCCAGTTTCGAAAATCCATCTTTTCCAAACCATATTTTCAAACTCTCAAAATTACTCTATGGCCTCAAATAGTCCCCAAAGGCTTCGTATGAGAAGTTGAGTACTTTTCTGTTAAATAATAACATTCAAAGACATAAAATAGACACTATATTTTTACTCAAAAGTTAGATTCCAATCTACTTATTGTGCAAATTTATGTCGATGATATTGTTTTTTGTAGTCCTAACATTTCCTTGTGTGAGAATTTTGTGAATCTGATGAAAGAAGAATTTGAAATAAGTCTCATGAGAGAGGTCATATTTTTCTTGGAATTACAAATAAATCAAAATCCCAAAGGTACATTTATCAGTCAAACCAAATATACCGAGGAACTTATCAAGAAATTTGGAATGGGAAAAGGAAAGGCTTCTGAAACTCCAATGAGTCCCTCAATAAATCTTTATTCAGACACATCCAAAAAGGATATTGAAGAAAAAACATACAAAGGGATGATTGGATTGCTACTGCACTTGACTACAAGACGATCGGACATTATGTTCAACGTGTGCAAATGTGCAAGGTTCCAGTTAGCTCCCAAAGAGTCCTATTTGACTGTTGTCAAAAGAATCATTCGCTTTCTCATTGGGACACAAGATAGTGGACTATAGTACCCTCACTCCTCACATTTTGACTTAGTTGGCTATCCAGATGCTGATTTTATAGGTGAAAAATGATAGAAATAGTACTAGTGGAACATGCCAAATTCTCGGTGATGTCCTAATCTCATGGCATATCAAAAAAACAAACCTTAGTTGCTCTATCAACTACTGAAGTTGAATACATAGCCATTGAAAATTTCGGTATACAAATTCTAAGGATTATGTGTGACAACCAGTGCAATTAGTTTATCAAAATATAATGTGCATCATTCTAGAGCTAAGCATATAGACATTAAGCATCAATTTTATTTGAGATCATGTAGAAAATGGAGATTTTTTCTTAAAATTTGCTGATTTGAAAAATTAAATGGCTGATATTTTTACTAAACCCCTGTTAGAAGAAAGATTTCATTCCTTAAGGAAAAGTCTTGGTATAACTTGCATTAATGATATTTGATTGTGCTGTCTTTTAATTTGGTAAAACATCTTCTACACGATTTTTTTTACTTTATTTTTTATCCCTCTGACTCAGGATCATCATTTCTTTTCCATTCT
This sequence comes from Capsicum pubescens, assembly GCA_030864215.1. Lineage (NCBI taxonomy): Eukaryota > Viridiplantae > Streptophyta > Magnoliopsida > Solanales > Solanaceae > Capsicum > Capsicum pubescens. The sequence continues at coordinate 223,652,486 of CM061542.1, read as the reverse complement.
TTTCCATTCTTTCATGCCTTTCTCTCTCTCTCTCTCTCTCTCTCTTTCACTTTAATTACCCCTACTTTACCTTTTTTTCCTCCCCAGACCTCTGTCGTCCCTTCACTTCCTAAGTTGCCTTAGTTCACTTCACCTCTTTTTAACTTCCCATCACTTCATCTCCCTCCCCACCTTTTTATACTCTCTCCAAACTTATCATTCCTCAATGATCAGAACCAGATCAATGTCCAATCTTACAGAAACCCATCTAGATTGCCATTCTGACAATCATGATACTATCTTTATCTTTGACTCTTTAGATGAAGCCTCTTAGCATTTGCTGAACTCAATAATTTGCAATAAACCTTAGTCTCTATCCCTAATTCATCTGTCAAGAAAACTTGTCTTCCCTCCTCTGGATTCCTTTCCACTAAAGGACATAAATTCTAGATTATTTTGTAATGGGAGAAGTTTGATAGCTTCAGAAGTCGCTTAGTTATGCCCGATAGAATCGTGAATCTCTCTCAGTTAAAAGAATTTCAATACAATGTAAGTTCCTTTATAAAATCACAAGACTTATCTATAGTATTTTGACTTTGTGGAATGAAAGTTTATAAGTATCTCGTGTGCATGTTTTATGCAAATCTTCGCCTTTCTCAAGATAACAGTGAATTATAAACCCTTGTGCTTGGGACAAGAATCATTCTGAATGATTTCTTGTTTGAAAAAGTTTTTGACACTAAGCTCTCTAGGGTTATTCCCTTTATGAATAGTACATGTCCTGATAATTTTGAGGTTACCTTTGAGAAAGCTAAAAAGGTAATTTCTGATCCAGATGTTAGTTTATCCAACTTTGTTCGTCTGTCTCTCTACTTCAAGTACAAAATCTTGGCTCATATTATCGCTGCCACTCTCATTCCTCAAAAAGGTTCTCTTAGTAATATAATGTGTCGTGATGTATTTGTGTTGTATTGCATGGTGAAAAAGTATAAAATCAATTGGGTTGTCTGGTTCTAAGAATATATGTTGGGGAGTGCTACAAATGCTCATGCCTCTACTAGCTTACCTTATGTCCTGTTGATCACCAGAATCCTCCTCTATTACTCCATTTATCTCTCTACATACCCTGTGGTGGAAGTCAGCTATTTATGATTCTAAAACCTTTGCCAACATGGGATATGCCTTGCTCGATAATGAATAGTGCACGAAGGACTCTACCAAAGCATGGACAGATCTCCTTATGGTAAGAAAAACTTTATCTAATCATGTGCTCTCTATGATGAATAAAGTAGAGTAACTCAAAGATCGACTCAAGGTGATCAAATAAGGTTTGCTTCTTTTTCAAGAGTCGACTAGCAGGTTGCTGGTATTAGGTAAGGAAACCAGTACTGATGTGTGCAAGGTGTATCTAACTATTGACGAATTTAAGCAAGAAGGTGTCAAGTTGTTCAATAAACTATTTTCTTGCGTGGAATCCGTCAAATCCAAGACCAACTCCTACAACAATGAGCTTGCCATATAAGTCCAAAAGTCCTACTTCTGTTTCTCCAAAAATGTCAAAAAGTCATATGAGCGCTTTTGTCACAATATACACAACAATTATACCTATTTCTGGCCAAATGTTGATTTGATGATTGATATTCAAAAGGGGTCATGTCCCTTATTTTCTTTTGGATCTATAACTTTAACTTGCCATGCCACACTCTTTGTTTTTTTGCGTAATACATTACCTATTTATCTGTTGTGGTGTTTTTTTGCTGTTCTGCTTTTGTTGTGTGCTTTGCTTTCGCTTTGTATGCTCTGCTCTTTTTGATTATGTCAAAAGGGGAAGAAGGTCAAACATTAGATAGGTCTCCAAGTAAGAGGGAGCAAGTCGACTATAGGTGCTCAGAAGTCAACAGATGATAAAGAAAAATGAGTCAGCAAGAAAGGGGGAGCCAGTCGTCCACAAAAATAGGGAAGTCAACTGATGTTCATTATTTGTCATTATCAAAAAAGGGAAGATTGTTAGCCTCCTATATTAACATAATATATTTTAATAATGACAAACTAATAAACAAAAAACATGCAGGGTACACTAAAGATATAATCAAGGCAAGGAAGATCATCCAAGATCTAAATATGGAGATGTGTGATCCCTAACTACAAGGAAGTCGGAGATGAATTTGGAATAGCATCAGGAAAAGATATCATTGGATCCTAAATTACAAGGAAGATAATTTACAATCAATTGCGAAACAGTATCTCATACGAAACCACTAAAGGAAGAAAGATCACACCCTCTACATGGACATATCTAATATGGACATGTATGATTGTGAGTCTATATTTGAGAAGAAAAGGTTACATCACACGTACAGACATATCTAATAGGGACATACCATATGATGTAAACCTCAATCAAGAAATCAATTCAAATTCTTGATTGAGAAGAAATTTCTTGGGTTTTCTTATAAAGCAAAGAAGCCGGATCAGCTGAAGATTATAAAAGAGAAGACTGAAGACCAAAGACATCACACAACTTCATAGAAAACTCATAGTGTGTCTCAGTCTTTAGTCTTAATAAGTCTTTGTAATTTCCATCTTATAATAGCTATAATAGAGAAAGATCCAATCAACTTAGTTATTCCAGTTAAGGCAGTGTCACAAGATCTGAATAACAAAATAAGATTAAGAAAAAGCCCATCCCATTTGTAACTCAATTCTCACTTTGGAAGCTCTAAAGAAACCCTTGTAACCTAAGGAGACTTGAGTAGGCACCACATCGGTGATCCAAAGCACGATAAGTCTTTGCACTAAAAAAATAGTTCAAATTGCGGGGGTTAATTTTACGATTTGCGGGGGTTTTAACCCCCCATAAAATGTACTTCCGGCAGTTTCCAAAACCCCACAATACGAGCCGTCACAAACAATTTACGGGATTTTTTTCTTGACCCCCATAATTATTTTGCGGCAATTATTTTGTGGCGGTTGCGACCCTCGTAATTAATTTGTTGCGGTTATTGACCCCCATTATTCTAAATTTAATTCTTTTTATAATAAAATTTTATTTAATAATTGCGGGGGTTAAAACCTCTGTAATTTTTTATTTTTTTTTTAATTCAGTAGGGCCCATCAATTTTCAATAACTAATTATAGATTCTAATTTTAGCTCAAATTTAATTATTCCTTTAGGCATAACCTACAATCCAATATTTGTTCAATTCATATATCATTAATACAACGGAGTAATTAAACATTGTAATTGGCAAGAATATCAAAAATACATTGAACATTAAACTTCAAGATTAAATTTTCAACATTAACATCTTCAAACTCCAAATTTTCAACATTAACTAGTATCTTCAAACTCCAAATTCAAATTTAAACACAAAACCTTCAATATTCTAAGATTCACTTCAACCACACAATTACATCATCATAGTTGAGTATCCAAGACAATTTGCAATGAAATCAACGACTATCATTAGGATCACTATCATCACGTGGTCTCCTTACATCCATAGGCGAAATGAGTCCACTAGCCGCATCACTTGGCTACATAAAAATGCAAAGTATAAAAACCAATCAGATAAACTTTCAGTCCTTATTACATTTATATCTGCGTATAACTAAAAAAATCATGATAAATATAAATAGATCAATCAACAACTACTCCACGCTATAGTTTCAAACTACTTAATCTGTCGATCAAACTAGGAACCTGAGTACCATTTAACATACAGGTGATATCAAAATAGAAATCTGAGTACTATTTAACATACAGGTAATATCAAACTAGGAATCTGAGTACCATTCTACATACAAGTAATACCATTCAACATACAGCAACACAATCAAGCACAAAAGAAATTGCTAACAAAATAATTCTATGTTAACAAAGTTGCAAAATAGAGTACTTTTAGCAGTACGTGTAGATAGTAGAAAACCAAATATTTGATTTGAATTCTAATTCCCTGTTTTTCCTTTATGTATTAGAAAAATGATAATGACAGAACAGATAATAGTGACTTTATGTGTATGGATTTATAACTTATATACAGTGACTTTGTGAAAGAGTTACTATCAATGTACTTTAACATGTAGTAACAGATTAACTACATTATTTTCTACTTAGGTTCCTAATTCCACTAGCTATGTACAGTTACATTTAAATGACTTGAAGTGTCACATGAGTATATATAGAAGTTAAATCCTTTATGTATATATTTGGTTATCCAGGAAAGTAAGGAAGGGAGCTAGGACTGCCACCAAAGATGTAACTGCTGGAGCAATCAAACATGTAGATGTTTGGAAGATAATAGAAGCTGAGAAGCAATATCTTCAAAAAAATCCAAATGTCAATTACGAGACCAAAAGAAGAGTACCTATTGGACAAAATGTCATTCACAACAGGTATGTATGTTCTTATAATTTTTTAATTCACCAAAAATTAAGACTTCTTTTCTTAAATTCAATTGCAATTTCCCGATTATAAAAGTCAAATGCATCAACCACCACAAGAGAACAGTCAGGTTCTCTTCAGTGAACTTATGACTTTCATTATTAGAGTTAAAGGAAATATAGGTTACATAAAGCATCAGTGTTCTTATATGAATCACAACATCAACCATATTCAAACAACAACAACAACACACCCAGTGAAATCCCACAAGTGATTATGTAGAATCTTACTATTCTGTTTGATGAGTAAACTATAACTTGTACAATCACATAAACTTTCAAGATTACCTAATATATATGGTCTTCAAAAATTTGTATGCTGGTACTTACTGATCACGAGAACTATGCGAGAATCAATGTACAATCACGAATAGTGGAAGACTAAACTTTCTAGTTTAACTAGGAGTTATGGCCCTTCAAATCTATGGATACTGATTGAGCAATAGAACTATGCCTGGGAGAAAAGGATCTCAACCAGTTAGGAAAAATGTTGAGTTGTTCTTACACTTAGCTCCTTGTAGATAAGTGCGAGGTTTAGAGAACTAATATGCTTAAAAGGAAAATTGATGACTATTACAGTGAAATGAACTTTAATAGACTGAATATCTATAGATGCGGAACACAACTAGCATGGGATTGATATGCAGTTGTTTTGTACATACCTGCAAGATTCCACTTTATAAGGTTTTTTTAGTTACCTTAAAACTTGTGAGAATATTTTTGTTTAGATACCTAATTTAGTTTATTTCAGTTGAAAATCTTAAATCTTAATAAAGTATTTTTATATATTAAGTTTATCTTATAAAATATGTTATTTTTATTGATTATACGTATTCGGCTCAATAAGTCGTAGAACTTTAGGGTCTTTCACTTATTTGAGGTTGATGAATGTAACTAAATAACCTTCTTTAGGAAAAATTATACGAGATTGATTCAAAGCGAACAATATCATGCACACTATATACACATCAAGAGTAAGAGTATATGGGGATAGTTTTAGTCCAAGTTAATGGAAACTCCATTCTCACACTTATATTAATATTCCAGTTAACAACAAAAATTCCACATCACTGTGTTTCGTAATGAGAGAAAAACACGGGCGGATATAATATTTAGTACATATATATTGGGTTAACTTAAACTTAATTACTAATACTTTAGCTCATATCCTGCATATGTAACAAGAGATTAAGTTCACTAAATAAGGACCTAAGTATAACAATAATAATATGAGAACTCATGCAATAGAGTATTCCAAAAAACACTAGTCGTTTTCACAAAAAGAATTAGAAACTATTAAAACTATTTTTTGGTTTTTACCTCAGAGAGTACCAAAGATAATCACTTTTATCAGCTGTAGTGTTTATCTGTTCCTCCAGCCCCACTTTTTTTAATGCATTATCACTTGAGATGCCTACAGGCTCATTTACCGAAGTCCAACCTGACATGGATGCGCTAGATGCATCGTCTTCCGTAGAGTGAGTAACAAATATTAAGACGTTTGATACGGAGTTAATCTATCACCGAGAAATATAAAACCATCAGCTTGAGCTGCAACAAGCACAAAGCTATGATTTGAACTAGACAAGATTAGGAGCCAAACCTTTGCAGTATTAAAGGCCACATTCTTGCAGTCAGGTATAATGCTCACGGACCAAAGAGGTAAACGATATGTATTTCCCATGAAGATCACGGTCGCATCAGATTCCCTTGCAATATTGGCGACAAAAGCAACACACTATGATCCAGATTTATAAACACCGGCCTGAACGAAGAAAAGAAATTTGTAGTTTATAATGTGAAGCTCTCCTTAAAAAACTAACGTCACCTGTACAATTCATTCTTCTCTTTTACTATGGGGTTGTTTTTAAGCGAAATATCCTAAATAACAAAGAATGATATAGGTTTAGGATCATTTGGGCGGCAACTTATGATCAAGATTCTAGATTATACTTGCAATAGCAGTTTTCTTCGGGGTTGGCTGAAATAGTTGACAGTAACTGTCTAGTAGACTGGAAGTCTTACAATACAATACAACACGCCACTACAAATTCCAAACTTGTTAACCATAGTCGAACCGAATTATTTTAGAAGAAGCAACTAAAAGTTTCTTGACCGTTGATTGGGACTGCTCCGTGCTAGACAATGATAAATATACCTTTATGGTAGAGCCCAGAGAAGTGATGTTTGGATCAATTGGCACCATTGCAGGATCACAAAGATTTATGGCTTTATGGAGATCTTTCAAGTGACCCCACTTCGGTTGTCTTATTAGTCCTGCATTATTTAACCGAATAAGCTTAGGATTCAATATCACAAATGGAATAGTTTGTTATTGTGATATAAGGCGATGGAGAATAAGCTTAAACATATAAAAGTGAAATGATAAGCCTATACCGTACTCATCTAAAGGGGCATCATAGTCATAGCTAGTTGCAATAAATGGTCCACCACTGGTTCGACCAAAATTAGTTCCACCGTGGTACTTTTCAGAAGCAGTATAATATCATTTAAAGACTTAGTTCAGATGTCAACGTTCATTGCAAGCAGGGTACTATAAATTAAGATACCCATATAGTACCATGTAATAGTTCTGGAAGGTACCACCTCGCTGGAAAAATCAAGCCACAACAAAAGTAATGTCTTCCACAGGTCTGTAAGGGACAGCACCACCAAAAGAAAGAAACCTATGTTCCAAACAGTTCAAAAAGGTCGAATTAGCACCAGATTTGACGTGTATATTCAAGTATCGTATAACATTCAAGATCATTGTTAAACCATATTATATACTCAATGTAATTCCATAGGTGGGTTCTGACGAGGGTAGGGTGTACGCTAACCTTACACCTACCTCATGGACATAGAGAGACTATTTTCAATAGATACTCGGCTTCAAGAAAAACATTCCAACTTTATACCAGTTGACTCTAAATTTGTTTAAACATAATCTCACCACAGACAACTTGGCATTATACCGATGCCAATGACTCAAAGCCCATTCAGAAAAACACCCAAAGGAAGAACAACACACGTAGTTTATACTTTATACTACAATGCAATGATTCAAATTTCACAACGATCTCTTCAATGAAATCAGTTAATCACATTATTCACAGTGAAACTAGTAGCTACCACAGAAAAAAAAATCCATTTACATAAAACTTTATTCTCACCGAAATTCTATCTAGGTATTTTTGCCTAATCCTAGCAGCCTCAGCACGCCTTTTATCTGAACATTATTCAAAACAACATAGTCAAAAAATCACAAACACCCACAATTCTTTTTCAGAAAAAAAAATCTTAACATAGAAGAAATTACAAAAAAAGAAAAAAAAAATCCAAAATCAACCAAGATTTTTAGAGGATCCGACACACATCTATCGACATATTTGAAGAATCTGAGCAACATAGCTGGAGACAGAAGTTCCAAATATGCAAATAAGCCAAACGTTTACATAACATCAGTAACCCAATTTCAATCCTAAAACAAATGCTTGATTAAACATCACTAATTAAATCAGGAAACAATCAGTGGTACATAACAAACGTTTACATAACAAATTCATTATTGTACCGTCATACAATCAGTGGAACAAACTACAGAGCTTGGGGATTTCCATCTTTCCATGCTTTTGTGGTCATTGCAACAATCTATCCACCTAAGTCATAGCCAGATCCAAGCTCAAGAGAGGGAAACTAAAAATCAACTGAAATGGCCGGCCGATTTGAGAAATAAGAAAGGAAAAGTGAGAGAGAAAATGAGAGAGGGCCGATCGATAATTTGGAGTTGCCTATAGATTTGGGAAAGTGAGGAAAAATACTTTGCCCAATTAAAAAAAATAGAGGGAAAAAGTTAGGCGCTATTTTTTTTTCAATTATAGTGGGGAAAACCCCCCGCAAATTTATATCCGCAAATTTATATTTTTATGGCATTATTTTTTTGGTAGATAGTGGGGGTTTAAAATCCCCGTAATTTATAGCGGGGGTTAAAAACCCCTGCAAATTTATAAATTTTAGCAGCAGATATTTAACTCCTGCAATTCATATAATTTTACGGGGGTTAAAATAAACCTCGCAAATAAACTCCCGCAATTAAACTCGTTTTTTGTAGTGTTGTGTTCTTTACTTGCTTATTTATGCGTTTTTAATTTTACTCTATTTTATTCGGTACCATAACCTACAGGTGAGTTGATTGACTCAGGAAAGTTTTCAATTCCCCACCCCCTCCACCCTCCCCCCTCTCTTGAATTTCACTTACAAAGTAATTTAAACACTTACACTTAAAAACCTTTTTTTCAGCCAATCCAAATGAGCTCTTAGAATATACCCTATTTACTTTTTTTAAAAAAATGGTTAGTTATTTTAGTATATATGTTTTCCTTTTCTCATCTCTCTAGTTGAGATTTTTCGAAGACATGTCCTCCTTTAACAAATGTATCTCTGTTTTGTTGTGTTATTTAAGTGGCAGAGATTTTGCCAAATCCCTCATCATCATAGCAGGTGTAAGTGATGATGAAATCCTAAATGAATGGCTTTTTGTAAAAGAAAAAAAAGAAAGTTTAAATCGTGTTACCATAGAAGATTGCCATTAAGGGTAAAATAAAAAATTCAAGTTAATTAATTTTAAAATTTTTAAAAATATATTATTATTATTATTATTATTATTATTATTGGACTACAGTAAAAAGAAAATGCTGCCAAGCAACTTGAATGGAGGGGGAATAGTATTTCCATGTAATCTTTAAATATATAAATTTTTATTTTGAAAAATTTATGCTGAAATTAGTTATAATAAAAATTCATATATTAACCCTCCACTCCAAACCCTAAATTCGAATACGAAGAATATCAAATTTACATTCCATCACCTCAAGGTAAAATTGTCGAGAATACTAATAGGAAAAGAAATAAATTACTAGTTTTTCTTTCTTTAACTTTTACAACGTACGTGGCATACTTGAAATTAAAGGCTCGGAGTAGTTTTCTGATGTAATGCCAAAGACCATAGAGAACATTGTCAACTTTGAGCTCCCCACTTCCCATTTGTCCATTTCTCCAAGCTCACTCTTAGCACCTCTCAAACTCTCAGCCTCTCCCCGTCCCATCTCTTTCTCTCTCCCCCTTTGTGCTTCCCAACGTGGCCAACACATTCCCATTCCCTTAGAGATGTTGAAACTTTCTTTGCATGCCCAGCTGATCGATACGCCGTAAGCCATATTATTTCTCATTTGTAGTTACCCTTTGTAAAGGGCGCGCACCCACAAGTGCGCGCACCCTCAACACTAGTCCATGCAATGTCGGTGGCTCACCGTTACAGCAACCACAGTCGCCATCATCATTACGATCACCTACTCTTCGCCGTGTTATTACTAGCTGCCTTTGCCGTTCCTGCCAAATCGGGGAATTCCGAGGCAGAGATCCTCCTTCGGTTTATCAAGTCCTTGCAACAAAATGGCGCATTCGCCAATTGGAATTCTAACGTACAACCTTGCAACAAAACCACCGATAAGTCTAATTGGGCTAATGTTATCTGCGAAAATGGATTTGTTTTCGGGTTGCAATTGGAGAATAAAGGCCTTAGCGGGACAATCGATGTGGATGCTCTTAAAGATTTGCCTAATTTCAGGACCATAAGTGTCATGAACAATAATATCGAAGGACCTTTCCCGACTTTGAGTAAAGTTGCGGGGTTGAAAACGGCTTATTTCTCAAACAACAAGTTCTCTGGGGAAATTGACAACAATGTTTTCGAAGGGATGCATTGGTTAAAAAAGCTTCATCTAGAACACAATCAATTTACCGGTAAAATCCCCTCCGTTTTGGGTAAGTTGCCTAAGCTAACCGAACTGAGGCTTGAAAACAACAAATTTGTAGGCCAAATACCTGATTTTAATCAAGAGAGACTTATGGATATGAATTTCTCCAACAACTCTCTTGAGGGCCCTATTCCTCGTGGCCTTTATAATCTCAAAGCTTCAGCGTTTGAAGGTAATTTTTTTTCTACATTGCTCTTTCGTGTGCAGGCTATTCCTTGTAAAATCAAATTAGCATTCATTATGCTTGCTCCAACGTACACAAATGTCTTCAAGTAAATTAATCATCCACTTCGGTTTTCAAAATTCAAACTCTGTTAACTTTGACGAACATTTTAAAATAAGCTTCATCGTATTGACAATGAGAAAAACTGCAATTTATTATACTAACTAAAATTTACTCTTAAAATATTAAGTTGATCTAATCCAATTTAGCTTCAAAGAAGCGAAAAATGTCTCATAAATTGCAATGGAGGGAGTAGTAAACATCCTGTCATTTTATTCATTTGGTAATAATACAGGTAATGATCTGTGTGATGGGCCATTGTCGAAATGCTCGAGTGAACCAAAAATAGCTCTTTGGACAATAATATTGGTGGTTATTGCAGTAGTGGCAGCAATAGCAGCAATTGTTGTTGTTATCATCATTCTTCGGCAGCGCAAGCAGATGCCTGAAATGGAAACAAGAGCAACCGCTTTACCCACCGGAGCTGGGGGCGCCACTAACCCGAAGGCGCCCTCAGCAGATCTAGACAGGATGGAACAGGGCAGCAGCCAAGTAATGGCCTCTGCTGCTGTTCCAGACCGTTCTCCGGAGGGAGCAGGCGGCGGGAATAAGAAGCATGAAACACAAGCAGTTCAGAAACTTCTATTCTTGAAAGATGACATAGAAAAGTTTGATTTGCCAGATTTATTGAAGGCTTCAGCTGAAATATTGGGTAGTGGGGTATTTGGATCGACTTATAAAGCTGCACTTAGCACTGGACCTGTTATGGTTGTCAAAAGGTTTAGGCAAATGAATAATGTTGGGAAGGAAGATTTTCATGAGCATATGCGAAGACTAGGCAGATTGAGCCATAAGAACTTGCTTCCTGTTGTAGCTTTTTACTACAGGAAGGAGGAAAAGCTTTTGGTCTCCGAGTATGTTAACAATGTCAGCCTTGCTGTTCATCTTCATGGTACGTACTTTATACTGCCAAGTACTTCCTCTCTTCACTTTAATAATTCTTTGACTCTAACTTTCCACATAAATTCTACTTATCTTTAATTTAAGAGTATAAAATTTAAAAATTTCTTTACTTTTTTAAATTATGTGTCAAATGAAAATCGGACAAACAAAATAGCGCATGTTTTGAAATTAAAGGTCATGATACTTCTTGCGATATGATAAATTCACTTTAACTCCCTTCACTATGCGAGGCCTGATTTCTTCTTATTGGCCAAAATGATTTTTTTTTTAATCATGGATGACGGTGCGCTTGATCTTCTGCATATTCTAGTACAATACGAGTGAACTAGTAAATTTGACCGCGCTTCGCTTGATTGTAAAAGATATTACGCTAATAATTATTTTAGATATTATATGATTCATTTTCCTCTGAGAGAAAAAAAGTAATAACAAAATGTACTTAAAAGATATTTAAAACTTTACGAAACGGGCAAGTCAATAATTAATTTAACTGTTATATATCTTTTTTCTTGAGAGAATGAAAATATGAAAAAATAAATGTATATGTCTATTCATAATGTGGATTGTAATGATGTTTATTTTTAGTTTTATCTGATTAAGAATTTTTGGAGTATTAAAATAACCTTAAAGAATTAAATTACATTAAAATTTAAATCTTATAACTAATAATTAGCATAAAATAAAAATAGTAAGTATAACTTGTTGCTTAGTGAGAAAATTGAACTTGATCGAAGTATTAGTTTTATTCTTGTTATCTCCATTCTTAAGCAACTCGAACTCATACGACTAAAAAAAAAAAGAGTTGTTTGGTGCGTTAAAGCTCCTGCTATGTGTAGGGTTCGAGGTTATCTTGCATTTCTAATAATATTGAAGAGTTGGTAAAGAAAAAAAATTGAAATCATGACTGTGAAGTAGTGATAAAAATATAAAAATAATGATGAATAACAAAATGATAATATTTATTTTTTATCATACCCAAGAATTTCGCATGTTGATGACAATGGCAAAAAATAAAAAGCAACCCAATATCAAAATAAAAATACAAATTAATGATTTCTCTTATTTTATGAGATTTTAGATATGAAGAAGCAAATATTCTCAATGAGATATTTTATAGGTATTATTGGTAATTGATGTGAAGTTGAAGTGGCAAGATAATTATAAAATATTGATGTGCCAATAAGCATGAAGTTAATTATGATTACCGTTACTAATTAAAATATAATAATTATTATTTGGTTCCTTCAAATTTACACGTCTTTATTGGTCTATAATGGGGGGAGGGGGTCAAGGAGATATATGAACATATAATAAATAAATTATAAATTAAATTAATAAATAAATATGAAAGTGTAAAAATTGAAGAGAACAATGAGAAAAAATCTTATGTATAGTACATAAATTATAAATTAAATATGAAGTTTTTGCAGAAAATGCACTTTTATTTATTCAATTATTTATTGGCATTTATGTACACGCCAGTTGATAGTACATGCATTTTTTCAGGTAATAAATCCCGCGGGCAACCAAGCCTTGATTGGCCAACTCGGTTAAAAATCATAAAGGGAGTTGCCAAAGGACTATTGTACCTCTACAACGAGCTACCAAGCTTGACAGCACCCCACGGTCACCTCAAATCCTCCAACGTTCTTCTAAACGAGTCATACGAGCCACTCCTCACTGACTACGCATTACTACCAGTAGTAAATCTTGAACATGCTCAAGAACACATGATTGCTTACAAATCGCCCGAATTCAAGCACAGCGGACGAATCACACGGAAAAATGATGTATGGACACTCGGAATATTAATCCTCGAGATTATAACGGGCAAATTCCCGTCCAATTTCTTGCAACAAGGCAAGGGAAGCGACACCGATTTGGCCACGTGGGTAAGATCTGTTATCAACGAGGACATGTCGGACGTAGAGGTTTTCGAGAAGGACATGAGAGGGACAAAGAATGCAGAGGGGGAAATGATGAAGCTATTGAAGATAGGATTGGGTTGTTGTAATCTTGATATAGATAAGAGGTTTGATATGAAGGAAGCAATGGAGAGGATTGAGGAAGTAAAAGAGAGAGATGGGGATGATGATTTTTACTCTTCATATGCAAGTGAAGCTGATTCTACAAGAGGATTATCTGATGATTTCTCTCAAGTCCCTATGAACATCTGAAGAGTGCCACTCATGTGTGAGACTTTTTAATTTGTTCAAACTCATCATGGTAAATATAGGATGGGATTTTTATTTTGTTTGATGCATGGTTGGGGGACGTATATGGTCAATGAACCACGAAATAAATAAATATGAAAAAAGCGAGAGAAAATGAACTGATATTTTTTGTTGCTATTCAAGTGAAGCAAGCGAACATGTAAATTGTCCTTGATGAATCTAGTTTAGCTAGTTGCCTTACCTTTTCTTTTTCTTTTACTTTTTTTTTTCTTTTGGGGGAAAATTCAACTGGCTTATTATATTTGGGGATTGTAAGAGTAAACCCACTAGCAAGAACAACCAATTGTGTACCTTTCTATTGTGGAAATCGTATAACTTACCATCAAAAGAATTGTTCGATATCAACTTTAATTATTTCTCTGGTAACATAAAGAATGACAATACTTTTACTTCAACTTTCCACATAACATGTTTAAGATCATAAAATTAAAGTACATTTTGGTATATTTGAAATAACTTTAATTTAGGACTACAAGATTCAAAAGTCTTAATAATTAAATTAAAGGAATAACTTAGAACCCATCTGAAATAGAATGAATTTTTTGTATGTTCCAGATAAAAGCAGTCAACTCATGTTTCAGGTTCACAAAGATATTGTGATCCTTAGCATACTTGGCCGCCACCTTATCGACGTCATCGTCGACTTTTAAGTCAAAACTTCTGACGAAATTGTCGAGTAAGGGGGTACTTTTCCAAGTCGGTTCCCAAGACATTCCCTTGGAATTAGGAATGTCTTGAAGATGTGGTAAATACATTGGCTGAAGTTCTTTGAAAGATGTTTTAATCTCTCCAAGGATTTCCTGGATACTACCAATGTCAGGGTGAGGAGTTATTTTCTTAAAAAGTCAAATTAGGTGATTCTTTTTTAAACGGAGGGAGTATATTCTTATTTATATGCTCTTTAAGGTGGATTTTGGAGAAGCATTCGATGTTACTACTAGGTTTGATAGAAAGCAACAGTATGTTTCACATCAAGAGAAAACAGTTACCAAAAGTTCCTTACGATTAAATACCCACGTACAGAGTTGTGTTTGAGTGTTTGGTGTGAGATAACTTCTTAGTAACTTCCTGTATAGGACTTTCTCTAAAACTGGGAGAGAGAAGGAAATTATACTCGTAAGAATTTGCAATTTGGTTGCTTCGTAATGCGTCAATTATATCTAACCGTATTGGTAGTAAATCGATAGCTTAATCCATATGTGTGATTAGGAACTAGTATATATATATATATATATATATATACTAGTTTAGGTTACCTGCGTTGCACGTGTATCAAATGTTAAATAATAAAAATAATAATGATAATATATGTTTTGATATCCAAATATAGTAAAATATACGAACAACAACGATAACAACAACAACATACCTAGTGTAATTCCATAAAGTAGGCCTGGGAGGGCATAGTGTACACCGTACCATTATCTTAAAGGTAGAAAGACTATTTTTGATAGACCCTCAGCTCAAACAAAAAACATGTCAAAGCAGTATAGAAAATGGAATAACAGATTTAAAGAAAACCATGACAAGTACCAAAGGCAATCTGACAAATCATCCTAAATAGTAGTCGTAATAAATATACCATTATAATCAAAGTTTAAAAGGCACAACTAATGACCAAACCCAAATACATGAAACTATAAGAGAAATACGACTCATAGTATGACTAATAGTAAAGAAGAATAACGTGACACAACACCCAGTTATCTAACTAATTTTTTATTCTAATTCGCACCCTCCATAACTTCCTATCTAAGGACATGTCCTCGGTAAGGTCAGGTTGTGTCATATCCTGTCTAATAGCATCTCTCCAGTACTTCTTTGGCCTACCTCTACCCCTTTTAAAATCATCTATTGCCAACCTCTCACACCTTCATAGAGTTGAATCTCTACTGACCTCACTCGAATCTTGAATCTATTATACATCCGGGATTACCTTAATATATGCCGTATGCAAACTTTATCCTCCAAGCATATTCTTTATATAACCTCCCTAGGAACTTTGTCGTAAGGCTTTTCAGGGTCAATGAACATCATATGTAGGTCCTTCTTCCTCTTCTTGTATTATTTCAACAATCTCCTTATAAGGTAAATGTCTTACGTAGTCAAGCGTCCTAACATGAAACCAAACCGGTCCATAGAAATAAACACATCCTTCCTTACTCTCATCTCCATCTATCATTACAAATCACAAATATGTTGGCATCAATAAGTAGCTCTTCTAAATTATTATTATTAGAGAACAATTTTCACTTTCATGATTAAAAAAGATTAGATCTTAAGTTGTTAAGATTTTAGTAGAAACATTTTATGTGATAAAAAGAAATTAAACTACTAAGCTTTTTCAAGTATTTATATTACAAAATAGATGACTAAAAATTAGAAATATTTTATGTTTTTAAAGATATTAGATATGACTGCTTATATATCTTTTTTTTTTTTAAATATTTGACCAACCTATAAATATTATGTATAGATATGATTGGTACATGAGTTGGCCAATGCAGGGGCAGGCGTAGCTTGTTGGTGCTTGGTACCCGTCATGCCTCATGTGAATTCATACTTTAGTCACAAATAAAGCGACATGCATAAATTTTTATTAAATTATAATAGATAGATTATGAACTCATAATTTTAAAAATATAATGTGTTTGATGTTACTAATATTAGTTTGTTAGGTGGGTTAAGAATAATAATTTTAGGATAAAGTTTGAAATTGACTTTACCCTATATTTGGTATGAGGTATTAGCCAATTGCAAGACTATTTTATTCACCAATTGAACTAAAATGATGGATTACTATTTCATATAGAAGGTGGACAAAACAGGCTCACGGGATATACCGATCCCAAAAGACCAAACATCAAGACAATCGATAAAGGTTGAACCAATAGGATTCGTTTGACCGAGGGGATAAAAATAACAATCTCGAGATAAATGAAAAATTATTTTATCCCCCATTTGGTTATGCACATTAATTAATCACGAGATTATTTTATAACATTTTTGAGTTGAAATCATTAGGCAACATACATGATTGATTACTTTTTTCATAGACAGGATTACTTTTTCCATAAACAAAACAACAAAAGGTGAAACGAAAAATTAAGCATAAATACAAGAATAAAAAAAAATCGAAGATTCATGTTATAAAAACTTAAGTTACCTGGTTGCTTGAGATTATATTCAGCAAAAAAACTGTTAATCATATCAAACAAACACAACCTCGATCAAAAGCAAACAGTTAAAAACAGGCATGAAAACCGACAATTGTCTGCTCATCGGCATAACATAAAAATGAGATACTAATTTAAAGTTTTTAAAATCTAAATAGAATTTAGCCAATCATAAAGAGTTTTGGATGTATTAATGAAACGATAGTACAAAAAAATAATGGTACAACTATTTCAGAGTGAAGCTCCAATATTTTCTCTCTTATGGGTCATCGACTTCTTTCTCCCCATTTCTAGGACTTCATTCTCTAAATGAAAAAGGGCCTAAAATTCCCTTTCACTATGTAAAATGGTGCAAAAATGCCCTCCGTCTATTTATTGGGCCTAAAATTCCCTTTTCGTCTACCTATTGGGCCAAAAATTTCCTTCCACCTACCGATTGGACCTAAAATGCCCTCCAGTATACCTATTGAGCCTATTTTGCCCTTTTATTTAGGCAAATTACATGGAAAGGCCATTCCTGAAACTTAATTACATAAATAATAGTACTTTTTCAATATTACAAAAATAATTATTTTTTTTACACATAGCCATTTAAAAAAAATCAGAAAAGATAATTATAATTTCTAATTTAATGTTATAAATAACTACCAATTCACCTTAATTTAAGAGATATATTTTTAATCTTTAAATTAAAAGTGAAAAAGATAATCCTTGTTTTCAAAATTTTCTCTCTTATATTCAAAATTCAAATATTTTTAAATAAACTAAGTATTTCATTATTTGCTCGTGTATGTTTCATTTTGTTTTCATGTATGTTAATCATCTAGTATTATTTCATTATCGTGTATTTTCAATTCTAATGTAATGAGTTAACCATAATTTTTTATGGATAAATATTTATGAAATAAAAATCATTATGTTAGAAGTACATATATACCATGTATTTTTATTGTATAAATATAATTTATGTCAAAGTTCAATTATTATTATATTTTTAATATAATTTATGGGATAAATATTCATGGTATATCTCATTATGTCGGAAGTACTTTTCTTGTTAGAAAATTATTTATTAAATATAAATATATATTTTCAGTGTTACATGATATAAACTTTTTATATCTAAAATATACCATGTATGTTTATGGTAGAAATATAATTTAAATGGTATAAATATATCATGTATTTTTATGATATAAATATAATTTGTATAATATATAAATATACAATGAAATTTTTATGGTATAAATATACCATATATTTTTATGAAGGCACCGTGAAAGCAGGCAATAAAAATGAAACATATAAAATTTTGATGTAGTATATAAAAATGCCTTTGCATGTAATTTGCCTAAATAAAAGGGCAAAATAGCCCCAATAGATAGACGGAAAGGACATTTTAGGCCCAATAGGTAGACGTGAAGGGCATTTTAGGTCCAATAGGTAAACGGAGGACATTTTTGCACCATTTCATATAGTTGAAGGACATTTTAGGCCCTTTTTCATTCTCTAAATATATAAGGAATGTTAATGGGGGTAGTAAGAATCCTAAATAAGGAGAAAAAACCAAAGAATTAGGAATCTAATACAAAAAATACCCTAAGAAAGGAAAAAAACAAAAGAATTCAAAACCTTAGAGATGATAGTTTGTTTTTCCATTAATAACATTTGTGAAACTCCTAGTATGAAATTAAGTATGAAATGAAGTCTTATATTTAAGGTAAACAATAAAATATCTAATTAAAATTTTATAAGTATACATAAATAATAATTTTAAAAGAAATGGTGAAAAGACGATTTTGTCTAAAGCGGAGAATTTTAATGAAGGGCGAAAATTCCAAATCACTTTTCTAAGGGTCTTCACACTTTTAATGTATTATATATATATATATATATATATATATATATATATATTTAAACTAGATGGTGGATGACCGTGCCCGCTCGAACCCAATATTTATTACCTGGTAGCTGTTAAATTTAGAGAAAATGGCCAACCCCCCCCCCCTCCCCCAACCTTTACCCAAAATTTTAACTACACACTTATACTTTTCGGGGGTCCTATGACCCCCCTAAACTATTTAAAAATGATATTATTACCTCCCTAAATGCTTACGTGGCATAGCAAGTGTATCTCACTCTCCTTGAGAGAGTGAGCACCGAAAATAAAAATAAAAATTTTATTTTCACATTTCTTTTATATATATATATATATATATATATATATATATATATGCATTTTTTATTTTTTTTTATTTTCTTTATTCCTTATCCTCTCCTTCTCTCCATTTTCATATTCCTTTACCATCTTCATTTTCCTCTTTCACATCTCCATCTTTATTTTTATCTCCATTTTTATTTATACCGCAAATTCAATACTTTTCTCACCATTAATTTTTAACTATCATTTTTAGACCCACTAATTTATTTATTTTTGTGAAGAAGGATAAATAATACCAAGTGTTTCTGTCGGAATGGCTTCACAAGCGTAGGTGAAGCTTTTCCGGCCACCGAATCAGTTCCAAAATGAACATACCGGTGATATTCACCAACCCCATAAACAATTACACACATATTCATCTCACAATTCTCTGAAATTTGAAAAGATTAAAGTGGTCCTTGAAGTAATTTCTGATGAAAAGTGAAAATTAGTTCAAAAATTTATGTCTCATGAGGATTTCAGATCGAGTGAAATGATTCCAAACCATGAAATCAATATTATATCTCAAAATTAATATTCATATTTAAGCTTTTTTTGCACTGTTTCAATATTAAGATTGATTTTTGAGTTGTGGGTTTCTTGATTTTGTCTGTTTTAACATCAAGATTGAATTTTGAGTTGTGGGGTTTGTTGAAATTGTTTGCTTTAGCATCTTTGAGTTGTGGCATCTTTTGGATTTATCAACAATGATGAGACAAATGTTGGAGAATTATCGAAGGAAATGGGAGAGGGTGATTTTGTGAGGGATAATGAGTTATTTGAGTGAAATTTTATTGAGGGTTAATTGAAGGTAGATGAAGTCATCATCTTCTTCTAAATTTTTATGTAAGAGTGAATTGAAGTACATGCTGCAAATGCCCTTTTGGATCTTTATGCTAAATGTGGGAATATGATAGAGGCAAGCAATTTTTTGATGAGTTGGATGATGATAGTGTAGTTTCTTGGACATCTTTAATTGTAGGTTTGGCTGGCAATGGTTTTGATTCCATGGATTAAAGTAGGATAAAAACTAAAAATGGCTTTGATTCCATGGATTGAAGTAGGATAAAAATTAAAAATGGTTTTGATTCCATGGATTGAAGTAGGATAAAAATTAAAAAATGATAAAAATAATTTTTTATATAAAAAAATCACAATATTACGTGGCATAAGCTGATAGGTGCGTGCAACTCACTCACTTGTACAGATCTGGGCATAAGTTTTTAGACGGGTATATATTCTATTTTTAAATAGTTCAGGGGGGTCATAAGACCCCCGCAAAGTATAAGTGTGTAGTTGGGATTTGGGGTAAAGGTTGGGGGGGCTTTTGGCCATTTTCTAAAGACATCAATTAGTAAAAAACTTATAGATATATGGATATATATACACATTTTTTATATGCATTACATTCATGATTGAACTATCGGTGAATCTATAAGCACATTACTTACATAGTTACATATTTTTTTAAAAGTTGGTATTGGCAATAGGGTGTAGAAAATTTGTGACGCTGTGATTGACAAAATACCTGCGATTGACAAGGAAAGTATTTTAAATCGTGGATATAGAGAGTATTGAAAATAGAGCATGGTTAATTGTGTGATATACCTTGTTAATGAATTCAGTGTCATGCATCAGGAGTAGAAAGGTGGTACACTGCAGTTCATTTTGTGCAATGGTAAGAACAAAAGAAAACAGGTCTATATATATTAGCAAATAAAGATTTTAATTTACAATAATACCAACAACAACAGTTTTGATGAGGCATTACATCAACAAAAACTAAGCAGCAGTAAGGAGGGAGAAGGTATTGAAGAGGCAAAAACACACAGAGCAGTTGGAGTAAATTTATAGTCAAGCATAGAACAGGCTAATAATTTTTTTTTTTATAAAAATACAAAAAATGCTAATCAAATTAATGGATAGCTATAAAAATCTTATGACTCTCACCCCCCCCCCCCTTTTTTTTTTTTACCAAAAAAGGATATAATTGAGTTTGAAAAAAGTTTTATTATTGAGTAATAAAAGAAAACAATCTATTCTAAAAAAGACTCTGATCAATCAAAATTCAGAGTCTCAACTTGGCATAATATGGTGTGCCAAGTCACCTTTGGAAATCATTTTCGAAATAATTTTTTTACTCTTTTAAAACTGGTCCACAAACAGAGATTCCGGTTAAGGAATTCTGTTGATCGAGGGAAAGGTGTTAGGCATTCCTCAGTCTCGTGGTTCTAGTACGGTCACTTCTTTGACTTGTATCGGCTAATATGATGCTATGAAATGAATAAATTGCATAAAACACACAAAACAAATAATCAAACAAACAAAACAAAACATGTCCAAAAATAGTGTCCAATCCAATAATTACAGTCTGAAATAAAAGATACTGAAATAAACCTACGCTAACCTACACTAGCCCTAAACTATGATCTACCTGATGCCTCAGACTTTAATCATGAACGTCCTTCACATACAAGACACTTCAGAGCATACCCCGGTGAATAAGTACAAATGGCCTCGGGGCATTCCTTGGCTAAATAAATATATTTTCTAATTTCAGACGATAAAATAAAATAATCTTGAGTACAAAAATTCAATCATACCACAATCATCAATTTCTACAAGTTGCCTACCCAACTTAGTATTTGCCTACTAGTTTTAGCCTAAAGCATGATACTATCGCGTTACACATCAACCATGAATCAAAATACCACAATATTAACTTTTTATCGATTTTTAAGTCCCCCAATTTATTCTCGATCACCCAATTGATTAATTGTTCAATAAGCAAGTATTCACCAATCATAAATAACAAACATTCACTAATCCAACAATCAAACATCACCAATAATTCATATCAGCAAATAAGACAGTGATATCAAATCACGTTCATAATCACATAAGAATTAAAAGGAAGAGAGGAAAGAATTGGACCTCAATGTCACTTTCAATTAAGTATTATTTTATTAAATGAGATGGAGTCCGCGCCAAAAACGTCAAATCAAAACCTCAACATGAACCTAAATCAACAAATTTGATCTCAAACTCCGATTTACTCAGATCTGATTGCTTGGTAACTGGTGGAAAATTTGGTTGCTTTTTTCTATGAGTTACCGCTGCTGGAAAAGCGATGACAATTTTTGGTGAATTTTTGGTGAGGATCGGTTTTACCTGGTTGATTCCAGGAAATTTTGGGGGTGGTTGGGCCGGCTAGTTTCTACATTTTCTGGTAGAGGGTCGCTTCGGTCAGAACTGGCACTGGATTTTCTGCCAGAACAGTGAACCTCAACGATTGATGGCGCTTTACGATGGTAATTTCGATGATGATTTTGTCAAACAAACACTCTCTCGCCGGCTGCTTTTACTCTCCCTTTATTTCTGATCTCTCACTCTATTTTCCCTTTGTATTTTTTCCTACTCCCTCGCGTCTCTCCGATCGGATATGCGTGTGTGTTCTATGTGTGTGATAATTGTTGTTGGTGTTCTCAATTTTTTGGTATGTTTATGTATTTTGTATCAATTGAAAAATGGGGTCTGTGTCTGTCTATTTTTTTGTAAGTGAAAGTTTGTGTGTGCATTTAATCCCTC
This sequence comes from Capsicum pubescens, assembly GCA_030864215.1. Classification (NCBI taxonomy): domain Eukaryota; kingdom Viridiplantae; phylum Streptophyta; class Magnoliopsida; order Solanales; family Solanaceae; genus Capsicum; species Capsicum pubescens. The sequence continues at coordinate 223,629,864 of CM061542.1, read as the reverse complement.
TATGGCGCTGTATGTGTGAGTGAGCTAGGTATTTTTTTTCTTAGTGAGATATATGTGTATATATATTGTATATTGTGTGTGAATGTGTATTGGTCCATAAAAATGGAAATGGTGAGGTCCTTTTGTATATGAGAGCCCTCCATTTTTTATGTGTGTAATCTGTTAAAAGGAAAAATGGAAAGATAACGTGAGAGGGGGTAGGGGTAGGGGGTATGTGAGGGTTGGGGGTATATAAAGTAGGGTGGTTAGGATGAGATAAATTTTTTTATAGATTTGTTGAGAGTTAGTTGTTATTTTTTGTCATTTTGTGGAAAAATTATAAACTAAAAGGGAGTGTATGGTAAGATAGGGTAAATGGATAAATTCGGCTTCTAGGAGGGAAAAAATACATTTCTACATTATGCCCCTCTTTGGGTATAAACACAAAGTATTTTCAGATAAAGAAGTAGACAACGAGATAAAATTTTGTCCCAACCATTATTAAAAAAAAAGAAACAAAGGAAGAAGGGCAATAGAGTCTTGATTTTGGAAATTCTACCTATCTCAAGTTATGTGGGAGTCAAGTCACTTGTAGCTATAGGGTTGACTAGAAAAGGGGCTATACCGAATTGGGGAGTCGACTAAGGTCCCATCGAGGTTTCGGTCCGTAGCTCTGTCATTACATCAAAAATGAAAATTACAAGTTAAAAAGATAACTAAAATTACAGAAGTCCCATCTATGCAGCTTCTTTGGACTCTTGAACTGAGTTTATGATTCATTCAAAATTGACAAAAGATTTGACCTTCTTTAGGTTGAACTTGAGAATAAATTGTTTCTCCATACAAAATTTGATGTTGGAGATAAACTCAATAATTGACCATGTTCTGTCGGTGGTCCTTCTGAATTTGAAATTGAATTTGAAAATCATCGCCATATTCTCTAGGCGGGCTCATGACTTACAATTTTTTACCTTGTTGCTTGACTTTTAAATTTCTTCACCCTGTTGTCTAGGTGGGCTCTTGACTTGATATTTCTTAGTCTGTTGACTTTCAATCTTATCACCCTATTCTCCGGAAGGGTTCTTGACTTGTATTTCATCACCCTGTTCTTCAAGCGAGCTCCTTACTTTCAGTTTAATCATCCTGTTCTCCAGACGGGCTCCTGACTTGCAATTTTATTACCCCGTTCTTCAGGCGGGCTCCCGAATTTCCATTTCACCACCCTGTTCTTTAGGTGGGACTCCTGACTTGCCATTTCATCACCCTATTCTTCAGGCAAACTCCTAACTTACAATTTCATCATCCTGTTCTTTAGGTGGGCTCCTGACTTGTAATTTCATCATCCTGTTCTTTAGGCGGGCTCCTAACTTGCAATTTCATCACCCTGTTCTTCAGGATGGATCCTTACTTGGTATTTCATCACCTCGTTCTTCAGGCGGGCTCCTGACTTGCAATTTCATCACCCTGTTTTTCCAGCGAGGCTCCTGACTTATAATTTCATCACCCTGTTCTCCAGGCGGGCTCCTGACTTGCAATTTCATCACCTTGTTCTTCAAGCGGGCTCCTGACTTGTAATTTTATTACCCTGTTCTTAAGGCAGGCTCCTGACTTGCAATTTCATCATCCTGTTCTTCAGGTGGGCTCCTGTCTTTTAATTTCATCACCCTGTTATTCAGGTGGGCTCCTGACTTTCAATTTCATCACCCTATTCTTCAGGCTGGCTCCTAACTTTTAATTTCATCACCCCGTTCTTTAGGCATGCTCCTGACTTTCAATTTCATCACCCTGTTCTTCAGGCGGGCTCCTAACTTGTAATTTCATCACATTATTTTTCAGGCGGGCTCTTGACTTTCAATTACACCATCCTGTTTTTTAGGCGGGCTTCTGACTTTCAATTTTATCACCCTATTCTTCAAGCAGGCACCTGATTTACAATTTCATCACCTTGTTCTTCAGGTGGGCTCCGGAAATCAAAATCAAAACTAGAACAAAAATTATCCCACACAAAGATTATGATAAAGAAAGATTCCATTTTCGCAAAAAACAAACTCTTATTTTTAAGAGGGTTCTAAAGTGAAGTTCCAAATAACAGGAATTAAATTTTCTTTTTGCCCCAGTTTATCATCAAAAACTTTTGCAAGTGTCAAACTCAATCACAACTACTTGCAACAATGCATAATGCAAAGATGAATCAAGATTCTAATCAACAAATACACATTTTTAGGGTAAAATTGGATGACCGGGACCAAAAAGTCCCTCCCTTAAGAGTGAAAGTGAAAGGTTCTTACTAAAAGTGCATCTTTTAGAATTAACGGTTCAAATTAGGAATAGCACCTCCTATCCATGAGACACGAAAGACCCAAATTAAAGAATGTGTCTCTTAGGGGTACAAGGTGATGAGTTTTACCATAATTGTAATTACCAAACCTGTACAACAACACAACTCTTGCATTTGCAGAAATGAGGAATTGCACCTCTGGATATTTTTGCTTTAAAGCTTTTGATTAGAAGGTAGCAACTGTTCCTGTTTCATACAAAGAAAACTCTTGAGTTTAAAACAGGGTGGTTGGCTTGCGACTTTGGCTTTTGAGGCGATTTCTCTTGCACTTGTCTTGCTGCATCATTGACCCAAACTTAGATCATTAAAAGTGACTCAAAAACAAGCACAATATCTCTATTTTTCTATGTCTCTCTGATAAATCCTTTGACCCTGGGTATTTCCTTGACCCTAGACTCATTTTCTGACAAAACTTCCTACTTATCTTGTTTTGACCTACCACCATGTTTCTTTCATATGTTGACCTTTTGTCTTGCTTTGTGCAATTGAAGAAGTTGGTAGAAAGTTTTGAAATCCTTTATCACTTGTTTTGACAATGGACTTGACTCAAAGACATAAAAAAATAAGTTTTGTTCGAATGACAGGCTCAAAAGGACAAAAATAGCAAAATAAAGAAGAAAGAAAAGACAATGTTTGTCCCTTTTTTGAAAATAAAGAAAATAAAAAATTATCTGAAAATGACAATCAATTCTAATAATTATACCATGTATTTTGGATTAAGCTGATTGATCTTTTTATCCATACTTTCCACCAATAGTTGTTGAGTTAATGACCCTAAAACTGAGTTGCTTCCTTGAGTCAATTGCATTCAGAGACCTCATTCGGCTAGTGGCACCTTGAAGGGTTTTCGCCAACAAACTTCTCTAATTTTTCTTTCTGTTAGTTCACCATTGCCCTATGGTGTTCGTGAGAGTTTTCACTAATGAGTCCATCTTATTTTCATTTCTTTCAACTCAAAATTATCTTACAGTACTCGCGAGGGTTTTCACCGATAAGACTCTTTCATTTTTATCTCTCTCAACTTACCATCACCTTACGGTTCCCGTGATGGTTTTCATCGTTAAGACTCTTTTTTTTTTCTTAACTCACAATCGTCTTACAATGTCCGTGAGTATTTTTACTAATAAAACTTCTCATTTTTATCTCTCTTAACTTACCATCGCCTTATGGTGCTCGTGAGAGTTTTCACTGATAAGACTCTCTCATTTTTATTTCTTTCCTGATTCCTTGTGCTGAGGAAGACAAGTAGTACCCAAATGCATCATCATATTCATTGCATGCTTAACCTTAACATTCTCAAAGATTGATCTAAAGGTCTTTCTTTGGTTGTAACTTGACTTTTGGATAGGGTTACAAAGAAAGGACGACATGAGGCCTAAACGTCAGTTGAAGTGGGGTGAGACTTATAACTTTTGGAATCTAATCAAACAACAAATATTAAGTCATACCCCAATTTATTTTGACTAGGTAATCCTAAATTTTTTATTTGGTTAGGTCGAGTCCAGAGTAGGGCAACCTACGTATCTCACCCCCGAGAGAGGAGAACCAGGTTACACGTAGTTTCGATAACTTTTTCTATTGCTTGATTCTGATTTCTTTTCTATTTTTTTTTCTTTTATTGACTCTTTTTCTCTTTGGGACCTTTTCTGACTCTATTTTTCTTAACACTCTTCTTTTTCTTTCTTTTTGACACACTTTTTCTTTTCTTCTTTTTTTGAAACTTTTCTGACTCTATTATTTTGCTCAATACTTTTCTTTTGAGCTTTGCTGACTTTATCTTGATTCCAAAAGAGGGGTATAAAAGAAAATAACACTAAAGATCAAATGGGGTAAACAAAGGATGATACAACGTTTGGATAGTAAAATGGAATGCCTTTGTCATATCAATCCTTGAAAATGCAAGTACATATCATGCAATATGAAGTGAAAGATGAAGATCATTTGTGATACTTTAACAACACTAACTTTAACTGAGCATGTATTTCACTTCTTCTTCTATACTTGCCAACATATAACTCCGCATTTGTTGTACATCCCTCACATCGAATGACCTATGCTTTCGTGGAGCTGATTATCTTCCTGTTTCTCTTGACATATGGGTCACGCGTCCACTATTTGACCTAATTAAGATATGCTTTTTAATTGATGACTAAGTTATTCTTGTGATTCTTAAAATAATTACCTTAATTTTCAAAAAAGGCTTCAACATGATCACCAAATATCTTAACACTCTACCGATTTATCAAATGTTTCTAACTTTAGCCCTCTAATTTAATGTTTCATGATTAAACTAAATTTTAAGATCCAGCTGAAAATTTCGCAGGCATGTCATAACACTAGAATCAACATAAAATGTATTGTGTAAAGAAGACAAACAAACAACTTTAAATAAGACAAAGCAATAAGGACACCACATTTCATTAAAAGAAAAGATAGAACGGTTTAAATGAAAATGATAGAGAAACAAAATAAGATAGTTTCCGAACTACAACCCTAAAATAATTTGAAAAATAGAAAGGAAAACAAAACAAACTACCAAGAATCCTTCCAAGTAAGAAAGTGAGTGACTTACCAATTGTTGAGCTTGACATCTTAGCCACTGATTTGCATATCAGCAAGACTAGAGTTTCCACCGCTGTCCAACACATTTCCTTCAACAAATAAGTTCTGGATCCCCATTCTTAACTCATTGCTTCCCATGTATTGTTCATTATCGTGTGTTGGTGAAGGATTCCGTGTGAGGCTCTTAGTGTCCATGTTTTGCACTACAATTAATTTTTCTTAAATCATCCTTTTTCTTTTTCTTTTCAAAGCATGAAAATCCTAAATTCGGTGACCCTGAACATCAGAATGATATGCACATCATACATGAGGATTAAAATTTCTTGAATGCGGGCCTAGAGTATACCCAAGGAGAGGAGTGATCATGCCCTATGTACTAATCTCTAGAATAGACTGGCATATGATTCTCCAATTGGCGTAAAATTATCCCTAGGCTTCTGCCTATTTTCATTATTTGACTTGGATCGAACATCGGGCCTAGAAGTGCTTTGATATGTTTGTGGAGTTGGATGATGACTCTGAGGAGTTGGTGCACACCATTGGTAGTAACAAAACGATTGAACATGTGGTTGTGACTATATACTGGGTATGGAGGTAGGTAAATAATGTATAATGGATTTAAAGAGTGATTATATGGAGCTTGGGTATGAATTGGGACTTGAGACTGAGGGTAATGATGACATAGTCTTCTTGGACGTGCCCATTGTCCAACTACAATAGCAGCTACATCTTTTTTATTCTTCTTCCCTCCAGTTTCCCTTCATTGATTGCAATATCATCCCAAATGTTTCACGGATTCCTCATGTCATCATACTCCTTAAATTTCGATATCTCAAATCTTGGAGGAAGGTTAATACTTGAAGATATGGCCCAGTCTTTATATGAAACATCTTCTTTTCCCACATGTCCTAGGGAAGTTTTCATAGCATTTTCTGCACTCTTTATTTTTCCAACCATTTTCTCTGGCTCTTCTGGCACACTAGGCTTCTTGTTAAGAAATTTTGGTGATCCAGTTAACTTAAAATTAGGCTCAGAAGTATAGAAATGATCACCAAGAGTATTGAACATGGGTCCACTAGCAGCATGGGGAAGCACAAATGTTAGATGAATAGACAATATAAAAGCCTCAACAGAGGATTGGACAACAAAATCACAGACGACATGTGGTGTTGTGAATGTAACAGTCTTATACTGAGGAGCTAGAGAAAGAGTGGTGGAATTATTGGAATCAATTGATATGGAATAAATTCTAAAGCATGTTGCGGTGCATCAACAATAATAGGAAATTGAATTTGCAATTTTTGTGGAAATCTCAAAGTATTTGTAGGACTAATAGTGGGAAATGGAGGGGAAGGCAACCCACCGACCCAAGCTCGGTGCATTTTTGTCATTTGTTGCCTTAGTCTCCTAATCTCTTGCTTTAAACTCTCATTTTCCTGACTCTTTATTTGATACATGATGTCACTCTCTATATCCTAGTGGGACATAACTAACCTTTCCTTAGATTCGGTGTCATGTGGAGGACTACTAAAATGCCACAAACCAACCACCTTAAACTAACTTAACAAGAGATAACAAATGTGTTAGAGTTCAACACTTTCTCAACATTTTTTTCTTTTTTCTTTACTTTGGAAAAAATCACCAGCCCAAGAAGGGTACCTACGTATCTCACCCCCGAGAGAGAAGAATCAAGTATGCGTAGTTCGTAAAACATAGCCACAAAAGGGCCAATAAAACTCTTTTTCTTTTTTCTTGAGACTTTAGAAGAAAAAGAAGTAACAAAGTGTCAAAAGAATTGACGATTTTTTTTTGCATTTTTCAGGTTTAAATCCCTATACAGAATGAAACCTATAATTACCAAAGAAAAATCTTTTTGGGTTCTCAATTTTTAACTTCATACAAAAATAAAACTTGAAGCTATTAAAAGAAAATCTTTTTGTAGTTTTCTTTTAAAGATGAAACACCTACTCTAAATGAAGAGTGAAGAAAATTATTTTTGAATTTTTTAAAATAAGATCTCCGAACCCTAGAAGGACTGCCTACGTATCTTACCCCCAAGAGAGGAGAATCAGGTGCGTGTAGTTCGTCCAGATTGAACAATTAAGGATTAAATAACAAACTAAACCTTGACATGAGAGACACGACCAAAGATAGACGATGAAAAATGTCAATAATTTTTTTTTTTGGAATTTTCAATTTGACACTTCACATAAAATTGACACCAACAACTATGAAAGAAGAATCTTTTTGATATTTTCATTATATGAAATGTACAAAACTTCTACCTTCTTTTTTTTGAATTTTCTTTTATAAAAAACTCCTATTGAATTTTTTTTTTAAATTTTTTTAATCATGAATGCTTGCTAAAGAGAACAAAAGATAAATCTTTTTGATGTTTTTTTTTGAGAAAATGAATGCAAAAGGTAAAAAAATCTTTTTGAATTTTTGGATTGTGAAAAAAAAACCCATAAAGAACTCTAGAAAAAATTTGACTCACTTTTCTTTTTCAATATCTCCTTTCCTACTCAATTTTATATTTAAATCTAGCACAAAGCTTTTCCCCAAATCAGTCTGTCAAATGACCATATTATCCTCAAAGATGCAACAATTAGCACATAGGGATGCTTTAAGGGCGAGTCTCCTATAAAGGACCAAGTGGGTCCTGCTAGTTCTTAATATGATGCAGATAAACAAGACCTAAAGGCTGACCTAGGCTGGGGTCTACTAACAAGGCTGTTCGGGGGAGCGTATGGTCGATAGTGGATGCGAGAGCTTTCCACCCACTCTGTATGTCCGAAGGCTCCCCCTCCTAAAATGAGGGTGACTCAACTAGAGTTCGTTTACATGACGTGCACTCCGGGACTTTTTACGAAAGAAATGACTCGGGTTATGTAAATGATGATAGATATAAAACGGTAATACATAAGAGAAAAACTATAAACATGTAGAAATTAGGCACTCAACAATGATAAAAAATAACACAAACAGGGTGTCTATACACCTATAATGTCACACTAAGCCAATACACCTCAAGAATGAAACTCGAATTCTAAAAAAACCCAGCGGAGTCACCAGAGATGTCACACCCCCTTTTAACTAAAAAAAGATATAATTGAGTTTGAAAAGAGTTTATTATTGAGTGAAAAAAACAATCAGTTATGAAAAGGACTTTAATCAATTAAAATTCAGAGTTGCCACTTGGCATAATCTGGTGTGCCAAGTCACCATTGGAAATCCTTTTCAAAATAATTTTTTGACTCTTTTAAAACTGGTCCACTAATAGAGGTTCTGGTTAAGGAATTCTATTGACCGAGGAGAAGGTGTTAGGCATCCCTCGATCTCGTGGTTCTAGCACGGTCGCTTTTTTGACTTGTAATGGATAATCTGAAGCTATGAAGTGAAAAACCACATAAAACACAAAAACAAACAATCAAACAAACAAAACAAGTCCAAAAATAGTGTTCAATCCAATTATTACAGTCCGAAATAAAAGATATTGAAATAAACCTACGCTAAACTATACTAGCCCTAAACTATGCCCTAGCCGATTCCTCGATCCTTGATCATGAACATCCTACGCATACAAGATACTTTGGGGCATACCCCGGTGAATAAGTACAAATGGCTAGGGGAATTCCCCAGCTAAATGAATACATTTTTCAATTTCAGGCGACAAAATAAAATAATCTCAAGTACAAAAATTCAATCATCCCACAATTATCAATTTCTATAATTTGCCTACCCAACTTAGTATTTGCCTACTAGTGTCGGCCTAAAGCATGATACTATCACGTTCAACATCAATAATGAATCAAAATACCAGAATATTCTCTTTTTATCAATCTTCAAGTCCCCCAACTTATTCTTGATCACCCAATTGGTTAATGATTCACTAAGCAAGCATTCACCAATCATGAATAACAAACATTCACTAATCCAACACTCAAACGTCACCAATAGTTCACATCAACAAATAAGACAGTGATATCGAATCACATTCACAATCACATAAGAATTAAAATGAAGAAAAGAAAGAATTTGACCTTATTGTTGCTTTTAATTAAGTATTATTTGATTAAACGAGATAGAGTCCACGCCGGGAACCTCAATCGAAACCTCGACATGAACCCAAATCAACAAATTTGAGCCTGGACTTCGATTTACTCAGACCCAGTTTCTTGATCACTAGTGGAACATTTGGTCGCTTTTTTGATGAGTTACCACTGCTAGAACAGTGACAGAGATGGTAATTTCAGATGAATTTCTAGTAAGGATCGATTTTAGCTTGTTGATTTCAGGAAATTTTAGGGATGGTTGGGCTGACTGGTTTTGACATTTTTTGGTGGAGGGTCGCTTTAGTTAGAACTAGCACTGGATTTGCCATCGAAATAGTGACCCTCAGCGACTGATGGCACTTTCCAGTGGCGATTCCGACAAAGATTTTGCGGGACAAATGCTCTCCCGCTGGTTGCTTCTACTCTCTCTTTATTTCCAATTTCTCACTCTATTTTCTCTTTGTTTCTTTTTCTACGCCCTCGCATCTCTCCAATTAAATATGTGTGTGTGTTCTACTGTGCGAGTGATTTTTTATGTGTTATAAGTATTGTTTTTGTTCTCAAATTTTTGGTGTCTGTATTTATTCTGTATCAATTGAAAAATGGGCTTTGTGTATTTCTTTTTTTTTGTAAGTGAAAGTTGTATGTGTGTGTTTAATCTCTCTGTCTATGGCAGTGTGTGTGTGCATGAGCTAGACCTTTTTTTTCTCAGTGAGGTGTATGTTTGTAGAGGGTGTATATTGTGAGTGAGTGTGTATTGGTCCATATAAATGGAACAAGTGAGGTCCTTTTGTTTGTAAGTGCCTTTCGTTTTTTGTATGTGTAATTTATTAAAAGGGAAAATAGAAAGATAACGTGAGAGAGGATAAGGGTAGGGGGTATATGAGGGTTGGGAGGTATGTGGGGTAGGGTGGTTAGGATGAGATAAAATTTGTTATGTATTTGTTGAGAGTTGGTTGTTAGTTTTTCTCATTTTGTGGATAAATTATTAACTAAAAGGGAGTGTATGGTAAGGTGGGGTAAATTCGGCTTTCGGGAGGGACAAAAATATGTGTCTACAATGACCAAGCTAATAAAGATACAAATTACAGGTAATGAAGAGGCAAAAAATAATGAGAATTTGGAAAAAATTCATAGCCAAACATAAAACAGGCAGCATGAGAGAGATCTAAGAAAGGGGAGAAACACAACTTAAGTCTAAAGAAAGAAGACGTGTTCAAAATAAAAGTGCAAAGTTGAGTCCACTGTGTTTAAAATTTCAAGAATACTATTTTTGCTGCATTTTGTACAAGTGTCTATTTTGCTGCAAAAACATCAAATACCAAACACTATAGATTTGGTTAAGTATTTTCTAGCAAGAAATAGCAAAAGTTAAATCAAAATATGTTTTTTGTGTTACAAACAGTTTAGACTAGTCCAGACGGAGATGTTTGATGCAAGAAATTTATAGATGGAGCTAACTATTTTGATAATAGATTTGAATTAACTTTTTATTAAGAAAAACCAAAAGGAAAAAATGAACAGAGAAAGGCAGCTGTGCAAGTGTAAGACCCCGCAAAATTCTAAGCTTAATTCAGTGCTTTAAAGCTTGTTAAGGGGTCCCATACTTAGAAAATTTTAGCGAAGTATTCATACTTAGAGTTATTTTAGCCTTCATAGTTGGCGATCTTATTTTACAACCCTTAAGACCATTAAATATCGATCTTTAAGTTGTTTCATGATCAGGAATGTCAGTAGGTGTTCTCGAACGAGTTTAGATTTTTTGAACATCATTTAAAGCACGTTTGGGAGTCCAAAGAAGTGTATCAATGCGATCTCGACGCACCACATCGCCTATCACATCGATGAATATTTTTCCCCAGCTCCCAGTGTAATTTCTAGTGAACCGACGCGGACTCGACACGGCGTATCGTCCATCACGTTGATCCCATCAATGTGGTGCATTGGTCAGCGCATCGCTAGGCCAGTTTTTAGTCATTAAAAAGCTGCATCCTCAGGGGTATTTGGGTTATTTTTCCATGTCTATCAACCCCCAAAACACGAGATTTAGCCACTTTAGAGGCAAAATCCATTCACTATTCTCAAAATTACTCAAGAGCAATACCCTAAGGCTTCTAATTAAAGGTTCAAGATTCAAGAACTCACCATCAACCTTCATTAATTCAAGTACTCAGGTATGTGAAGTGTTCATCCATGGGTTCCTTTCACCCTTGGTGTCCAAGAAACTTTTTTAAACTTTAAGTAGATTGATTTTATGATTTCCATGATTGGATTTAAGTGTATTCATGATTATAATGTTAATTGGATTTCTAATCCATGCTTTATTACAAGTTTCATGTGGAATTGATTATCATTTGTGTAGTATCATGTGAATTTATGTTGAAGCCATTGAATTTGTGAATTTGGGAATTGAGGTTATGATGCCTACATGTTGTTTAGTATCATGTGCATATTGGTGCTCCCCAAGTGTTTGTTAAAGTGCTTATGTGAACTAAATGGGGAAAAATCATGACATGCTAGTATATGTGTAAACTTATGCCTTACAAGTGTTTGATAAAATGTCTCTATGGATGAGTTATGAACAAGTGCACAGTGTTATGCTTTTCAAGTTTACTCTATGCTTTACTTTTCATGCTACCGAGTCCTAGGGGTATTTAATACCCCAAAATTTAGTTGTTTACCTAGAACTACAGTAGTTATAGAATAGTCTCAGTAGTGTTATGAACAGTAGTACTCAGTAATCAGTCACATTCTCAGTTCAATATTCAGTTTAGAACTATGTGAACTTAGTCAGTTAACCAGATTCAGTAGTACTCCATCAGTTAGTAGAACCGAGTGAACTCAGTTCAGTTTTGTTAGAAAATATGATCAATAATAGTTCAGTCAAGACTAGTATGGAATAGAAATTAGTTCAATGTCTATTCAGTTGGGAGTAGGATTCAACACCGAGCGAACTCAGGGATGGGGGCATTCCTGTCAGCATAGGGTTTGACCCTTAGTAGCAATCCCTGCATTACAGAACTATGTAGCCAGCATAGGTTGAGATATATTCCTTCCAGACTAGGGTTGATACATCTCATACAAGTTTTTCTGCCAGCGAGGGTTGACGAAAGAGCTTCCTATCAAAGAGGGTTAACTCACAGCTTGTCTTTACCCATGGCACGGTACTGACACCCTTCCAACTGGGGTTATAGGTTGAACCCCGATCCATTAAGAGAGGGGAAGTTAATTAGTTGATTACCTCCTACAGTTTCAATTTCAGTTTCAGTCTCAGTATAGAACTCAGTTCAGTTCTACAGAATCAGGACTGTCAGATACAGTCACCCAGCTAAATATAGAACTCAGGTCAGTTCTACAAAATTTGGACTGTTAGAAATAGTCACCCAGTTATCAATTAGGACTGTATAAAATAGTCACTCAGTTATCAGTATTACATTATCAGTAAACTCAGATATCAGTTAATCAGTATTCAGAACTCAGTAACCAGTGTTAACATGATCTTAAATACAGTTTATGTATTCATATATATTCTCTCATTCAGTTATGTTTAAGTTGCTCAGTTAGTTATTGTTCATGCACATGAACCAATACATATTATCCTACCTCACTTAGCACACTAGTATATTCAAAGTACTGATGCATACCTTTCTTTTGCACTATGATGTCTTATATCATAGGTTCAGATGCACGGGCTCCTGACCGTACTTAGAAGCCCAACCTATCAGTATCAAACTTAGTGGTGAGTCCTCATAGTTTGAGGATAGAATGTTATTTTAGTATTTTAGTGTAGTTTTTAGTAGTCGGAGTTAGTTAGGGGCTTGTTGTATCAACTCCATAATTCAGGCAGTAAAAGGCTTTCAGACTAGAGTATTTCAGACATGTGTTTTAGTATTCTATTATCAGTATTCAGTATTGGTTTTTAGTTATGAACCTTATGGCATTTACAGCCTCACTACCATATTTTTTTCAGACAGGTTGCTATTACAGTATTATTATTATACAGTTCTCATAATAAGTATCAGTCATGGGTTAGCTGGTGGTTCTTCAGGGTCGCTAGCATCGTGTAGTGTTTGGGGTATAGACTCGGGGTGTTACAAACTTGGTATCAGAGCCTAAGGTTCAATCGAGTCTTAGGAAATTTGAAAGCCGTGTCTTGTAGAGTCTTGTGCATAGGTGTGTAGCGCGCTACACTTATGGACATGAGGCTACGAGTTGTTTTAGAAAAAGTTTCCCTTCTTTCAGTATTCATGTCGTGCGAGTGAGCATAGGCTTAAATTAAACTATCAGTCTAATCATTTTATCCCTTCTATTTATAGAACATGCCTCCAAAGAAGAATAGAAGAAGAATAGGAAATCAGTCAGCACCTCAGCCCGTCCAGCCAGATTGACTGGACGAGCATGTCTCCCATGTAGAATTCAGAGAAGCTTTCACCACCCTAGCTCATTCTTTGGTGGACCATAATAAACATATAGCTTCCTCTCCGACAAACCCAGTGGCCAATACTGCTGCATCCAGGATTCGGGACTTCACTCGAATAAACCCTCCCTCTTTTATCAGGTCAAAGTCAGATGAGGACCCACAGGAATTTCTTGATCAAGTGCAGAAAGTTACAGATATTATGGGGGTGATTGCTAGTGAGAGTGATGAGTTGGCCGTATATCAGTTATAGGATGTGGTTCACTCTTGGTTCAAATAGTGGAAAGCAGAGAGGGCCACAGATATAGTGCCTATAGAATGGGGGAAATTTGCTACTACTTTTTTAGATAGGTTCTTCCCACTAGAGTTGAGAGAAGTGAAGGTTTTAGAGTTTATTAATCTGAAGCAAGGCAACATGATAGTACAAGAGTATTTTTTCAAGTTTACTTTGTTTGCCAGATATGCCCCTCATGTGGTAGAAGATAGAAGATCTAAGATGAGTAGGTTTGTTTTGGGTGTGTCTAACAGTATGGTCAAGAAATATAGGACCACAATACTAAATAGGGAGATAGACATATCCAGGCTCATGGTCCACACTTAGAAGATAGAAGAGGCTAAGAATAAAGAGAAGAAGAGGGAGAACAAGAGAACTGGAACAAGTAGCTTCAACTTCACTCATCCTAAGTCAGAAGGTGGGAATCATTCTCAATTTTACTCGAAATCTTCAGTTCCAGCTCCATCCTCAGCCAGTACTCCAGTGCCAAAATTCAGAGATGGCAATAGAGATAGGGAATCAGGACCTAAATCCCAGGGTAGTGTCAGCAGTGCCCGAACAAGTCCTCTTTGCCAGAAGTATGGCAGAAACCATCAAGGTTTCTGCAGAGATGGAAGAGATGTATGTTTTAGATGTGGCAAAACAGTCCATAGGGTTAGACAGTGTCCTCAGGTGGATTCACAAAATTAGCATAATCATCTCACAGCTCAGTCCGATTGCCTGAATCAGTAGGGTGCCACTTCCAATGCCACTAGTGGGAAACGCCCAAACAGACTCTATGCATTTCAGTCCTGACAGGATCAGGAAAGTTCTCTTGATGTGGTCACTGGTATGTTACAAGTTTAGCACTTGCATATTTATACGTTTCTAGATCCAGGAGATTTCTTGTCCTTTGTAACTCCTTATATAGATATTGACTTCGGAGTCAGTCCCATAATCTTAGTAGAACCTTTCTCAGTCTCTACCCTAGTAAGTAAATTATCATAGGCCGACGGGTATACAGGAACTGTCCGATCATGGTATCTCAGAAAGTCACTTCAGCAGACTTAGTAGAATTAAAGATGATAGATTTTGATGTCATTCTTAGAATGTATTAGCTTAATTCATGCTATACCTCAGTTGACTGCTGAAATAGAATTGTCCAATTTCAGTTTCCGAATGAACCTATCCTAGAATGGAGGGATAGTACCTCAACACTTAGGGGTCAACTTGTTTCTTACCTAAGGGCGAGAAAAATGATATCTAGGGGATGTGTCTATCATCTTATTCTAGTTAAGGATTCTAGTTTCGATAATCCCAATCTTGAGTCAGTTCCAGTAGAATGTGAATTCCCAGAGGTATTTCCCGAAGATCTTTGCAGAGTTCCTCCCGAGAGGGAAATTAACTTTGGATTAGACCTTCTTCCAGATACTCAGCCCATATCTATTCCACAATATAGAATGGATCCAGTATAACTCAAAGAATTAAAAGAACAGTTAAAGGATCTCCTAGATAAGGGATACATCAAACCCAGCGTATCCCCTTGTTGTGCACCAGTTCTATCCGTGTATAAGAAAGATGGTTCTCTTAGAATGTGTATATACTATCGTCAATTGAATAAATTCACGGTCAAGAACAAGTATCTACTTCCCAAAATTAATGACTTGTTTGACCAATTTCAGGGTGCCAGTTACTTTTCTAAGATAGACCTCAGATCAGGCTATCATCAACTTAGAGTCAGAGAATGTGACATTCTGAAAATAGCTTTCAGAACATAGTATGGTTACTTCGAATTCCTAGTCATATCATTTGGTCTCACCAATGCCCCAACAACTTTCATGGACTTGATGAACCATGTGTTCAAGTAGTACTTGTACATATTTGTCATAGTCTTTATTGATGACATTCTTGTCTACTTCCGTAGTGAACATGATCATGCAGACCATCTCAGAATATTGTTGCAGATCTCAAAAACCATCAGTTGTTTGCTAAATTCAGTAAGTGAGAATTTTGGCTAAGGTCAGTAGCTTTCCTTGGCCATATAATTTCCGGTGATGGCATTGGAGTTGATCCCCAAAAGACTGAAGTAGTGAGAAACTAGCCCAGAACCATCTCTCTATCAGATATCAAAAGTTTCTTTGGTTTGGCCGGTAATTATCGATGGTTTGTTGAGGGATTTTTGTCTATTGCATCCCCTATGTCCATATTGACTCAGAAAAAAGTCAAATTCCAGTGGTCAGATTCTTATGAGAAGAGTTTTCAAGAGTTGAAGACTCGACTCACTACAACTTCAGTTTTGACTCAACCAGATGGTTCATATAGGTTTTTGGTATATTATGATGCCTCCAGAGTTGGTTTGGGATGTGTTTTGATGCAGAGAGGTAAGGTCATAGACTATGCCTCTAGACAACTTAAGCCCCATAAAAATAACTATCCCACTTATGATCTTGAGTTAGCAGCTGTAGTCTTTGCCTTAAATATTTGGAGGCACTATTTGTATGGGGTACATGTTGATGTGTTCACAAACCATAAGAGCCTCCAGTATGTGTTCTCTTAGAAAAACCTAAACCTCCGTCAGAGAAAGTGGTTGGAGTTGTTGAAAGATTACGACATGAGTGTCCTGTATCATCAGGGCAAGGACAATGTAGCAGATGATGCTCTCAGTAGGATATCTATGGGTAGTGTTGCTCATGTGGAAGATAATAAGAAGAAGTTAGTTTAGGAAGTTCATCAACTTTCCTAACTAGGTGTCTGCTTAGTCGATTTAGCATAAGGTAGTGTATGGGTGTAGGTAGTTCAGAATCATCTCTAGTTTTTGAGGTAAAGAAAAAGTAGGACAGAGATCCTAGTCTAGTTAAGGTAAAAGAGTCATCTAGAAATCAGAAAATAGAGGTTTTCTCCTAAGGGGGAGATGGTATATTGCGTTGCTAGGGTCACCTATATGTGCCAAGTGTAGATGTCTAGAAGGAGCAGATTCTTGTAGAAGTGCATGGTGTGCGCTACTCTATTCATCCAGAGGACACTAAGATATACTGCGACTTGTGGGAAGTCTATTAGTGGAGTGGGATGAAGAGAGATATTGCAGGGTTTGTAGCTAAATTCTCAATATGCCAACAAGTTAAGATTGAACATCATAATCCTAGTAGGTCCATGTAGGAGTTCAGTATTCCCTCATGGAAATAGGAAGACGTGAACATGGACTTTGTGATGGGTTTGCTCCATACTCGTCGTCAGCATGATTCAGTTTGGGTTATCGTAGATAGGATGACTAAGTCATCTCATTTCTTACCAGTCCATATCTCTTATTCAGCCGAGGATTATGCCAAGTTCTATGTCAGAGAATTGGTCATATTTCATGGAGTTCCATTATCCATCATCTCAGATAGAGGTACCCAATTTACCTCTCATTTATGAAAAGCCTTCCAAAAGGGTCTTGGTACCTAAGTTCACCTTAGTAGAACCTTTCACCCTCAGATAGATGGTCAAGCAGAAAGGACCATCCAAACTCTAGAAAATATGCTAAGAGCATATGCTATTGACTTTAAAGGTAGTTAAGAAAACTATTTGCCATTGATTGAGTTTGCGTATAATAACAATTACCATTCTAGTAATCGGATGGCTCCGTTTGAGGCACACTATGGGAGGGGATGTATATCTCCCATTGATTGGTTTTAAGTAGGTGAGGCTGCAGTGAAAGGTCTTGAATTGGTATTTGATACCTTAGAAATAGTTCAATTGATCACGGAAAGTCTTAAGATAACTCAGAGCTGACAGAAATCATATGCTGACGTGTCCAGAAAGGATCTCGAGTTTGAGATTGGTGACTATGTGTATTTGAAAACCTCTCCTATAAAAGGAGTGAAGAGGTTTGGCAAGAAGGGTAAGACCAGTCCTCGATATGTCGGTTCTTACCAAATTCTTAGCCATTTTGGAAAGGTAGCTTACGAGATTGAGTTACCTTCAGACTTAGCTTCAGTGCACTCAGTGTTTCATGTCTCCTTGCTAAAGAAATGCATAGGTGACCCAACAGTTGTAGTCCCTGTAGAGGGTATAGATGTTCAGAACAGCCTCTCTTATAAGGAAATTCCAGTCAAAATCCTTGATTTTTAGATTTGCAGACTAAGGAATGAAGAATTCCCTCCAGTCAAAGTTCTTTGGTGGAATTAGTCCGTTGAGAAAGCTATTTGGGAAGCGAAAGCATATATGCGGACAAAGTTGTAATACCCCGTATTTCCCTAGCTTAATTTAAGTCTTAGTACAAGATTAATCCCATACAAAATTTTTAAAATGCTTAGTATATTTCAGTTTAGAGCCATCCATTATGTAGGATATTCAATTAGCATTTCAACGGTATAAAGTTTGCCCAAATACGACACCGAGGCGAAGAATTAGAGCCATTTTAGTAAGACCGTATGCCACCTAAGCCATCAACGTGTCGTGGAGCATGACCAAATGGCAATCATCAATTCAAGTGTTGCTCCGCGATATTAGCGCATCGCGTTATAGACCAGCTCACAATTATCAATTTCAAGTGAGGCAACACGATTCTCACTCATTGCGTCAGGGACTAAAATTCCATCCAACAAGACACCGCGATGGCTCCGCGTCTTCCACCAGTCCAATTCCCAATTGTCTATTTTCCAGCGACACAACGCGATAGCACCGCATCGCGCCGGGTTCTAACATTAGGAATTTTCAGTAATTCAGAGTTTTAAATCTGAGTGCATTAAAGTCTTTTGCCCCTCACCCCAGTCATCCTTTGACACGAGATTTACCTCAAATTAACCTAGTTACTTTATTATTCACCCAATTTCCCCCAAATTAAACCATTCTCTCTCAAGAGGCAAAAACCCTAGTTCAAGAGAACAAGTACAAAGTTCAAGGTTTCACCAAGAACTTCAAGAAACTCACAAATTAAGGTATGTTAGGTGTTAATCTATGGGTCCCTTTCACCTATAGAGTTCAAGAATCCATTTTTAAAACTTCAAGATTCATGATTCATGATTTACATGTAAGAAATTTGATTGTATTCATGTTTTGATAGTTATTGAGTTTTAAATCCATGATTAATGGTGGATTCCATGAAATTGAATAACATGTATATTGAATTGAGTAATCCCTATGTTATAATCCATGAATTTGCAAGTTCGGGCATTGTAATTGCCATGTTGATGTGTTATTCATGATTTAAATTCCAAGTCTCAAGAATTGTTCCTAGTATGAGTTGATATACATGATACTCATGATAAACCCTTCAATTTACAAGTTGCTTGTTATAACCATGTTTACCCTAAGTGTTTATGATTTAGTAAAACAAGAATGCCTCCCATGTGTTTGATAAATTATCTATGAGAATGAAATAATGCCATTATAGCATGCTAATAAGTTAATGCATTACAAGTGTTTGATAAAATGTCTCTATAGATGAATTATGACCAAGTGAACATTTTTATGTTATTTAAGATTAAGCTTTGCTTTACTTTTCATGCTATAGAGTCCTGGGGGTATTTAATACTTGATAATTTAGCTGTGTACCTAGAGCCAGTGTCAATTACAGAATAGTATCAGTCATGTCCCAATCAATAGAATCCAATTAGTCACAGAACTCAGTAGAACTTTGTCAATTACAGAACTCAAGAAAATTCAGTAAACTCTGTATCAGTCCAGTCCAGTTCAGTATACTCATTTCAGTATCTTTCAGTTGAGAGTAGGATTCAGCATCGAGTGAGCCTAGGTATGGGGTCTCACTCGTTAGTTAGGAGTGGGTCCCTAGAAGTAATACCTATGTTTCAAAACTACGTAGCTAGTGTAGGTTATAAGATGCCACCCGTTAGAGAGGACTGACATACTCAGGGATCACCCGCTAGATTAGGACTTATCTCAGGGGTCACCCATTAGTTAGGACTGACTCTACAGTAGTTGTTAGTACCTGTGGCACGGTGCTAAGACCCTTCCAATTGAGATTACAGATTGGACCCCAACTCAGTTATCTTATATTATTTGGGGCATGTCGGTTAGATGATTAGCTCCCACAGTTTCAATTTCAGTCTTCTGTATAGAACTTAGTTTATTTTACAGGATCAGGACTGTCAGACACAGTTAATCAGTATCAGCAAATTTGTTATCAGTAACTTTAGATATCAGTTACTCAGTTATAAAAAACTTAGTGCTCAGCTTCAGTAAAACTCAGTTATAGTATACATATATGCACAATATTACATATTCAGTATTGGTTAGGTTATGCCCATTTTCGTGAGAGACAGTAAGCATAGGCGATTGGTTAGGTGCCGCCCAACCCAAGCATAGGCGATTGGTTAGGCGCCGCCCAACCCAAGCATAGGCAATTGGTTAGGCTCCGCCCAACCTAGCTTAGGCAATCACTTGGGCGCCGCCTAAGTCAGTTCCAGGTGCCTAAAACACTTCGTTTTGAGTTATTTTAAGGGTAATTAAATCTTTTAATACTCCTTACACGTCCCTAAACTTAACCCTATGAAATATATAGCTTCTAAACATATTACAACCCTATTATCACCTCAAAGCTCATCATCCAAGAGCACTAAAAGAGAAAAAAAACTAGAGTTGCATAACTAAGCTTGAAGATCCGATTTCAAGGAAATTCCTCCGTCAATCATCAAGAATCTTCCTTCTGAGGTATGCGTGAGTTGATTCATGGACTCCTTTCTTCCATGACGCTCAAGAACCATCTTCTAAATTATATATTATGATGTTTATGTTGTTGGTGGTTGATGTTCATGTGGTTGGAGTTTGATGATGCCTAATATGGGGTCTTTGTATGTTTTATGTGAGGATATGATGGTATTTAACGTATAAACATGTGAAATTGGTGGTTGAATGTTTGAAATCTTGATGAATCTACCTATGCCTAAGATGTGCATGTAAGGTGTTTGTGAAAATACCTAAGGGAATAGAAATCATGCTTTTATGACATAATAAGTCCTAAGTGACTATTCCATGTTCTAAGTTTATGTTCAACGTGATCCCCATGCTATTGTCTTGAATTGAAGAAGTTGTATGAGATGCTCATGATATTGTTGTGATATGGAATGACCATGTTATTGGAGACATGCAAGTATATAGATGTTGTATGCATTTCCGATGATGTGATAGTTTGTTGAGAATCATTTTTATTATGAAATCCTTACTTATGATATTGTGAATTGTGGAATTAAATCTTGTGATCAAGTCAGTCATATGTGTCAGTTTCCTTCCATTGAGTCTTGGAGGTACTTGTACCCGAAAACTATAGCTGTGTGCCTATATCTAGTATTATGTTTCAAGACATCCTCAGTCAAGCTATGTTCCATAGATTGCAGTTAGTCATGTGACTCAGGAAAGACTCAGAAATCTTATGAAAACTCAGTACTCAGTAAGATTGACAATCTCATGACTTAGCTAGATATCAGATGTTAGTAGTGTTCCGTCAGTCCAAGGAACTCAGTAAACTCAGAATCAGTTTAGTTCAGTTAGTAAATTCAGCACAGTTAATCTGTTCAGTGTCTTTCAGTTGGGAGTAGGGACTAGCACCGAGCAAGTACAGGGATGGCGGTTTTCCCGTTATAAAGGCAGAGCTGTTAGCAGTAATCCCTATACTCCAGAACTACGTAGCTAGCACAGGACAGGAGTCACCTATCAGATTAAGGCTAAACTTGATTATTATATTGCCTTAGGCTTGATTTTCTGTTCAGGGTCACCCGTTAGAGGGGCTTGGCCATAGCAGAGGTCTCTACCTGTGGCATGGTATTGACACCCTTCCAGTCAGGGCAAAGATTGGACCCCACCAGTACAGTAGTGGGGCATGTTGGTTAGGTTACTACCTCCCACAATTACAGTACAATTACAGTGTTAGTATCAGTCTTCAGAGTAGAAATCAGGAATCAGGACTGTCAGATACAATCATCAATCTCAGTAAGGAACTCAGATAGTTCCAATGATTCCTGGATCATCCCGTCAGATAGTCTTGGTACCATATTCAGATGCTTATTATTATATTTAGAGGTCACCCGGTAGACTGGCTTGATCTCAATCTCAGATTCAGTCGAGTATTCTCATTATCAATTTCAGAGGTCACTCGTCAGCTAGGACTGATCTCAGACTTAGATGTTCAGTTACAGTTTGGAACTCAGATAGTTTTCCTCAGAATTAGGACTGTTAGATACAATCATCCATGTCATCAGTCATTCAGTATCTCAGTATCACAAAACTCATGTTGTCAGAGTTCAAACTCAAGTAGTCTGTATCTCCATGAGTTCTGTAGCAGTTACGTATGTATGTATGTATGTATGTATGTATGTATGTATTCTCACATTCATATTAGTCAGCATGTTCATGCATACAAACCCCATGCATTTAGCCTACCCCCATGTATACTCAGTACTTTAGTTGTACTGACGCATTTGCGCTATGGTGCTTTCTTTTTATGTTACACCATAGGTTCTTAGGTGCAGATTCCAGATCAGCAGTAGCAGTTCAGTAAGAAGTGAGTCCTCATTTTTCAAGGACATGATCGTTACATTTATTATTCCAGTATTTCAGTTTATACTCAGTTTAGGGAGTTAGTTGGAGACATGTTCCTTCAACTCCTTATTCAGATAGTTTAGAGGCTTTCAGACGATTATAGAGTCTTTTCCAGATTTAAACTTTAGTATTTTCAGTTTTGTTTTGGTACTGTGATACCACCTTATTTCAGATATCTTATTATTCAAGATTGAACCTTACGCCCTCTTTGTTTATGTTTCTGCATTTTATATGAATATTATGTAGTTACAGGTACAGATATAAGTCATGGGTTAGCTTGTGGTCCTTCGGGGTCATGAGCACCATTTTGCATTCCGGTTCAGCGAATCAGGGTGTTATACAGGTAGATAGGGGCACAGGGGCAGAGCCCATAGAATGGGATGAGTTTGCTACTGCCTTCCTAGATAGATTCGTTCCTTTAGAGCTGAAAGAAGCCAATGTGTTAGAGTTTATCAACCTCAAGCAAGGTAGTATGAGTGTGAAAGAGTATTCCCTAAAGTTTACTTAGTTAGCCAGGTATGCTCCCCATGTGGTAGTAGATAATAGGTCCAGAATGAGCAAGTTCATATCTGAAGTGTCAAATAGTGTGGTTAAGGAGTGCAGAACATCGATGTTGATTAAGAAGATGGACATCTATAGGCTTATGGTCCATGCTCAGCAGATTAAGAAGTATAATATTAATAAGAAGGAGAGAGAGAACAAGAGATCTAGAACAGGTAGTTTTAATTTCAATTAGCCTAAGTCAGAGGGCGGTAACCGTTCCTAGTTTTGTCCAAAATTTTCAATTCCAGCTCCATCCTCAGCTAGTGCGCTAGTACCAAAGTTCATGAATGACAGTCGAGATGGAGAACTAGGCTCCAAAACCCAGGGTAGTGTGAGCAATGGTCGTACCTATATGCTTTGCGAAAAATGTGATAAAAATCACCTAGGTGTGTGTAGAACAGGCAGCGATGTGTGTTTTGGATGTGGTAAGCCAGGACACAGGATGAGGGAGTGAAGAGTATTATATTAAAAAGGAAAATATTTGCGTCAACAGGGTCAGTTCAACCATCCTCCAGTCCCATCCGATAGCCAAACTCAGCAAGGCGCCACTTCCAGTACCACTAATTGTCAATGCCAGAATAGATTTTATGCACTCCAGTCTCACCACGATTAGGAAAGTTCTCCTGATATAGTTACAAGTACGTTATAAGTCTTTGATCTTTATGTTTATGCCTTGTTAGATCCCGAGGCTTTACTTCCTTTGTAACCCCTACATAGCCGTCAACTTTGATATCAGACCCGAAATATTAGCAGAACGCTCCTCAGTGTCTACCCCTAAATTTAGAGTAATGTGGTGAACTCAGTTTAGAATTGTTGATTAAGTGGTTCACAACTTTAGAATGATGGCTATAAGCTAAAGGGAGATGGTAGAACAAGTAACCAAGCCAGGCTTTCAAATTTTAGTAGTAAGGTTAGTAATGTCAATACTCATGCCTTGCATGTCATCTCTATGATCCTATCTCATATTCGGGCACGTTATTGAAAATCAGGTACGCTTATAGTTTAAAACTCGAAATTACTAAAAATTCTCATTTTAGGCAGCCAGCGCAACCCTGCGCCATCGCGGTGACTTACTGGATGCAATTTTAGATATTGGTGTATCAAGCTATAGACCCAGTTCACAATTGTAAATTTCCAGTGAGGTAACACAATTCCACCGCCTCGCACCAAGGACCAAAATCGCATCTAGCAAGACACCGCGATGGCACCGAATTGCGTCGGGTGCCAAAATTGAGAATTTTTAGTAATTCCAAATTTTAAATTTGAGGGCATTAAAGTCTTTTGTCCCTCACCCCAGTCAACCTTTAACATGAAATTCACCTCTAATTAACCTAGTTACTTCATTATTACCCTAATTTTTCTCCAAATTAAACCATTCTCTCTCCAGAGGCAAAAGCCCTAGTTCAAGAGATCAAGCACAAAGTTCAAGAATTTACTAAGAACTTTAAGAAACTCACAAATTAAGGTATATTAGGTATTCATATATGGGTCTCTTTCACCCATAAAGTCCAAGAATCCATTTTTAAAACTTCAATATTCATGATTTATGATTTACATGTATGAAATTTGATTGTATTCATGTTTTGACATTTATTGAGTTTTAAATCCATGATTAATAGTAGATTCCATAAAATTGAATAACATGTTTATTGAATTGAGTAATCCCTATGTTATAATCCCTGAATTTGCAAATTTGGGCATTGTAATTGCCATGTTGACGTGTTATCCATGATTTAAACTCCAAGTCTCAAGAATTTTTCCTAGTATGAGTTGATCTACTTGATATTCATGATAAACCCTTCAATTTGGAAGTTTATTATTATAACTATGTTTACCCTAACTGTTTATTATTTAGTAAAACAAGAATGCCTCCCACGTGTTTGATAAATTGTCTATGAGAATGAAATAATGCCATTATAGCATGCTAACAAGTTAATGCATTATAAGTGTTTGATAAAATGTCTCTATAGATGAATTATGACCAAGTGAACATTTTTATGTTATTCAAGATTATGCTTTACTTTACTTTTCATGATATCGAGTCCTGGAGTTATTTAATACCCGATAATTTTGCTGTTACCTAGAGCCAGTGTCAATTATTGAATAGTATCAGTCATGTCCCAATCAGTAGAATCCAATTAGTTACAGAACTTAGTAGAACTTAGTCAGTTACAAAACTCAGGAAAACTCAGTAAACTCTGTATCGGTCCAGTCCAGTTCAGTATACTTAGTTTAGTGTCTTTAAGTTGGGAGTAGGATTCAGCACCGAGCGAGCCTAAGGGATGGGGTCTCACTCGTTAGTTAGGAGTGGGTCCCTAGAAGCAATCCCTAAGTTAAAGAACTACATATCCAGCGTAGGTTATGAGATGTCACCCGTTAGATAGGACTGACATACTCAGGGATCACCTACTAGCTTAGGATTGATCTCAGGGGTCGCCCATTAGTTAGGAATGAATCCACAACAGTTATTAGTACCCATGGCATGGTGCTAACACCCTTCCAATTGGGGTAACAAATTGGACCCTAACTCTATTATCTTATCTTATTTGGGGTATGTCGGTTAGTTGATTACCTCTCATAGTTTCAGTTTCAGTCTTTAATGTAGAACTCAGTTCATTTTACAGGATCAGGACTGTCAGACCCAGTTAATCAGTGTTAGCAAATCAGTTATCCATAACTTTAGATATCAGTTACTCAGTTATCAAAAACTCAGTGCTTAGCTTCAGAAAAGCTCAGTTATAGTATACATATATGCACATTATTACATATTCAGTATTTGTGGTAGTTTTAGTTATCCATGTGCTTCCATATTCAGTTATTCTATATCATTCAGTCAGTTACTGTTCATGCATATGAACCCTTGTATTTAGCCTTACCTCATCTAGCATACCAGTACATTATACATACTGACACATACTCTTTATTTGTGCTATGCTGTTTTATATCATAGGTTTGGATGCTCAGGTTCACGATCACACTTACATAGATATAGCCAGCAGTCGAAAATTTAGTAGTGAGTCCTTATCTATTGAGGATAGGATTTTATTTCAGTATTTTAGTTTATTAATAGTTCAGTAGTTGGAGTTAGTTGGGGGCTTGTCCCATCAACTCCACTTTTCAAATAGTTTAGTTAGAGGCTTTTAGACTAAACGAGTTCAAACTGTGTTTAGTTTTTAGGTATTTTATTAGTTGTTACATTTTTATCAGTATTTTAGATTTTTTGAACCTTATGGAAATTCAGCCTAATTTTGTATTATATATAATATTATTATTTAGTATTTTTAGCAGATATCAGTCATGGGTTAACTTCTGGTTCTTCGGGTTGTAAATATCATGTAATGACTAGGGGTCAGTCTCGAGTCATTTCAAAGTTGGTATCAGAGCCTAAGGTTTAACAGAGTCCTAGGGAGTTTGAAAGCCGCATCAAGTAGAGTCTTGTGCATGGGTGTGTAGCGCATCACACTTATGGACAAGAGTCTATGAGATGTTTTAAGAAAAGTTTCCCTTCTTTCAGTATTTATGTCGTGCAAGTGAGTATGAGCTCCAGTTAAAAACTCTCAGTCTAATCCGCTTCTTCATTTCGTTTACAGAACATGTCTCCAAAAAGGACTAATGAAAGAAGGACCAAAAATTAGTCAGCCCCTCAGCCCATTCGGGAAGATCCTCTGGACGAGCACGTCTCTCATGCAAAATTAAGAGTTGCATTCACTACTCTAGCCAATTCATTCGTAGCTTAAAATGAATGGATAACTGCTATTCCAACTAACCCAGTGGCCAATGCTACTGCAACCAGAATTTGAGACTTCACTCAAATGAATCCTCCCCTATTCTCAGGATCTAAGTTAGAAGAGGATCCACATGAGTTCCTCGATCAGGTTAAGGAAGTCACAAATATCATGGGAGTGACTTCCAGTGAGAGTACTAAGTTAGCTGCCTATCAGCTATAAGATATATCTCATATATAGTTTAAGCAGTGATAGGTAGGCAGAGGCACAGGTGCAGAGTCTATAGAATGGGAAGAGGTTTCTACTGCCTTCCTAAATAGAATCTTTCCCTTAGAGCTAAGAGAAGCCAAGGTGTTAGAGTTCATCAACCTCAATCAAGGCAGTATGAGTGTGAAAGAGTATTCCCTTAAGTTTACTCAGTTAGCCAGGTATGCTCCCCATATGGTAGCAGATAATAGATCCTAATGAGCAAGTTCGTATCTCGGGTGTCAGATAGTATGGTTAAGGAGTGAAGAACAACGATGTTGATTAAGGAGATGGAAATATCTAGGCTTATAGTCCATGCTCAACATATTGAAGAGAAGAAGCTTAAGAAGAAGGAGAGAGAGAATAAGAGATCTAGAACTGGTTGTTTCAATTTCAGTCATCCTAAGTCAGAGGGCGGTAACCGTTCCCAATTTCATCCAAAATTTTCATTTCCAGCTCTATCCTCACGTAGTGCGCCAGTACCAAAGTTCAGGAATGATAGTCGAGATGGGGAAAAAGGCTTCAAAACCCAGGGATAGATAAAGCATTTTTCATTCTGGATAAGATTTTAGATTTCTAAACCCTTTAAGATAAAGTATTTCTATACAGACTTACAGATTTCACTTAGACTATATGATTTGAGAACAAGAACAGAATACAAATTTCAGAACTAATGGTAACGACTCACAAGATTTATAATATATGCTTTATTGTTTATGATTTATGATCTTCAATTTTCAGACTACTCAAGCCTATGTGAGTCATTTACCTTTACTATGCATGATTTTATAAATTGTGATGATATTATTTACTTATTGCATTCACCCCCATATACTCAGTACATCCTCAAAGTACTGATCCACATACACATCTATGTGCTACATTGTCTCATAATGTAGGTTCAGGTGCTCAGTCTCAGTAGCGTGAGTGATTTTTGAGCATCTCATCTACATCCCTAAAGTTGGTGAGTCCTCATAGTTTGGGGACTTAGTTATTCATATTTTCAGTTATTAGAAGATGGTTTATTATTCATTTCAGACAGTTTGAGTCAGTTAGGTTCTATCCTAGTGACTCTCTAGATTCAGTCAGTAGAAGCTTTCCGGACTACTAGATTCAATTTTAGATTTCAGTTACAGTGTTTAGATTTTTAGTATTTTCTTATTCAGAAAATTTTCTGCATTTATTATGATTTTTTATTTATAATTTCCCTATTTTGAGACTCAAATTTAGAAAAGGTAGCCAGAGTTAGCTCAAGACTACTTGTAGATCGGAGCACCATGTGGTATCTCGAGAATGAAGTTTTGGGGAGTTACAAACTTGTAACGCCCATAGCTTATGGCTCCGTTTGAGGCCCCGTAACTTGAAGATCTGATACCAAGTTTGTAACACCCCAAAATCTGATTCCCAAGATGCCACATGGTGCTCTGAACTACAAGTAGTCTTGAGCTAACCCTAGCTGCCTTTTCTAAATCTAAGTCTCAAAATAGGGAAACTATAAATGAAAAATCATAATAAATGCGGAAAGCTATCTGAATAAGAAAATACTAAAAATTTGAACACTATAACTGAAATCTAAAATTGAATATAGTAGTCCAACAAGACTCTAATGACTAAATCAAGAGAGTCACTGGGATAGGCCCTAGCTGACTCAAGCTGTCTGAAATGAATAATAAAGCGTCTACTAATAACCAAAAATATGAATATCTAAGTCCCCAAATGATGAGGACTCACCAACTGTAGGGATGTAGATGAGATGCTCAAAAATCACTCACGCTGCTGAGACTGAGCAACTGAACCTACATTATGAGATAATGTAACACATAGACGTATATGTGGATCAATACTTTGAGGATATAGGGATGAATGTAATAAGTAAACAAAATCATCACAATTTATAAAATCATGCATGCTAAAGGTAAATGACTCACATAGGCTTGAGTAGTCTGAAAATTGAAGATCATAAATCATAAAAAATAAAGCATATATTATAAATCTTGTGAGCCATTACCCTTAGTTATGAAATTTGTATTATGTTCTTGTTCTCAAATCATATAGCCTAAGTGAAATATGTAAGTTTGTATAGAAATACTTTATCTTAAAGGTTTTAGAAATCTGACATTTTATTTTGAATTGAAAATGCTTTATCTGAAGGCTTTAAGAAAATACTTTATCTTTTATCTGAAGGTAGGTTCTTCTAACCGATATAAACCATGCGAGTATTCATGGAGTGCAACGTTCTTGTCTCCCTAAGGAGGAATCGTCACGTTGGGGAGAGGATTTATACTCTTGCCGTGGAGTATAACCTATCTGAGTGATCACATATCTATCATCCACATAGAAGTGGGAACAATCTAAATCCTATGTTAGCACATAGTTCTGGGGTATGAAACCATAGTAACTTACCCATCTCGGTGCTAAATACTACCCCCATTAAATCTGTATGTTCATTCTGATGAAAATCCACTTTTAAAATAGTCTAATGGTTTATGATGAAAATCAACTGTATATTTGTAAAGCTAAATCTGTAATTGGAATTCTGTAAAGTGGATTTCATATCTATTCTGAGACCAAAAGGTCAAATGTTTATCAATAATATGAAAAGAATCTAGTCATAAAGTGCTCATAGCACAATCAATCTTGAAATAACAATACTCATTAGGTCTTAATGACCCAAGCATCAAACTCATGTTAAAACATCTTAAAAATCATGCTTGATAAGGTAAACATTTATAATTCATCATAAAATCTGGAGATTTCTACAATATGCATGAAAATATGAACAACATCATGTAATTCAACTTCTAAATCAAATGGAAATCTCATAATCTTATGAATAGCAATAATGGGTATAAACCCTAACTTCAATTTCATGGGAAATCATATAAAATCAAATAACTTTTGTAATTAAAACAAGTTTTGGACACAAGGATGAAAGGAGTATCCTTGTTTATAACCCTACATACCTTAATTGATGATCTTTGATGAAAAACTTAAATCTTGGATTCCTATTATGATTTTAAAGATTAATTCTTGGAGTCCTTGTATTAGGAATCCTTAATCTTGAATTATCCTTGAGAATTAATGAAGGAATTTGGGTTTCTTGGAGAAGGAGCTTTGATGATCTAGGGTTTTCTCTTGAGAGGAAAGTGATGAATTTGGGCATAAAGTGCCTTGAGTATGATAAATTCTTTGTTTAAGACGGATTGGTGCTGGGTAAGTTACAAAAATACACCTTTTAAATAATTAAACGAACTGAAAAACACATATTTTTCCAAACTGGGTGGCCACCGTGATGCGCCACTATCGCGGTGGCTCACTGGAAATTGACAATTGGGAATTGGGCAGACGCCGCGATGTGCCACCATCGCGGTGTCCCTTTGAAATGCCATTTTGGCCTTCAGCGTGATGTGCCAACACTGCAGAGGGCCACTGGAATGGGACAATTGGGAAAATGGGTTTCTCTGCGATGCGGGGCTATTGCAGAGCCTTACTGGAATTTGACGAATGTCATTGAAACTATCTCCGCGACGCGCTTGTGGTTGAAATGATGGTGTTTTACGATGGAAACTTAAAATAGCCATAACTTCTCACCCTATTATCAGATTTGGGCAAATCTTATACCGTTGGAAGGCTAATTCAAATTTATACACAATATAGGTCTAAATATGGAAAATTCTATATGAAAAATTATATTATCTATCTTGGAAGCTATTCTTTAACCTTCTAGGGATGAATTCTAGATAGGAAATATATGGGGTGTTACAATATCTTTCCCTTGGAAATATTTATCCTCGAATATTACTGATTAGATTAGAAATACTAAGGAAATATGAGGATATATAATAGCATGCACAACTAAAATAAATTTACGAATCTGAATCTAAATCATTTTGAGATTCTGAGTAATTCTGTAAGTGCATGAAATTATATGAGCACAACTATATAGCTGAATCTGTGATTAGAAAAGAATTGGATTAAGAAAGAGTATTACCTTCGGCTAAATAAGAGTTTGTGGAGAAGAGGTGAGGGTACTTGGCTCGCATATCTGCTTCTTCTTCCCAAGTAGCGCCCTCAACAGACTGATTTCGCCAAAGAACTTTGACCAAGAGAACTTCTTTGTTCCTTAGTCTACAGATCTGATGATTTAAAATCTCAACTGGAATCACTTCCTATGAAAGGCTATTCTAAATATCTAAGATTTCTAAAGAAATTAAAACAACGGAGTCACTGATGCACTTCCTAAGCGTAGAAACATGGAATACAGGATGAACGACTGACAAGTCTGCGGGCAAATCAAGCTCATAAGATACTTTCCTAACACGACTCATAATTCTAAAAGGGCCAACATACCGAGGAATAAGCTTCCCCTTTTTGCCTAATCTCTTCACCTCTTTCATGGGTGAAATCTTCAGATACACTAGATCACCAACCTCAAACTTGAGGGCCCTTCTTCTCACATCTGCATAGGATTTTTGATTACTCTGGGCTATTTTCTATCGTTCTCTAATAAACTTAACTTTTACGATAGCTTCAAACAATGCATCGGGCCCAAGAAAAGAGGCCTCACCCACTTCAAACCAGCCTATGAGCGATCTATATCTACTCTCATAAAGAGCCTCAAATGGGGCCATCTAAATGCATGATTGGCAATTTCCAGTGAAGGTGCGCGATCTTGGCGCATTGCGCCAAATGCCAAATTGGTATTTGGTAGTTTCCAGTGATCCCACGCAATACCACCGTGTCACGGTGAGATTCCAGGTCACAAACATGGTGGCAAGGTAATTGCACCGCATTGCGTACTGTGTATTTTCCCAGTTGTCCAATTCCAGTGACACAACACGATAGTGCCACATCACGCCAGTGGTATTTTTTGGAAAAATTCAACAAAAATTAAAAGTATTGCCCAGGGTTAAAAAAATCCTTTCCCATTATTTTAATCCACCCAGGTGTGATATTTAATCCCTAGAAATGTTTTAAGTTCATTATTCACTCAATTTTTCCCTAAAATTCAAGAGCTTCCTCTCTAAAATACAAACCTTAGCTCTCAAAATATAAGATGTAGCCCATACTTGGTTTAAGTAGTGGAAGGTTGATAAGGGTGTAAATGCAGGGCCTGTAGATTGGGAAGAGTTTGCCAAAACTTTCTTAGACAGATTCTTCCCATTAGTGTTGAGGGAGGCCAAGGTGTTAGAATTTATTAACTTGAGGCAGGGAAGTATGAGCGTGTGGGAGTATTCCCTCAAGTTTACTCAGTTAGCTAGATATGCTCCTTATGTGGTAGATAATAACAGGTCCAAGATGAGTAAGTTTATGTCTGGCGTGTCTGATAGTATGGTCAAGGAGTGCAGGACTGCAATACTGATTAGTGAGATGAACTTATCTAGGCTGATGGTTCATGCTCAACAAATTGAGAAATAGGAGATTAAGGAGAGGGAGATAGGAAAAAAATGGCTAAGATGGGTAGTTTTAACTTTAGTCATCTAAAGTTAGAGGGTGGTAATTGTCCTCAGTTTCATCAGAGGTCTTCAGCCTTAGCACCCTCTTCAGCCAGTGCTCCGGTACCTAAATTCAGAAATGACAATAGTGTCAAAGCACTAGGCTCTAAGTCCCAAGGCAGTGTTAGCAGTGCTCTTACAAATCCTCTCTGTAAAAAATATGGCAGACATCATTAGGGTAAGTGTAGAGAGGGTAGTGATGTGTGCTTCGGGTATGGTAAGCCAGGCCATCGGATTTGGGAGTATCGAGTAGTTGCTCAGAAAGGTAGGGATGTGTTCCAACAGGGCCAGTTCCATCAGTCGTAAGTTCCATTCAGTGGCCTAACTTAGAAGCGTGCTACTTCCAGTGCTACTAGTGGTCAACTTATGAACAAATTATATTTTCTTCAATCCTGCCAAGATCAGGAAAATTCTCCTAACGTAGTTACTGGTACGTTGCAGGTCTTTTACTTACATGTTTATTCCTTTCTAGACCCTAGAGATTCTCTTTGTCTTGTAACTCCATATATATCTTTCAATTTCGGAGTCATTCTCGAAACTCGAGCGGAGCCATTTTTAGTGGCTACCCCAATAGGTGTTTCTATTGTAGCCAGATAGATATAAGTAACTATTCGGTCGCAATATCATAGAAACTTACTTCAGTTGATCTCGTGGATTTAGAGATGACAGATTTTAATATCATTCTTGGCATGGATTGACTCTACTCATGCTATGTCTCAGTTGATGATAGAAATAGAATAGTTCATTTTTAGTTACCAAATAAACCAGTCCTTGAATGGAGGGGTAGTACCACAACTCTTAGAGGTCAGTTGATTTTGTACCGTAGAGTGAGAAAGATGATATCCAAGTGGTGTATTTATTATCTCGTTCGAGTCAAAGACTCAAATTAAGAAACTCCAACCCTTGAGTCAATTTTGGTAGTCACAGAATTTCTAGATATCTTCCCTGAAGATTTTCTCGGAGTTTCTCCCAAAAGGGAAATTGACTTCGGAATAGACCTTCTTCCAGATACTCATCCCATATATATTCTTCCATCTAGGATGTATCTAGAAGAACTCAAGGATTTAAAAGAACAGTTAAGGGTTCTTCTAGATAAGGGATTCATCTGACCCAGAATGTGTAAGAAACACGGTTCTCTCAGAATGTGCATAGACTACCGTCAGTTGAACAAAGTCACAGTCAAGAACAAATATCCACTTTCTAGAATCGATGACTTATTTGATCAACTTTAAGGTGCTAGCTATTTTTCAAAGATAGACCTCAAATCAGGCTATCATCATCTTAGAGGCAGGGAATGTGACATTCCAAAAATAGCTTTTCGAACTTGGTATGGACACTTTGAATTTCTAGTTATGTCCTTTGGTCACACAAATTCCCCAACAACCTTTATGGACTTGATAAACTGAGTGTTCAAGTGGTACATGGACATGTTCATCATAGTCTTCATTGATGACATTCTTGTTTTCTCCCGTAGCAAAACTGATCATGCAGACCATCTCAGAATAGTGTTACAAACTCTTAGATCTCACCAGTTATTTGATAAATTCAATAAGTGTGAATTTTGGATAAGATCAATAGCTTTCCTAGGACATTATTTCTGATGATAGCACTAGAGTTGATCCTCTAAGACTGAGGCGGTGAGAAACTGGCGTAGACTTATCTCTCCATCCGATATTAGGAGTTTCTTAGGTTTAGATGGCTATTACCGTTGATTTGTTAAAGGATTTTATTCTATTTCATCCCCCATGTCCAGATTGAATCAGAAGAAATTTAAGTTTCAGTGGTCAGATTCCTACGAGAAGAGTTTTCAGGAGTTGAAGACTCGACTCACCTCAGCCCCAGTTCTTACCTTGACAGATGGGTTTGTTGTGTTCAGTGATGCATCCAGAGTAGGTTTGGGTTGTGTCCTCATGTATAAAGGTAAGGTTATAGCCTATTTCTCCAGACAACTTAAACCCCATGAGAAGAATTATCCAACTCATGATCTTGAGTGAGCAGCAGTAGTATTTTTCTTAAAGATTTGGAGGCATTACTTGTATGTGGTGTATGTAGATATGTTCACTGATCATAAGAGCTTGAAATATGTTTTATCTCAGAAATACTTGAATTTGCATTAGAGAAGTAGCTAAAGTTGTTGAAAGATTATGACATGGGTGTCCTGTATCATCCGGGAAAGGCTAATGTAGTGGATGATGCTCTAAGTAGAATGTGTATGGGTAGTGTTGCTCATATTGAGGATGGTAAGAAGAAGTTAGCTTAGAAAGTTCATTAGCTTCCCTGACTAGGTGTCCGCTTACTCGATTCAACAGAAGGTAGTATATGGGTGCAGAGTAGCTCAGAATCATCTCTAGTTTTTAAGGTGAAGGAAAAGTAGGATAGAGATCCCAGTCTAAATAAGTTGAAAGAATCAGTAAGAGATTAGAAAGTGGAGGTTTTCTCCCAAGGGAAAGATGGTGTGTTGCACTGTCAGGGTAGATTGTCTGTGCCTGGTGTAGATAACTTGAGGCAATGAATTCTTACAAAGGTGCATGGTGCACGTTACTCTATTTATTCAGGGGAAACTAAGATGTACCTCAATTTGTGGGAGATCTATTGGTGGAGTGGGATGAAGAAGGATATTGCAAAGTTTATGGCTAATGGCTCTACATGCTAGCAAGTGAAGATTGATCACCAGAAGCCTAGTGGGTCCATATAGGAGTTCAGTATTCCCACTTGGAAATGGGAGGATGGTAACATATACTTTGTGATGGGTTTGCCTCGTACTTGTCATCATCATAATTCTATTTGGGTTATCTTAGACAGGATGACCAAATAAGATCATTTCTTGCCAGTCCATACCTTTTATTTAGCCGAGGATTATGCCAAACTCTATCTCAGAGAGTTGGTCAGGTTGCACGGTGTTGCCTTATCTTTCATCTAAGATAGAGTGATACAAGCATGAAGAGCACAAAAGGATACAAGGCATGGTCAGAGGCTCAAGCTTTGGAATTGGCAAGTGTTTGAAGCCTTTTAAATTCTTGTCGAGTTGAAGGAGGAGAAGGGAATCCATAAACTCAAGAAATGCCTCACTTGAAGGGGAAAAATGAATTTTAGCCTTATATTTCAACACCCAAGAGGTGCCAAAAGTTAGGGCTATTATGGTCTTTTAATGGCCTCTTTTTACACTCCAAAGGAGCACTCTTCATTAAGGGTATTTTTGTTATTGTTTGTAATAAGTATAAATAGGCACATTAGCTCTTGTTTTCCTTAGTTTAGAGCTAATGAATTGAGTTACTTTTAGATTTTAATCTTAGTGTTAGATTGTAGTCTTTCTCTTCTCTTTAAGAGAGGGAATCCGAAACTTGAATCATAATACATTTGGAATTGGCTTTTCACTTGTATTGGATTATTTGGCAAGAAAGGTGTGCTTGAGGAAGTGTGAGTCCTTTGGGTCACCTAAGAGGAATTTTGAACTTCTATTGATGGGGTGTGATTGATGGTTTGATACACCATGTTTTGTTAATCATTTGGTAGAAGTAAGGGTCTTTTTATCTATCTTCAGTTTCATGCAATTCTTCTTCTTCATCTCCTTCTATTGTGTTGTTTTCTCTTCATGTGCTTGCTGATTTTTGCATATTTGTGTCCATTTCGTGAATTCCTAGTCTTCTCTTGTATCATTTGGTATCAAAGCCTTGGTTAGGGTTGTTCCAACATCCCTAAATCTTGGTTTTAGTGTTCTTATATCAAGAATTTCATAAAAAAAGAGTCAAAAAATCAGAAAATACAAAAAAAAAGAAGTGTGTCTTATGTGTTTGTTGTATATCCGAATTTTCCAAGTTAGATATACAAGTTTTTATTATGTTTTGAAGGTTTATAGTTCTAGATCCTTTCTCTCTAGCACATAGGGAGTCTAGATCTACTTTTAGAGTGAAGTTTGGTTGATTTTGAGCTAGATCCACCTTTGTTGTGGCTTGTTTGAAACTTTTTGGAGAAGGTGATGTTTTGGGCTTTTGTTGGTGACTTGATTTGTGGCTGATTTTTAGTGGGTTGAGTTTTTTTTTGACATAAGGAACCTAGGTCCATAAAAAAATCAGATTTGGAGCTCATTTGCTTGGGGGTCAAACTTGGTCAACACTTGAATATTCATATTGTTCATCCATGATCTACATATCTTAGTGAAGAAGAATTTTCAAAGGTGTTATTTGATCCTAAAGAGTGAAGAAAGAGAGTGGAAAAGTTTTTTGTCTAAGTGAATATTCAAAGAATATTCCATTCTTCCAAAAGGAGGAGGGGACAAGGGGACAAACAAAGTACAAGTGCAATTATTAGGGGGGGACCATTTTCATTTGAGACTTGAAAGAACCCTAAATTGCCTAGTTACTTCCTCCAAATTCGAAACTCTCTTCATCCCATAGTGGTGTTTGGCCAAAATTAGGTTTTGGGAAATTTGAAAATTTCTAAAAGTGACAACCAACCATGTAGTGCCACATCATCACTTGTGCTCTACCAAAATTCGACTCTAAAATTAGATTTCCTAGTTTCTAATTTGTGATTCTAGTTTCTTTTAATCTCATTCTATCACTAATTAAAAACTAGTAAGTACCTACTAGGTTGGTAATTAGTCTAGAGTTCATTTATTTCGTGTCTTCGGTTTTTGTGTGCTTTTCTCATTTTTTTAAGTCATAGTATTTTGTTGGTTCAAGTTTATGCATCACTTTATTTGAGTCATTTGAAACAAAGATCAATTCCTATTCAAAGCTTCTTACCTCTCAATTAACTTGCCATTGCCGATTCTCCAACACTTGTGAAGCCAAGTGTGAGGTGAGGTTGAGTGTGAGTGAAGTGATGATTTTGAACTAACTTGTTTGCTAGTTTTGTAGGTTGTTTTCTTGCTGTTTTTTTTCTTCTTATTTTAGGTACAATTGACCATGGAAACCGAGGATTCTTCATCCCAATCCTTGGGAAATGATATAATGGGAGCCTTGAAGACTCACTTTGAGGCCTTTGCCCGAAAAATGCAGGATAATAATGATGCCTTAAGGAGAGACTTTAAGGGTGGGTTTGACATTATAAAAGTGTATTTAGGATCCATGAGGCATGACATAATTAGAATTAAAGCGGGGGTTGATAGACTATGTCCACCAAAACCTCCATAAAATTCAAACCACCAATTCCAAACCCATCATCAACAAAATCCAGTGCCTCCTCTCCACAAGTTAGAATCCAAGGAGAATGAGGTCAAGCCTCAATATGGATAGAAAATGGATGGTGAGGTGCAAGAAGATCACGAATAAAAGAGGGTAAGAGAAAGGGAAACCATGGGTAGTGAAGTTGGAAGAGAAAAAAATGCTTGATTGTAGATCTTGTCCACAAAGAATCCTTATTATTAACTAACCCAAATACTAGAATTTTTCCTAGTATTTTCTCTTCTCATGTGAAGATTCAAGACCCTAGAATCCCCAAGGAGAAGCCCAAGGAAATTCCCTTCAAGCCCTTAGCCGAAAGTCCTAATTTTGGGATAAATGTTGAAGAAGTAAACCCAAAGGGAAACCTTGACATATTCCCTTGTAATATGGAGTATGAGGTATTCCATGATGTAAAACCAAGTGAAGAGAAAACACTTCTGATAATCTACAAGGTAATAAAGCTATTTTCTATACTCCTAAAAACTTAAATTGTTGTGATGTGGCTAGTAGTAGCCAAAGTGGTGTAGTTTCGGATTGTACTAGTAAAGAAGTGTATGAATATACCTTTTTTTGATACTTTTGGTTTTGATAGGTTGAATAAGGACCAAACTCTTGTTGTGAGTATGCAAGCACTAGTTGATCTTTTAGATGACAAAATCAATTCTTTTCGTAAGAATGATTTGTGTCCATCTAGTGCTAGCACTTATAACTTGAATAAGGTTCCATTATCATGTGAAAAGATTATTAACATGCTACATTACCCTCTTGTAGATGATAGAACCTTGGGTGATGTCTTCACACTTGATTCCTTCCTATACTACCTCTTTGCCTATGATCATAACCATGTAAATTTTGAATTGGTATTATGTAGAGGTAGTAAGTTTGGTGGCTGTTTTCCTTGATTGAATGATGATGATTGTGATTTTGGTAGCCTAGTGAAAGTAGTGGGTCACCTCAGAGTAACCCTTTGTCTTCTACT
This sequence comes from Capsicum pubescens, assembly GCA_030864215.1. Lineage (NCBI taxonomy): Eukaryota > Viridiplantae > Streptophyta > Magnoliopsida > Solanales > Solanaceae > Capsicum > Capsicum pubescens. The sequence continues at coordinate 223,591,572 of CM061542.1, read as the reverse complement.
CTCATTTGACCCTAGAATATTTTTGAGTTGTGGAAGATGTAGTTTTGGTTCATTCTCATTATCTTTTAATATTGATTCTATTCACTTCCTTGGTATCCTTTATTCTAAGATATTTATGTCTCATACCAAGGATATGTAGGTATATTTCAAGTGTGAACAACCTTAGAGTGATGAATTATGTGTTGTTAACGGAACCTTTCTTAGCCGTAGATGTCTAATTTTGAATGTTTGCCTTCCCTTGAAAATAAGTGACATATGTGTTTGTTTCAGATTGTATTCTCCCATTGATGTCTTCTTTAAGTGTGTCCTTTGTGATGTTAGTGGTCGGATTTTCTTACTCCTCACAAAGGTTTGTTGGTTGTATTCTAAGAGTGTACCCCCTTGGCATGTTTACCTCACATATGTTACTAATGCTAACCTTTCTCTCATGAGGATTGTGTGTTTGTTTTCATTCCATTTGGTTTTACAAAGTGTGACTTTGAGAATAAATTCCTTTCAATATAGAGAGGATGATACAAGCATGAAGAGCACAAAAGGATACAAGGCATGGTCAAAGGATCAAGCTTTGGAATTTGCAAGTGTTTGGAGCCTTTAAAAGTCTTGTCAAGTTGAAGGAGGAGAAGGGAATCCATACACTCAAGAGGCGCCTCACTTGAAGGGCAAAAAGGACTTTTTGCCTTATATTTCAACACCCAAGAGGAGCCCAAAGTTAGGGATATTATGGTATTTTAATGGCCTCTTTTTAGACTCCAAAGGAGTACCCTTCATTAAGGGTATTTTTGTCATTGTTTGTAATAAGTATAAATGGGCACATTAGCTTTTATTTTCCTTAGTTTTGAGATAATGAATTGAGTGAATTTTAGACTGTAATCTTAGTGTTAGATTGTAGTATTTCTCTTCTCCTTAAGAGAGGGAATCTGAAACTTGAATCATAATATATTTGAAATTGGCTTTTCACTTGTATTGGATTATTTGGCAAGAAAGGCGTGCTTGAAAAAGTGTGAGTCCTTTGGGTCACTTAAGAGGAAGGTTTGAACTTCTATTGATGGGGTGTGATTAATGATTTGATACACCATCTTTTGTTGATCATTTGGTAGAAGTAAGGGTTTTTCTATCTATATTTAATTTCATGCAATTTTTCTTCTTCATCTCCTTCTATTGTGTTGTTTTCTCTTCACGTGCTTGCTGATTTTTGCATCTTTGTGTCCATTTCGTGAATTCCTAGTCTTCTCTTGTATCATGGAGGTACCTATTTTACCTTACACTTCTGGAAAGCATTCCAAAAGGGTCTTAGTACCCAAGTCAATCTCAGTACAACTTTCCACCCTCAAACAGATGGTCAAGCAAAACGGACCATTTAGACTCTTGAAGATATCCTGAGAGCATGCATAGTTGATTTTAAAGGTAGTTGGGATGACCACTTGCGTTTGATTGAATCTTCATATAATAACAACTATCATTCTAGTATCCGTATGGCTCCATTTGAGGCTCTCTATGGTAGGAGATGTAGATCTCCAATTGATTGGTTTAAAGTAGGTGAGGACACAGTTGTAGGGCCTGACTTGGCGTTTGATGCATTAGAGAAGGTTCAATTGATCAGAGAAATACTTAGGGCTGCCCAGAGATGACAGAAATCGTATGCAAATATGAGGAGAAAGGATCTTGAGTTTGAGGTCGGTGATTTTATGTACTTTAAAATATCTCTCATGAAGGGAGTGAAAGGATTCAACAAGAAAAGGAAACCCAGTCCCCAATATATTGGTCCCTTCAGAGTTCTCAGTCGTTTAAAAAAGGTAGCTTATGAGCTTGAGTTGCCTTCAGATTTAGCCTTAGTACACCTAGTGTTTCATGTCTCATTCTTGAAAAAGTGTATAGGTGATCTAGTTGTAGTTGTTCCCTTAGAAAGTGTAGATATTAAGAACACTCTTTCATTTGAGGAAGTTTCAGTCGAAATTCTTGATCATCAAGTTCGTAGACTAAGGAACAAAGAAGTTTCATTGGTAAAAGTTCTTTGGCGGAATCAGTCCGTTGAGGGAGCCACTTGGGAAGAAGAAGTAGATATGCGGACCAAGTACCCTCATCTCTTCTTCGCGAATCTAGATTCAGTATAATGTACTAATCTTCTTAAGATTTAACTCTAGCATGCTCGGTTTTAGTTGTACATCATGTTCATGTTAGTCGTGCCTTTACAAATCAGTTCAGTCATGCATTCCATGCATTAGATATGGATGTTCAATGTGTAAGCTCAGTCCATCAGTTTTTCCTCAACTTAACCAGTCTCATTCTAGGATGAATGATCCCAAGGGGGAGATATTGTAATACCATGTATTTCCCTAACATAATTTAAGTCCCAATACATGTGTATTTGTATATAAAATTTTTGAAACACTCATTATTTTCCATCTTAAAACCTGCCATTGCGTAGGAAATTCAATTAGCTTTCCAACGATATAAAATTCGGCCAAATCCGATAATCAGGTAAGAAGTTATGGCAATTTCAAGTTTCACTTGTCAAATCCCATCATTTTAACCCTTAGCTCTTTGCAGAGCAGGACAATTTTCCATTCGGCAAATTCCAGTAGGCCTCCGCAATGTTGGCACATCACGCCACAAGATCAGTTCAGAATTGTCAATTTCCAGTGATCCCACGTAATACCACCACGTCGTGGTGAGATTCCAGGTCGTAAACAAGGTGACAACACGATTGCACTGCGTCGCACCACTGCGCATTTTCCCAGTTTTCCAATTCTAGTGACACGGCGCGATAGCACCACATCGCGCCAGTGGTGTTTTTCGAAAAAATTCGACGAAACTTAAAAGTGCCGCCCAGGTGTGATATTTAATCCCTAAAAATGTTTTAAGTTCATAATTTTCTCAATTTTCCCCTAGAATTCAAGAGCTTCCTCTCTAAAATACAAACCCTAGATCTCAAATTCAAGGCCAACCCTCAAGATTTCACCAATAACTTCAAGAAATTCATCAGTTAAGGTATGTTAAATGTTCATCCATGGATTCATTTCATCCATGGAGTCCAAGTAACCTATTGAAATTTCAAGTTTTGATCTTTTCAAGTTATTTGATTTTAAATTATGATTTCATCCATGAATCTCCATGTACTTTTGATTTTATACTATGTTACCATGAAATTATTGTTATTATTCAATCCTCCAAATTTTAATATTATTATTTATTGAATTAAACCAAGATTTAATACCATTATATTGAATTCATGCTATTTTTATAAGTTCCATGACTTTCCTATGATTGTTTTAAACCATGAACTACAAGTGTTTGATAAAATGCCTACAAGAGTGATTGATTTAATAAAAGCCTTCATGCTTTGTCCCCCAAGCTTTAGTGTCATTTTACCATTGTTGTTTTGATCCTTGGGGGTATTAAATACCCAAAAACCATAGTTGTTCGTGTAGTCTAGTCTTAGTATATAACAAAATAGTCTTCAGAATATACTTTGAGCATTATCAGAATAGTCAGATATCAGTCAGTTAAACTTAAAACAGTTTAGTATTTCAGTGTCTTTTAATTGGGAGTAGGATTTAGCACAGAGAAAGTATTGGGATGGAGGCTTCCCCGTCAGATAGGCAGAGTCGTTAGTAGCAGTCCTTATACTCCAGAACTACGTTGCCTGCGCAGGATATAAGAAGTCACCTGTCAGATTAGTCTTGACTATCTCGTAGGGGTCATCCGTTAGTTCAGGTTTGACACCCTTAGTCCTTTCGACATTATATCAGTTTAGTAGATCCACACACCCAGCGTTAGTACCTGTGGCATGGTATTAACACCCTTCCAACTGGGGTTACAGGATGGACCCCGATTAGCCCAAATTGGGGAATGCCGGTTAGCTGATACCTCTCACAGTCTCAGATACAGTCTCAATTGCTGTCTAAGTGTAGTTATTTAGTCTTAGTATTTTTTGACCAAAGCATACAAATTTTAGTTATTTTAGTATTTCAGTTTATAGATTTCACTCAGTTCATGTTATATGATTGGTCATGCATCCTCAGTATCTACAGATTTTTACTTATTTTTAGTATTTATGAATTTTCATGCATACTCAGTATTTACAGATTTCCACATATTCCTATTACCTACAGACTTCATGCTCTCTATTTAGTACTCCATGCTTTACATACATATTTAGTTAATTGTTAGTACTATTCATGAAACCATGCATATCAGCCTACCTCATTTATCATACCAATATATTTAAAGTACTTATCGCATACCTTTTCTTTTGCGCTATGATGTATTATATCATAGGTTCTGACGCTCAGTTCTTGGCTCGTAATTATACTTATCAGATCCTCAGCAGTAGCAGTGGTGAGTCCTCATACTTTGAGGACAAGCTTACTTTATTTCATTTCTCAGTTTAGTAGTTAGTTGGAGTTAGTTGGGGCCCATCCCATTAACTCGAAGCCATTCAGTTTTAAAGGCTTATCACACATTAGAGTTAGTTATTCAGTATTCAGACATTTCTGTTAGTTATCCAGTTTATCAGTATTTTATCATATTCAATCAGTTATTTCTATAGACTTATATTTTAGTTTTGAATTTAGTTATTAAGACCTTATGGCATATCAATTGTTCTTTCATAATTATGATATTATTATTCAGTGCTCACAGCAGGTACCAACTCATAGGTTAGCTTGTGGTCCCTCAGGACTATAAGCACCGTATGACGCCTAAGGTGTACTCTTAGGGCGTTACAAACTTGGTATCAAACTTGGTATCAGAGCCTAAGGTTTAAGTTTTTAACTTCAGACAGCTGAAGTCAAAGGGTGGTAACCGTTCTCAATTTCATCAGAGGTCTTCATACCCAACACCCTCTGTAGCCAGTGCCCCAGTACCCAAATTCAAAAATGATAATAGGGATAAATAACCAAGCTCTAAGTCCTAGGTTAGTGTTAGCAGTGCTCGTACAAATTCTCTATGTCAAAAATATGGCAGACATCATCAGGGTCAGTGTAGAGCGCTTAGTGATGTGTTCTTCGGGTGTGGTAAGCCAGTACATCAGATTTGGGAGTGTCGGGTAGTTACTCATAAAGGTAGGGATATGTGCCAATAGGGCTAGTCCCATCAGTCGTCAGTCCTTTTCGGTCGCCCAACTCAGTAGGGTGCCGCTTCTAGTGCTACCAGTGGTTAGTGTCCGAATAGATTATACGCTCTTTAGTCCCACCAAGATCAGGAAAATTCTCCTAATGTAGTTACTGGTATGTTGCAGGTATTTCACTTACATGTTTATGCCTTACTAGACCCTGGAGCTTCTTTTTCTTTTGTAACTTAATATATATCTGTCAATGTTGGAGTTAGTCCCGAAACTCTAGCAGAGCCCTTTTCAGTGTCTACCCTAGTAGGTGTTTCCATTGTAGCTAGACAGGTATACATGAAATGTTCGGTCACAATATCTCAAAAAGTTACCTCAGTTGATGTTGTAAAGTTAGAGATGGCAGATTTTGACGTCATTCTCGGCATGCATTGTCTCTACTCATACTATGCCTCAGTTGATTGTACAAATAGAATAGTTTATTTTCAATTCCCAAATAAACCAGTCCTTGAATGAAGGGGTAGTACTACAATGCTTAAAGGTAAGTTGATTTCATACCTTAGAGCAAGAAATATGATATCTAAGGAGTGTATTTATCATCTCGTTCAAGTCAAAGACTTAAATTAAGAGACTCTAACCCTTGAGTAAGTTTCAGTAGTCAGGGAATTTTCAGATGTGTTCCCTGAAGATCTTCCTGGAGTTCCACCCAAAAGGGAAATCGACTTTGGAATGGACCTTCTTCCAGACACTCAGCCCATATCTATTCCACCTTACAGAATGGCTCCAGCTAAACTCAAAGAAATAAAAAATAGTTAAAGGATCACCTAGATAAAGGATTCATCAGACCCAAAATCTCCCTGTGGGGCGCACCAGTTCTATTCGTGCGTAAGAAAGAATGTTCCCTCAGAATATGTATTGATTACCATTAGTTGAACAAAGTCACCATCAAGAATAAATATCCACTTCCTAGAATCGATGATTTGTTTGACCAACTTTAGGGAGCCAGTTATTTTTCTAAGATAGACCTCAGAGCAGGCTATCATCAGTTCAGAGTCAGAGATTGTGACATTTCAAAAATAGCTTTCCAAACCTGGTATAGTCACTTCGAGTTTCAAGTTATACCCTTTGGTCTCACGAATTCCCCAACAACCTTCATGGACTTGATGAACCAAATGTTCAAGCAGTACTTGGACATGTTCATCATAGTCTTCATGGATGACATTCTTGTTTACTCCTATAGCGAAACTGATCATGCAGACCATCTCAAAATAGTGTTACAAACTCTTAGAGCTCACCATTTATTCACTAAATTTAGTAAGTGTGAATTCTGGCTTTGATCATTAGCTTTTCTTAGACATATTATTTCCGGTGATGGCATTAGAGTTGATTCTCAAAAGACAGAGGCAGTGAGAAACTGGCCAAGACCCATCTCTCCATTAGACATCAGGAGTTTTTTGTGTTTAGATGACTATTACCATTGGTTTGTTGAAGGATTTTATTCTATTGCCTCCCCCATATCCAGATTGACTCAGAAGAAAGTTAAGTTTCAGTGGTCAGATTTCTGCGAGAAGAGTTTTCAGGAGTTAAAGACTCGACTCACCTCAGCCCTAGTTCTTATCTTACCATATGGTTCAAATGGGTTTGTTATGTACTATGATGCATCCAGAGTAGGTTTGTATTGTGTCCTCATACAGAGAGGTAAGGTCATAGTCTATGCCTCCAAACAACTTAAATCCCATGAGAAGAATTATCCGACTCATGATCTTGAGTTAGTAGCAGTAGTATTCACCTTGAAGATTTGGAGGCATTACTTGTATGGGGTGCACTTTTATGTATTCATTTACCATAAGATCCTGCAGGTGGTGTTCTCTTAGAAAGATTTAAATCAGCGTCATAAAAGGTGGTTAGAGTTATTAAAAGATTATGACATGAGTGTTCTGTATCCTCCAGAAAAGGATAATGTATTGACTGATTCTCTAAGTAGGTCATCTATGGGTAGTGTTGCTCATGGTGAGGATCGTAAGAAGAAGTTAGCTCAGGAAGTTCATCAACTTGCCCGACTAGGGGTTCTCTTACTTGATTCAGCAGAAGGTAGTGTATGGGTGCAAAGTAGCTCAGAATTATCTCTAGTTTCCCAGGTAAAGGAAAAATAGGATAGAGATCCTAGTCTAGTTATGGTGAAAGAATCATTCAGAGATCAGAAGGTAGAGGTTTTCTCCCAAAAGGGATATGGTGTTCTGCGTTGTCAGGGTCGGCTATGTATGCTGGGTGTAGATGACTTGATATAACGAATTCTGCAGAAGCACATAGTGCGCGTTACTCTGCTCATCTAGGGGCCACTAAGATGTATCGTAATCTGTGGGAGATCAATTAGTGGAGTGGGATGAAGAGGGATATTGCAGATTTTGTAGCTAAATACTCTATATGTCAGCAAGTTAAGATAAAGCACCAAAAGCCTAGTGGGTCCATGCAGGAGTTCAGTATTCCCACTTGGAAATGAGAGGAAGTTAACATGGACTTTGTGACGGGTTTGCCTCATACTTTTTATCAACATGATTCTATTTGAGTTATCATATATAGGATGACCAAATCAGCTCATTTCTTGCCAGTCCATACCTCTTCTTCAGCTGAGGACTATGCCAAACTCTATCTCAGAGAGTTGGTCAGGTTGCATGGTGTTACCTTATCTTTCATCTCATATTGAGGTACCCAGTTTAAATCTCACTTTTTAAAGCATTCTAAAAGAGTCTTGGTACCCAATTCCATCTCAGTACAACTTTATACCCCTAGACAGATGGTCAAGAAGAATGGACCATTTAGACTCTGGAAGATAAGCTGAGAGCATGTGTATTTGATTTTAAAGGTAGTTGGGATGACCAATTACCTTTGATTGAATTCAGATATAATAACAACTATCATTCCAGTATCTGTACGGATCCATTTAAGGCTCTCTATCGTAGGAGATGTAGATCTCAAATTAGTTGGTTTGAAGTAGGTGAGGCCGCAATAGTAGGGCTTGACTTGGTGTTTGTTGCATTAGAGAAGGTTCATTTGATTAGACAAAGGCTTAGGGATGCCTATAACTGATAGAAATCATATGCAGATATAAGGAGAAAGGATATCGAGTTTAAGGTCAGTGATTTTGTATACTTGAAAATATCTCCCATAAAGAGAGTGAAGAGATTTGGCAAAAAAGGTAAACTCAGTCCCCGATGTGTCGGTCCCTTCAAAATTCTTAGTCATTTCAGAAACATAGCTTATGAGCTTAAGTTGACTTCATATTTATCCTCAGTACACCCAGTGTTCCATATCTCATTATTAAAAAAGTGTGTTGGTGATCCAGCTGTAGTTGTTCTTTTAGAAAGAGTAGATATTCAGAACAACCTTTACTTTGAGGAAGATCCAGTCGAAATTCTTGATCATCAAGTTCCTAGAATAAGGAACAAAGAATTTCCATTTTTCAAAGTTCTTTGGTAGAATTAGTCCGTTGAGGGAGCCACTTGGGAAGTAGAGGTAGATATGCGGACCAAGTACCCCCATCTTTTCTCCATAAAGACAGATTTAGTATAAGGTACTAATCTTCTTAAGATTTCTCTCTCTCATTCTCAGTTTCAGTTGTACATTATGTTCATGTCAGTCGTACATTCATGAGACATTTTGGTTATGCATTCCATACATCAGATATGCATGTTCAGTGTGTAAGCTTAATCCATCAGTTTTCCCTCAGCTTAACTAGTCTCATTCGAGGATAAATGATCCCAAGGGGGAGATATTCTAATACCCCACATTTCCTCAGCATAATCTAAGTCCCAATACATGAGTATTCATATATAATTTTTTTGAAACACTCATTATTTGTCAGTTTAGAGCCTGCCATTGAGTAGGAAATTGAATTAGCTTTCCAATGATATAAAATTCGCCCAAATTCGATAACCAGGTAAGAATTTATGGAGATTTTAAGTTTTAGTCTTTAAACACCGTCATTTTGACTCTTAGAGCGTTGCAGAGCCATTCTAAATAATAATTGTCAGTTTGCAGTGTGGTACCGTGATGTTGGCGTGTCGCGCCAAGGACCCAGTTCACGTTTGTCAATTTCCAGTGAGACTCTGCAATTATGGCGCATCACAGAGGTAACTAAAATGGCATTCCAGTGAAGGAACGTGATCTTAACGCATCTCACCATCATCCAGTTTCCCAATTGTCCATTTTCTAGTGGCCTGGCGTGATAGTGGCGCATCGGACCAAGGCCAAAAATCGAGATCTTCAGTTTTCAGCTTGCATTTTAAATTTCATTTAAGGGTATTTGGGTCTTTTTTCTAATCCCTAAAATCATCCAAAAACAAAAAATTTAACCCCTAATTAACCTAATACTCATCATTATTCAATTTCTCTCAACTTAAATATCCCCTTTTCAAGAACAAGAAACCCTAACTCTCAAGAATCAAGGTCAAATCTCAAGAACTTACCATCAATCCTTCCAAATTCATTATCCCAAGTATGTTAGATGTTCATCCATGGATTTCTTTCATCCATGGAGTCCAAGTATCCTATTTAAATTACAAAATTGTGATCTTTTCAAGTTATTTGATTTTAAATTGTGATTTCACCCATGATTCTCTATGAACTATGATTTTATACCATGTTTCAATGAAATTATTGTTGTTATTCAATCCTCCATGTTTTAATATTTTTATTTATTGAATTAAACCATGATTTAATACTATTATGTTGAATTCATGCTATTTCTAGAAGTTCCATGACATTCCTATGATTGTTTTAAAACGTGAACTACATGTGTTTGATAAAATGCCTACAAGAGTGATTGATTTAATAAAAGCCTTCATGCTTTGTCCCCCAAGCTTTAGTGTCATTTTACCATTGTTGTTTTTGAGTCCTGGGGGTATTGAATATCCGAAAACCATAGCTATTTATGTAGTCTAGTCTCAGTACATTACAGAATAGTTTTCAAAACATATGTGAGCATTATCAGAATAGTCAGATATCAGTCAGTTAAACTCAGAACAATCTAGTATTTCAGTGTCTTTCAGTTGGGAGTAGAATTTAGCACCGAGTGAGTGAAGGGATGGCAGCTTCCCTGTCAGATAGGAAGAGTAGTAAGTATCAGTCCCTGTACTCTAGAAATATGTAGCCAATGTTTGATATGAGAAGTCACTCGTCAGATTAGGCTTGACAATCTCGCAGGGGTTACCCGTTAGTTCAGGCTTGGCACCCTTAGTCCTTTGGACATTATATCAGTTTTGTGGATAAACACAAACAGTGTTAGTACCCGTGGCATGGTATTAACACCCTTCCAACTGGGGTTATAGGTTAGACCCCGATTAGCTCTAATTAGGGAATGTCGGTTAGATGATACCTCTCACAGTCTCAGATACAGTCTTAGTTACAGTCCCAATTTAGTTATTCAGTCTTAGTGTTGTTTGAACAAAGCATTCAGATTTCAGTTATTTTAGTATTTTAGTTTATGAATTTTACTCAATTCATGTTATATGCTTGGTCATGCATCCTTAGAATCTACAGATTTTCACGTATCTTCAATATTGATGGATTTTCATGCATACTCAGTATTTACAGATTTACACATATTCCTAGTACCTACAGATTTCATGCTCTCTATTCAGTACTCTATGCTTTATATGCATATTCAGTTAATTATTAGTTTTGTTTATGAAATCATGCATATCAGCCAACCTCATTTAGCATACCAGTACATTCAAAGTAATGATCGCATACCTTTTCTTTTGCACTATGATGTATTATATCATAGGTTCTGATGCTTAGTTCTCGGCTAGCGATTAGACTTATTAGATCCTCAGCAGTAGAAGTGGTGAGTCCCTATACTTTGAGGATAGGCTTACTTTATTTCATGTCTCAGTTTAGCATTTAGTTGGAGTAAGTTGGGGCCTGTCCTATCAACTCACAGTCATTCAGTTTTATAGGCTTATCAGACACTAGAGTAAGTTATTAAGTAGTCAGACATTCCAGTTAGTTATCTAGTTTATTAGTGTTTTATCATATTCAGTAATTTATTTCTATAGACTCATATTTTAGTTTTGAATTTAGTTATTAAAATCTTATGGTATGTCAGTATTCTTTCGTATTTATGATCATGTTATCCAGTGCTCACAACAGGTACCAGCTCATGGATTAGCTTGTGGTCCCTCGAGATTGTAAGCACCATATGACGTCCAGGGTGTGTTCTCGGGGTGTTACAAACTTGGTATCAGAGTTCGAGTTTAATACCAAGTGATCCCAAGATAACCCTTCGACTGGCATAACTCATAAACAACTAAATAAAATACATAAATCTGATCGAAATAAGAAAAATATAACTCTTTTTTGAATCTGATCAATGTAGAACTATATTAAGATGTTTACAGTTTTTCTTTTACAAATCAACGCTGGAATCAAATACATTAACTCTACTGACTGTCTATGAGGCCTCTACTAGTATTGACTATAGGTAGCCGGGACATGACCCCCAGCTATCCCAAATCAATACACCTAAATCAAGAGAAATAAAATACTTCCCAAACTATATGACTAACTCGAGCCCTTGAATCAAGAAGACTCATCACCTACTGACTGGAAGCTGCAATCTATCTGAATATGGTATGCGTGCTACAACTGAACTGATACCTACATTATGAGATAATGTAGAACATATATCTATATATATATATATATATATATATATATGGATCCGTACTTTGAGGATGTACTTAGTATATAAGGGTGAATGCAATAAGTAAGCAATATTATCACAATTTGTAAAATTTTGCATGCTAAATGTAAATGACTCACATAGGCTTGAGTAATTTGAAATCTGAAGATCATAAATCATGAATAGTAAAGCATATAATACAATTCTTGTGAGTCACAACACTTAGTTCAGAAATTTGTATTCTGATCTTATTCTCAAATCATATAGGCTAGGTGAAAAGGGCTCACCTTTTTATGTCTAAAAACTAAAAGCTGTAATTCTGTAACTAAAATCTTAAGTAAAGTAATGTCTGCGTAAGTTTGTGAGACTTTACACTTAGTTTCTGAAATTAGGAAAATACTTTATCTTAGGGAGGGTCTCTTAACCGACATAAACCATGTGAGCATTAATAGAGTCCAACGCTCTTGTCCCCCCTAAGAAGGAATCCTCACGTTGGGGAGATGAGTCATACTTTTGCCAGGGAGTATAACCTATTTGAGTGATCACGTATCTGTCATCCATGTAGAAGTGGGAATAATCTAAATCCTATGTTGGCACATAGTTCTGGAGTATGAAACCGTAGTAACGTACCCATCTCGGTGCTAAATACTACTCCCATAAAATTTGTATGCCCATTATGAAAAAAATCTACTTTAAAATAGTCTAATGGTTTGTAATAAAAACCAACTGTATATCTGTGAAGTGAAATCTATAATCTAAATCTGTAAAGTGAATTTCATATCTATTCTAAAATCAAAAGTTCAAATCTTTATCAATAATCTGAGAGGAATCTAGTCATAGGGTGCTTATAGCACAACAATTCTTGAAATAACAATCTTAAATTAGGGCTTAATGAACCATGTATCAATCTCATGTTAAAACATCAAAATATCTATTCTTGATAATGTAAACATTGATAATTTAATTCAAAATCTAGAAATTACTGGAATATTCATGAAATTATGAACACATTCATATAATTCAACTTCTAAATCATTGGAAATTTCATAATTTTATAAATAACAATAATGGGTATAAACCCTAACTTCAATTTCATGGGAAATCACATAAAATTTAGTAAATTTGTAATTAAAACAAATTTTCGGCACAAGGGTTAAAGGATTATCCTTGTTGAAGAACCCCACATACCTTAATTGATGATCATAGATGCTAAAACTTGAATATTGGATCTCTATTGGTGCTTTGAAGATGAATTCTTAGAGTTCTTGTATTGGAAATCCGAAATCATGAATTTCTTTGGAGAATTAATAGAGGAGTTTGGATTTCTTGGAGAATGAGGTTTGATGATCTACGGTTTTCTTTTGAGAGAAAAGTGATGAAATAAGCATAAAGTGCTTTGGTATAAGCTTAATGGTGTGTTTTGGATGGATGGGGGGTTGGGTAATTTACCAAAATACCATTTTTAAACTCCCAAATGGAACTGAAAAAATGACCAAAATCCTGATTTACTGAGCCACCGCAACGCGCCACTATCGCGGTGGCCCACTGGAAAAGAACGAATGGGAACTGGGCGCTCATTGTGATGCACCACAATCGCGAAGTCTCACTAGAATGGGACAATTGGGAAAATGGGCTTCTCCGAGATGTGGGGCTATCGTGGAGGGCCACTAGAATTTGACAATTGCAGATTTTGCCTTCTCCACGACGCGCCAAGTGCCCAGGTGGGACATTGTCAACTGAAAATGCCATAACTCCTTCACCGAGTGTTGGATTTGAGCGAATTCGGTATCTATGGAAAGCTTATTTAATTTTCCATACAATAAATATTATTCATTTTGGAAGCTAACCCTTCACATTCTAGGAATAAATTTACGTTAGAAAAAATATGGGGTATTATAATTTATGTTATTCAAGATTATGCTTTGCTTTACTTTTCATGCTATCGAGTCCTGGAGGTATTTAATATCCTATAATTTAGCTGTTTACCTAGATCCAATGTTAGTGTTAGAATAGTATCAGTCATGTTACAATCAGTAGAACTCAGTAAGTTAAAAAACTCAGAAAAACTCAGTAAACTCTATATCAGTCCAGTCCAATTCAGTATACTCAGTACAATGTCTTTCAGTTTAGAGTAGGATTCATCACCGAGCGAGCCTAGGGATGGGGTTTAACCTGTTAGTTAGGACTGGGTCCCTAGAAGCAATCCCTAAGTTCTAGAACTACGTAGCCAGCGTAGGTTATGAGATGTCACCCGTTAGATAGGACTGACATACTCAGGGATCACCCGCTAGCTTAGGACTGATCTCAGGGGTCACTCATTAGTTAGGACTTACTCCACAGTAGTTGTTAGTACCCGTGGCATGGTGCTAACACCCTTCTAATTGGGGTTACAGATTGGACAACAACTCAGTTATCTTAATTTATTTGGGGCATGTCGGTTAGATGATTATTTCCCACAGTTTCAGTTTCAGTCTTCAGTATAGAACTTAGTTCATTTTATAGGATCAGGACTGTCAGACACAGTCAATCAGTATCAGCAAATTAGTTATCAATAACTTCAGATATCAGTTACTCAGTTATTAAAAACTCAGTGCTCAGCTTTAGAAAAGCTCAGTTATAGTATACATATATGCACAATATTACATATTCAGTATTTACAGTAGTTTTAGTTATCCATGTACTCCCATATTCAGTTATTCTATATCATTCAGTCAGTTACTGTTCATGCATATGAACCCTTACATTCAGCCTTACCTCATCTAACCTACCAGTACATTCCACGTACTGATGCATACTCTTTATTTGCACTATGATGTCTCATATCATAGGTTTGGACGCTCAAGTTCTCGATCATACTTAGATAGATCCAGCAAACAATCACAGATTTAGTAGTGAGTCCTCATCTATCAAGGATAGGATTTTATTTCAGTATTTCACTTTATTAGTAGTTCAGTAGTTGGAGTTAGTTGGGGGGCTTATCCCATCAACTCCACTTTTCAGACAGTACAGTTAGAGGCTTTTAGACTAGACCAGTTCAGATAGTGTTTAGTTTTTAAAGGTTTTATCAGATGTTACATTTTTATCAGTATTTTAGATGTTTTGAACCTTATGGCAATTCAGCCCAATTTTACATTATATACAGTATTATTATTTAGTGCTCACAACAGATTTTGGTCATGGGTTAGCTTGTAATCCCTCGGGATCATAAGCACTGTGTAACAACTAGGGGGTAGTCTCGGGTTGTTACAATTGAGTTTACAGGTGGAAGGCTGGGTTGGTGTCGCCACACAACTACAACCATTGCTTTATGATAGTCAATCCACAACAGTGAAAGTACAATTGATTTTGTGGATCAAATGAATACTGCTTCTTATTTTTTTTCTCCTGTATATATAGAGGCAGGCGGTTTTTATTATATGAAAAACTACATAATTAGAATTAACATCTAAACTATTCTATTTGAATACAATTTTTCCACTCTTTTAGTTAGAATGACAGGTGGTCTTTGAGCTTTTCATGAAAAGATATTTTCATAGTTCTTTGACAAACTCTGCCCAAAGTGTTAACTTTTGGGGTATTTTTTCTATTAGGAGCACGAAATAGATTTAGAGTTGAATATTTTGGAGAAATAGTTAAACACCTATAGATTTTTTTTTGAAATTGAAACACCTATAGAAAGTATAAGAAAGGAAAATTGGAAATTTCAAGAAATCTCAACATGAAATAGAGACTAAAAAGGTTAATCGTGGGAGAATATGGACTTGATCAATATCCATGGTGATAAATTCTTGTATTCTCTTTTTGTTGGATGTATCACTTGGAAGGGTGACATTTATTAGCAGTGCAAGGACATTTTGATAGAGAAGTAATAAATAAAAGTGATTTTTAATAATAAATAGTCAGTTTTATAATTTTATGTGTAGAAGATTAAAATTTTTTGCTTACCAAATTCATTGTCTTTAGCTTGTCGGTCAAAAGCATCAAAAGGGGTAACAACCAAATGGGTAAGTGTGATTTTAATTTTGTTTTAACTCATAGTGAAACCAAAAAGTGCAGGAAGTAAACATATGAATGAAGTACCATATAGACAAACTTAGAAGGAGCACAATTTATAGCGATAAAAATGAAAAAAACATGAATTGTGAAGGGGTTTTCATTGATTCCTTTAGTAGTAAGCTGCCAAGTGATTGATAAAGCCTATTTTGAATTCCTTAGTAGGGAGATTAATTCTCAAAGCCAGATTTCACTATAAACTTGATAGAAAGGATTAGGTAAGATAGAGGTGGATGCTATTTTTTGAATTCACACGTATTAGCTATTTACGTCTACCATCTATAAAAGCCTTTTAGTAAATAAAAAATGCAAATAACATTGCATAAGCGATATTAGAAAAAAGAATACTACAAAATTTTTATTGCATAAGCATTTTTGTCGTACATATCACAATATGCACCAACATAATATGTATAACCTCTACCAAAAAGAATCCTTTTTATCAAAGTACGATATAAGAGAAAAGGACCAAATATTTTATGAGCGCATAAAGCGAATATACATACTAAAGAGATCAACAATTTTTATGCCAAAAATGTAACCATAATAATCAGTACTTCGTACAACCTATTACAACCTCATTTCCTTTGAAGGCATCTTCTCCCCATAAGTAAGCTACAAAAAAACACAAAACACAGTCAGTTGGTGCTGAAATAGAAGATGGCTATTATTTCCTAACATGGAACTAAGTGTATTTATCAAAATGAAGAACTAAAGTAGAGAAAACCTTACCTTTCAGTCACGGAGGTAGAGACATTATTTCCAAGCATATCGATAGAAATATGACATATTTAAGTGTGATCCGTAGAAAACATTTGTATTTATTGGAGGGAATACATGTAGTAGTTTGAAGTTGATCAAGTAGAGGTACACATTAAAGTTCCATCAGTATAGTACAATGGGAATCTTTGTGGAGCTAAGCAACAGTTGCATTTAGCAGAAAATTGTTGAGTCTGTGAGGATGGATATATCATGTAAGCTGTTTTATCGTAGCATATTTGTGGAAGAAATTTTTCCTCACTTTAGAAACAACAAAACCCAGAATTAGAAGAAAAAAAACAGATCTAAAGAATACCTTGTAAATATTGCACATAAACACTAGTCTTCATAGTTGTGTATCTCTATTGAAATTTCTAAAATAATAATCTTGTAGTAAGTGGTAAAATTATATGAAGTCAAAACTCAGAAAGTAAAATAGAAAGATGTACACTGTCCATCTTCACAACTAGATGAAAACAGAGGAATCTTCCACTCACTTTAAGGGTAGATATGACTTGAACGGCCAATTCATTTTCTTCCACCCTAAAAATTAAAATCAATCTAAAAAATAGCTTCTACAATTTAGATGAAAGATTATTAACACATATTAAGGAAAAAGAGAGGTAAAATCACATAAATAAAAATATAAATAACAGATAAAGCGAAGAGGAAAATAAAATTTTTGCATAATTGAGAAGAGTAAATCTTGAAATTATAATAGCCTAGCTGGGAAAGTAGAAAAAACCTAGAAGAAGAGAATTGAAACTAGAAAAACATTTATCTAAAGTGAAAGGAAATACTATAAACTCATTTTTTAAGCTCAAAATTCTCCCACTGGTTGAACTTTTTAGAGTCATGACAGATGCCGAAATAGAGGCTTAGAAAAAAGTTGCAGCGTCTTAGTTGTTGTTGTAGAAACCTTTCACAGCATGAGCAGAATTCTTACTTCAATGGTGAGTAAAGAGAGACTATACATGTAGAGAACCCTCAAAAATTGAGTGATGGAAATAGAAAACAGAAAGGAAGGATTAGAAACATAAAACCAATCACCCACACTCATATTATTCAAAAAGTATCTTAAGTACTGAAAAATGTAATTACAAAGAGCACATGACTATGGCTAACCGGAACAAATAAACTTAAGGATTTTGCTAGAGACTATGAAGATTTGAAGAACTTAGGAAAAACGGTTGGGTATGGTTTAAGGTGGACTTCAAGAAATACACTACACCAGTGTAAGTCTGCAAGACACTTCTACGACTGTAACTTTAGCATACAATGTAATGTTCAAGGTCTATATATATGGAAAGACTTGAAAAACACACTGGAAAAGTGGCAACAACTAAAATATAAAATTCCTGAAGAGCCTGCAGAGTCAGATAGTTTGTGTTGACATATTTGTACTAAACTTATTTCCTAATCAAGCACACCTGCATCAAAAAGCAATTATAAGCAAGATATAATCTCTTCCACCTAGGTAAATACATCATATTGCAGGGACTACAAAGGAATCAAATTTATTTACGTAAAACCAACATTTCAAAATTCTTCATGTTTCTGGATTATGTCCAACTGAAAAATATGTTTCCCTAGAGATAAATACAGTAGAAGAAAGGATGTAGGGTGACTTAGCAATGATTAAGATAGGTAGAACTATAAAAACTTTCATCTTTGACATTACTAAGAGGAAAAACATACACGACATATTGTCTTATCTCCCCAAATAACAAATGTCTCATTACATGTGTGGTGTCTATGGTTTACCTCTAACACCATCGGATCTGATCTTACCCAAATGAACTAAAGCACAACTTACTGCCTCACTTGGTCTTGTAATTAAGAAAATTACATCAAGAAAAGGGAAAAGAAACATCATATACTTTCCCTTGTATTCCATTTGTCAATGAAGTGGATTGGAAACAATGAGGTCTTAGGTTCAAATCTCAGTAGAGGCAAACATATAAGGTGACTTTTAGATCATAACTTAGGGAAAAAAGAGGAACAACATTGAGACAACATTTTCAGACCTTCTTTGATCATTATGACATCTTTGTACCATCATATCTTCCACCCCTAGTGTAAGACCCCACAAAATTCTAAGCTTAACTCAGTCCCCTGACACTTAATAAGGGGTCCCAGACTTAGAAAATGTTAGCTAAGTATTCAGACTTAGTGTTATTTTAGCCTTCGTAAGTTGGAGACTTGATTTTTATGACCCTTATGACCTTAAAGTATCGATCTTTAGGTTGATTCATGATCAAGAACGTCAGTAGGTGTTCTCAGACAAGTTTCAGATTTCGCGAACTTCATTTGAAAAATATTTGAAAGCCCAACTCAGTGGTTCAACGCGATCTCAATGCGTTGCATCGCTTATCGCATTGATAAATATTTCCCCAGCTCCTAGTGTCAATTTCCAATAAGCTAAAGAAGACTCGACGTGGAGCGCCGACCATATCGTCGACCCCACAGAAGGGATCCGTCGGTATGTGCATCGCTGGGCACACTTTTAAGTAATTAAAACAACGTCCAGAGGGGTATTTGAGACATTTTTCCCACTTCGAAGCAGCCCCAAAAATATGAAATTCATTCCTCACAAAGCAAATTACACTCTTTTGTCTCAAAATTACTCAAGAATAAACCCTAGGGATTCCAATTCAAGATTAAATCCCAAGGATTTCACCATCAATCTTCAAGAATTCAAGCATTAAGGTATGTCAAGTGTTCATCCAAGGGTTTCCTTCCACCCTTGGAGTTCAAGAAACCTTTTTAACTACATGTTAATTGATTTGATGAATTTCATGATTCAATTGGAGTGTTCTCATGACTATCATGCTAATAGGGTTTCTAATTTATGGTTAATTGCAAGATTATGTGAAATTATTTACCATGTGTGTAGTATCTTTTGAATTTATGCTAAAATATTTAAATTGTGAATTTGGCAATTGAAATTGTGATGCCTACATGCTGTTTAGTACTATGTGCATAAACTATGCCTCCAAGTGTTTGATGAATTGTTCATGTGAGTTGAGTAATGAAATCATATCATGTTAACATGTATACAAGTTCATGTCATGCAAGTGTTCGTCAAAATGCCTCAATGAATGAATGGTGATTAAGTAATTAGTTATCAGGTGACAAGATTGTGCTATGTCTTATAATCTATGCTATCGAGTCCTGAGGGTATCTAATACCTGACAATCTAGATTTTTACCTAGAGCTATAGTAGTTACGGGATAGACTCGATAGTGTCACTATCAGTATTTCAGTAACTAGTTCAGAACCCAGTCAGTAATCAGTTCAGAACTCAGTCAGTAATTAGTTTAAAACTCAGTCAGCAATCAATTCAGAACCCGGTGAACTCAGTTCAGTTCAGTTAGTTAACATGATTAGTAGCAGTTCAGTCCATCCTAGAACATTTTAGAAATTAGTCCAGTGTTTATTCAGTTAGGAGCAGGATTCAGCACCGAGTGAACCCAAGGATGGGGGCTCACCTGACAGTAGAGGGTGTGATCCTTAGAAGAAGTCCTTGTGTTCTAGAACTACGTAGCCAGCGTAGGTTGAGACATCAACCTGTTAGTTAAGGTTACCAACGTTCTCATTCAGAGCACCTGTCAGATGAGGGTGACTCAACACTTATCTTTACCCATGGCATGGTACTGATACCCTTCCAACTGGGGTTACAGATTGGACCCCAATCCATTCAGAAAGGGGTATGTCGGTTATATGATTACCTCCCACAGTCTCATTTTTAGTCTTCAAAATAGAACTCAATTCAATTCTACAGAAATCAGGACTGTCAGACATAGTCACTCAGTTCAATACGAAACTCAAAATAGTTTCATAGAATTAGGACTGTCAGATACAGTCAATCAGTTAACAATAATACAATATCTGTAAACTCAAATATTAGTAAACCAATGATTCTGAATGCAGTATCCAGTGTTACCATGACCTCAGTTACAATTTATGTAATTTATGCATGCGCTCTTATTCAGTTATACTCATGTTATTCATTCACTATTATTCATGCATATGATCCCATGCATCTCAACCTACCCACTTAGCATACCGGTATATTCAAAGTACTGACGCATACCTTTATTTTGTGCTATGATATCTTATATCATAGGTTCAGACGTACGAGGTCCTGATCATACTTAGCAGCCCAATCCATCAGCAGCAGACTAGAGGTGAGTCCTCATTGTTTGAGGACAGATTTATTATTCAATTATTTCAGTACTCAGTTTATTTTAGTAGTCAGAGTTAGTTGGGGACTTGTCCCATTAACTCTTTGTTCAGACAGTAGAGGCTTTTAAGACTAGAGTATTTATAGATAGATGTTCAGTTTTTGTATTAATGTACTATACTCAATATTTATTTCAAAGTTGAACCTTATGGCAGATTTCTTCCTAATTTCTACATAATTACAATATTACTATTCAGTTATTACAGAAGGTACCAGTCTTAGGTTAGCTTGTGGTCCCTCGAGATTATGAGCACCGTGTAGCATCCGGGGTATAGACTCGGGGTATTACAAACTTGGTATCAGATCCTAAGGTTCAAAAGAGCCCTAGGAAGTCTGAAAGTCATGTTTAGTAGAGTCTTGTGCATGGGTGTGTAGTGCGCCACACTTATGGACAAGAAGCTATGAGGAATTTTTAGGAAAGCTTCCCTTCTTTCAGTATTCATGTCGTGTGAGTGAGCATGAGCTCAAGTTAAGATCTTAGTCTAAATCATATCTCCTTATGCTTCCGAAACATGTCTTCTAGAGAGGCTAATGAAAGAAGTAATGAAAACCAGTTAGCCTCTCCGCCTGTTAGGGCAGATCCCCTAAATGAGCTTATTTCTCATGCTGAATTTAGAGCTGCTTTCACCACCTTAGCTTATTTAGTAGTTTCTCAGAGAAATTAATTAGTTATTATACTATCTAGGCTTACAGCTCTTGCTCCACAGAGTGAGAAGGAGAGGTGTAGGAAAAAAGGGAGAAAGAATAAGAGGGCCAGAATATCAAGGCCAAAGAGTGCCTAAACAAATCCCCTTTGTCATTAATGTGGCAAAAACCACCAGGGTGTCTGCAGAGCTAGAAGTGATGTATGTTTCGAATGTAGCTAGCAAGGCCACATGGTCAAAGATTGTCCTCAGTCAGGTTCCCAGAGTTAGTATAATCGACCCCCAGCTCAGTCCGATCAGCTGAATCAACAGGGTGCCGCTTCCAGTGCCACCAGTGGGCAATGCCCAAATAGACTCTATGCACTTCAGTCCTGATAGGATCAGGAAAGTTCTCCTAATATGGTTACTAGTACGTTACAAGTTTTCTATTTACATGTTTATGCTTGGCTAGATCTAAGAGCTTCCTTGTTCTTTGTAACTCCATATATAGCTATTAACATTGGAGTCAGTCCCAAAATTCTAGCAGATCCTTTCTCAGTCTCTACCCCAGTGGGTAAATCTATCATAGACCGGCGGGTATACAGGAACTGTCTGATTATGGTATCTCAAAAAGTCACTTCAGCAGACTTAGTAGAATTACAAATTTCCAATTTTGATGTCATTCAGGGTATGGATTGTCTATATTCCTACTATGACTTAGTTGACTACAAAAATAGAATTGTCCAGTTTTGGTTTTCAAATGAGCCCGTCCTAGAGTGGAGGGGTAGTACTTCAGCTTTTAGGGGTTAGCTTATTTCTTACCTTAGAGCGAGAAAAATGATACCTAAGGGATGTGTCTACCATCTCATTCGAGTCTAAGACTCTAGTTCAGAAACCCTTAATCTTGAATTAGTATCGGTAGCATGTGAGTTCTTAGATGTGTTTCCCAAAGATCTTCTCGGAGTTCCTCCCGTGAGGGAAATTAACTTTGGAATAGACCTTCTTCTAGATACTCAGCCTATCTCTATTCCTCCATATATAATGGTACTAGAAGAACTTAGAGAATTAAAAGAACAGTTGAAGGATCTCCTAGATAAGGGATTCATCAGACCCAGTGTATCCTCTTGGGGTGCACTAGTTCTATTCATGTGTAAGAAAGTTTCCTCAGGATGTGCATAAACTACTGTCAGCTAAATAAAATCATGGTCAAGAACAAGTATCCGCTTCCCAGAATCAATGAATTGTTTAACCAACTTCAGGGTGCCAGTACTTTTCTAAGATAGACCTCAGATCAGGCTATCATCAGCTTAGAGTCAGGGAAAATAACATCTCGAAAATATCTTTCAAAACTCGATATGGCAACTTTGAATTTCTAGTTATGTCATTTGGTCTTACTAATGCCCCAGTAGCTCTCATGGACTTAATGAATTGAGTGTTCAAGTTGTACTTGGGCATGTTCGCTATAGCCTTCATCGATGGTATTCTTATCTATTTCCATAGAGAGAATGAACCCACATGTCATCTCAAAATCATACTTTAGACCCTCAAAACTCCAGACTCAGGCCATGCAACTCATGACTCATGTACTCATGTTATGCTTTATAGTATGCTCAGTTCCCATGACTTATGTTTCACTCCTAATGATTGGTTGAATTCAGATTATGTCATGTATATCCTCAGTTTAGATTTCTTGATAAATGCATGATGTTGATATCCTATTCCTCAGGCCTCAATTATGTGTTGAGTTCTGTATAGTATTCATTCATACCTTAGGACCTCATGTCTTAACCCTTCAGTGAACCCTTCTTATGAAATGATGTAGTGATAAGCTATTGCTTAGATGAGAGAGAGTAAATATTTCATGTTAAGGAGAGATTTTTTTGCATACTTATTTTATACGAGGCTGTAGTTATGAAGATAGGATTGAAAGTCAAGTTAGTGTGCAAGTAAATGGCTAGCGCATAGTTGTATTTAGTTGCTGAAGGGGGGAAATCAAAAAATTTCATGAGATGAGAAGTTGAGAAAATGTAGAGTGTGAGTATCTATTTAGATCCTTGATTTATGTTAGTCCCCATCATGTAGTTATCAGTATTTTAGTACCTCGGCTTACAGACTATTTCAGAATCATGTTATATGCTTAGTCTTGCATTCTCAGATAATTTAGTTTTCATGTATTCGTGCTCAGTTAGTTCATGTTACTCAGCCAGTCCTTACCTCATATGCATAATACTCTATAGTTTTAGTCCAGTTATTCAGACTAAGTGCAGTTCAGTCTTACATGACCAGTATTCAACTATCAGTCATTCAATTAATTAGACAAGTTAGTATGATTATGCATTCATGCTCAACGCCCATGTAAATATTTTTAGTAGTCTCAGGTGAAGTGTCATACTAAAGTGGAGAGTATAGTTAGGAGAGTGTTCGAGGAATATGTCTAAGATTGAAGATTTGTAGTTACAGTGCATAGGGTTTAATCACTCTATATTAGATGATGTTCGTAGGCACCGCCTTATACTACAAAATTTTTGCCAAGATGTGATTTCTTATTTAGGTGTTTTATTTAGCCCATTCCAAGATTCCTTGCTCCCTAAATCCATTAAAGCTCTATAGAAAGAGTGTCAAAGAAAGGCTCCAGTCGAGTATAAGTTTCCCAGCATGAGTTAGTCTGCAAAGCCAAGAATTCAGTTTAGCAGTCAGGCAGACAAGTTCGTATGGTTTGGTTTTCCATCTTTCCATCTATTCGTATTATCCGAAGTGTCATGAATGTAACTATTCCAAGATGGAGCAACCAGGTAGTTGCGAGTTCATCTCAGTTCATGTATCATGCCTCAATTTCAGATCCCAGATATGTAGTCATGATTCAGTTCGTAGGTTCCCTATGCATTTTCCTAGTCTTTCCTCAGTAGCTCAGCCAAATCAGTATCCTTCAGAGGACGTATTATCCTAAGGGGGAGATGTACTATAATTCCCTGAGCTTTCATGACCTAGACCTTTCATCTCTCCTTCACGTAATAAATCTAGTTTGGAGTAGTGGGTACTCATAAAATGACTCTCAAGTTCCAATCTCAGACGTACGCCATGTATCCAGGGGATCAGTTCAGTTTATGATATTCAGTTCATGTATCATATTTCAGGCTCTGTTATGTTCTAATTTCCCGTTCATATGTGTTTAATAAAGGATCTCGAGTTTAAGATCGGTAATTTTATATTCTTAAAAATCTCTCCTATGAAGGGGGTAAAGAGGTTTGGCAAGAAGGGGAAGTTCGGCCCCTGATATGCCGATCCTCACAAACTTCTCAGTCATTTTGGAAAGGTAGCTTACGAGTTTGGGTTGCCTTCAGATCTAGTCTCAGTACACTCATTATTCCACATCCCCTTGCTAAAGAAGTACATAGGTGACCCAATAGTTTTAGTCCCTTTAGAGGGTATAGATGTTCAAAATAGTCTCTCTTATAAAAAGATCCTAGTCGAAACCCTAAATCATCAAATTTGCAGGCTGAGGAACAAAGAAGTTCCTCTAGTCAAAATTCTTTGGCAGAATCAGTCCGTTGAGATAGCTACTTGGGAAACAAAAGTAGACATACGAACCAAGTATCCTCACCTCTTCTCCACAAACTCAGACTCAGCCCAAGATAACAGTTTTCCTTGAACTTACTCAGTTCCATGCTTAGATTTCCCTTTATAGACTTGGTATCAGTTACCATTGCATATTCAGTTATGTATTCATTAATCATATATTCTTGTTTAGTATGAGAAACTTAGCTTATCAACAATCCCAGTCATGCATTCATGAATCATGTTCAGCCACGTACTCATGCATCAGATATTCATGTTCAGTATAAAATTTCAGTATATCAGTAGTTTCAGTCATGAAATTATGTTAAAGTTATGCATGTCCAGTAAACATGTTTAGTCTGTCAGTCTTTCCATCCTCGTCAGTCTCATTCGAGGATGAATGTTCCCAAGGGGGAGATATTATAAGACCTCACAAAATTCTAAGCTTAACTCAGTTCCTTAAAGCTTAATAATGGGTCCCAGATTTAGAAAATTTTAGCTAAGTATTCAGACTTAGTGTTATTTTAGCCTTCGTAAGTTGGTGACTCAATTTAATGACCCTTATAACCTTAAATATCAATATTTAGGTTGATTCATAATCAAGAATATCAGTAGGTGTTCTCAGACAAGTTTCAGATTTTTTGGACTTCGTTTGAAGCATATTTGGAAGCCCAAACCAGTGGATCAACGCTATCTCAATGCGCCACATTTCCTATGGCATTGATAAATATTTTTCCCAGCTCGCAGTGTCAATTTTCAGTAAGCCGACGTGGAATCGACGCTGCGTGTCAGCCATAGCATCGACCCCATCGACGCGATGCATTGGTATGTGCATCACTGGGAATGATTTTTAGTAATTAAAACAGCTTCTAGAGGGGTATTTGGGATATTTTATGCACTTCGAACCAGCCCCAAAAACACAAAATTCAGCCCTCATTAATCAAATCACACTTTTTTCTCTCAAAATTACTCAAGAATAAACCCTAGGGCTTCCAATTTAAGATTCAAATCCCAAGGATTTCACCATCAATCTTCAAGAATTCAAGCATTAAGGTATGTCATGTGTTCATCCAAGGGTTTCCTTCCACCCTTGGAGTTTAAGAAACTTTTTTAACAAGTGAATTGATTTGATGAATTTTATGATTCGATTGGAGTGTGATCATGAATATTATGCTAATGGGGTTTCTAATTCATGGTTAATTGAAAGATTTAGGTGAAATTATTTACCATGTGTGTAGTATCTTGTGAATTCATTCTAAAACATTTAAATTGTGAATTTGGCAATTGAAATTGTGATGCCTACATGTTGTTTAGTACTATGTGCATAAACTATTCTTCCAAGTGTTGATAAATTGTTCATGTGAGTTGAGTAATGAAATCATATCATGTTACCATATATACAAGTTCATGTCATGCAAGTGTTTGTCAAAACGCCTTAATGAATGAATGGTGATTAAGTAATTAGTTATCAGGTGACAAGATTGTTCTATGTCTTATAATCTAAGCTATTTAGTCCTGGGGGTATCTAATACCCGACAATCTAGCTGTTAACCTAGAGATATAGTAGTTAAGGGATAGACTCAGTAGTTTCATGATTAGTAGTTAAGTAACTAGTTCAGAACCCAGCAGTAATCAGTTCAGAACTCGGTCAGTAATCAATTCAAAACTTAGTCAGCAATCAGTTCAGAACCCGGTGAACTCAGTTCAGTTCAGTCAGTTAACATGATTAGTAGTAGTTTAGTCCAGCCTAGAGCAATTTAGAAATCAGTCCAGTGTCTATTCAGTTGGGAGTAGGATTCAACACCCAATGAACCCAAGAATAGGGGATCACCTTCCAGTAGAGGGTGTGATACTTAGAAGCAATCCTTGTGGTCCAGAACTACTTAGCCAGTGTAGGTTGAGATATCAACCTGCTAGTTGAGGGTTGATGAGGTGTTTCAACCCTCCAGTTGAGGGTACCACCATTCTCATTCAGAGAACCTGTCAGATGAGGGTGACTCAGTACTTGTCTTTACCCGTGGCATGGTACTGATACCCTTCTAACTGGGGTTACAGGTTTGACCCCAATCCATTTAGAAAGGGGCATGCCGGTTAGATGATTACCTCCCACAGTCTCAGTTTTAGTCTTCAGAATAGAACTCAGTTTAGTTCTACAGAAATCTGGACTGTCAGACACAGTCACTCAGTTCAATACAAAACTCGGAATAGTTTCACAGAATCAGGACTGTCAGATATAGTCACTTAGTTAATAATAATACAATATTAGTAAACTCAGATATCAGTAAACTAGTAATTCTGAACGTAGTATCCAGTGTTACCATGACCTTAGTTACAGTTTATATATTTCATGCATGCACTCTCATTCAGTTATACTCATGTTATTCAGTCAGTATTGTTCATGCATATGAACCTCTGCACTCAGTCTACCTCACTTAGCATACTAGTACATTCAAAGTACTGACACATACCTTTCTTTTGTGCTATGATGTCTTATATCATATGTTCAGATGCACGGGATCCCAATCATACTTAGCATCCCAATCCATCAGCAGTAGACTAGTAGTGAGTCCTCATTATTCGAGGATAGATTTATTATTCCAGTATTTCAGTACTCAGTTTATTTCAGTAGTCAGAATTAGTTGAGGAATTCCCATCAACTCTTTATTCAGATAGTAGAGGATTTTCAGACTAGAGTATTTATAGACAGATGTTCAGTTTTGGTATTGATGTACCGTACTCAACATTTATTTCAGATTTGAACTTTATGGCAGATTTCTATCTAATTTCTACATAATTACAGTATTACTAGTTAGTTATTACAGTAGTTACCAGTCATGGGTTAGCTTATGGTCCCTCGAGATTATGAACATCGTGTAGCATCCGGGGTATAGACTCGGGGCGTTACACCTTACTACTAAATTTCTCCTGCGATTTGTTTGTTGTATATATTAGAAGGCCAAGGATTACTATTAGATTAGAATTCTGAATGTGTAATTTTGTTATAATTATAATCTTCTAACCATAAATAAAGATACAATTATTGTCTCTTGTTTATTAAAATGTTATTAATTGTATGCAACTTCAATTAATATGTCACAGAGGCCTTTATCTTTCTATTTCAACTCTGTCTTACACATTTAAATCATAATCAAGTTGACGGAATATGTTGAGGCTATAAACAAAATCTTTCTACTTTGTTTTTTTATTCTTCCTCTTTTATATTTATTTAGCATCAGGCATAAGTAATACAAATCAAAGGAGTTCACATATTCATCAAAGTCATAACCTTTAAGTCATCTTTATCTTCAAACATCCAACATCAAAGTAAATAACTATTTCATATAGAACACACAAATTGAAAGAAAAGCGGACAATTAATTATTTATTGGTTCAAATTTACCCTACAATAGAAGCATTAAATCTTTGTATTACTTCACTAATGGGAAATTTTGATATTATACATAAAAAACAACTAAATGTTAAAATAATGAAAGCAAAAAAATGCAGAAGTAACACCATAGAGGAAAAAAAGCTTTATCCAAATAAATAAGCTTCCTTTAGGCGAATAATAAGATATTCTGAATTGGCTGAATATAAAATAGGATTTTACAAAACACTTCTCCGCATACAATACTATATTATTGAGAGACACTTGAAGTCGTCTTCCCTCTCCTGCATGCCTTTCTCCCAAATACCAAAAAATCAAATTGGTCCCAAAAATAAAAATATGAAAGTGGAATTTCATGAGTAGGGAGCATCAAATAAATAGAAACAAAAAAAAACAACATCTAGAAAAAAATCCCACCACTTTTTTTAGTAAAAAGATCCATACCCACATCAATCGTTAAATTTTGAAATTACTCAAAACATTTTAATTATAAAGAGGAAAAATCCGTAGAACAACACAAAGAAATATAGGGGATAAATCTTTAGACATATCCGGAGAGAAGAAAAGTAGAAGTCGTATAAACAAGGTGAAAATAAAAACATAATACGTTGGCAATTTCAACAGGAATGATATCGAACTTACACGTAGGTTTTTGGACACATAATCAAGTAGAATCCATGTATATGAGGAGCAATTAAATGTATATTTACCCTTAACTTCTCTTTAAATGTCACGATCTGATTTACGAGTCATGATAACACCTACTAAATTCTCAATAGGTAAGCCAAATCATAACCCAGAGCTAACGCAGTGGATTAATTTGATGAAAAATGCCCAACATAGGAAAATATCAAGAACACAATATATTAATAAGCCAAGTGTTATAAATATATAAAAATAGTCAATACAAGTTACCATCCCATGATCTGGTAGAGCCAGTACAAGAGCATCTACTAATAATATAACTCAAGTGTCTAGAATAGTTAACAACATATATCTTGATAACAAAATAATGAATATAAAATATAGAGAGAAATGGATGACTCAAACTCGAAGAGCTCACCCTATCTCTAAAAATATCAACCCAACACGATCAATGATCAACGGTGGCAGCTAGTACTAGAATCTACACCAAAAGATATAGAAGTGTAGTATGAGTACTACTATATGGAGTTTTGATGATGAGAAGATAACTATAAGGGACCAGGTCCCTAGATGTGCAAGGTACAATACAACTGCCATTTGTTGTCTGAACAGTTTTGTCCTCTTGTGTAACAAACTTGCAGGTTCTATTTTGTACTGATTAGGATAACTGGTATAATGACATTTCACCCCTTATCATCACTCATCTATAAAATAAAAAAAATGTTTCTTCATCAAATGAGTTTTTTTCACAAATATAAAGAGTGAAGAGATGAAGCAAAAACTTTATTTTGAGACTGGTCAAGCATTACTCATGTTCTTATTATTGTAGTATGCTTAAAGAGTGAGCGAGTGAGTGTTATTGAGTGTTGATTTGTAATTGAAATACTCATGCTATAAGAGTAGTGTTTCATTTTGTTGAGAGGTTGCTTAGGTAGAGTTGCCTAAGTGCGAGACTGATTAGAGTTAATCAATAAAGAGGGTCCCTGATAGAGTTACCAAGATGAGCTAGTAGTAGAGTTGCTGCTAGCAAAATAAGCATAGAGTTAGGATTAAATTTGGACTGTAATCAGGAGGTTGATTATAGTGGATTTGAGGTGCTTGTGAGGGAAAGTCATGGTTTTCCCTTCCTGGGTTTGTAAAATTTTTGTGTTTTTACTCTTCCTGCACTATCTTTAGTTTTCCTGCACTTTATTGTTTGAATAAATCTGAGGTACTCCCCACTGTGTGGTGCAACCCCCAAGGGTTTTAATAATTGGTATCAGAGTTAGATTACTCTAAAAGGTTCACACCTAGAATGTTTTGGATATCATGGCTGCTCCACCTAACCTGGAAGAAGGGCAATCAACCACTAGACCTTCTAGATTTAATAAATAGTACTATGGGTGGTGGAAAACAAGGATGTTTGACTTCATTATGGATGAAGATAGAGAAATGATGGACATAATCCTTGATGGACCTCATGTCCCTATAAAATAAGTCAACAAAGGAGATGTTACAAAAATGGTTATCAAAAGTACAAGGGTATTCAATGAAGAAAACAGAAAAAGAATTGAGAAAAACTAAAAGGCAATAAATTGGTAGTGTGTGCTATAGGTCCAAATGAATACAATAGGATTTCTGCATGTGAAAGTGCAAAAGAAATCTGGGACTGCTTGAAAACTGCTCATGAGGAAACTACAAATATGAAGGATTCTAAAGTTGACATGCTGACAACACAGTATGAAACCTTCACTATGAAAGAATGAAAGTCAATACAAGAAATGTATACAAGATTCACTTTCATTACAAATAAGATACATTGCTTAAGAGAAGTAATACCATTGTATAAGCAAATAAGTAAGATTCTGGGTTTTTATCCCAAGTCATGGGAAAGCAAAGTGGATGACATAACTGAGGCAAGAAACCAGAAGACCCTCACTATGGATGAAATTATTGAGAACCTAAAAACCCAAGAACTCAAGAAGCAGCAAGGAGAAGAGAAGAAAGAAGAAAAGAGAGAAAAATCTCTGGCACCGAGGGCACTAAAATCAGAGTCTAATAAAAAAGACACTGATGTTGCCTATTTGGATAAATCATTGTGAGAGCTATGAAAAAAAGTGGCCAATTTTAAATAAATAGAAGTAGAAGAAAAAATGGAGGAACTGTTAAGGTTTGTCACAAATGTGGAAGTCTTGAGAACTTTATTAAGGATTTTCCAATGCAAAAAATGGACTGTCAGAATTATCACAACACTGGAGGTAACAAAGAAAGAAATAGGGAACAGGTTCATGTAAAATCAAGAAGACAGGCTGCAACCGATGTTGTAGTTAAACAAGCCTTAGTTGGTTAGGATGACTCCTCCACCGAATCTGATGAAGGAGAGAAGTCTACAGATGTTTCCATGATTGCTGTGGAGGATAAGAAGGTGATCTTTGATTCCTTGTTTGATTTTATGGAAAACACTAAAGATTAAGAAGAAAATGAGGTAACACTTTCTAACCTTAAATAAAACTTGGATAACTATTTTACTAGAAAGATAAAAAAGCTTGAAAATGTGCTGATTGACTCCATGTGTTAAATGACTAAGAAAAAAATTGCTCTAGAAGAAAAGGTGAAAAATCAAGAGTTTGAGTTAATTTTTATAACTCTCCTGATATCAGAAACTAAGCAACACGTTGCTAAGATAAAACTTAAAAATCTAAGTTTGGTATGTCAACTAGAGAAAGTAGATGCTTCTGACCGTAAAGGGAACAAGGAAGTCTCAAAGTTTCAGGTTGAGCTTGAAGTAAACTGGAGAATTCTCAAAGGCTTCACATGATTGCACTTCAGAAGAATGGAGAGTTAGAAAGGGACCTGGTTCGTATAAGGAAAGAACTTAAAAAATCCCTACAATGGAATGTATTTTCTCGAATCTTTTCTAACCTGACTAATCAAGGAGGTAATAATGGTAAGATCCTTGGGTATAAGCACAAAACTCATTCATCTGGGTCAAAAGTCAAGGTTGATCAAACTGTCAAAAACAAAGCATATAAATCCTTGTGCTCTCATTGTGGAAGAGATGGACGCCTGAAAAGTCTATCTAAGCTGGCTCATAGCAAGAATGATAAATTTTAGACATATTCACCAGGGGAGCACCTATCCCAAAGGTGTAAGACCTTGGAAAAATATGAAGAAAACAACACTACCTAGATGGACAAAAAAGGATTTAATCACACTTCTGTCCTTCTACTGGGAACTCAAACTCAAATTGGTTACCAAGTCTAACAAATGATTGTGAGTGCAGAAGGGAGAAAGGGTTTGCAATCAAACAAATCTTCTTGTTATATAATTGCTCAAAACTATAAATGGAAGGTCTGATTGTATTCTTTTTCCTAAGACCTTTAATGTGAAGGTGTCTTATGTGATTAGCATTCCTATCCTAGGAATGAGCACACAAAGATTTGAAAAAAGCTGGCAAGTTCAAAGCAATATAGAAGGAGCTCTGGAAATTTCAAGAATGCCAAGTCTAGGACTTGGTCCTCAGACCTATTTCCAGAACAAGTCATGGCATAATGTGGTATAATGAATCTAACAAGTTAATACTGGGATTTATCAAATCATTCTGACCTACTATTAAGTGAATCGGTGTCTCTTCACAAAATTAGCTATGTGCAAGAGGCAGGTATCCTAAGTAAATTAGGTTCATGTTGGTCTGACTCAATACCATACCTTTGCAGGTATACACCAATGGAAATAACTTAGGAGGTGGACAGATGTGACAATCACAAAGTTGAGGATCCAATTAAACTAGAGAGGGAACTGGTCCCATATCTCAGGTTAGTATAATGTATGTACAAGTTTTTTCCATTCTGTCAAGAAAAAGTCACGTCCTCCTTGTCCTTGTGTCAGAAAAATATTGTCCTATTCTAAAAGGAAAGGTGAGTCACCAAAAATATGATATTAATCATATCTTGTTCCTCCAAAATATCCTTCCTTATTCTTATTGTTCCCTTAAATTTAGTTGCATCCACTCATCCTCTTATCAAAAAGGAAAATCCAAATCTCAAATAGCCCTTCTAAAAAAAGGACCTTCTTGATGGCTATAGCCCTCTCAGTTTTATGTCCTTCAAAGGATTCTGAACTTAGCATTGTGAAAAATACTTTCCCAAACATTCTTAAAAAATAACCTCCTTATCCTTCTCTTGTAAAGCTTAACTCCTTATCATTCATCTCATCAATGAAGAATCATTCCTGAATCCTCAAAATTGTTCTGATGATGTTGTGATGGATAAGACCTAGGTTGCTGAAAACCTCATATTATTGTCAAATAGCCCAGGAAAAAGCATAATTGATTACAAGAAAATCAATGACAGTAAAATACCAGGAATTTTCGGGAAATAGTCTGGAAATTTTTTCTGAGAAGAAGCTAAATCTTAAGGGACATGGTCTCAAGAAGAGAAAAGTAGCTAAAAGAGAATCTGTGATCACTTAGACTAGAAGAAAGAATTGGGAGAAAAGTAAGGTTGTATCCAAGGAAGTTAGAAACAAGTTATTGAAGAATAAAAGGTTTTAACTGGGAGGATTTTTAATACAAAAGTATTAACAGAAGCTGGTAAGCTGGAACTAGTTGAGTTGGTAAAACATCCAGGTTAGATGCATCTTATGGAAGGACCTGTTCCTACTGTTTTTGATGAGATAGTCAGGAAATTTTATTTTGCTTTAGAATTCTCAGAAGATGGGATGAATATGATTATACAGGTCCAAAGAAAGAAAATAAAGCTAAATGGAAACACTGGGAAGGATTTTGGAAGTTCCTATATATGGGGTGAGAACTGTCTCCTAGCAGCTGCCTCAATAGAATTCTCAGTAAATGCATCCAAGGTCAAAGGAAAATATATGGCTACAGTGAATAAGATTCACTCAAGAGTGAGTTTAAATTGGTCTTTGACTTTATGAACAAGGTGATTATGCCTAGGTCACAAAAGAAAAACATTGCCCCATACACTGATTTGTATGTAAGGGAATGCCTTAGTAACTTTAAATTCATTAATCTACCTGCATTGATGATAGAACACATTTACAAAGTGGTTATTTGTAACAATGGAAAGAATAGAATGCCTTATGGATATTGGTTGAACAAAGTATTTGACCAATTTGGTATTGTCTGTGAGAATGGAACACAAGGGACTGTGCTTCAAATTCTTGGCATGAAGATATTAGTCAAGACTAAATATGTCAAATTAGGTAGAATTTATCAATGGGATCTTAACAAGGAAATAGATAAACTAAAGGGAAATTTAGCTACCAAGGATGAAAAAATTAGGAAACTTCAGGAGACAAGTCAATCTCTCTCCAAAGGAAGATCATGTGACATTGAAATGCTTAGAACTGAGAATGATAAACTAAAGAAGACAGTCTCAATCTTAACTGATGAGGTCCTTAGGTCAAATGCAAAGATAAGGCATCACAAAAACAACCTAACCCTACTCTTTCAAACTCTTCTTCCTAGTACTTCACTTGTTAATTCTTCCTGATTCCTGTGGCTGGCTTTTTCCCTAGGAACATATAATTTATGCACTGCAATAATACTTATCCTACTTATGACTGAATCCTTGCTATGTGTGTTACATTTGTTCTTTTTAAATTTCAAAGTTATTCTTCTTGTTAGTGTTTCCCCAGTGGCCATGAGTTAACTAATTTGTGCTTAATTTACTCTTGGTTACTGTTCCCATATTACAATGACACCAAAAGGGGGAATACTGAGTTCATGTAGTAGGGACCAGGTACCAGGTACTAGGTGAGTTGAGTTGCATATTTGAATGGCATGTTGATAGGGTGAACTATGTGATGTGCTGAATGTTGATAAATGAGGAAAAACACTTTGGTAGGGGGAATAAATTAATGTGCTATATGTGAATGATAAGGAACAATGACAGGGGGAAGTAATTGCAATTTTTTTGGTAAATGACAACAAGGGACCAGGTCCTTTTGTTGCATTATGGTGATGGAGGAAGCATGATGGTGGGGGAACATTCATATTCTGGTGGTAATCACACTATTAAATAAGATGAATGTGCATTGATAATCAAAACTATATGACTGGTATGTCATCTTCAAAATGTGGGAAAATTGATATATGTAGTTTTGATGATGAGAAGCTAACTACAAGGGACAAGAGATATGCAAGGTACAGTACAGCTGCACACGTTGTCTGCATAGTTTTGCCCTCTTGTGTAACAAACTTTCAAGTGATATTTTGTACTGATTAGGAAAACTGCTCCAATGATATTTCAGTCCTAATTATCTCTCATCTATAAAAGAAAAGAGACACTTCTTTATCAAATGAGGTTTTTGCACAAATCCAAAGTGTGAAGAGAGGCAACAAAGACTCTATTTCAAAACTGCT
Organism: Capsicum pubescens; assembly: GCA_030864215.1. NCBI lineage: Eukaryota > Viridiplantae > Streptophyta > Magnoliopsida > Solanales > Solanaceae > Capsicum > Capsicum pubescens. The sequence continues at coordinate 223,556,195 of CM061542.1, read as the reverse complement.
CAAGCATTGATCATATTCTTATCATTGTAGTATGCTAAAAGAATGAGTGAGCATTCATGAGTGTTGATTTGTAATTGAACTACTCATGTTATAGGAGTAGTGTTTTAGTTAGTTGAGAGAGTTCTTAGGTAGAGTTGCCTAAGTGTGGGACTGGTTAGAGTTAATTAGTAGAGAGGGTCCTTGGTGGAGTTACTAAGATGAGCTAGTATTAGAGTTACTACTAGTGAAAGGAGGCTAGAGTTAGGCTGAAATCTAGATTGTAATTAGAAGGTTGATTATATTGGATTTGAGGTGCTTATGACAGCAAGCCATGGCTTTTCCCTTCCTGAGTTTCCACATAAAAATCTTATGTCTTTACTCTTCTTGCATTGTCTTTAGTTTTCCTGCACTCTATTGTTTGATTGCCTGTGATTGAATCTGAGGGACCTGATCCCTCAATGTGTGGTGCAACCCCCAAGGGTTCCAATAAGTACCAAAACAATGGCTATTTAGTAGGCATCATCGGCGGATTGGGCTAAATCATGATATAAGTATGATAAAATGCAAGATAACATAACTAAGTCAAGGTATAGACAAACCTGAAATAGCTTTGACATCGCTGTGCATAGATGAGTAAAAGAATTGGAATAATAATATAACATAAAGCATCAATACATACAGTCATATCTATAAAATTGTGTCGCATACGCTAATTAGTGCGAAAAAGTAAATAACTCATCAAAGACTCCCATACACCTGAAGAGTTCACTCAAAGATAGAATAAAGAAAACATTCATCGCTTACAAATAACACACTCATTGTTTAACCATCATTTCATAGTTCACCAACATATGAAAAAGTAACTGCATCCCACACTATACCAACATATAGCAACCTTATCATCAGTTGTACACTATTCCATTAATCAACTATCCATCTCTTATCACTAATTCAATTATCGGCTTGTCATCATATATCCAGTAGTCATTAGTTATCAACTAACCATCATTTGTCAACTAGTCATTTTACCACTAAAGTTCATTTATGTCATGCTACATTATAACCATTTCCTCATATTACAACTTAAACAAATTTTCATTTTCAGTCTCACACCGTGATATCATTAATCATAAGAATTATATCATCATAGCATAATATGTATATTCGGACTCAAACTGATAAATATACTTAATAGTCAAACTTTAACTGATAAATAATCAATTGTTAGACTCAAATCAGTAATTATAATCAATAGACGAACTCAAACCGATGATTATAACAAATAGCCAGACTTGAACGAGTAAGCAATAGTGCCATAATCATCCTCCAGACTTGAACTACTTATGTTTATACAATCAACAACATAATCATCTTCTGAACTCAAACCATATATATATATATATATATATATAAAATCAATATGATAACAAGTACCATCAATAGCTTAAGTGATAACATAATCAATCGGCATTAATCCTCACATTAATCAAATAAACATCAAGTATCAAAGTTTCTCAATATTTCCTCAAAAGGCATTCTCTAGGTATTCAATAAGTGTATAAGGATTTTAAGAGAACTAATATAGATCTTGGCTTAAGGTGGGTCAAAGAGCCCACTTCTAATTCTCCGAAATATATTCTAAGTCAAGTTCTACCCCAGACTAGGCTAAGGCATATAAATCCACTCGTCGGTGTTAAGCAAGCCCAAATAGCCCTAAGGTAGAGATTTTTCTCAAGTACTTTAACTAAGTCAAATAGAACTAAGACAACCTTCATTAGTGTAAGAAACTAAGGACAACTTACTCTAAGCATGAGTAACTAGAGGATTTATACTTAATCTTGAGTAATCTAAGGCATTCTCATGCTAAACATGAGAAATAAAGTCCAATTCACCTAAAGCATAAGGAAAGAAGCTAAGTGTTAATCTACAGTTTCCAAATAGCCTAAATAATCCAACTAACCCAAGTCTTACATTTTATCAATCCAACACCTAAAATTCGTCCCAAATCCAACATAATATCATTAGAATACTATGAAATAGTTTAATCTAACAAGGTATACACCTATCCTACCTCAAAGCCGAAGAAAGCTCAACAAATTACTAAACCATCATTTTCCTATTCGAGAAACCCCTTCAAGATGCCAAACTATCAAAAACACATTCTAATAATCAATACGAGAATAACGACACCCATATTGCACCATTGTGCTTTGGGTCAAAAAATCACATCAAAACCTTCATGTGGGTCTCACTTATGGATACCGTATTTTTGAAATCAACTCAACATTCTTACAAGCTCAAGAAATCATTGCCCTAAAAATGGGTGAAAAATAAGCTAAATTGGGGATAAAATCAAGCCCTAAAGGTTTTGAATTTTTGATAAATAAATCACTAAAATTCATTAAGGAAAGAGTGAATTCTTACCTCAAATCAGAAGATAATCGCGAAAAAAATGTTACTCAAGCTTCCCAATCACTAATAAGCTTCAATTTTAAATTCTCACACTATTTAGGATTTTTGGATCTTAAGTATCTCCACGAAGTGAGACCCACATGAAGGTTTTGATGTCTCACTTCGTGGCAGAGGAGATACTGATATTGTCACTATCGTGGTGCACCAGATTTTTCAAGTCCAAAATAGACTTCAATCGGGTGGTCAAAATTTATTCATAATCCCGTATATATAAACGAACTATGTAATCATACTAAATTTGATATTCTGGATGCGATAACACACTTAGAATTTTCATCCGAGGTTGTTTCAATCAAATGTGGGTCCCACACTCATATTTTGCTTTCTTAACTTTTCGATCAATAGGTCAAAATGAGCTCGGGTGCCTCGGGACCTGAACCAAAGATATACCTAGCCTAAAATTGATAAATTGGAGCACCGGCGCAGTCAGAATTTGCATACCAGATTATTTTACTAAATCTTTTGCCAGTGGTCTTTTGGAACTAGCAAAGACTTCAAAACAGAGAAATGACTCTAAAAATCAAAAGAACCGTCCGGTAATCAAATGATCAGTCCCAACAAGTCATAAATGACTTGGGACACTTATAAAAAAGATCTAATAGCGAAAATAAGTGAAAAAATGGAAAATAACATGAAGGATCATTACATTAAAAAACATATAACAGATATGTTGAAACCACATTCTTACTCACACTTCTACAATAGTAGAATATTATCGTTATTCCTTACATGATTTATGTTTTTACAAAAAAATAAATTATATTCTCACAAATTAAATAGCTCACACTATTCCAAAAAGACATATATAAAAGAATTTCCCTATAAACTTTATCCCTTTAGATTCTGTTTCATATATATGGACGTAAAGTGAATTGAAACAAATCACCGATTATATTCTATGAAAAGTATCAAATCATGTGTTGAATTCTAACATACAAAATTGAAAATTTTACTTGGTGCTCTAAATTCAAAAGAATACAAAAGGAACGAAAACAATGAAAAATGAATATTTTAACCTGATAAGGAATCACATCTGAAGCCCACTAAATATTATCAACTTGGTTAATCCAAATGTAAGTTGTATTTATCTTTCTTTTTTATTTGAGATGAATCCATTGAAAAGCCAGTTACCCAATATTATTTCAACCACATTACGTATTATGTATACCATTGAGATAATTAAGTTGGATTCAAGTTTGAGTGACGAATATTACAAAAGAATCAAGTCCTTAGTAGGTCTTGTAAAGGTAATTGGTTATGTTGCCAAATAGGTTGAAGAACTATTGCGCAGAAACTGGTTGTGTCAATAGTTTTTGTACCATTTTTATTGTGCTCATTCTTCTTAGTTCTTACTATTTGAATTCATTTGGTATAGGTTCGAATAATTCACATATATGGTACATTCAGTTGTCACCAGGCTCCAATAATATTCTAATCATTGTATTTATTAGTATTTGTTTCAAAACTCTATCCCAGATTTTGGCTCTATCCTATTAATTCCATTAGAAAAATCATTATTGTGTGTATGCATACCTCTTCATGTATAATGTGAAACATATATGTATATAAGTGAATCTATGCTATTGATTATATAATATATGTGGAAGAATTTAAAGACACTAAAAACTGCCCTATAATAATTAGAACTTCTAATTGAGATTGTCACATAATTCAATACGTATAGTGTAAGAGCAAGAAAGGGATCTTGGGTTCAAATCTCATTGCAACCATTTTGGTCAGAGCAAATTAGAGATATAACTGCAGGGTGAGTGATTTGATTTAAAAGCAAAAAGAGTAAATGACGTACCATCTTGCCTAATACTTCAAACTAAAAAAAAAACTATATTCAGTATGGATGTTGCATTTCCATAATCTTAAATGTTTGTTAAACTTGTTTGGATAATCCATACTTTTTAAAATTGATATAATGTGGTTGGATTGATTCGTAATCCTATTACAAAATTTAAAGAGGAAATTGGTTTCTCTACTTCTCTTGTAATGACGATAAATAAAAGATGGGTCAAATAATCTCTGAGGTTTGATTGTATCAACCATAATATAATTTCTCACATGATTGATTTTACATTGAACTTTTCTATATCGACAACAAGACTTTTGGTGAAGAGGACAACAAAATAACCAGTAAGGGATTGTAATAATCATCATGATTATTTTTTCATTTCTGTCTATTTTGACTGTTTGTCCTTTCTGTTAGCTTAGTATGACAGTATGCTATGTGGGGGCAGATGACACGATTCCTGAAATGGTTGAATGGGTTTTGAATAAGTTTACACTTTGGAAGGTTAGACAATTGATAGGTTTGACCAAAGTCAACATCTAATGAAACAAGCTTAGAATGAAATTTTGGTAGTTCCTTTATGTCCACAAGGTGATTTATGAGTTCATTGGAACTTTGGTTAGGATCTCTACGCATTCAGACGGTTTTGAGGAGTCGGATGGAAATTTAGAACATATAAATTGACTTCGATTAATATTTGGTCAAAATGACTTTACATGGTATTTTAATGGTTCCAACAGGTTCGTCATTTTCAATTTAGTACAATATTTTGTTTTGTGTTCATGGAGTTTTGAATGAATTTCAAAGGACCTTTCAAAGTTTTTGACTTTGCACCTCACTCCTTGTTTTTTGTGATTAGATACAGTGGTTTCCTTCATTTCGTTCACATTTGCAAAAAAGTTAAGGTTGGCCTTTGCATTTGTCAAAGGCTAGTGTTTTAAGTATAGTAAATTTTCTTATTTATTTTGATCATTTTATCCTTTCTTGTATTTTTTTATATTTGTGGTGTCCAAAAGTGGGTGACATGGCTCCCGAGGTGTTTGGTTGTGTTTTATACGAGTTTTGTTTTTTTATTTTGAAAAGTTTTGAAGTTGGTAGAATTGAATCTGGTCAACATTTTGAGGTTTAAAGAGTAATGTGAGAATTTTGTCATAGTTTCATTAGCTCCAAAACATCGCTTTTGGCTTAATAATGCTGTCGATTTGGGTCTCAAGACTTTCGATTAGATTTTGGCTAATTGGTCAAAGTTGGAGTTTTTGGCCTATTATTAATTGGGACCAATATTCATTGATAACGACCTTTGTTAGCGAATCCAACAGCTTTATCGAGTTCGAAATGTCGATTTTGGTTTAAAATTTTGAAAGCATTATAAGGGTTTGTTCAGAGATTGTAGTTGGGCATGTTGTTGTCTGTTGTTGTTGTCAGCGGGTGCAAACCCTTTCCTTTGTGCATTTAAGATCTCTCTATCGCATTCACGAAAAGCAATTGCTTTCTTCATCGCAATCGTGTGAGGTCAACCACGATCACAAAGAGTTAGATGGTAGTCAGGTTTGGGTCGAGTTAATCGTGATCACAAAGAAGAGATCACACAGAGACAAATTTAATATTCCAATTTTGGTCCAAAATCCAACAACTCCATATTTCAAGATTTAAAATAAGACTCTGAGAGATTCAAAAGGGGATTTTCAAGATTGGCTAAGTTTTAAAAATAATATTATATCATTTTCCAATGATCATTTCATAATTTTATCTGAAAATCTTGATTTTTCAATGTGAAAATTTAGAATTTTCTTGGTAAAGTTGAAGATTAATAAATTTATGATTTCAAGATCTATTTCAGCTCATTTTTTTTATGAAATTTTAGATTTGAACTTCTTAAATTATGGATATATTAGATTATCACTAAAATTTTATTTTTTTCCTTGTAGACCCAAGGTTGATTTTTGGATTCAGCTAAGAAGTACAACAATATGAGTATCCTTGGTTTCATATTCTTACGTAGTATATATATTTGAATAGATTGACTTGTTCGGAGACTCTTCAAAAAAGAAAGGTTTTAGTTTAACTTCGCAGGTCCTCTCTTCAGGCAAGTAGACTTATTTTATTCCCTTTTGAAGTACTTATATGTTCATTACTGGTATTGGGAGTAATGGTAGAATGGAAGTCCCATAATGATGAGGTGACGAGCATCTATGCGGGTACTAGTGTATTATAAATGGCTAAAACAGAATAATGTCACGATAAAAAAAAAAGGTCATGATGGCACTTATTACGGCCCAATCTTGACACATAAGCCAATCACCCCTAAAGGAAAGAAATACAAAATAAATAAGGCAATAAAGTAAAATGAGATTTCTAGAACGATGTCACGTAAAAGAGAGAATTTTGTATTTTTTCACCGCTGCTATGCTTTCCAAAGTGTGCCCAAATTGTATTGAATTTTTCCTTTTATAACTGGGCTAAAACCCCCATTTTTTCCTCTCACCGTGTCGCGATAACCTTCCCATCACCATTCTCATCGCGACGTGGTGCAATCGCAGTGAGACTCTGCTTAGTGACAATTATGGATTGGACCCTCACTGCGATGCAGTGGAGTCTCGGTAAGGTACTGGATAGTGACAATTGCCCATTTTGCTTCCACCGTGATGTGGTGGGCTTCAAAACATGAGAACTGGTGATTATCTCTTCATCATGGCGCAGTGACTTCCTAAAAGAGACTTCTGGAGCTTTTTCCTTTCTTATTTTTTTCTCAAACCATGTTCCAATGCCTCCATTTCTCCTTTCATGGTCATACCTCCTTAATGCGTCCAATCACGATCAATTCCTTCAAAATTTAATCCTGCACACACTAATCATATCAATTAGATAAAGAACACACTTATAGCTCAATTTTAATAGGAATAACACCTTTTTGATCTCAGAACAAGTCCAAATATGGGTAAATATCGATGATCAGACATATAAATATGTCCAAGATCACTACCCCAAACTTAGAACCTTGTTCGTCCTCGAACAATCACAAACATGATACCTAATTAAGCTTCACATCACAACCTAAGAGTTATACTTGCATTTGGAACTTATAATTTATAGCAATGACTCTTCATCTCAAAATATGTCAAGAATACCTTTATGCACATGAACAATTTGTTTCAAACCTCATCATTTCAATAGTGACATCCGATTTGTTGGCAAACTGAATCAAATCACTCAATCAAACAACACAATAAGTAATCCGGACTTTCATCAGCATGCACCCTTACAACAATAAAGTTTCCCCATACCACTCACAATTTTTCAATATTTCGTATGAGGGGAATATCAAAATTCAATCAATCAATCTCAACAAAAAATTCATACATGATAGATAATGAGCCATAATCTTGCCCTTAGTGTACTACTCCACTAACAGTCGGATGTTGACATGTAGGATCAATTAGGTCTTCCATGGTTGCAATTTAGTCTAAGGGACGGGTAGGAACTATTTAGAAAATGGTGATTAATCTCCCTAAGCGCTTTAATACATGTCAATCTTCAATCGAAATCACATTCTATCAATCCAACTATCACTTTATCACCTTTACATATCATTTGTTTCACCCCAATCTCATTAAGCACATTTACATAAACTATGGTGGGGACATTTTTCTTTTACATCATGATTCAATTTCCAGTTATTCTTCACACCCATTCACTGTTACACACCCCTATAATATCCACCCTCAACTAAAACCATTCACCTTGGTTGAGGTGCAAAGTGTCCGAAATGGACCAGGGCCAAAATAGGTTCATTGTAACCCAACTAGGCAAATAAAAAAATTGAACTTACTTTAGAATAATTTCTTTAACTCCCAACCACACAATTTTTGCACCAATGACTTACAATTTTGGGGCTTCACGTTCGTCTATTTCCCCCTTCAATTTCACACTCCTTACTCAATTACTTTTCGATACTAAAGAGTTTAGAAGTTTTGGATCAAATTAAGGTCTATAAACAAAGGGATTAATCTAAGTACAAGGCTACCAAAAAATTCAGGCTATAGGCTCAAAAGGGTTTACTATGGACATGCATAAGGGTAGATCAATAAAGTCTTTACGATTCGGCTAACAAAGAAATGTCTAAATCACTTCCTACACCCTTTATTTTGCTTTCTAAACATACTGGGCAAGTTCTAGACATTCCTATTCATGTAGAATATAAAAAAATACTCACACTCATGGTGCATGCAAGGAATCAAATTGGATCCTTACGGTTCCCGATCTTGTTCTTTGTTAAATTCAACATTAAGTCAATAAATCGTATTACACCTATTAAGATTTAGGATCTAAAAATTAACTCATTTTCCTTTTGTTTTAAAATAAATTCGTTCAAAGTCACTATAAAAATGTCCCAACACAAAGCATTTCTCAAAAGTCATAATTGGTTCTTATCAATTCTCAGCTTCTAAAGGCTCACTCCCCTTAAGACGGTAGTCATCCATCTATCATAGGGGAGGGCAGCTAGCTATGATAATTTTTTTTGAATTACCTTGAGGTAAAAAATGAGAATTGCCAAGGAGGGAAAAAAAATAAAATCAAACACTTGAAACTAAAAGCAATATGCGAAAAATGCCTTGAGGGAAAATAATCCATACTTTGAAATTACTAACTATTACAGACATAGTGTTCGAATAGTTAGAAATAACATCCAAATAAAACAAAAATAAAAAAATATCCCAAAATAGAAAAAAATAAGATAAAAACTGTCCAACCAACACAAACCAAAATACTAAGATAAAGAGAAAACGAGAAGAAGAAGTGAGACACAACCCCACACTTAAACGAAGCACTGTCCCAGTGCTTACAAATAAGCTCAAATGGTGAGGTGGATGAATACTCCCTACCTAGGCATCACCCATATCATCTTGTGTAGCATCAACATTATCACCGCCATCTTCTGCCTCATCATCATTATCTATATCACCATCCTCATACTGCTCATCATCATCAGACTCTATATCTGAGTCCTACCACTATCTTTCTTCATCCGTAGGTACATCATCATCTACCAATTTAATAAACTCCAACCTAATCCTTAGAAATTCCCTAGAATAATGGACAAGGGGGTAATCCAACCCAATAGAACGAATCTATTCATTTGTGGCTACTCTTCCCCCAACCCACAACTGCAATATCTATAATCCATACATTCTCATCGTGATTTCATCAGTCCGAGCTTGATGCTTGGCCATAGTAAGAATCGAGGCACTAGGCCCCAACGGTGCTCCTCGTTGTGGTAACATCAATAGGGAGACTATCTACCACAGGCTTATAATCTAAATCCTCCTCTACTCGGTGCCTTCTCAAATACCGAGTCAACAGACCCTCAAAGCCATATCTGCGCCCCTCAATGTAGCGCTCCTTCTTCATAGCAGAAAATATCACCTGGCCCATATTAATTTCTATATCATTGCACATTAGAGCATAAATTAAACATACCGGATCCTGTGTAACCTCTGTCATATGTTTTCCTTAAATAAGGCAATGGTACATAATTCGTCCTCATATACGGGCCTCCTTGTTCATCTGTGCATATAGAAAGAAAGAGTGAAGACCCATGCCTCTTTGTCTAGTCCACCTAGCAGCCAAACGAGTACTACAAATCAAATGTCTGATATAAGCATAGATCAGAGTGACGATCATCTGCCTCAACTAGTTTGCATCTGCCTTAGGTATCCCCAGAAAGTCATTGATGTCTTCAACTATAAATCTCACCACTCTGCTATGAACTTTCACCTCGTGAAGTGGGTCCCGTGGATCCCAATTGGCATAAAACTCATGTATGAGGTGCAAATTACACTCCATCTACTGGTAAAATATGAAAGTCACGTTCAGCTATTCCAGACGATGTACCATACTCGGGTATTCCCGTTGCAAGCTTGCCCTATCAATAAATACCTCAGGTATGTATTTTGTGTAGAGGAATTTGGGGTACCACTTCTTTCCTGCTTGCCTTACTGCCTTAAACCTAAATTTCCTTATTTGACCACGTGGGACTGGTGGGCACATGGCACCCTATCTATTTGCCTTTCGGGCTGCCTGCTGCATTTTTTAGCTGGCTTAGAGGTGTCAGTTTTCCCTTTTCCTGTCAGTTGTCTCCGATCCATAATTCATGTGATTCAAAACATGCAACAGATAAATGAGCAACTAAGTCATAGATTATGCTAGCCTCAACTAAGTGTGGACAAGTGACAACGTCAGCCCTCACTTAGGTACTAACTAAGGTCTCACATGTAAGAACGGGGTACTTAGACTTCCCCCATTCAATACATCTTCACCAAATATAGCTATACCAAAACAATTTAGGAGGCAGTATGTCATTAAAACAATCAATCCCCCTTATGAAGTCAATTTCAATATCTCTAGTAGTTATCCACAGTTGTGTCCCTTATTCTGTTACATCAAGTTAATGCGAGGTGTACACAATTATAGACACCTCCCAAATTTGCCTATTCATTAACAATATTGTATATCAAAAATAATAGTCGACAAGTAATGTGCACAAGTTATTATAGGAATGACCCAATCACGCACATTCAACCCAAATTCCACAATTTATTTCAACTCTATATGTCTTCTATCAATAGGAATTCAGAAATTAAAATCGCACAAGCCTAGTACCAATTGGGTTCACCCCACCCTTATCTCTTCAATATGATGTACATCATTACCAAGTAAATTACTCATACTTGCCTTCTTGGTGATACCATACCTCCGATGTTAAACCAGTTCAAATAATGAGTACAATTTAACACAATGTATGATTTTGCCCGCAAGATTGCTACCCCTACACATGTGCACAAATCATAATACCCCCAAAAGTTTAATCACATGGATACACATATATTTTAATCAAATCACATCCTACCATACATATTTACGTTAATCAATGAACCCCACATCAATACAAGAACCCATCACCAAATAAATATCTTACCACACTTCATTCCAACATGTATCCAATCACTATGACATACTTATTTAATAATTGAATACATAATCATGAACGAAATGACTAACAATTACAATAATTTCAAGATAGATATGGCATAAGTTACTATACTCAAGTGAACCATTCACAACACAACCTATTCAAGCCAATAATACTGAAATTATTATCAAGATAGAGAGAAAATTGAAAATTTGAAAACTTACCTTAGGTGTTGAGTGAAAGAAGTGAACTTTAAAGAAAATTGAAAAAAATTATTGTGTTAGGGTGGTGGGAGGCGGCACTTAGAGTGAGAAAATCAGAGGGTTAGGGTTTAGTGAGTATTTATAGAAAGGTGAGTTCAATCTGGGTCGGGTCGGGTTGAACCCATAAAAATTAAAAAGTTTGGTCTACATTTGGCCCTCACTGCGATGCAGTGGAATTACGGTGAGGTACTGTTTTATGACAATTGTTGTTTTGGACTTCACCGCGAAGCAGTGACCCTTAAATCGATTTGTTTTTTTTTTTGTGTTTTAACCCATCACTGTGATGCGGTGGTATCACAATGACACTGGAATTTGACAATTGTGAATTGTCACCTTATCGCGAGCGGTGACCTATAAATCGGCATTTTCAGTGCATTTTTCAACCCCAATTCTTACCTGATGTTGTACCAAACTTAAGTAAATTATTTTGCAAACCTGAATGCCCCTTGGATGTGGTATTATCCTTAATTTCAATTCTATCATCCCTGCATACTAAACAAAAAGAATAAGAAATTATAAGAACTAGTGGGTTGCCTCCCACTCAGCGCCTTATTTTTTGTCGTGGCACGGCATATCTTTTTCTATTTTCACTTTCCTTTTCTTTTCTAAAAATCTAAAAACTAAAAGGAACTACGCTATTACATTACATTCGTAGGTTTTCTCCAACATAGCACCTTTGTTTATGTCGTGGTATGACTCAGCTCGGTGTTACTCATCAACAAAGGTGATGGACACATTGCTCTTATATCTATGATCAGTTCAATAATGCTTCACACGTTGTCTATTCTCGCAGAACTTCTCAGTATTTTCTTTATTCCATAATTCAATTGTACCATGAGGCATCATTCGCACCACCTCAAAAGGCCCAGACCACTTAGATTGTAATTTACCCAGAAATAACTTTAACCTTGAATTGAATAGCAAAACAAATTATTTGAGTTCAAACACTCTGTCCTGAATATGCTTTCCATGCCATCTCTTGGTCTTTTCCTTGTACAGTTTGGCATTCTCATAAGCATGGAGATGAAACCCATCAAGTTCAACAATCTGCAATAATCGCATCTCTCCCACAGTCTTCATATCAAGATTCAGCTTGTTCACGGCCCAATAAGCTTGATGTTCCATCTCTATAGGAAAATGACAAGCTTTAATGTAGACTAAGCGATATGAAGAGGTCCCTATGGGCATCTTATAAACTGTCCTGTAATCCCACAGTGCATCATCTAGCTTTTCGGCCTAATCCTTCCGCTGCCCATTAACAGTCTTTTGCAGTATCTGTTTTATCTCCCATTGGATACCTCAACTTGATTACTTGTTTATGGATGGTACGTAGTGGCCACCTTGTTCCTAACACCATATTTAGATAAAAGATTCTTAAACTAGGTGTTAATGAAATACGTACCTCTATAAATGATTATAGCTTTGGGAGTGCCAAACCGGGAGAATATGTGTTTTTCACAAATTTCAATACCACTCTGGCATTATTAGTGGGGAAAGTTGCGGTTTCTACCTACTTAGAAATGTAATCAACTGCGTCAAGGATATATAAATTACCATTAGATGGTGGGAATGATCCCATAAAATCTATCCCCCAAATATCGCATACTTCAACTTCAAGAATGTTGTTTAGGGGCATTTCATGATGCCTTGAAATTGTACCTGACCTCTGGGACTGATCACAACTCTTCACGAAAGTCACAACATCTCTAAATAATGTTGTCCAAAAGAAATCGGATTGGAAAACTTTTTTGGCTGTTCTTTCACCCCCATGATGGCCATCATAAGGAGATGAATGGCAGTTTTATAGCACTTGTGTAAATTCAGCTTCTGGAACACATCTATATATAATACCATTAGGACCTTTCTTGAAAAGATATGGCTCATCCCATATGTAAGCATGAGAATCATAAAGCAATTTCTTTTTTTGTTGAGTGGTAGCTTTGGAAGGATAAACCCCGCACACTAATAGGTTCACAATATCTGCATACCACAGAAGCTGACACACAACAAGAGTCAATAATTTTTCATTCGAAAAACTCTTCCTGAATGTGTAAAAAGTCATTAGCAGTATGTTCATGAGTCTCTAGTCTTGAAAAATGGTCTGCAACTTGATTCTCTGCTCCTTTTCGATCACAAACCTCTAGATTAAATTCTTGCAGCAATAAAATCCACCTGATCAATTGAGGCTTAGCATCCTTTTTGCCGAAGATATACTTGATGACGGTATTGTCAGTATGAAAAATTACCTTGGTGCCCACTAAGTACGCTCTAAATTTTTTGAATGCATAAACCAGTGCTAACATATTTTTTTCAGTGACTGTATAATTTAATTGGGCATCATTCAAGACATTACTAGCATAATAAATAGAATGAAAGACCTCGTATTTTCTCTTCCCCAAAACTACTCCTATAGCCACATCACTTACATCATACATTAGCTGAAACAACAACTCCCAATATAGAGAAATCAAGATGGGTGCTTCTGCCATTTTCTTCTTCATCTTCTCAAAAGTTTCTTGACAATCAACCCCAAAATCAAACTTGTCTTATTTTTCTAACAATTTACACATAGGGCTTGCAATCTTCAAAAATCTTGAATAAAACGTCTGTAGAAACCCACATACCTCAAGAAACTTTGCACTCCCTTTACTATAACCAGATGTGGAAGTTTTTCAATAACTTCAATTTTGGCTCTATCTACTTCAAGTCCTCTATATGACACTTTATGTCATAGGACTATTCCTTTCTTGACTAAAAAGTGGCATTTTTCCCAATTCAGTACAAGAGTTGTTACTTCACAACAAGCTATATTCTGCAAGCATACATCAAAAGAATTACCATAAATAGAGATGTCATCCATGAATACCTCGATAAATTCTTCAACCATGTTGTAGAAAATTGCCATCATGAATCTCTGAAACACTGCAGGTGCATTGCAGAGGCCAAACGGTATACGTTTGAATGCATATATACCATATGGGAAAGTAAAAGTAGTCTTTTCTTAGTCCTCGGGCGCAATGGTGATCTGATTATAGCCCAAGTAACCATCTAGAAAATAGTAGTACTCCTTCCATACCAACCTATCCAACATCTGATCAATGAATGGGATAGGATAATGGTCCTTTCTTGTGGCCTCATTCAACATTCGATATTCAATACAGATTCTCCATCCATTCACCATACGAGTAGGAATCAACTCATTAGCTTCATTGGTAACCACAATCATCCACCTTTCTTTAGGACGTTGTGTATTAGGATTATCCACTTGCTGTCTGAAATTAGATAAACAATCCCATTATTTAGCCACTTGATGACCTCTTTTCGCACCACATCCTTCATCACCGAATTCAATCTACATTGTTGTTGCACCCTTGGTTTGAAACCTTCTTCTATTTATATCTTGTGCATGCAAAAAGCTAGATTTATCCCTGTAATGTCAGACATCTGCCACCTAATTGCCCTTTTTTTCCTTTCAAGTCTGCCATTGTTTTCTTTACTTGCACATCAGATAAACCTACAAACAAGATAACAATAAAGGTATCATTGTCACCAATGTAAACTATTTTAAGTAAGGAGGAAGAACTTTAAGCTCCAATTTTAGAGCTTCATCAATTGAAGCTTTGGGAGATGGGATAATTGGCCTGTTCAATGGCTCAAAAGGCAACTTTCTTGTTTTAACCACCGCCAAATTCATGACTTAGACCAATTCTAGTGCCTCTACATCTCCATAAAGATCATGACCCATCAAAGCTTGCTCTAGTGGATCATGTGACAACAACATATGTAGCTCAGATGCAAGGTCAATAACTGATATGGAAGACAATTCTTCATATATAGCCGGCAATTTCAATCCCTTATATACGTCAAAAACCTCCATTTTATCATGCACTCTCATTTTCATCTTCCATGATGCTACATCAATTAGTGACTACCCTATTTCAAGGAAGGGGCATCCCAAAATAAGTGGAACAGCTGGATCAACTTCAAAGTAAAGAATCACAAAGTCTACTAGAAAGATCAGTAATCCCACTTGCACTAAAACATCTTCAATAATTCCATCCGGCCTAGCAAGGGACCTATCAGCCAACTATAAAATAATGGTCATAGGTTTAGAATTCACAAGACCTATCTTTCAAAATCAAGATATGGGCATAAGATTTATGCTTTCCCCCAAGTCACACAATCCACGAGCACTGATGGTTTGCCCAATAGTGATCTGCAAAGTAAAACTACTTGGATCCTTCATCTTCGTGGGTAGTTTGTTTTGTATCTTGGATATGCACTCCTCAGGAAGTGAAACTGTAGCATACTATGTCAATCGGTTCTTGTTTACCACTATGTCCTTCAGGTATTTTGCATATTTTGGAATATTATATTGAATATCAACAAGAGAAAGATTCACATGAACTTGCTTTAGAAGATCCAAGAACTTCTTATAACTGTCCTCCTCTTGATACTTTCTTTGCCTTTGAGGAAAAGGTAAAGTAAAGTCTTCTTATCCACTTAAATTTCATCACTTACAGCTTTTTCTTTGACACATTTCTTCCCAGTAGCTTTAGGATCATCATCAGTAGCTGTGGGACTAACCCGCTCAGGTACCGCCTTCTTTAACTGCAACCCGCTCCTTATTGTAACTGCATTTACCTGCTTTGGATTTGCATTTGTATCACTAGGTAAGCCACCTTGAGGTCTTGAGTTTTGTGCTCCTACAATCTGACTGATTTGCAACTTTAAATTTTTGGTAATCAATCGTTGACTCTTTAACTTTTTTTTAAACTGTGCTTGATTAGCTAAAAGTTGCTTCATCATCTCCTCTATATTACTTGTTTGAGTAGTAGCTTGATTATTTTGAACCTGTTGTTGATTTTGTTGCACTGGCCCCTTATACTGATTATTATTTTGTGCCTGATTTCCACCCCATGAGAAATTGGGATGATTTCTCCGATTGGGATTATATGTGTTACTGAAGTTTTGTTGTCCTGGATGATTTTTATTCCCTACATAATTGATATAATTTGGATTAACCACACAAGCATCTGTCCTGTGTTCACTACTTCCACAAATCTCATACCAAGAATTCACCTGTTGGACTGTATTAGCTGTAGCTGCTGCTTGAGAAACCCCCAACTTCATGCTATTTAACTGAGTAAGCATCTGATTTTGCATTGCTGGAAGATGAGCTGATAGAGCAATGAACTGATCAACCTCTAACAAACCTGCAACCTTCTTAGGAGAACTCCTCGAGTCAACATGCCATTCTAGGTTCCCTTGTGAAATTCGATTCAGCTGTGTGTACAATTCATCATAAGTTTTATAAAGAGCTTGCCCACCTGCTGCTGAATCCAAGAGAATCTTGGTATTTCTCTCTATCCCCTCAATGAAAGTATGAACAAAGACATTATTAGACTGATGATGGTAAGGGAAATTTCTAAGCATACTTTTAAATCTCTCCCAAGCTTGGTAGAGATTCTCTCCTTCTTTTTGTCTAAAACTTAAAATCTGGCTTCTCAAATGTGCAGTCTTCCCAGATAGAGAGAATCAAATAAGGAACTTCCAATCTAGTTCTTCCCAAGAAGTTTTGGAGAGTGGTGGTTCATCATGTAACCACCTTTTTTCTTCCCCAATTTAAGAAAAAGAGAAGCGCTTTAATCTGACGTAATCAGTATTCACCCCTGTAGGAATGCAAGTATCACTTATTTCCAGGAAGGTTTGTATGTGCTGCTGTGGTCTTCATGAAAAAGGCCGGAAAATTGCCCAGCCAAATTCAGTAACTGCACCATATTCTGCTTTAATTCAAAATAAGCACCTGACTCGGGCTTGCGAAAATTGTTAGTCGCATGGTTTGTGAGTGGGATTTCCACCTCACGAACAGGTCTAGTAGCTGCTTGAGCAAAAATAACTGGGATATGTCCGGTATTTAGATCAACATGATCATTTAGATCAACTACATTCGGATCTCTTCTTTCAACCATTTGAACCTGTTGAATGGGATATTGACCTTTTCGCCTTTGTTGAAATATCAGTTTTGTTCTGCAAAAGTCTCTACTAACTCTTTATCTCTCATTAGTCCTATATTTAACTAAACCTGCAAAAATTCAACTGCTAAGATCAAGTTGTTAACACTTAAACTTATTATCAAAAATTTAGCAAATTACTAATTATACAGTCCCCTACAACGACGCCAAAAACTTGCTGCGTTCAAACGCACACGTAAGTATACATGATCATAAAAGTAATATAGTGACTCAGACAGTCGGATATCGTTCCCATAAGGACTAAGCAAATAGAAATTTAATTAATTTTAGTTTTAGACAAAGAGGTATTAAGTGTTGTAAAGTATCAAGATGATTTTTAAGTTTTGAATAAAAAAGTAAATAACTAAGAAATAGCAATTTGTGACAATAGCAAAGCAAGCAACGGTTGTGAACAGTAATGATGAGGATTCCAGGGTTGAGATACTTCTAAGAATCATACAATTCTTTCTTCTTATCACATTCTAGTTGGTTATTGGGTTATTGATTCTCAAGGTTTATTGTACGATCTTGGTCTCCTGACCTCAAATCTTCTATCTATCTGAATATTGCAACTACATCTCCCATAGAGATGCAACAATTCATTTAGATGCATACAACTATCTTCTTGCAATTAAACCAAACAAGGCTTCTAGGTATATCCCTATCCTAGGTGCTAATTCAGATCCTCTATTCAATGAAAGGATGAGAACCTTGCTCCTTAATTTCTTCGTTCTATTCCACAATTCTCCTCCTGAATTCACATAGAAATATAGATTTATTCTAATGATTGTCACTTATCAAAATAGTAAGCTCAAGAAATTAAGAATAACTCATATGATAATCCAACAAGAAACTACGATAAAGAATATCAAAGAGTAATCATGTTCTTAGCCTCAACCCCGGGACAAGGATGTTTAGCTACTCATGCTTGAATTCAACATAAAAAATAAGTAATTAATCATACCAAGAATTAATCTTGAAGTAAAGAAGTTCAAAAGAAATTTTAAGAACCCTAAAAGAGAGAATTTTGTATTTTTCCACCGCTGCTATGCTTTCCAAAGTGTGCCCAAATTGTATTGAATTTTTTCTTTTATAGCTGGGCTGAAAAATCCATTTTTTGCTCTCACCGAGTTGCAACAGCCTTCCCATCACCATTCTCACCGCGATATGGTGCAATTGCGGTGAGACTCTGCTTTAGTGACAATTATGGATTGGACCCTCACCGTGATGCGGTGGAATCATGGTGAGGTACTGGATAGTAACAATTGCCCATTTTGCCTCCACCCTAACGCGGTGGGCTTCAAAACACGAGCACTGGTGATTATCTCTTCACCGCGACACGATGACCTCCTAAAAGAGTCTTCTGGAGATTTTTCCTTTCTTATTTTCTTCCCAAATGATGTTCCAATGCCTTTATTTCTCCTTTCATTTTCATACCTCCTTAATGCGTCCAATCACAGTCAATTCTATCAAAATTTAATCCTGCACACACTAATCATATCCATTAGATAAGGAACACAGTTATAGCTCAATTTTAATCGAAATAACACCTTTTTGATCTCAAAATAAGTCCAAATATGGGTAAATATTGGTGATTGAACATATAAATACGTCCAAGATCATCACTTCACGCATAAATATAAGCAAAAAATAGAATTCGAAATAAGGTACAAAACCATCCAAAAATCTGATGTCATAAGTGTAGAGCATCTAATAATACAAATTGAATCTGAAGTACATGATCTATCTTAGAAAATAAAAATAAAGACATCCAGAATAATAAGAAGAGGTCTAGAATCGACTCTGGAAACATAGAGCAACCGGTACCTTGGATATCACCAATCAACAACACGATGTCAACCTCTGTACATTGTACTCGTGCTAGGATCTGCACCAAAATGGCAAAGTAGGGATCAGTATGATCCACTTGTTATAAATAGTTATCATAGGCCGACTGAGCAAAGTATCACTATATGCATGTAACCTGCTAGCAGAAAATTCCCAAATGATAGCTCACATCGTCTGTATATATATATATGATAATAAAAACAACATATATATACGAAGAATATACTAAAATAAAACCCAGATCAAGAAAACTAAAGAAATCATGAAAGATGTGCATGCAAATGCAATGCAATACAATGTGGATGGGATGAATGGCTAAAACCATCATATGACTTTCTGCATACACCCATCGAGATTGCATCTTCCAGTTAGGATCCACTGGGTTCACAACCCATATACTAGAACTCATATCTCAAGTCTCAACCCCCTCTCCACCTTGTATTCACAAAGAGAATTTTTATAAAGTGTCTCATTTTCTTTCAAAAATAATGTTCGACAATGGTCCCAGTATCTCATAAATGTATACGTATGGAATGAGGATGTAATGCTCACAATTAACTCAATACGAAGATATCCAATTCATCCAATACATATATAAATAAGCCTAGAAATTAATTCAATGTGTCCAAAATTCATGATTTTTAACTTTAATTAGGCACCATCAGAATAAATATGCATGTAAGATATCAATTATGTCATATCAACGAGTATTTTTATCATGATTAGGGAAAATAATGATCAAAAAGGCATAAAATAATAATTCAAGCCCCACATAGACATTATATCTAGAATAAAGACATATAAATGCACATATAAGGACAATGATGCTAAGTAAAGCCCCCACATGGGCAACACACAATATCAGTTATAACAAGTTAACAACAACAACAAATTATAAGCCCCTACGTGTGCATAAAATAGGAATAGTAATTCATGAAATATAGACTCCATAGTTATTTTTCCCAACTCATCGTATGCTTTACTTATTTATTAACTATCCAACTCAATCTAAAATAAGTTAATCCATAATTTACCTTGAAATATGAAATCCAAGCGTAAAGTTCTTCAACAAGAATCCTTCCCCTTTAGAATGATGTCAGAATCAACTACAATATTCAAAAATAGCTCTATGGGTTAAAAGAAAACTAGATACTCATATTATTCATATTAGAGTAGGGCCTAAAATGGATTCAAAAAATGAGTTCAAAATGAAAGGGGTAAAACCAAAATTTTATTTTAGAAATACATTTTCAAGATTTTAGGAGTCTACAGTTGAAGATTTTAGGAGTCTGCAGTTGAAAACCCACACGAAAACTGGTTAAAAATGAGGTCCAAATCAAAGCAAAACCATTTTAAAGCTTTACTGATGAAGACCTCAAAATTCCATTTAAAAATTATGATTAAAGGTATTTTTTGAAGATTAATCAATGGAAAATAATGAAAATGTGATTTAGAAGTTTACCCAAGCAAGAATGATGAGAAAAGCCTAAGAAATTACCTCTTTTTGATGCTTGAAGGTTCAAAAATAGTGAAAATCGCAAAAGGGAAGGGGTGGGTGGGAGGTATGTACAATGATTGTCACTTAAGAGGCTACCACTTAAGTGATACCATGCTGCTAAAGCGGCTGCCACTTAAGCAAACCTTGGCCACTTATGCGACTGAACTAGATATTAGTGAATGTTGATTTGTGTGCAAGCCTTTAAAGATTCAAATGAACCTCGAGTTTGATCGGGACCCCACAGAGACAAACCATATATACTACCATGAAAATTTCAATGTTCCAGACTCAGTGGCAATGTCAAATTTTTTGTAAAAGATCATTTTCAACAAATTAACCCTTGGGACTCCTTTTTTAATATTTTCCAAACAAAGGGAGAAAGTACAAACCAAAGGTCTCAAACTCGAACCAATTATGCTAGTAATCAAAATTCAACATTCCGGATCAAATGAAACTGTCCAAATCATCATTGGACACTTGAAATAATAAATGTTGAAGAAGTAGTTAAGAAGGATATTGGTGGAATGAGATGAAGAAAAATGGAACTATATGACTTTCGTAGCCTCTAAAAATCACAAACTCGTCCAACTCATTTTTGATCGCATCAGAAATCGTGCTAACAGTTTCCACACCCCAAAATCAACATGTAGCAACTATGAAAAGGACAAAATGGTAAAAACACATAAAAAGAAAGTTTTCATAAATCAGGTCATTACAATATCCACCACTAAGACTCTAGTTCGTTCTCAAATTAAAAGGTCAGAAAAATACCTAAATCAATAAGAAGTTGGGGGTAACTACTACACATGTCAGACTCCCAAGTAGCCTACTCAACAAGATGGTGTCCCCACTAAACCTTAAGTATAGGAATATCTCTAGAATGTAAACGTCTAATGTCCCTGTCTAAAATGAACATTGTCTCCTCTACAAAGGTCAACCGCTCATCCAACTGAACTAAATCCCAATGAAGCACATGAGACTCATCCGAAATATAGAGCCGAAGTATAGATACAAGAAAAATTAGATGAATGGCTAAAAGTCTAGAGGTAAGGCCAACTCATTAGAAACTTCCCTAACTGCCTAAGGAATCTCAAAAGGCCCGATATACCTAGGTCTAAGCTTGCCTGTCTTTCCAAACCTCATCATGACCTTTATGAGTGACACATAAAGGAAGACTCGATCACCAATCCCAAATTTCAAGTCACAAAGCCTACCAATCCCAAATTTCAAGTCACATACCTCTTTTGCCTACTCTGAACTGCCCAAAGCCTATCCTAAATTATTCAAGCCCAAAACCTATGCTAAATTATTTGAACCTTGTCCATAGACTCGCGAAACAAGTAACTACAATAGGGTCTAACCTTTGAAGTCTCAAACCAATCAATAGAAGATTAACAATAGCTACCATACAATGCCTCAAAAGGTGTCATCTCAATACTCGATGGTAGCTATTATTATAACTAAACTTCTCTAAGGCCAAATGTTGTTCCCACTGACCTCCAAAGTCCATAACACATACATGGAGTATATTTTCAAAATATGTATAGTCCATTCCTACTGACCATTATTCTTGGGTTAGAAAGTTGTGCTAAGGTCAACTTGAGCACCCGACCCCTCCTGAAAAGTCCATCAAAAAATAAACTGAACACTGAGCCTCTCTCTGAAATAATAGACATGGGTCCCCCATGAAGACTAACTGTCTCATGATCATAGATATGGGCCAACCCCTCGGCACTGAAGGAAATTTGAATAGGTATAAAATAGGCCAATTTGGTCAATCGATCCATAATAACCCAAATGCTGTCAAAACCATGAGAAATCTAAGGAAACCCACTCAGAAAGTCCATAGTAATCAACCTCCACTTCTACTTAGGAATGGGTAATCTCTAAAATAAACCACCCAATCTCTTATGTTCGGCCTTCACCTACTGACAACACAGGCAACGAGCTACAAAATTAGCTACATCCTTCTACATACTGCCCCACTAGTAAAGCTGCTTGAAATCATGATACATCATAGTTACCCCTGGATGGATAGAACATATAGAGAAATGCACCACCTACAAAATCAATATCACCCATCCACCAACTCTCGGTACACATACTTGGCCTTAAACCCTCAAAACACCATCAAAATAAAGTGAGGCCATAATCCTTCATCAATACAAGCCATCTGGTTATCTAAAGATTAAATCTCTAAATCTAAATGTTTCTTTTGGGCCACAAGACGAAATAAACTCCCCATACTAGTAGACTTCTGGCTTACGCCATCTATAAACCATATTAGCCTTGCTCGGATGATACAAAATAGTGAGGCCATAATCCTTCATCAATACAAGACAACACAACTACCTCATATTAATATCTCGCTGACTGAAGAAGTACTAAAAGCTATGATGGTCTTAAAAATCTTATGAAGAATTCCGTACAAGTAATGACGCTACAACTTCAACACAGACACTACAATTTCCATCTCTAAATCATGGATAGGGTAATTTCTCTTATGTGGCTTCAATTAATGAGAGGCATAAGAGATCACCTTACCCCCCCCTCCCGGATTAATATTGCACCCAAACAAACACCAAAAGTATCACAAAACGTGATTAATCCACAACCTCCTTGTGTAAAGTCAAAATAAAAGCTAAAATTAACAACTCTTTGAGCAATTAGAAGCTCTTGTCACATACATCCAACCACTAAAATACCATTTTTTTTACTAAGTCAACTAGGTTAAAGAAGCCACAATAGATGAGATACCCTTCACAAAATGCTGATAATAACCTGCCAAACCAATGAAACTCTGAATCTAAGTTGGAGAAGTAGGTCTAACTCAATCATAAATCATTGTTATCTTAGCCAAATCAACCATAATGTCATCCTTGGTCACCATACAACTTCTCATGACACTACCTCTGAAGTAGAATCCTCAAATGCATCTCACAGTCTGCCTCATTCTTGCAATAAACCAAAATGTCATCTATAAATACAATCAAAAAGGAGTCAAGATACAATTAAAATACCTAGTTCATCAACTCCATGAACACTGTAAAGGCATTGGTCAATACAAAAAACATGACCAAGAATTCATAATGACTATATTAAGTCTGAAAAGAGGTCTTTAAAACATCTTAAGCTCTAATCTTCAAATGGCGATACCTGAATCTTAAATCAATCATAGAAAACACTGAATCACACTGATGTTGGTCAAAATAATCATTAAAGAGAGGAAGAGTATATGTATTCTTAACCTTTACTTTGTTTAATTATTTATAATCAATATGCATGCACTTAGAACCATTTTTTTCTTCATGAACAAGATAGGAGAACCCCAAGAAGATACACTAGGTCTAATGAACTCCTTATACAAAAAATCTTGCAACTTCTCCTTCAACTCTTTCAGCTTAGTCGGGGCCATCCTATTGTGAGACATAAAAATGTGCTTGGTATCCATCTCCATATATATAGCAAAATTAATAACACAATCCATAGGCATACGTGGTAAATCCATTTGAAACACATCCATTAACTATGACCAACCCAAAAAAAAAATCCATAGGAGGCAATGAAGCAACATTTGTATCACAAACATAGGCCAAATAAGATAAACACCCTCTCTCTATCATACGATAAACACGTAGAAAATATATAATGCTTTTTAGACCTGTATTAAGCATACTCTTCTAAGATAACCTCAACATAGCTAGTGTAGCTAAGGTCACAGTCTTGGCATAACTGTCTAAAATAGAATGATGAGAAACTAATCCATATAGAAAATAACATCAAAATCAACCATATTTAGGATAGTCAAATGAATCAAGTCTCATAGCCTATAAAGGTAACCACACAAGATCGGTAAACCCAATACACCACTAAAGAATCTTCTATGAAGGTAGAAACATGAAGAAACATAGCAAGAGGCTCACATGCAACATCAAAATAAGAAGTAAAATATGTAGACATATAGGAAAATATATATCGAGGGTCAAATAAAATGAGAGTAGATCTATAATAAACTAGAATGATACCTGTAATAAATGATCAAAAGTTTATGCCTCAAGTATCCCAGATATAGCATAACTATCACGACCCAAACCAGGGCCTAGTCGTGATGATTATTTCAATCCCACCATGGGCCTGGGACACCCCCTTAACCTAACCTCAAGAGCACATAAATATAACTAGCAAAAGCCAGCCAAAAATAATAATATGAAAGATAGATAAACCAAATGAAAGTTTTAAGAATCAAAATGAACAACCAACCCCATAATTATCCATGAAAGCTTGTAAAACTAGAATACTAAACTAAGTCAGTATATGCCTCTCATTATCACAAGATATCCAAACATGAAATACTAAGATATAAAGAATCCAGCAAAATGACAAAGACTTCCCAAAAAATGGAGGCTCATCACTTCACAATAGATCCACAGGAATATTGAATCACCTAACACTACAAAGGAGCAACAAAAAACCCTTTAGACCCTACATTATGAAATAATGTAGCATCTAGGGATGGTTAGTACGACGAGAACTAACATGTAACTCAAGGAAAAAGGATAAAATAATGTCATTGCCAAAAACTAGTCAAAACCACAAGCACAACATTTATATATATATATATAGGATGTTGGGATAGGGACAAGTGTCATGAACATGAGAGTTTAAACCATTAACCCAAATATGTAACTCTTCCATCCTAAAGGAACAAATAGGCTATATGGGTTTATCTCCTTCTGCTGAAAGGGCCCAGTGCGTATTAGCTACACGAATCAAGGAAAACCCGAAGGAAAGGCTAAAGACTCAAAGGTCATAACCCTTCGAAAATATATATAATATGTTCACCAAGAACATGGTAACATAACCCCCAAATGCCGAAAAACGTGGTTTCCAGTGTTGATCCCTCAGGGACCTATATCTTTATAGTGAGCTACACAATTCCCTTTAAGCCCAAATTAAAAAACTTTGCACATAAACCAACCATTAACGCAGGAGTCATTTGTTAATGCATTTAACAATTTGGTATTGTTATACCAATAAGTTTGCAAGCTATTCTAATTATGACAAACCATAACCATTTAACCAATTTGACTCCAAGTTCCATTTAAAATCTAATCCATAGCCACCAAGGCTATCCAAAGACCATATTTTTCTATTTATCTTTAAATGCAGTGAAATAGGTTCAAAAGATGAGTTAAATCATGCAATTATCCATATTCAAAACCAAGTTTACAAAGTGGATTTATATTACTACCATTATCAAGCAAAAAATCCATCAATTTAGGGAAACCCATGTCCCCCATTCTAACCATTTAATTAATTCACCAATTCAGTCCTAAAAATTATCAATTAAAGCACGAATAATCAATTTAAAACATAGGAAAAGTACTTCAAGTAATTACAACTAAAATCCCTCCACCCAATTTCAAACCCACAATTTAAATCTCATGAATATTCAATTAATTAATGCCATAATGTAAAATTCAAGTTAGGGAAAGAGAAACATGCCTGAAATAAAAAGAAAATTAAAGAGAAATTGAAGTTTGGAGCTTGAATGTTGTATTCTTGGTAAAATCTTTGAGCTATCTTGGGTTTTGGTTTAAAGAGGTAAAATAATGGTTTTGATCTTTGAAAACTAAAGAGAAAGGGGTTATTTTATATTTAAAGGTCATGTAAGGGGTAAAAAGACCAAAAGCCCCTCACCCCAAGTGAAAAAACAAAAACTAAATGAATTGAACATAGCAGCATGGCACACCCTTATTGTGGTGGCTAAAATCCGTGGCACGCTACTATCGCGGAGGCTTAATTCCTGGGAGTTCCAAAGTGGTCCCCCCTTTAAAAAATTCCAAAAAAAAATTCCCAAAACACACTTTTAACATCCCTAAACATAATTCTAGTAAAAAATTGGGAGGATCAGAAATAAATTCATTGAAATTTTGTGGGATCTTATATTATCCCCCCCTAAAGATCATTCGTCCCTGAATAAGGAGTTAGGAAGCTTTTAGCACGATAATAACAAGAACACATCAGAATCCAAGGACAAATTTAAAATGCGATAAAAAGTCAATTGAAAATCATAGCTTAAGAATTTTAATCCAACATGGGGAACAGGAATGGGTACTTGGTACTTATATCATTTTCAGCTTCCTATTTAGCTTCTTCAACCTTTTGGTTTCTCCAAAGAACCTTCACCGAAGCTACATCCTTTGTCCTCAATCTATGAACTTGTCTATCCAATATCTCAATTGGGAATTTCTCATAAAATAAGGAATTTGTAATACCAATATCCTCAATAGGCACTATCAAAGATGGATCACCCACACACTTTTCAACATAGATACATGGAAAATAGGAAAAATAGAGGCCAAACTTATTGGCAAATCTAACTCATACGTGACATTTACAATACTCCTAACAACTTGATAAAGACCAATGTAACGGGGATTGAGATTTCCCTTCTTCCCAAACCTCATGACTTCTTTTATAGGAGAAAACTTCAAGAATACCTAATTGCTTACATCAAACTTCAACTTCTTTCGCATCACAACCACGTAAGACTTTTGGAAACTCTGAGAAATCTTGAGTCTTTCTCTAATTACCTTTACCTTCTCCATGGCTTGGTGAACCAAGTCAGGACCAAACAAACTAGTCTCACCTACCTCAAACCACCCAATAGGATACCTACACCTTCTACCATAAAGAGCCTTGAAAGGAGCCATCTGAATGCTAGAATGGTAATTATTATTATAAATAAACTCAATAAGAGACAAATGGTCAACTCAACTACCCTTAAAATCAATCACACAGGCCCTTAGCATATCCTATAAAGTTTGAATAGTCTATTTCACTTGCCCATCCTCTTGAGGGTGGAAAGTGGTTCTAAGATTCACCCGAGACCCAAACCTCTCTAACATGAATGGTATAAGTGAGAAGAAAATTGCATACCTCGATCTAATGTGATAGACACTGGTACTCCATGCAACCTTAATATTTTTTGAATGAATAACTTAGCATAACCCTCGCATAAGTAATTAGTCCTCATATGTAAGAGTGAGCAATCATGGTCATTCTATCCATAATGACCCAAATAACATCATACTAGTTGCGAGACCGCGGATAACTCATAATAAAATCCATATTAATTATCTACCATTTCCACATGGGCAACTCTATCTCTTGAGATATGCCACCAGGCCTCAAATGCTCAACCTAAACTTGATGACAAACGATACACTTAGCAATAAAATTCACTACATCTCTCTTCATATTATTCCACTAGTAGATTTCCTTCAAGTCATGGTATATCTTAGTGAAACCCAGATAAACTATATATCGAGACTCATGAACCTTCATCAAAATCCTTTCCTGTATCCCATCAACATCAGGAACACACAAACTTCCTTGATACCTTAGAATGCCATCTCTCTTAATTTCAAAAGCCATAACCTTTTGCTGACCCACATCATCCTTATTCTATATAAGTATGGGATCCAAAGCCTGCTTCTCCTTTACCTCAGCACTAAGATATGATTTAATCATTTCTTGAATAATCACTTTTCCATACTCAGAGTCCAAGATACAAACTCCAAAATTATCTAACCTGTGAGTCTCCTTCACCAACCCTTTTTATCCTTATCCATATGAGATACACTTCCCATAGACAACCTGCTAAGAGCATTAGCAATAACATTAGCTTTACCAAGTTGGTACTGAAGGCTCATGTCATAATCCTTATGTAGATCAAGCCACCGCCTCTGTTTGAGGTTCAATTCCTTCTGCGTAAACACATACTGCAAGATTTTATGATATAAATAAATATTCACATACACCCCATATAGGTAATAGCATCAGATTTTTAAAGCAAAGACCACAACCGTCAATTCTAAATCATGAATGAGATAATTTCTTTTATGAACATTAAGTTATCTGGAAGTATAGGCTATAATCTTAACATGATGCATCAACATACAACTCAGTCCTACGTAGGATTCATCACAATACACAACAAACCCATTAGTACCCCCGGGTAAGGTCAATACCAAAGCAAAAGTCAACTTATTCTTCAACAACTAAAAACTACCTTGGCAAGAATCGGACCACCAAAACATAACCCATAAATATGGGTGACCTAGGTTCAATTCCCATTAACGGTGACAAAAAATTATTGTGCCCAAGCGTAGCCGCAAGTGTACGTGATCTCACCAAGTAATATAGTGGCCTCAAATAAAGCCAAATATCGATCCCTCAGAGACTTGTGTTAAGAAACTATCCAATTCTAGTTTAACAATTGATATTAACTAGTGGAATCGCATCCAAAAGAGTTTTGAAAGTTATAATTAAAAGTAAACTAAAGTAATGCGGACAAGTAAAGACTTTGGACGACTAATAGATGAAAACCCGGGGTTAAATCACTATGAATAATCATACTATGCTATTGAACTCCATTCATTAGATTACTTATCTTGGTTGTTGATTCATAGGGTTTATTGCATGATCATGGTCTCCAGACCTCTAATCGTCTGCCTAACTTGGATATTACAACTACATCGTTGAGCGGGGATGTAATAATCCAATTAGATACATGAAGCTATTATCCTACATATGAACCAAGAAAGGCTTCTAGGTATATCCCTATTCTAGATGCTAATTCAAATTCCTTATTTTATAAAAGAATAAGAACCTTACTCTATTTATCCCCCTGTTCTATCTTTCTATTCCCCCTTTCGAGATCACAAGGTCGATAATATATCTATTCTAAGGTTAGCTACTCCTTAAAATAGTTAAAATAAGGATAAGGAAATGACCAAATATTGTAATTAATATAAACGAATTCAATTAAAAGCAAAAGTAAACATTTTCTTGTCCTTAACCCTGGAAAGAGGGCGTTTAGGCACTAATAGACATAACCTAATCAAGATTCTTGAATACATGATATAAACCATTAATAAGCTAAAGTAAAGGGAAGTAAACCCTAAATAAAGTGTTGATCAGCCCCTATCCAAGTTTCTAAGGCGTCCAAGGTGTTTAGTAACAAGTACAAGATTCCTATTTATAGGACAAGGATTTTTGTCATTGGTGGAACAAGTGACGAATCAGGGGGGTCATTTCTCTGGGATGGAGGTTTCGTCGTGGGCTCATTGAAGGGTCCCACTGTTTTGGGCCCCTTAGGAAGCTTCCTATTCATATCACACAACACACCACCCTTTATAAGGTCCTACACGCGTTGGTGACATCAAACATGCCAGTTTTACGTTATGTCATGTCTTGTGCTTCTGTTGATCAATTCCCAGCCTTGTGGTGTTGTTTCCACTTGATTTCCATCTTGTACATCATTCATATATCAACATTAAAAACACACCAATAATCCTACATCATCATACACCACATATTAGAGCTTAAAAAACATAATATCAAGAACGGTGAACTAGAAACTCGAGCTAAGACTAGGCTTGCCCACATTGATCTTTAACTTATTGTTTTGACTTTTGGTTTGATTCAATTGACCCTTGAACATTATAAACAAGTTTTTCCATATATATTTACATAATCAAACCATTAGTAACTTATTCAATACATCAAAATATATCGAGATCAACTAGAATGACACCTAGCTCAAGCTAGTAACACTAGTTTTCTCGTCTAGACTCTAAATGATCAATTTGAATCCAAACTTATTTGAAAACACCTTTAAACATTGTAATCACATACTTAGAAACTTAGATGATTATTTATATAATCATTAACACATTAAAAAGACAAGTCATCCTCAAAACAAAGTTAAACAAGCTAGGATAACAGTACTAAGATGCATAAGTCCACCTCAGATCAATCTTTATCAACTGAGCAACAATAGGAAAGAAACTCTCCACAAACCTCCTATAATACCCGGCCAAACCCAAGAAGCTCCTAATATTGGTTGGTGTCATGGGTCTAGGCAATTTCTTAACTGTCTTAACTTTTTGTGAATCCACCTTAATCCCTTCATTAGAAAAAACATCCCCAAGAAAAGTCACAATATTTAGCCAAAATTCACACTTAGAAAACTTTACAGATAACTTATGGTCCTTAAGAGTCAACAACATAATTCGGAGGTTATTAACATGGTCCTCCTCACTTTTAGAGTAAATCAAGATGTAATCAATGAAGACTATAACAAAAATAAATCCAAAAACTGCCTGAAAACCCAATTCATAAGATCCATGAAAGCAGATTGGGCATCAGTCAATACAAATGACATAACCAAAAACTCATAATGGCCATACCGAGTTCATAAAGCAGTCTTGGGAATATCAACCTCTCTAATTTTTAGTAGATGGTATACCGAACAAAAATTAATCTTAGAGAAGCACCTAACACCTTGAAGCTGGTCGAAAAGATCACCAATCCTAGAAAGAGGATACTTATTTTTCATTTTAACCTTATTCAACTGCCGATAGTCTATACACATCCGAAGAGACCCATCTTTATTTTGCACGAAAAGCACAGGAGTACCCCATAGATAAACACTAAGATGGATGAAACCCTTATAAAAAAGATCCTTTAATTGCTCCTTTAGCCGGAGCCATTCTATAATGAGTAATAGAAATAGGACATGTATCTTGTAAAAGATCAATCCTAAAATCTATCTCCCTATTGGGAGGAATTCCAGGAAGATCATCGAGAAAAACTTTAGAAAATTCATTAACCACAGGGACAGATTACAAAGAAGGACTTTTAGAATCTAAATCTTTAACCCAAACTAGATAATACAAATATCCTTTGGAAATCAATCTGAGCTCTAAGATAGGAAATAAACCTCCCTTTAGGTACTAAGGAACTCCCATCTTATTTGACCATTGGTTCATTAGGGAAATGGAAACTGACCTTTCGATTCCTACAATCCAGAGAAACATAGTATTAATAAATCCAATCCATCCCAAGATTACATGAAAATGTACCATATCATGTTTTATCAAATCCACCAATGTCTCCCTATGAAAGATAGACACCACACAAACCCTATAGATTTTTGTAGCCACAATAGACTCACCTACCGGAGTAGACACAAAAAAGGGGTCAAAAATATTTTTGGGATCAAAACCAAAGTGTACAGCCACATAAGGGGTTGCATATGATAGGGTAGAACCCAGATCAAGCAAACAATAAACATCATGGGAAAAGAGTTGTAACATACCAGTGAAAACTTCGGGGGATGCCTCAGATTCCTGAAAGTAGCAAGTGCATAGGGGTGATTTCGGCCAGTGTTGATACTTAAAGTGGCCCCTTTAGGTGCCAGAGCTGAAGAAGTGGCAACTGGTACCTTATTAGCTACATTGGCAACCCTGGATGAAGGACAATCTCATTGTATATGACCAATATAACCATAATTATAACGCCAATTTGTCCCCTTCTCATAATATCTTTGGTAAAGCTACCCATAAAATCGATATAGAGGGTAAAATGGGGTCAATTAGGCTCCACCAACCTGAGACTAGGCACCTTGTGCCTCAAGACCACTACTTGCCAAAAAATGCTGATCACCAGAAGGCTTATGTTAAGAAGAACTAGTCGTCGAATAAGAATTTCCCTAATTCTTCATCTTAGTCCATTGTCTACAATCTCTCCTACTATTTTGTTGACCTGCACCCTGCTCTAAATATCTAAACTTCTTATTCTACCTCTCTTTTATCTCTACCTTTTTTTATTATCCTCCACCTACTGTATATAGACCACCAGCCTGGAGATGGCCATATTAATATTTAACATAGCTGCCTTGCACTCTAACACCAAGTCATGGGACAAACCAGAAGCAAACTTTCTCATTTGGGACCTCATATTAGACACTAACTCTGGAGCATAATAGGGCAACTGCTGGAATTTTAGGGCATACTCCTTTGCACTTATCTTACCCTATTTCAAGTTCATAAATATTTTGGCCTTAGCTTTCTTCAACTCCTGAGGAAATATGTGATCAAGAAAAGTGCCTTAAAACTAATCTCATGTTGCAGACTTAGCATTATCACCTCTCATTGCTTCCCACTCCTCACACCACTGGTAAGCCACGCCATTGAACTGATAGGAAGCAAACTCCCCACACCATCTAAATCAATAGCATGTATAACCTAAAAAAATTTCACTATCTCATCAATGAACCCCTAAGGATCCTTCTCAACCTTAGAGCCTGTTAAGGTTGGAGGATTCAACCTCATAAACTATCTAACCCAAGTGGACTCAAATGAATTAGAAACAAAATCAACATGATTAGGTCGACGAGACTAAGATTCTACCAGTTGAGCAAGCATATGAATAGACTTACAGAACTCCACATTAGAAATATCTCCCTGGGGCCTCTAGTCATAAGTATCACCATCCCAGAAAGCCGGAGGAGGACTAGTGGGGATTGGTGGAACCCCACATAGAGTAGTTCACTTAGGAGCAGGGACCCTAGACTGGGTGTGTACTCCATAACTAGGGTGAGTTCCTTCTACATTTTCCTCAGGTAGGATATAGGGTCTAGCAGAGTTTCTACGACCATCAGATCTTCAGGGAGGCATGATCTGAAACATGAGTAAGTTAGGGGTTATAGAAGTTTCAATATAGCTAGACTCTAGAGCTCAAAATAGAATACAAGAAAGGGAGACATTCCTAAATGCCTTACATACTCCCCTTTATAAGTGTGTCATTCTACATACCCATAAAAGGGACTCTACTCCACATGACTTTGTGGACACCCAAATACCCTAAATTGTGCTCTGATACCAAGCTTGTCACAATCCAAACAAGGGCCTAGTCGTGATGGTTATCCCAAGATCACCGTGGGCTGAAGATGACCCCCATAACAAAACCACAAGAGCACATAAATATAACCATCAAAATCCACCCAAAAATAATAATATGAAAGATAGATAAGAAAAATAGAAGTTTTAAGAATCAAAACAAACAATCAACCCCACATTTGTCCATGAAAGCCTCTAAAATTAGAATACCAAACTAAGTCTGGACATGCCCCCGATAATAACAAGAGTATGCAAAAGTGAAGTAATAAGACAATAAGGAAATTAGTTAAATGACAAGGCCTTCTAAAAGAATGGAGGTTCGCCACTTCACAGCGGATTGACAAGAATACCAAATCACCTAACGCTGCATAAGAGCAACAAAATACCCTTCAAACCCTACATAATGAAATGATATAGCATTTAGGGACGGTTAGTGGGGCAAGCACTAGCCTGTAACTCAGGAAAGAGGGATAAAATAATTCTATTTCTAAAAACCAATGAAAACATATGCACAACATTTATACATACATATATAGGATGTTGAGATAGGGACAAGGTTCATGAACATAGGAGTTTTAGCCATTAGCCTGAACTATGTAGCTCTCTTTGTCCTAAAGGCACTTATGGGATATATGGGCTTAGCTCCTCCTGCTGAAAGGTCCCTAATACGTGTTAGCCGCACGAACCGAGAAAAAAACAAAGGAAAGTCT
The DNA here is from genome assembly GCA_030864215.1 of Capsicum pubescens. Taxonomy (NCBI): domain Eukaryota; kingdom Viridiplantae; phylum Streptophyta; class Magnoliopsida; order Solanales; family Solanaceae; genus Capsicum; species Capsicum pubescens. The sequence continues at coordinate 223,521,891 of CM061542.1, read as the reverse complement.
AAAGACACCAAGGCCATAGCCTTCCTAAAATATATGTAATATATACACCAAGAACACGATCACGTAGGCCCCCAACGCCGACAAACATGGTTTCCAGTGTTGATCCCCCCGTGACCTACACCATCACGATGAGATACACAATTTTCATTAAGCCCAAATGAAAACACTTTGCACATAAACCAACCATTAACCTAGGAGGAATTTACCAATTTGGTATCATTCTACCAATAAGATTTCAAGATATTCCAATTATACCAAACGATAACCACTTAATCCATTTGACTCTAAGTTCTATTTAAAATCCAAGCCATGGCCACCAAGGCCATCCAAAAACCATATTTATCCATTTATCCTTTAATGCGATGAAATGGGTTCAAAAGATGAGTTAAATCATGCAATTATCCATATTCAGAACCAAGTTTACTAAGTGGGTTAAGGTTAAATTCCATTAATTTGGGGAAACCCATATCCCCATTCCAACTATTTAAATAATGCACCAATTCGGTCCCAAAAATCATCAATTAAAGCATGAATAATTAATTTAAAACATGAGACAAGCAATTCAAGTAATTACAACTAAAATCCCTCAACCCAATTTCAAACCCACTATTTAAATCAGCTGAATATCCAATCAATTAATGCCATAGTGTAAAATTAAAGTTAGGAAATGAGAAACATGACTAAAATATAGAGGAATCTAAGAGAAATTAAAGTTTGGAGCTTGAATGTTGAATTCTTTGTAAAACCCTTCAGCTTTCTTGAGTTTTGACTTAAAGAGGAAAAAGAATTGTTTTAATCTTTGAAAATTGAAGAGAAATGGGCGATTTTATGTTTAAAGGTTGTGAAAGGGGTAAAAAGATCTAAAGCCCCTCACCCCAAGTGGAAAAATAAAAAATGAATGAATTTAACATAGCAGTCTGGCACGCCCATATCATAGAGGTTATCCTCCATGGCACACCTTTATCACAGAGGTTAACCTTTGTGGAACACTACTATCGTGTAGGCTTACTGTCTCAAAGTTCTAAAATGGTCCAAACCCCTTCTGAAAGTTCCAAAACTTTCCCAAAATACCCTTTTAACATCCCTAAACATAATTCAAGTCAAAAACTTAACACTATACACGTGGGAGGGTCAAAAATAAATTTGTTGAAATTTTGCAAGGTCTTATAATAACATTGACCACATCTACTCCCCAGACTAATTAACTCTACGAAAACCCCAATCTCTGCCTCTAGCACCTTTAGCACCACTAGCACCACCACTACCACCCTATAAACTACCTCTCATAATAGAAATTAGGATAGCTCATAGCTGAGCTGAGAACTCTATTGAGTGGTTCCATATACACATCAAGGGTAATCCTTGGATACATGGACAAACTCATTACATATAAAACATTTTTTTAGCCTAACTCAATCTAAGAAGGTGTGGATGAACTAAAATGACCATCTTGGCCTAAAAAATTAATCTCAGAGCCTCCACCTACATGACTGGATACTTGGCTACTAAAAGTTGCAGAAACTAAAGACCTACCACCTGAACCCTATTAGAAGGCCTGAGCCAGCCTACCATGATAACCACAGGAACATCTACCAGAGAAATCTCTACCTTAGGAGGCGTGCCCACTAACCTCACGATGATGGTGAACCATTTTGAGTAGCCTGGATAATTAAATCATTTATCTTGGCATGCTTAATAATTGTAACGCCTCATAGTTTTGTTCTACTTGATGTCACCTAGAGTCATGTTTGAGAGGCTATCATCTTGAAAATACTCTAAGTGTAAAAAAGGACTTAGTTATTTTAAGCTCCTAATCATTGATGATCTTATTCTTGACCTTCCCGACCCTCAATAGTCGATATGTCAGCTAGTTAATGATTTGGGAGGTCAATAGGTGTTCCCGGATAAGTTTTGGATTTTTTGGACTGCATTTAGACCTTGTTTGGTGTCCCAAAATAGTGGACCAACACGATCTTGGCGCACCGCGTCGCCCATCGCATTGGTCAATTTTTATGCAGGAACTACCAGGCAAAAATACTGAGTCTTGGCACGATTAAGGCGCGATGCATCGCCTATTGCGTCGATGTCCAGTTGTTTCAGTTTTTAAAATCCATATTTTTAAGGGCAATTGGGTCATTTTCCCTTATTCTAATACGCCCAATACACGAGATTAAAATATCATATCAACACTCTAGGTTGGTTTTCATGAAAAAAATAACTTGCTTAACATCAATTGAAAACCCTAGCCTCTTGTTTTAAGATCAAGAGCTCTTCCTTGCAAGTCAATAATTTCAAGAACTAAGGTGAAATTCGGAATCCACTCTTCCTCCTAAACAATATAATATACGTGGGGTTTTCCTAAAAACTACATGGGCATAGAAAATTCTTTTAACTATGCAAAAGGTTTAAAAATCATGATTTTATGGAAAAAGGTTTTGGATTTACAATTATAATCATGTTTTAGAATTCTTGAGAATATTATTTTGGTCTTTAGGCCTTACCTTGAAAGTGATTTGATTAGTATATATGTATGTATCCATTGAAACTTTGAATTGTGAATTGAGAGCATGAAATATCATATCTCCTCCTATCCTATTACTTTGTTACTTGATTTACAAGTTATGAATCCTTACATTTCATGGTTTTAAGGAAGGAATCAAGATGCTAATTATCTTATGTGAATTTTATGATGATTAAGAATGGGAGAGAGAAATGTTATTATGATTTAAAATGTTGAGATTGATAAATGATGAAACTTTAGGAATGTTTTTGAGAAATTGACCACCACTTATTTTAATTATTGAATGAATGTAAAGCCTTTGCATGATTTTGACTTATGATTTGAGATATTAATTTTCTTATACTATATGCATGTTCTTCTTATACTATATGCATGTTCAAATGGACTGAACATTGTTTAGAATGAAATAATTAGACATGAAACTTTATGACATAAGTATTTGACTTGCAAGTCTTGGTGTGATGATACTAAATCAGACAATGCCATAACAGACATAGACTAGTATAGAAATTAGATTTCTACCAGACTCTCATGATTTTGAATTCAGAATAATAAATGTTCAAAAAGGGCTAAAATACGGCATAAAGAGATGTTACGTAGTTCCCCGAAGAAGGAACGAGTACAGATAACTCATTGCCCAAAATCATGTTTTGCTGATACGGGGATATTATTCTATGCTGGCCTAGTGCCCTGTGGCGTATCAGACTCAGACACTCAAACCCTTGTGACAAACTTAGGTGAGGGGCTTCCCCACCGAATCAATAGCGGATTCCATATATCCCATGAAATATCAGACTTGTAGGGAAGTTCCACCTAACTCATAAGTAATACAAAGAATTGAATTATACTAACATAAACATTTTATGATTATTAAATAAGTTCCCAAGGTATTTTGAACTATCATGCATGATGATTTGTGATTTGATCTCACTTATTTTATTTATATAAAAACATTATTTTGGATTTCTCTACGTACCAGTACATTTGTATTGACCCCCTACCTTCTAGGTTCTGAGGCTTAGTCTAGGGGTCCTGATAAGCAGTAGATTTCTTCAGGAAAGAGTGAAGAGTACAGTTGGTAAGCCTTTCATATTTCAGAAAGCCTATTTTCTTTCAGTCATTTATCATTTATTATGGTTTTAGTCAACTGGGAGCCTTGTCCCAGATTCAGACAAGTTTTGATGTCTTATGTAGTAGAGATTTCGCAGACCAAAAAAGATGTTGTTATGTTGAAAAACTTATTTTTGTATTGTTGAAAAGATTTCAGATTTATGAACATGATTCCATTTTGTTTTGTATTTTCTGCACTTTTTTTTATATATGAATGATGTATGTGATTACAAGTTAGAAGGGCTCTCGGGCCTTCATGGTTCGGGATGCTCATCACCACCAGGTCCTGAATTCAGGTAGTTATAAACTTGGTATCAGAGCATGGTTCATGGTCCCAGGGTGTCTGCAAAATCGTGTCGGGTAGAATCTTATTTATGGGTGTATAGAGCACCACACTTATAAGAAGGAGGCTACTAGGTGTATAGGAATTTTTACCCTCTTTGTGATTTAGTTCATGCTTTAGAGTCTAATCTATCCTCTAATCAATGATCTCTTGTATTTCAGAAAAATAGCTATGCCTCCAAGTCGCTCTAATGATTAGAATGCCCAGACTGATGAGGTCCTTCCCACTCATGGGATGAGGACACACAATAAAGCTCAGACTCCAGAAGTTGTTGTTACTCCAGGAGTCCCACCTACTCAGACTAGCCCACCCAGGGCACCTAGAGCTCCCCGGTCGGGGGCTAACAGTACCCAACCTCATGAGAGAAAGGTATCAAATGCAGAATTCAGGCAGTCAATACATATGCTTACGTAGGTGGTGTCCATACAGACCCAACAGTCAGAGGATGTAGGCTCTGCATATGGAGCAACTGAGACTACTAGAGTATGTCAGTTTATGCGGAAGAACCCGCCTAGATTTTTGGGTATGAAGGTAAGAGAGGATCTACAGTAGTTTATGGATAAGATAGAGAAAATTTTTAGGGTGATGCATGTTGACGAGGTAAAAGGGGTGGAATTAATAGCTTATCTTCTTAAAGAATTTGTGAATTAGTGGTATAGCAAGTGGGAAGATTTGAAGGGTGAGAATGCTGAGCCCACAGTATGGGGCGAGTTCATAGAAGCCTTCCTAGATCGATTCTTTCCTCTAGAGTTGAAGGAGGCCAAAGATAAAGAGTTTATGAACCTAAAGCAAGGAAAAATGAGTGTCAAGGAGTACACTCTGAGATTCAACCAACTAGCCCATTATGATCCAAAGTTGGCTGGTAATGTGAGAGCTCGTATGAGGAAATTTGCATCCGGCCTTTTAGATGACTTAGTGCTTGAATGTAAGGGGGCAATGCTAAAAATGAAGATGGACTTCTCCAAACTGTCAGTCCACATATAGCAGGTTGAGGAGAAGAAAAAAAGAATCACTGAATCTAGGGAGAAGGACAAGCAGGCCAAGAGGGCCAGAATAGCAGACAAGAGCCATAGTCAGTTGCAGAGTACTAATTGGGGTAACAGATGGCAGAAGAAAAAGTTTTAGGGTAATGCGCAGTCTGCAACCAGTGCCCTAGCGCCCAGACCCCCAGTTGACCAGTGATCTTAGAATTTTCAGACTAATCATAGATCCAGGGCATAAGATGCCCAGTTTTAGGGCAGTATGGCTTAGTATCATTGTACGTTTCTGCAGTGTGAGACTTGCGGTAAGCATCATCTAGGGAGGTGTCATTTGGGCACACTAGTATGCTATTCATGTGGTCAGTGGAGTTATTTCTAGAGAGATTTTCCTTCTGGTAAAAGGAATTTTGGTGGTGCTAAGTCACAAGCAAATTCTTTTGGGACACCACCACCTCAAAAGGGTGCCACTTCAGCTGTCGGGGGCGGTCGCAATCGGTTGTATGCTTTGTCAAATCGACATGAGGCAGTGGCCTCACTAGATGTATTCACGGGTACGTTACAAATTTTCTCTCGTGATGTGTATGTTTTTCTTGATCTCGGGTCTACCTTGTCTTTTGTGACCCCATATGTGGCTGTCGATTTTGGGTTTAAGCCCAATATAATTACAAAACCTTTTTCTATTTCCACTCTGGTGGGTGATTCTATTGTGTCTAGGAGGGTGTATAAGAATTGTATTATGTCTATTTATCGTCGTGATACTGTGGCATACCTCATAGAGCTTGATATGGTTGATTTTGATGCCATCTTAAGAATGGACTAGCTCTATTCATGTTATTCCATGCTAGAATGTTGAACCTGAAAGGTTACTTTTTCTTTTTTCGAATGAACCAATGATAGAATGGGGGGCATTCTTTTGAACCTAGAGCAAACTTTATATCTTACCTCAGATCCTGTAAACTCATTTCCAACGGTTGTTTGTATTATCTTATGTGGTTTAATGATTCAAATACCGAAAGTCCTTCTCTTTAGTCTGTCCATATGGTACATGAATTTCCTAAAGTCTTTCCTGATGATCTCCCAGGAATGCTACCTGATAGGGAGATAGATTTTGGTATTGATTTATTGCTAGACACCCATCTTATTTCTATTCCGCCATATAGAATGGCTCCTGTAAAGCTGAAAGAGTTGAAAGAACATCTATCAGTCCTTCTAGAAACAAGTTTTATCCATACTCTGGGGTGCACCTGTACTCTTCGTGCGAAAGAAAGACGGTTCCCTGTGTATGTGCATAGATTACCGTCAGCTGAATAAGGTCATTGTTAAAAATAAATATCCCCTACCTAGAATTGATGATCTCTTTGACCAACTTCAGGGTGCTAAATACTTTTCAAAGATAGACCTTCGTTTGGGGTACCATCAGTTGAAGGTTAGAGAGTCGAAATTCCCAAAACACCTTTCCAAACCCGCTATAGTTATTATGAATTCTTAGTAATGTCCTTTGGGTTGACTTATGCCCCTGCCGCTTTCATGGACCTAATGAATTGGGTATTCTGTCAGTTTCTAGATTTGTTTGTTATAGTTTTTATTGATGATATTTTAATTTATTCTAAGAGTGAGGAGGACCATGCCAATCACCTTCGAATCATCCTTCAGACCCTCAAAGATCATAGGTTGTATGCAAAATTTTCCAAGTATGAATTTTGGCTTAAGGCTATTGCTTTCTTAGGGCATATTGTGTCTAGTGATGGGATTAAGGTTGATCCCCAAAAGGTTGAGGTAGTGAGAAAATGGCCCAGACCCATGACTCCAACCGACATTCGAAGCTTCTTGGGTTTGGTAGGGTATTACAAAAGGTTCGTAGAGATTTTTTCTTCCATAGCTACTCCACTTACTAAGTTGAAACAGAAAAAGGTGAAGTTTGTGTGGTCTGAATCTTGTGAGAATAGTTTTGAGAGGTTGTAAGACAAGTTGACTACTGCACCTGTTCTGACTCTTCTGAAAAGTACAAAGGGTTTTGTTGTGTACAGTGATGCATCCTGAGTGGGACTTGGGTGTGTACTTATGTAGCATGGTAAGGTAGTGGCTTATACATCTAGGCAGTTGAGGGTGCATGAGCGATATTACCCCACCCATGACTTGGAGTTAGCGGTTGTGGTGTTTATGCTTAAAATCTGGCGGCATTATCTTTATGGGGTACATGTTGATATATTTACTGACCACAAGAGTTTACAGTATGTTTTCTCACAGAAAGAATTAAATCTCTAACAGAGGCGTTGGTTGAAACTTTTGAATAATTATGACATGAGCCTTCAATATCATCCGAGAAAGGTGAATGTGGTAGACAACGCCCTCAATAGATTATCGATGGACAACCTTTCTTATGTTGAGGAAGGGAAGAGGGAGATGTTGAAGGATATTCATCGACTTGCAAATCTAAGGGTGCAAATTTTTAGTTCCAAGGATAGAGGAGTAGTTGTTCATGAGATAGCTAAATCTTCCCTTTGTGCAAAAGTTAAAGAGAAGTAGGACGAAGATCCCATTTTGATGCAAAATTAAGAAAGATGTGGGGCAACAGAAGGTGATGTCTTTTGAAATTGGTGGTGATGGGATTCTGAGATATCAGGGTAGATTATATGTGCCAGATGTAGATGGTTTGCGGAAAAAAATCCTTGACGAAGATCACACTTCGAGATATGTTGTTCACCCAAGCTCTACAAAAAAGTATCATGATCTAAAAGCTATATATTGGTGGAATAATATGAAACATGATGTGGCTGACTTTGTTTCCAAGTGTTTGAGTTGTCAACAAGTTAAAGTGGAACATTTGAGTCTAGGTGGTACTTCCCAAGAGATAGATTTACCTTTATGGAAGTGGGAGATGATAAATGTGGATTTCATTTGGGACTTCCGAGGTCCCGAAATCAGTATGATTCTCTTTGGGTAATTGTGGACCAGCTGACCAAGTCAGCTCATTTTCTGCCTGTCAGGACTAACTATTCGGGAGATGATTATGCTAAGATGTTCATTGCAGAAGTGGTTCATTTTGATGGGGCACCTGTATCCATCATATCTGATCGAGGTACGCAATTCTCTTCGCAGTTTTGGAAATCCTTTCAGAGGGGTTTTGGTACCCAAGTAAACCTGAGTAATGCTTTCCATCCTCAGAATGATGGGTAAGCTAAATTCACCATTTAGACCCTTGAGGATATGTTGAGGTCCTGTGTAATTGACTTCAAAGGTAGTTGGGTAGATCACTTGCCATTGATAGAGTTTGCACATAATAATAGATACCATGCTAGTATTAAGATGCTCCTTTTGAGGCATTGTATGGAAGAAGATGTAGGTCATCAATAGGGTGGTTTGAAGTATTTGAAATGCAGTTGTGTGGGCCTAATATTGTTCATCCGGTGATGGAGAAAGTGAAAATCATTAAAGAACAACTTAAAATAGCTCATAGTCGACAGAAGTCCTTTGTTGATGTTAGAAGAAGAGAGATAGAATTTGAGTTTGGTGATTGGGTGTTTCTCAAAGTCTCTCCTATGAAGGGAGTTATGTATTTCGAGAAGAAAGGGAAGTTGATTCCTCGCTATATAGGGTCATACCAGATTTTAAGAAGGATTGGTGGGGTTGCGTATGAGTTATAGTTGCCTACTAATCCGGGTTCTGTTCACCCGATATTCCACATATCCATATTGAAGAAATGTATTGGAAACCATTCCCTAGTGTTTCCTGTAGAGGAGATCAAGGTGACATACTCTTTGCCTTACAAAGAAGCGCCTATTGAAATCTTGGATCGCCAAGTTAGAAAGTTAAGAAACAAGGAAATAGTCTCAGTTAAGATACTGTGGAAGAATCAAAAAGTTGAGGAAGCTACTTGGGAATCGGAAGATAACATGCGAGCAAAGTATCCCAACCTCTTTGAGTCAATGGGTAATTTCATAGAAAGTACTATTCAATTTCTCTCCATATCCCTCCTTCTTTATTTTCCTTAGTATGTTGAAATCATTCTTGCCTGTGTTCTAAGTCATCATTCAGGGACGAATGATCCCAAGGGGGGGATAATGTAACGCCCCATAGTTTTATTCGACTTGATGTCACTTAGAGCCATGTTTGAAAGGCTAGCATCTTGAAAATACTCTAAGTGTAAAAAGGGACTTAGTCATTTTGAGATCCTAATCATTGATGATCTTATTCTCAACCTTCCCGACCCTCAATAGTTGATATGTTAGATAGTTCATGAACTGGGAGGTCAATAGGTGTTCTCGGACAAGTTTTGGATTTTTTGGGTTGCGTTTAGACCTTGTTTGGTGTCCCAAAACAGTGGACCAACGCGATCTTGGCGCACCGAGTATCCCATCACGTTGGCCAATTTTTGTGCAGAAACTACTAGGCAAAAATACTAAGGCTTGGCGAGATTAAGGCGTGACGTATCAACAATCGTATCGATGCTCAGTTGTTCCAACTTTTAAAATCCACATTTTTAAGGGCAATTGGATATTTTTCCCTTATTCCAATACGCCCCAAACATGAGATTAAAACATCATATTAGCACTTTAGGTTGGTTTTCATGAAAAAATAACTCTCTTAACATCAATTGAAAACCCTAGCCTCTTCTTTTAAGATCAAGAGCTCATTCTTTCAAGTCAATAGTTCAAGAACTAAGGTGAAATTCGGAGTCCACTCTTCCTCCTAAACAACATAAGGTACGTGGGGTTTTCCTAAAAACTACATGGGTATAGAAAATTCTTTTAACTATGCAAAAGGTTTAGAAATCATGATTTTACGAAAAGGGTTTTGGATTTACAATTATAATCATGTTTTAGAATCATTGAGAATATTGTTTTGGTCTTTAGGCCTTCCCTTGAAAGTGATTTGATTAGTATATATGTATGTATCCATTAAAACTTTGAATTGTGAATTGAGAGCATGAAATATCGGATCTCCTCCTCTCCTATTACTTTGTTACTTGATTTACAAGTTATGAATCTTTACATTTCATGGTTTTAAGGAAGGAATCAAGATGCTAATTATCTTATGTGAATTTTATGATTATTAAGAATGGGAGAGACGGATGCTATTATGATTTAAAATGTTGAGATTGATAAATGATGAAACTTCAGGAACGTTTTTGAGAAATTGGCCACCACTTATTTTAATTGTTGAATGAATGTAAAGCCTTTGCTAGATTTTGACTTATGATTTGAGATATGAATTTTCTTATATTATATGCATGTTCAAGTGGCCTGAACATTGTTTAGAATGAAATAATCAGACATGGCACTTTATGACGTAATTATTCAACTTGAAATTCTTGGTATGACAATACCAAATTAGAAAAAGCCATAACAGACACACAGTAGTATAGAAATCAGATTTCTATCAGACTCTCATGATTTTGAATTTAGAATAATACATGTTTAGAAAAGGCTAAAATAGGGCATAAAGAGATGTTAGGTGGTTCTCCAAAGAAGGCACGAGTTCAGAAAACTCATTTTCCAAAATCGTGTTTTACCGATGGGTATATTATTCTACGCTGGCCTAGTTCCCTAGGGCGTATCAGACTCAGACACTCCAAACCTTGCGGAAAACTTGGGTTGGAGATTTCCCACCGAGTCAATGGAGAATTCCATATAGCCCGTGGAATATCAGTCTTGTAACGGAGAGCCACCTAGCTCAGAAATAATACAAAGAATTGAATTATACTGACATGAACATTTTATGATTATTAAATAAGTGCCCAAGTGTTTTGAACTATATCATGCATGATGATTTGTTATTTTCTCTAACTTATTTTATATATATAAACACATTATTTTGGATTTCTCTGCGTACCAGTACATCTGTATTGACCCCCTACCTTCCAGGTTCAGAGGCCTAGTCTAGGGGTCCTGATAAGCAGTAGATTTCTTCAGGCAGGAGTAAGAGTGCAATTGATGAGCCTCCTATATTTCAGAAGGCCTATTTTCTTTTAGTCATTTATCATTTATTATGGTTTTGGTCTACTGGGGGCCTTGTCCTAGATTCAGACAAGTTTTGATGTCTTATGTAGTAGAGATTTCACAGACGGAAAAAGATGTTGCTTTTATGTCGCAAAACCTATTTTCGTATTATTGAACAGATTTCAGATTTATGACCATGATTCCGTTTTGTTTTTTATTTTCTACACTTCCTTTTTTGTATATGAATGGTGTATATGATTACAAGTTAGAAGGGCTCTCGGGCCTTCATGGTTCAGGATGCTCGTCACAGCTAGGGCCCCGATTTGGGTCGTGACAATAATACTCTAGAAAGAAGCCCTTGAAACTACCATCAGTATTGTAGCAAACTGATATGTACCTTCTAACCCTTTCATAAACTTCCAAATCCTTTCATACTTGGTGGATATGCTAGCAGCTGAATATTTGGACAAGGCATGAAAATGTGTATCATACCCGGTAATAGACATAGAAACCTTCTCCAAATGATCAAACTCATCACACATCTGATTTCTCAAGCTATACAATACAAATCTCTCCAAGAAGACCTTAGAAAACTAAGTCTAAGTAATAATAGGCGAACCCAAAGGCCTATAATTGGCAAGTGACCTCCACCAATACCTGGCCATATTCTTCAACTGATAGGTAGTATAAGCAACTTTATAAGACTCAAGGGATACAATATTATATTATTTATCCTAACAATCTATCAAAAACTCGTAGACATCCTCGCCAATAGTTTTATTGAACTTGGGCGGACCCAAGAAAATAAATCTTTTAGATCTCTTCTGATTAACAAAAGACAAAACCATACTTGTACACTAAGGAATAGTGAGTCTTGTAGGTAAAGAGTCCATACGTGGGGTACCATAGATGTTGGTTGTACCCCAGAAGTAGGAATACCATAAGAAAATACAAATACTACTAGTGGAACATTACTCTAAGTAGAGAAATACCAGTACACTCAAGGGAATGCCCTCTAAATGACTCAAGAGTCAAACCAAAAGACTTTGAAGCACTAGGTTGTCAACTTAACCCTATAGGACCTAAGTTGGACCCGCATCCCCTGTTTGATAATTATCCTAAGAATACATGTCCTTAAGCTCAAAAGAGGCCTCCCTAGAACATCCTCTAGTTGGGGAAGCTCCTCGTTCTTGTCCTCTATCTCTAGGTTGACCACAACCCCTACCTTATCCTTAAAGTATGGATACCATCTCGGGTGCTAGATTAATATCTCTAGCCTCTCTATACTTAATCCTCACCATCTGTACAGAAAAGAATTGAATATAAGATTAGAACATTGTGTATGAATGACCCGCACGACAAGGAATCAAATTAGAGATATTTTTCTAAAACTATATTACAACCCATTAAAGATAGATACATACATCTACATATTGATCCATGAGACTCTACTAGACATCCTGCTCTTATACTTGTGAGACCAATAAACCTGGATGCTCTTATATCAATTTTTCATGACCCAAAAATAAGGTTACGAAGGAACTTATCGCGACTTAGTCTTGATAAGTAAGACAATCACCTCCAAAGAAAAGAATTATGAAATAAATAAGGTGATGAAGCAAAATGATACTCCTAGAACAAATTCAAATCATGCATATATAAGCAAAGGATAGAAATCTAAATAAGGAATAAATCTATCGAAAAATATGATGTCAAAAGTATAGAGCACTTAATAATATAAACTAAATCTAAAGTTCATGATTTGTCTCTAAAAACAAAAAATAAGATATACCGAATGATAAGGAGTGGCATGGGGTTGACTCTGAAAACATATAACAATCGGTACCTTAGATATCACCAATCAATAGTACGATCTCAACCTTTATGTGTCATACTCATGCTAGGATCTGCATTGAAAGGGCATTATAAGGATGAGTACGGTCCATTTGTACTCACTAGGAATCATAAGCTGACTTGGCAAAGTAGAAAATAATATAAGTAAATTAACACTATTAATATGTAACCTACAAATAGAAAGTCCCCAATGGTAGCTCACACCGTCTCCACTAATAGTTCTAATATATATATATACAAATATGAGAACAACATAGATATACATAAAGAACATACTAAAACTAAACCCTAATAAAGAAAACTAAAGAAATCATGAATGATGCATGTGCAATTCAATGTAATGTAATATAGACGAGATGAATGGTAAAAGCCATCGCATAACTTTTTTTATACACCCACCGAGATTGTAACTTTTAGTTATGACCCATAGGGGGATTGCAACCCATATACTATAAATCATATCTCAAATATCAACCCATCTCTCCAGCTCATGTTCATGGAGAGGGTTTTATTAAAAGTGTCTCATTTTTTTTCAAAAATAGTGTTCCACAATAGTTGCAGTATCTCATGAATAAATATGTATGGAATGAGGATGTAATACTTACAATCAACTTAATATAAATATATTCAATCCATCTAACAGGCATATAAGTAAGCTCAAAAATTAACTCTCAACATGTCCATAATGCGTGATTATTAACTCTCACAAAGAACCATCGGAATAAATATGCATGAAAGACTCATTTATATCATATCATCCCCCAACTCGAGTATTTCTATCATGATCAGGGAAACCAATGCTCAAAAGACCTAAAATAATAATACAAGCCCCCACACGGATATTATATCAAGGATAAATGCATTTAAATGCACAGATAAAGACTATGATGTAAAATAAATCCCTCACATAGGCAACACACAATACTAGATATCACAAGACAACAACAATAACAAAATATAAGTCCCCATACAGTCGCACAACAGTAATAGTAATTTTTTAAATATGAACCCCATAGTTATTTTCTCCACCCCATAGCTACTTTATATTTTTATTAACTACCAATCTCAATTTAAAGGAAGTTAAGCCATAACTTATATCAAATTAATGAAATATAATCCTAATGTGCTTTAACATAGATCTTTCCCCTTACGAATAGCCTTAGAATCAACTATGGCATTCAAAAGTATCATCTACACGTTACAAGAAATCTATTGATACCTATATTGCCCATATTTTTGTCAGTTCCAAAATAGGTTTGAAAAATGAATTTGAAAGTGAAAGGGGAAAGACTGAAATTTTATTTAAGAATACATTCCCTAAGGTTAAATGAGTCTATAGTTGAAAATCCACACAAAAATGGGTTGAGAATAAGGTTCAAATTAAAGAAAAAATATTTTTAAGCTTTACTAGTAAAATCCTCAAAATTCCATTTCACAATTATGTTTAAAAGGTGTTCTACAAAGATGTAATTACTGAGAAATAATGAAAGTATGATTTTAAAGTTTTCCCAAGTAAGAATGGTGAGAAATCCCTCAAGGAATTACCTCTTCTCGAAGCTTGGAGGTCTAAAAATGGTGAAAATAACGAAAAGAGGGGTTATATACGGCGATTGTCGCTTAAGCGACTACCGCTTAAGTGACAGACCAATAAAGTGGCTACCACTTAAGAGGTATTGGGCAGATAAAGTGGTTTTTGATTATGTGAATCCTGGTCTCTTAAGCAGCTGCACCAGATATCAACAAATGTTGATTTTGGTGCAAGCCTTCCAAGCTCTAAATGGACTCTCAGGATTTGATTGATACCCTATAGAGACAAACTGTATATGCCACTAGGATAATTTCAATATTTTGAATTTAATGGCGATGTTAGTTTTTTGAAATAAGGTTATTTTGAACAAACCAACCCCTAGGACCCCCTTCTCTCTATTTCTCAAATGAAGATAAAAATACCAAACCCAAATAAACTATGCTACAAAGTGAATTAAGCATTCCAAACCTAATAAAACTCTACAAATCATCATCCAACATTCAAAACAACAAATATTATTCGAAGTCAACTATATGGCTTTTTAAGCCTCTAAAAACCACAAACTCGCCCAAGCATTCCCAATCGCATCAAATATCACGCCAGTCATTTATGCATCCATAAACAATATATAGAAATTATGGATGCATAATTCTCACTCATATTCCTTATGAGTGAGAATTGAAGTATTTAAGCTAGAATTAATAAATTTTGGACTTTTAGCTGGTGTTGTTGAGTTGAGTATGGCCTTGGAGCTCAGATTAAAAATATTGTGTTATTTCTTATTATTGTGTTTAATGCATACTCACTCATATTAATATCATAGCTTTGAGAAATATTTATGTAAGACTACTTTCATGCCTAATAGGAAAAAGTATTGATGTGAGACTATTTTTATGCCCAATCGGAAAAAGTACTGATGTAAGACTACTTTCATGGTCGGTGGGAAAAGACTACTTTCATGGTCGGTGGGAAATATTCTTGGGAAGGGTTTAATGATATTGACTTGTATAGCCAATAATAAATTATTCTGGGTGGACCGATAATAAATGATATTGGGTAAATTTATTGATTTTTATGTCGATGATATATTGTTCTAGGTAGATATATGTACCTCATAACTCCCCCATAAGTCCCAGATAGCTAGATAGTGTAATAGGTGTATAGTATATCATATATTGCATCATATTCCATTCGTCTTGTCATTTATATATGATTGATTTTGTTGTTAATTAATATTATCATGACTCGAGACTACCCCCTAGTCGTAACACGGTGCTTGAGACCATAAGGGATCCCAATCTAACCCATGAAATGGTATACTTCTTGAGCAACTGATTTAATATGTATTAAATAGCTAGTTCTGCTAAGCGGAAACATAATATAATGAAATCTGAATAAGTATGTAACTGATAAAAATTTACAATCTGATAAAACTGAGGAAAAAACTCAAATTACACGACTAACTCTGACATCTATGAAGCCTCTACTATACTTCCTATAGGTAGCTGGGATATGCCTCCAACTACCATTAATCCATACATATGGAAAATCAAAAGAAATACAACACAATACATGAACTAAATCTGACTGGAGTCCCCGAAATAGGAGAACTCATCACCTGCTGCCTGGAAGCTGCAACTGTCTGATTATGATTCATAGGCTATAACTAGTAACTACATCATGAGACAATGTAGCACATAGACATATATATAGATCAATACTTTTGGAATGTACTGAGTAAGTGGGGGTGAATGCAATAAGTAAAACTGATTTCATACGTAATCATAAAACATGCATGCTAAGTGAAAGTAGA
This sequence comes from Capsicum pubescens, assembly GCA_030864215.1. Taxonomy (NCBI): domain Eukaryota; kingdom Viridiplantae; phylum Streptophyta; class Magnoliopsida; order Solanales; family Solanaceae; genus Capsicum; species Capsicum pubescens. Next base: position 223,505,803 of record CM061542.1, on the reverse strand, counting down.
CTCACTAAGAGACTAAAACAAACTGAAAGCTGATACATCTTAAAAAATGATTAACAAACAAAATCTGATAAGCTGGTGAATAACTACACTTAATTTCAAAAAATCTTTACTATGGTAGGATAATTAGAACTGAAACTGGAATATGGTAAAAAAGGAGTTCTATAAATAGGAGTATTGTATGTAAATCTCATGTAAAGCTGAACATGCTTTAGAAACTGTACTGATAATCATATATGGATACTGAACATGAAAAACTGAATTGTACTTAGTCTAAATAACTGGACTGAAATTGTGGGATATTATGCATATAAGGTAAGGAATAACTAAACAACATGAGATAAATAAGCATGAATGCATGAAAACTGAAACAAATGAGAATGCAAGACCAAGCATAAATCTGTAATCTGAAATATGTTTAAAATCTGAAGACTATAAACTATATACTGAATAACTGAAAGTATGTACACTTGGTCAAGAAAACCTAAACTAAGAATACACTGAATACTATACTGACACTATAGGAGGTATCATTTAACTGACATGCCCCAATATAAACTAATTGGGGTCCAACCTGTAACCCCAGTTGGAAGGGTGTCAGTACCGTTCCACGGGTACTAACACTGGCCATGTGGACCCACTAAATTGGCATCGCTAAGGACTAAAGAGTAACCTTATACTGACAGGAACACTCATGATATATGTTTCAACCCTAAACTGGTAGGAAGACATCTCAAACCTACATTGGCTACGTAGTTCTATAACTCAGGGATTGCTACTAAGGGTCACACCCTAAACTGGCATGAATGCCCCTATCCCAAGGTTTGATTGGTTTTGAATCCTACTCCCAACTGAATTACACTAATTACTGGACTGAACTAAGTTTAACTAAGCAAACAACTAATTATAATAACTGACTGAATGATAATATTCATAGTTTATCTGAAATCATTCTGAGGATACTGAAGTTATGTAAACTACTAGGTATCGGGTGTTCATAACCCACCATCACTGAATGCATATAAAATACGATATCAAACGTAAAATACTATATTAAGTGATTATGGTTCAAAGACCCAAAAACGTAGATATTTCATCAAACACTTGGGAATATGGACTTGACATGGGAATGTCTTAAAACATGTGAAAACAACATGATTACATAGCTAAATTCATAATTTGATATCATGACATGAAATTCAATTGAACACAACATGGAAAAATTGAAACTTGAGACATGAGATAACCAATCTTTTCATGGGATCATACTAGGACATGAATTGAGTCAAATTACTAAGGAGAAACATGATTTAAATGAATCTTGAACATATACAGCTTCATAATAATGGAAAAATCCATACTTTAATAAAAAAAAAGGTTCTTGAGATCCATGGGTGAAAGGGGACCCATGGATGAACTCCCACATACCTTAATAAATGATTTCTTGAAGATTTCTTGAGGGTTTCTTGAACTTGGAATCTTGAATTCTTTGTGTTCTTGAGAGGAGAAACTTAAAATTTGTTCATGGGGGAATGGGGAGGGTTTTTACATGAGACATTTTGGGGAAGATATGCAAATAATGCCCTTTTGGATACTATAAATCGTCCCTTGGACATTTGGGGTTGAGGGGAAAGCACTAAAGTGCCCCTTGACCCTTAAGAAGTTGAAAACAACGTGGGAATGGACCAGGAAGTTACCCTTTTAGCCTATGGGAGTAGAGTCCATGATGCACGCTCTATTTCGGAGCTATAAGACTCGTGGAGCGGTCTTATCGCGCGCCCTCACTGCCTCTCACAAAAAAAGCTATAACTTCTTCCTCGGGTATCGGATTAATACGAAATTGGTATCGTTGGAAATATAACTCAATTATCTAAAATTTTGTTGGTATTTAGCTGCAAAATTATTCCTACATCAAAAGTTATACACGTTCAAAGTAGACCCTTGTAGAATCGAATGCCAAACTTGGACGAATCAAAGGCTCTTAGGTCAACTTTGTTCTAAGTTATTCCTATGAACATTTTTCAGTTTGAAAGAACTTCACACACTAATATAATGATCATGAAACATGTATTAACATATAAATCATGGGATTAAAGTTCACACACGTACGAACAATGCTTCAAAGTCTATCCCAAAAATACAGGGTGTTACATTATCTTCCCCTTGGAATCATTTATTCTTGAATGAGACTGGTTAGACTGAGAGTACTAAGGTAACTGAGATCATATTCTGAACATGCAAGACTTGGAACATGACTGCATAACTAAGTGTTAGCATGATACATGAACTGAACTGATTTCATGAGTAAATGCAATGACATAAGAATGGTTATAAGGCTAAGATAAAAACAAGAGAGTCAACTTATGCATAACCATTACTTCAAGTTGGATCTTGTTTCATAAAGAAAAGATGAAAGGTTTAGGATATGAATACTCAGGGTAAAATAATATATTTCCCTCTTGGGATATTTCTCCCCCCGAATGATACTAACTTGGCTAAGATACTAAGGAAATACTGAGATGATTCACGTGGCACTTATGGACTAAATCATGACTAAATATCTAGAATTTGAAACTGATGCATGATGCATAAACTGAGCTGAATTCACAAATTACCCAAATGAAAACAAAATTACCTCTTGGAATAGCCATATTTATGAAACTCCAGATAGTATGACTAGATGGGAAGATTGAAAACCATAGGAACTTTTCTGTCTGACTGCTAGACTGGATTGTTGGCTATCCGGCCTAAATCATACTGAAAGCTTATACTCAATTATACATTCCACTTTAAAATTGAACTTCACTTGAGGATACTTAAGTTATTCACATGGGCAATGATAATTCTATCTACTGAAGTCTCAACTGAACTGAATCCTCTCATTATGATTAAGCCTACTTGAATCTACAAAGTGCACACATAACACTGTAATATTAGTCTGATCTATGAATTTAATGCCCCATGCATTTTCACCACTTATCATCTCAAGAATAATTCCTATTACCACTTCAACAACTAAATTCAACCCCTTACTAGGAATTTACTGACACACAATGCATTCATCTACTTATACACCAACATGACATTCAAGCCTATCTTCATAACCACACATGAACTTTTAGGAAAATAACTACAAAAGCATCTTTCTCATATTCTCAAAACCTCTATCAATAACAACTTTCTTGCACTATTCTTAAGAAGACACACATGGAATTCTCAACTAACCATGACATATACAAAAATCTTAACCTCAATCTTCCTTCAACCTTATAGCCTTATATAAAACAAGCATACTATAATCTTTTCTTTAACAAAGAACATGTACTCTCTCTCATTTAAACAATTACTCATCACCACTATCATTACATAAGGAGAGGTTATTGAAAGAATAGAACATGAGGACCTGAAACATGAAAGAATACTATGCATAATTTGGACACTTAACTAAGGCCTGAAGAATAGAGTATCAAAAGAATGAATTCATCGAAGAGAGCTAAACCGAGGTCATACATGACATAATTTATGTTTCGCTGGTCATTAAGAGTGAACCATAAGTACCTGGAACTTAAAATTCTGTAAAGCATGAGTACATGAGTCATGAGCTGCATGACCTGAGTTTGGAGTTCATGATTTCATGAAATATGATTCATACTGCTGAGTGAAATGAAACTCCTTATACTAGGAACTAGAAGCATACATGATTCTCTATGATGTGCATAAATATAAAATATGATAATGGAGCTGACATGTAAGGCATGAGTAGATGTCGTGATGACTGAAATACAACACTTTGCACTGAGATAAGAATGGGTCAGGTATCTTCCTCCCTTACTGCTGTTCTACAACACACTGGCATCACTACTAGAATTTGAGAGCCTGACTTGGTTACTTGTTCTACCATCTCCCCCTTAGATTTAAGCTACCATTCTAAGTTTGTGGATCCCTTAATAAATTCTAAACTGAACTGCAACCATTTTACTCTAGAGTTTGAGATATAACAACACACATAGATAATAATCTCACCCTAAAGGACTACACCTGACAATGTAAAACCCACTACTAATACTTCCTTTTAATATAGAACTCTTAACTTTCTATAGTCCCAACAATCATCATACAATATCTTAAACACTGACTAACTTAGAATTTTTAGGGTAACACCAGACACTGAGCTCACACTATAAACAATTTAAACTCTTCTTTTGATTAGCTCAATCATCCAAGATTCAAACTTAGATTCTAACACTTAACATGGATATACCCAAACCTTTAATGAACCACACTAACTTCCATCATAGCCTGCTAATATCATATCTTTAAGCTTATATTACTCCCTAAGCCAATAGATTTACCATCACACTAACATACCCAACATCAACGACATATAATTTTGAATCAATATATACAAATTCTTGCATACACTGCTTCAAGCCTACTGGTTCACTTTTCATACAACTAGCCCCATGGATATAAAATCTACTAAATCTAGAAAAACACCATCCCCACTTACTGATGCTAAATTTTAGGTTCATGATTCTAACTCTAGGTCATATTGTAATGCCCCGAATCTGGTACCCCGGAATGCTATACGGTGCTCATGACCCCAAAGGATCACAAGCTAACCCATGACTAATATTTGTACCTATAAAATGCATAATATACTATATAATGCAGAAACATAAACTGAAAGGCCATAAGGTTCAAAACTGTAACATGGGATCTACTAAATCATAACATATGGATAGGGCATGAAATACCCAAAATAACTGAAATAAATAACTGAACATGATAGTCTAGAAAGCCTCCAACTGACTGAACGGTATGAATAAGAAGTTGATGGGATATGTCCCCAAAAAACTCCAACTAATAGATAAATTAATGAGATAATAAAGTAATGATCATGTCCTCAAAAGATGAGGACTCACTTCTAGCTCTAACTACTGAGACTGAAATCTACTGATGCTCTAGATCTTGTGTCTCTGAACCTATGGTATAAGACACTATAGTGCAAATGCGTCAGTACTTTGAATGTATTGGTATGCATGTGAGGTAGGCTGAATGCATGGAGTTCATATGCATGAACAATACTGGCTAACTGACTAATATGAACATGAGAATACATGCATGCATACATAGTAACTATATCTAAAATTGTGATAACATGAGTTTACTGATAACTAACATGACTAATGACTGAGTTATGCTAAATGAAAACATAAGTAACCATATGTGATAGACCTGAATCTGATGGAACTATCTGAGTTCCATACTGCATCTGAGTTGATTGTATCTGACAGTCCTAAATTTTGTAGAACTATTTGAGTTCGATTAATGAGATTGATTGATTGTATCTAACAATCTTGATTCTGTAACATGAAACTATGGGAAGTAGTCATCTAACCGGCAAACCCCATATAACGTATTATAGATTAATTGAGGTCCAATCTATGCCCTGATTAGAATGGTGTCAATATCGTACCACTGATAAGGACAATATGTGAGTGACCCTCGACTAATAGGTTACTCTAATGAGAATGGTAGGAAACCTCAACTAGTAGGTTAAGACACCTCATCTACCCTCAACTAGCAGGTATGATGTCCCAACCTACACTGGCTACATAGTTCTGGAATATAAGGATTGCTTCTAAGAATCGCACCCTCTACTGGTAGGTGAGTTCCCATCCTTGGGTTTACTCGATGCTAATTTATAATACCATCTGAATAGACACTGAACATGATTAAGTGATCTGAACATGGACTAAGTTTACTAAATTCCATTAAATGACGGAATACTACTGATATCTGGCAACTGACTGAGTTCGTGAGATTACTGAGGTTACTGAATTACTGAGCTTTCCTAAGTCACATGACTGACTGAGTTCTATGGATCGTGTCTTGACTGAGGATATCATGAAAAAATGACACTGGCTCTAGGCATATAGCTAAATTGTCAGGTATAAGTACCCCCAGGACTCAATGGAAAGAAACTGACAAAGCATGACTTTCATGAATACATGACCAACATCGCAATCCATAATTCATTTATTGAGGCAATTCATCAAACATGTGATATGCATAAGCTTGTACATAAATGGGGATTTCATAATATCATACTAGTTGGGCATTTTTTTCCTTCACAAAGGCATTTAATCAAAAACATAGTAGGCATAGTATATGTAGACAACACTATATAACAAACAAATATCATGATTCAACTCTAATTTCATCATCAAAGGGTTTAATCATAGGTCCACATGAATCTACCTTTATACTAATCAATTCCACATAAAATTGATCACCCAACATGGATTATAATTGAATTGGTCATTATCAACATGAACAAAAGCAACCCAATATGAAATTAATAAAGAAATTCATACAATTGAACTTTGAAAAGAGATTATTAGGATTCATGGACGAAAGAAGTTCATGAATGAACACTATGCATACATGGGTTGAGTTTCTTGAAGTTCTTGAACTTGAAGAATTTGAATCTCTTAGTTCTTGTAGAAGATTTGGATTTTGTTCTTAGGGATTAATCTTAGAGAGAAAATCCTAATTTTGTTGTTGTAGAAGGATAATTAATTTCTGATATTTGGTCGGATATAACTAGGTATATAAACGGGTAGTGAAGGAACAAAAATCCCCTTTAAAAATGGTTTTAAGATAATTGAACGGAGCATGCGATGGTGGGTGCGATGGTACGTCGCTGGGTCGATGGTCCATCGGACTGACCATTGCACTGGGAACAGAACTGGAACTTAATGCCTTGGTGAGATAGTGGGGTGCGATATTCCATCACTGGGTTGACATTCCATCGGTTCTGACCGTCGCTTCTATGCAGAATAGGGCCTCACTATTATCCTTGTGATGGCCTGAGCGACGGTCCGTCGCTAGTTCGATGGTCCATTGGCCTGGGCCATCTATCTAGGGTAGAAGGTAGTCACATCACCTCACTTCGACGGTCATGGTAAATGGTCCATCTCTAGTCCAATGGTCCATCACTAGTTCAACGGTCCATCGGCCTCACCGTCGCACTTGGGCGGTTTTACTGTCTTCTGTATTTTGGTCATAACTTTCTCTTTTGATGTTAGATTTTGATGAAATTGGTATCGATGGAAAGCTTATTCAATTTACCACGTGAAAAAAGTGAAAATCTTAAAAATACCACATTTACAAAAGTGGATTCATTTTTCAAAGAAAGCTTCTAACATTTTTGGGACAATTTCAAGCTAGGAAAAAGTATGGGGTATTAGAATATATCCCCTTTGAGAACATTCATCCTCAAATGAGACTGAATAAGGGGGAAAGAATATAAACTGACGTACATACTAAACATGACTGTCTAGAACATGATTTCATGACTGACATGACTGATAACTGAATATATCATACAGAATATGCATATCTGATGCATGTGTAACTGATTCATGAATGCATGACTGGGTGTTCTGATGAACTAAGTTTCTCACAATGAGAATGCATGTCTGATGCATAATTATATAACTGAGTTAATACATGAATTCATGACTAAATATGCAATGGTACTTGATACCAAGTTTGTGATGAACACTGAACATGAAACTAAGTAAGCTTAAGGAGAGCTATTACCTTGAGCTTGATCTGAGTTGGCGGAGAAGAGGTGAGGATACTTGGTATGAATTTCTACTTCTGTTTCCCAAGTATCTCCCTCGAAGGACTGATTTCATCAAAGAACCTTAACTAGAGGGACTTCTTTGTTCCTTAATCTACGAGTCTGATAGTCTAGGATTTCAACCAGAATCTCTTCATAAGAGAGGCTGTTCTGAACATCTATGCTCTGAATAGGGAGTACAACTTCTAGGTAACCTATGCACTTCTTGAGCATGGATACATGGAATACTGGATGAACTGAAGCTAGATCTGAAGGCAATTCGAGCTCATAAGCTACCTTGCCAAAGTGACTGAGAATCTTGAAGGGATCGACATATTGGGGACTGAGCTTTCCCTTTTTGCCGAACCTCTTCACTATCTTTATGGGAGAGATCTTTAGATATACATGATCACCAATCTCGAACTCGAGATCCTTTCTATGAACATCTACATAAGACTTCTATCGGCTCTAAGCAGCCCAGTGTCTTTATCTGATCAATTGGACTTTCTCTAAGGTGTCGAATACCAAGTCAGGCTCTATAATTGAGGCCTCACTAACTTCGAACCAACCAATTGGATATCTATATCTCCTACCGTAGAGAGCTTTGAATGGATCCATGTGAATACTGGAATGATAGTTGTTGTTATATGCAAACTCAATCAAAGGCAAGTGGTCATCCCAACTACCCTTGAAATCAATTGCACACTCCCTTAGCATATCTTCTTGAGTTTGAATGGTCTTTTCTACTTGACCATCTATCTGAGAATAGAAGGCTGTACTGAGATGAACTTGGGTACCAAGACCCTTTTTGAATGTTTTCCAGAAATAAGAGGTGAACTGGGTACCTCTGTCTGAGATAATAGATAGTGGAACACCATGAAATCTAAAAAACTCCCTGATGTAGAGTTTGGTATAATTTTCGGTTGAATAAGAGGTATGAACTAGAAGGAAATGAGTTGATTTGGTCATCCTGTCTATAATGACCCAAACTGAATCATGTTGATGACGAGTTCGAGGCAAACCCATCACGAAGTCCATGTTTACTTCTTCCCACTTCCAAGTAGGAATACTGAACTCCTGCATGGACCCACTAGGCTTTTGATACTCTATCTTAACCTGCTGACATTTAGAGCACTTAGCCACAAACTCGGCAATGTTTCTTTTCATCCCACTCCACCAATAGATTTCCCGCAAATCGCGGTACATCTTTGTGGCCCCTGGATAAATAGAGTAGCGTGCACCATGCGCTTCTACAAGAATTCGCTGCCTTAAGTCATCTACAGCTGGAACACATAGACGACCCTGAAAATGCAGAACACCATCTCCCCCTTAGGCGAAAACCACTATTTTCTGATCCTTGACTGACTCTTTTAACTTAACAACGCTAGGATCCCTATCTTTATTTTCTTTCACCTTGAAAACTAGAGATGATTCTAAACTACTATGAACCAATATATCACCCTTCTCTGTATCGACTAAGCGAACACCTAGTCTAGCAAACTGATGGACTTCCTGAGATAACTTCTTCTTACTATCCTAGACATGAGCAATACGACCCATAGACATTTTACTGAGAGTGTTGGCCACTATATTAGCCTTGCCCGGATGATAATGGACACTCATGTCATAATCTTTCAAGATCTCTAATCACCTTCTTTGATGAAGATTGATATCTTTCTAAGAAAAAACATACCGAAAGCTCTTATGATCCATGAATACCTCTACATGAATACCGTATAGATAATGCCTATAAATCTTCAAGGCAAATACTACGGCGGCTAACTCAAGATCATGAGTAGGATAATTCTTTTCATGGAGTTTAAGCTATCTGGAGGCGTAGGCTATGACCTTATCATGATGCATGAGGACACAACCCAAACCTACTCTAGATGCATCACAATACACTGCAAACCCATCTTAACCATCTGGAAGAGCTAGAACTGGAGCTGAGGTGAGTCGAGTCTTCAACTCCTGAAAACTCTTCTTGCAAGGATCTGACCACTAAAACTAGACTTTTTTCTGAGTCAATCTGGACATAGAGGATGCAATAAAAGACAATCCCTTAACAAACCATCTATAATAGCCAGCTAAACCTAAGAAACTCCTGATATCTTATGGAGAGACAGGGCAAGGCTAGTTTCTTACTTCTTCGGTCTTTTAAGGATCTATTCTAATGCAATCACCAAAAACTATATGGCCAAGGAATGCTAATAACCTTAGACAAAATTCACACTTACTGAATTTACCGAATAGGTGATGATCTCTGAGAGTCTGAAGTACTATTTTGAGATGGTTTGCATGATCTCGCTTACTGTAGGAATAGACCAGAATATCATCTATGAAGACTATGATGAACATATCCAAGTACGTCTTGAACACATGGTTCATCAATTCCATGAAAGATGCTAGGGTATTGATGAGACCAAAAGACATGACTAGGAATTCAAAGTTACCATACCGAGTATGGAAAGCTATTTTTGGAATATCACATTCTCTGACTTTGAGCTGATGATAGCTGGATCTGAGGTCTATCTTGGAGAAATATCTAGCACCCTGAAGTTGGTCAAACAAGTCATCGATTTTGGGAAGAGGATACTTATTCTTGATCGTGACCTTATTAAGTTGATGGTAGTCTATACACATTCTGAGAGAACCATCTCTCTTGATCACGAATAATACTGGAGCGCCCCACAGGGACACAATGGGTCTGATGAATCCCTTATCTAAGAGATCCTTCAACTGATCTTTCAATTTTTTGAGTTCTGTTGGTGCCATTCTATATGGAGAAATAGATATACGCTGAGTATTTAGAAGAAGATCAATGCCAAAGTCTTTCCTTTTTAGGAGGAATTCTTGAAAGATATTTGGGAAATACATCTGAATATTCATTCACGACTGGGACTGATTCAAGACTGGGAGTTTCGGAACTAGTGTCCTTAACACGAATAAGATGATAGACACATCCCTTAGATATCATTTTTCGTGCTCGAAAGGTAGGAAACAAGATGACCTCTGAAAGCAAATACACTACCCTTCCACTCTAGGAGGGGTTCATTCAAAAACTGGAACTAAACTATTGTATTTCTTCAGTTGACTGTGGCATAGTAGGAATAAAGCCAATCCATGCTGAAAATAACATCAAAATTAGTCATCTCTAATTCAACTAATCTGCTGAAGTGACTTTCTGAGATATCATAACCGAGCAGTTCTTGTATTCCCGCTGAGCTATGATAGTTTTGCCTACTAGGTAGAAACTAAAAAAGGCTCTACTAGAATTTTGAGACTGACTCCGAAATCAACTGCTATATAGGGAGTAACAAAAGACAAAGAAGCACCTGAATCTAGCAAAGCATAAATATGTGCATAAAAGATCTGTAATGTACCAGTAACCACATTAGGAGAATTTTCTTGATCTTGCCGAGACTGGAGAGCATAGAGTTTATTTGGACGTTGCCCACTAGTAGCACTGGAGGTGGCACCCTGCTGATTCAGGTGACTGAATTGAGCTAAGGAACGGTTCTGTTGACTTTGTGGACCTGAATGCAGACAATCTCTAACTCTGTGGTCTGGCTTTCCACACCCAAAATAGGTATCACTGCCAGCTCTGTAGGTACCCTAATGGTTCTTACCACAAGTATGACAAAGGGGATAGGTGCGGGCAATACTAACACTGCCCTGAGACTTAGATCCTGGCGCTCTATATCTGAACTTAGGCATAGAAGCACTAGCTGAAGAAGGAGCTAGAACTGCGGACTTAGGATGAAACTGAGAACGGTTTCCTTCTTCTAATTTAGGCTGAGCAAAGTTAAAACTACCTGTCCTTGCTCTCTTACTCTGCTGAGCATGAATCGTAAGCCTGGCTAAAGTCATGCCACTATTCAGCATGACGGATCTGCACTCATTAACCATGCTATCATTACCCTTGAAACAAACTTACTCATCTTGGCCCTGCTATCTGCAACCACATGAGGGGAATATCTGTCTAATTGAGTAAACTTAAGAGAATACTCTTTCACCATCATGTTTCCCTGCCTGAGGTTGAGAAATTCTAACACTTTTTCTTCTTTCAGCTCTTGGGGAAACAATCTATCTAAGAATACAGTGACAAACTCCCCTCACTCAATAGGACCTGCATCAATTGACCTATCTGACTTCCACTATTTGAACCAAGTGTAAGCAACATCCTGCAACTGATATGCAGCTAGTTTAGCAATCTTACTAGAAGTAACCCCCATGATTTTTGTAATCTTCTGAACCTGGTCTAGGAACTCCTGAGGATCCTCTTCTAACTTAGATCCAAAAAAGGATGGAGGATTCATTCGGGTGAAGTCTTGAATCCTGGCTACAGCTGAATTGGCCACTGGGTTGGCTGAAACAACAATTGGTCATTAGGAAGAGTGGTGAATGCAACTCTGAACTCTACATGAGAAATGTGTTTGTCCAAGGGATCTACTTGGACGGGCTGAGTTCTTCTATTGGGAGGCATGTTCTGAAATAAAGAGAAGAAATGGATTAGACTGAGAGATTGACTTGAGATTATGCTCACTGGCACAACATGACTACTGAAAGAAGGGAAACCGTTCATAAAACATCTTATATCCTTCTGTACATAAATGTGGCGCGCAACACACCTATGCACAAGACTCTACTAGATGCAACTTTCAGGCTTTCTAGGACTCTATTGAACCTTAGTCTCTAATACCAAGTTTGTAACACCCCAAATCTGGTACCTAGAATACTACACGGTGCTCATGACCCCGAAGGATGATAAGCTAACCCATTACTAATATCTGTACCTGTATACTGCATAATATACTGAATAATGCGGAAATATGAACTGAAAGTCCATAAGGTTCAAAACTGTAACATAGGATCTACTAAATCATAACATATGGATGTGGTATGAGACACCCAAAACAACTAAAATAACTAACTAAACATGATAGAATGGAAATCCTCTAACTAACTAAATGGTCTGAATAAGGAGCTGATGGGATATCTCCCCAACAAACTCTAACTAATAAATAAATTAATGAAATAATAAAGTAATGATCATGTCCTCGAAAGATGAGGACTCACTTCTAGCTCTGACTGCTGAGACTGGAATCTACTGATGCTCTGAAGCTCGTGTCTCTGAACCTATGGTATAAGACACCATAGCGCAAATACGTCAGTACTTTGAATGTACTAGTATGCATGTGAGGTAGGCTAAATGCATGGGGTTCATATGCATGAACAATACTGGCTAACTAACTAATATGAATGTGAGAATACATGCATGCATACATAGTAACTATATTGAAATTGTGATAACATGAGTTTACTGATAACTAACATGACTAATGACTGAGTTCTGATAACTGATAACATAAGTAACTGTATCTCATAGTCCTGAATCTGATGGAATTATTTGAGTTTTGTACTGTATCTGAATTGACTGTATCTGATAGTCCTGAATTCTATAGAACTATTAGAGTTCTATTATTGAGACTGATTAACTGTATCCGACAGTCCTGATTCTGTAACATGAAACTGTAGGAAGTAGTCATCTAACTGACATGCCCCAAATGACGCATTATCAATGAATTGGGGTCCAATCTGTGCCCTGATTAAAAGGATGTCAATACCGCACCACTGGTAAGGACAACATTTGAGTGACCCTCGACTAGTAGGTTACTCTAATGAGAACGGTGGGAACCCCAAACTAGCAGTTAAGACACCTCATTTACCCTCAACTAGCAGGTATGATGTCTCAACCTACGCTAGCTACGTAGTTCTGGAATGCAAGGATTGCTTCTAAGAATCACACCCTCTACTGGTAGGTGAGTTACCATCCTTGGGTTCACTCGGTGCTAATTTCTACTTCCATCTGAATAGACACTGAACATGATTAACTGATCTGAACATGGATTGAGTTTATTGAATTTCGTTAACTGAAGGAATACTACTAATATCTGGCAACTGACTGAGTTCGTGAGATTACTGAGGTTACTGAATTACTGAGCTTTCCTGAGACATATGACTGACTGAGTTTTATGGATCATGGCTTGACTAAGGATATTGTGAAAACATGACACTGGCTCTAAGCATATAGCTAAATTGTCGGGTACAAATACCCCCAAGACTTGATGAAAAGAAACTGACATAGCATGACTTTCTTGAATACATGACCAACATCGTAATCCATAATTCATTTATTGAGTCAATTCATCAAACATGTGATATGCATAAACTTGTACATAATTGAGGATTTCATAAGATCATACTAGTTGGGTATTTTTTTCCTTCACATAGGCATTTAATCAAACACATAGTAGGCATAGTATATGTAGACAACATTATATAACAAATAAACATCATGATTCAACTCTAATTTCATCATCGAAGGGTTTAATCATAGGTCCACATGAATCTACCTTTATACTAATCAATTCAACATAAAATTGATCACCCAACATGGATTAGAATTCAATTGGTCATTATCAACATGAACAAAACCAACCCAACATGAAATTCATAAAAAAATCCATACAATTGAATTTTGAAAAGAGATTCTTGGGATCCAAGGATGAAAGGAGTCCATGAATGAACACTATGCATACCTGGGTTGAGTTTCTTGAAGTTCTTGAACTTGAAGAATTTGAATCTCTTAGTTTTTGAAGAAGATTTGGATTTTGTTCTTGGGGATTAATCTTAGAGAGAAAACCCTAATTTTGTTGTTATAGATGGATAATGAATTTCTAAGCTTTGGTCGGATATAACTAGGTATATAAATGGGTGGTAAAAGACCAAAAATCCCCTTTAAAAATGGCTTTAAAATAACTGAACGGAACATGCGAGGGTCTGTCCCTGGGTCGACGGTCCGTCGGACTGACCGTTGCACTGGGACTAGAACTGGAACATACTACCTTGGTATGATGGTGGGGTGCGATGGTCCGTCGCTAGGTCGACGGTCCATCGGTCCTGACCGTCACTTTTAAGCAGAATAGGGCCTCACTGTTTCCCTTGCGACGGCCTGAGCAATGGTTCGTCACTAGTTCGACGGTCCATTGTCCTGTGTTGTCGATCCAGGGAAGAAGGTAGTCACACTGACTTGCTATGATGGTTGTGGGCGATGGTCCGTCGGCCTCACCATCGCACCTAGGTGTTTTACTGTCTTCTGTATTTCGGCCATAACTTTCTCTTTCGATGTCGGATTTTGATAAAATTGGTATCGATGGAAATCTTATTCAATTTCCCACGTAAAAAATGTGAAAATCATAAAAATACGACGTGTACAATAGTGGATTCATCTTTCAAATAAAGCTTCTAACATTTTTGGGACAATTTCAAGCTCGGAAAAAGTATGGGGTATTACACATATACTATCATAGGATACTGAGAAGGGATCTAAAAGCACATCTGACTTTGGATTAGTACATAATTTTCATGAATATTAATGATGTCTTTCAAACTTTGGAACTAAAAAGAACTGCAGGGATACTTTTTAGCCTGCGAGCAATCACATCACTGTCTGTGGGGATTGTCTGAGAAAGCTTTGTCATTAGGAATTTAAGCTTCACTGTTTCTGTTACCTTAAAAATAAGGCTGAGTTGATATGAATGGAGAAAGATGAGGATCTATATAAATTCCTTAAATAACACTTCTACAGCATGATCTGAGACATAAAAGAAGGGAAATATTTCCTAAATTCCTTATAGCCTATCGAAGAAAAGTATATACGTCTTCTTATCATTTTGCAAGACTTTACTAAACACGGCTTCATAGACACCCTAGGACTCTTGAACTCTGGGCTATGATGTCAATTTGGTCATGACCTAAGGCTACCTCCTAGTCGTAACACGGTGCTTAAAACCACAAGGGATCCCAAGCTAACCCTTGCACTGGTATACTGCTTGAGCAACTGATTTAATATGTATTAAATAGCTAGTTCTGCTATGTGGAAAAATAATCATAATGAAATCTAAATAAATATGTAACTGATAAGAATTTATAATCTGATAAACTAAGGAAAGAACTCTAATTACATGATTGACTCTGACTGACATCTATGAAGCCTCTACTGTACTGACTTCTGGGACATGCCTCCAACTACCATTAATCAATACATACGGAAAATCAAAAGAAATACAACACAATACATGAACAAAATTTGAGTGGAGTCCCCAAAATAAGAGAATTCATCACTTGCTGCCTAGAAGCTGTAACTATCTGATTATGATGCGTAGGCTATAAATGGTACCTACATTATGAGACAATGTAGCACATAGACATATATGAGGATCAATACTTTTGGAATGTACTAAGTACGTAGGGGTGAATGAGTTAAGTAAAATTAATTTCATATATTATCATAAAACATGCATGCTAAGTGCAAGTAGACTCTCTAAGAGACTAAAATAAACTGAAAACTGATACATCTTAAAACATAATTAACAAAAAAAATTTGATAAGCCGGTGAATCACTACACTTAGTTTCTAAAAATCTTTACTGTGGGAGGATAAGTAGAACTGTAGATGTAATGTGGTAAAATAGGAGTACTGTATGTAAATCTCATGTAAAGCTAAACATTCTGTAAAAAATCTACTGAGAATCATGTATGGATACTGAACATGAAAATCTGAACTGTACTTAGTCTAAATAACTAGACTGAAATTATATCACACCCTAAACTGGCAGGAATTCCCCATCCCTGGTTTTGCTCGATGCTAAATCCTACTCCCAACTGAATGAAACTGATTACAGGACTGAACTAAGTTTAACTAAGCAAACAATTGATCATAATAACTAATTGAATGATAATATTTACGATTTATCTTAAATCATTTTGAGATAACAAAAATTATATAAACAACTAGGTATTGGGTGTTCATAACCCATCTGTACTGAATGAAAATAAAATATGTATCAAACTTGAAATACTATATTAAGTGATTATGGTTCAAAGACCCATAAGCATAGACATTTCATCAACACTTGGGAATCATGGACTTGAACATCGGAATGTCATAAGAAATGTGAAAATAACATTATTACATGGCTAAATTCAAAATTTGATATTATTACATAAAATTCAATTGAACACAACATGGAAAATTGTAACTTGAGACATGAGATAACCAATCTTTTCATGGGATTATACTAGGACATGAATTGAGTCAAATTACTAAGGAGAAACATGATTTAAATGTATCTTGAACATATACAACTTCATAATAATATAAAAATCAATACTTTAATTGAAAAGAAGGTTCTTGGAATCCATGGGTGAAAGAGGACCCATGGATGAACTGCCACATACTTTAATAGATAATTTCTTGAAGATTTCTTGAGGATTTCTTGAAATTGGAATATTGAATTCTTTTTTTCTTGAGAAGAGAAACTTAAATTTATTCATGGAGGAAAGGGGAGGGGTTTTACATGAGAAATTTTGAGGAAGATGTGAAAATAATTCCCTGTTGGATGATATAAATCATCCCTTGGACGTTTGGGGTTGAGGGAAAGGACCTAAGTGACCCTTGACCCTTAAGTGGTTGAAAAAAGTGTGGGAATGGACTAGTTAGTGCCCCCTTTCACCCTTGGGAGTAGATACCATGACGTACGCTCCAGTTTGATGATGTAAGCCCCACGACGCGGGCTTATCGCGCGCCCTCACTGTCTCTCATAAAAAAGACTATAAATTTTTGCTCGGGCATCAAATTATGATGAAATTGGTATCTTCATAAATCTAACTTAATTATCTAAAATTTGGTAGGTATTTATCTTCAAAATTCTTTGTATATAAAAATTTATACACATTCAAAGTAGAACCTTGTAGAATCGAATACCAAACTTTGACGAATCAAAGGCTCTTAGCTCAATTTTATTCTAAGTGATTCCTAAGTACATTTTTCACTTTGAAAGCACTTCACATACTAGGATAATGATCAGGATGTAAGTATTAACATACAAATAATGGGATTAAAGTTCACATACGTAGGAACGACGCTTCAAAGTCTAGCCCAAAAATGTAGGGTGTTATAAATATTATGATAGGTGGTTTATTGATGTTGTACTGGATTGACAAATAGTGGACTGGAACTATTTGATTGATCTATTATTGTTACTATTTATTAGTCGAGGCTTGGCTTTCTAGAGTGGAGGTTTATACGATTATATTGGATGGTTGGTTTTAGATGATTCTCACTATCACTTTTAATTAAGGTTGGTGAATGAAACTGTTGAGTACATATGGTTGATACTTAATAGTGGTCCCCAGATATTGAATCAATAATACCATTATTTTTTGAACTTTTTATTTAAGACTGAACTGGTGGTCCTCTAATATTGATTCTCATGTTTGTGATTGGTGATTCCTTAAAAATATTTAAGGTCGCGACTGTTGATCCTAATCATTCCAGGTTCTCCTATTGTATGGTCTTTGCTTTTTTCAAATTTTAGACACTCTTGGCATATGTATTGTATTGTTTCTACTCAGTAAAGGCTTTGACTTGTCTACAAACCTTAGTCATTTTTTATATTCATAATCTTTTAATTTTTGGTTTTGAGACTATTTGGGTTTTAGTATATATTACGCTTTTCTTGCACTTATTTTCTTATCAGTTTTATATGAGTTATGTTGGATTTAGGCTTACCTATTATAGTAGGTGTGATAGGTTCCATTATGACTAAATTTTAGGTCATGATAAGTTGGTATCAAAGCCCCAGATCCATTTGTATCACAAGTATAAACTAAGCCTAGTAGAGTCTTGCGGATTGCTATGATGATGCCTTTATCTATCTTCGAGATGCTATGAGACTTTTATAAAAATATCATTCTCTTGTATTATAGTATGGAAATGGTTAAATCACTTCCTGATATTCCTTGTCTTATTCTCTCACAAATGGTAAGGATTCATGCGGTAATGGGCGGAGATCAAAAGCCCATCCAACACATATACTTGTTTCCTGTAGTGGGGTACATAAACATGGTGGAGGATGTGGTAGGGGATGATTCCATGGTCAATGTAACAGTATGGATCAAGCATCTGCTCAAGTTCTAACTAGGGCAGAGTACCCTGAACTTAAGTATGAGGTTGAGGACGAATAGGTTTATGTTAAAGAGGTGGGCCTAGATTAGACTCCACTAAGGTTTGTTGCTATCTAGTTCTCTAGGATACTTTAGTTTGAGTTTTAGGTATTTTGGATAATTTGGCTAAGGGTGTAGGATTGATACATATTATATATGGTTCAAAAATAAGAGTGGGGTCCCAGATCCAAAGTAACAATGCATTCTAGTATTTTAGGACTTAGTGGGCTTGTTTGTAATTCCAACACCTAGATATAATGGAATGCCTTTTCTAGGTGTAGGAGCCATAAGTGTGGTTAGGGGTTCCATGTTAGATGAGGATTATAGGAGTTTTAAGAGATTTAAGAAGAGGGATCCACCTTAGTTTAAAGAAGGACAAAGTAAGGATGTGTATATATTTCTAGTCAGTTGACATGAGAGGCTCTAGAGCATGGGTTTAGTGGAGTCCCATAGGATTTTCCAAGGACGACAGAGCGAGGATGTGTATGCATTTCTAGTCAGTTGACATAAGAGGCTCTAAAGCATGGGTTTAGTAGAGCCCCACAAGGTTGATTAAATATCATTGTAGATACATAGTCGTACTGAATAGTGGTGGCACTTCTTTATTGACTCCAAACTAATAGGGTCTCAACGAGTGACTTGGTCAGTGTTTGTATAGGTTTTCTAGAATTGATTCTTTCCTTATATCTTGAGGGCGGAGCGTTAACATCAGTTTGAGCACTCAATTGAGGATATTATCTAAGTGAATAAGTATAAGACTTGGTTTTATACATTATTGCTATGCCATGGTGATTCTACTATATGAGAAAAAGGGGATCCAGAGATTTATATGAGTTTTGACCATCAGGATTAGAGAGGTAGTATTTCCTATAGTTCAGTTTAGAACTACACTTCATAATGTAGTTAATATAGCTAAGGCGTTTCATCTCTTGTATTATGGGAGTATGGGCATCTGAGGGACAAAAGATCTTATATTTTGGGTAATTTTAGAGGCACCTCATATTTAGGTAGAGGTTCTTTCAGATAACGTCTAGGATAGACTTCTTAGGGTTCATATTAGAGGATTTAGGGTCATGGTAGTCATTCTAAGTATTTAAGGAATTCTTAGTAGTTGGTGGCCCCTATGTTTTGTTATGAGTATGGTAATCTAGATCATATTCATAGGGATTTTCCTAGACCTAGAGGTGCAAGTTGATAGTAGGGTTATTAGGCACTCGTTAGAGTAGTAGAACCCCAAATGTAGATTGGGGTGGAACATAGGGAGGTAAAGTTTCACGCTACCTTGTCGATGAGATATAATTATTTTCGTTCGGGCCAAAGGTGATAGAGCTCAGTGTTCTACTCGTTGTAGTAAGTCAGAAGTGGAGTCTTTAAATACAGTTATAACTTGGATCATCTTAGTAAGGCATCGACATACTCTAGTGTGATTTGATCATGGTTCTACATCCTTCTATGTATATAGTTATTTTGCATAGTGTGAGTCTCGATAATATATATGAATCTATTACTATTTCTATTTGTCTTGCTACTCTGTAGATGATTCTTCAATGTTGGATCAGGTTTACCGATCCTATGTTATGACTCTTTTAGGGTGTGATACTTGGTTATACTTGATTATTCTAGATATAGTGGATTTTAATATTATTTTATATATGCAATAGCTTTCTACATATCATATTGTCTTGGATTATTGTAACGCCCTGAGTCTACACCATGGACGTCACAAAGTGCTTACAATCTCGGAGGACCATAAGCTAACCCATGGTTGGTACCCATTCTGAGCACTGAAAAATAATACTAATAACATATGCAAAAATATAAGTAAAATGCCATAAGTTTCTCAAAAAACTAAACTAAATACTGAATACTGATAGCAATACTGAAAAACTGAATATCTATTTGAACTAGTCTAGTCTGAAAGCCTCTAACTGCCTAAATAGGGAGTTGATGGGACACGTCCCCAACTAACTCCAACTACTGAACATGCTGAACTACTAGAATGCTGAAATAAATGACTTTATCCTCAAAATATGAGGACTCACCACTATAACTGCTGATAACCTGGGCTGCTAAGTACGATCAGGAGCCCGTGCATCTGAATCTATGATATGAGACATCAAAGTGCAAAAGAAAGAGTATGCATTAGTATTTTATATATACTGGTATGCAAAGTGAGATAGGATGATATACATGGGTTCATATGCATGAGATAATAACTGACTGAATGAACATCATAAAATAACTGAATGAGAGTACATGAATAACTGAAACTATTGTAAATGATGATTATGCAATATTGTGCATATATATATATATACTGTATCTAATATCATAATGAAATTAAATATTTGAGTTCTGATAACTGAGTGGTTGATATCTGGGATTACTATAACTGTATTACTGATAACTAGGTGACTATTTCTGACAGTCCTGATTCTATAAAACTGAACTGAGTTTGAAACTGAAACTGTAATTGTGGGAGTGTTCATCTAACCGACATACCCTAAATATGAACTGAGTTAGGGTCCAACCTGTGACCTTAGTTGGAAAGGTGTTAGCACCGTGCCACGGGTACTAACAATGGATATGTGGATCCACTAAAGAACCACCCTCCTCTGGAAGGTGAGATATGTGTTACCCTCAACTGGCAGGTGAACACTTTATCAACCCTCAACTGGAAGGTTGGTATATTCAACCTATGATGGTTGCGTAGTTCTGGAACTAAGGGACTGCTACTAAAGATCATAACCTCAACTTGCAGGTGAGCCCCCATCCCTAGGTTCACTCGATGTTGAATCCTACTCCCAACTGATTAGACATTGAATTGATCACTAGACTGTACTAGGCTTGACTGAACTGGACTGAATTCACTGAGTTCTATAACTGATCGAGTAATACTATTCATGACATTACTGAGACTATTCTATAGCTACTATAATTCTAGGTAAATAGCTAGATTTTTAGGGTATTGAATTCCCCCGAAACTCGATAGCATCAATAGAAAAACATGGAAAAATATTGAAAATATTACATTAACTACTTATTCACCATGCATTCATTTAGACATTTTGTCAAACACTTGAGAGGCATGAACTTATACATGCATGGGACTACATGATAACATGTCATGAATTAACTAATTAATTTACATAGGCATTCTATCAAACACTTGGAGAGCATAATTAATGCCCATGGTATTCATCAACATCATGTCTACAACATTAAACTTGCAATTCAAGGGTTTAACATAAGAATCACATAAATCTGCAGACATGTTAATTAATTCACTTGAATCTTGTAATAAATCTTGATTTGAAAAGCAAGCATTAATACATATATGAACACAATCCAAATTCAAACATATAAATCATAAAATAAATAAACTTGTAGTTTAAAAAGGTTTCTTGAACTCCAAGGGTGGAACGAAACCCAAGGATAAACACCTAACATTCCTTGGTAATTAAATTCATGAAAATCATTGGTGTGTTCTTGAAGCTTGGACTTGAAATTGAATGACCTAGGGTTTTGTTCTTGAGAAGATTTGAGAGAAAGTGAGTAATTTTGCTTTTAGGATAGCTAAATTTCATTTCTTAGGGCTGAATAAAAGTGGAGAAATTGACTTAATTACCCCTCTAGATGCATAATTAATTACAAAAAAATATGTCCAGCAACGCGTATACCGACGCGATGCATCGATGGTGTCGACGCGATGGCCGACGCGACACATCAAGATGTGTCGGCTCACTAGAAATTGTATGCTTAAGCTATTGATGATACTGTCAATGCGATGGATGATGTGATACATTGAGATCACATGATTCACTATTTGGGACATCTAAATAGGCTTCTAACGATGTTCGAAAAATCTAAAACTCATTCGAGAACACCTATTGACATCTCGGATCATGAATCGACTTAAAAATCGATATTTTAAGGTTGTAAGGATCAAAAATAAAGTCATTGAAATATTGAGGCCAGAAATGAGACTAGGTGTCAATACTTAGTTAAAATTTTCTTAGTCTGGGACCTTTTTTGGCATGCTATCTATGACTGAAATGACTGGGATTTTTGCGGGGTCTTATAAGTATCATGCCCAGATAGTTATTTTGGTCATGATAAGTGTCTCAAGGTTGGAGTGGAATCAGACTAAGAGTTTGTATCCTAAGAGGGTAATTTTCTTCCTTTAATCTTAATGATTAGTTGAGAAGGGGTATCTTACTTATTTGGATTATTTTATATTCTAGTGTTGACACACCTCCTTTGGAGATAGTGTGGCTGGTTAGGGAGTTTAAAGATGTGTTTTCTATCAATGTTTTGGATGTTCTTCCTTACAGATATATCAATTTTGGCATTGACTTAGGCTGAGCACTAAGCACATTTATATTCTTCTTTATAAGATGGCTCCATTAACATTGAATGAGTTGAAGGATTTATTGTAGGATTCATTGTGTAAGTGATTTATTAGACCTTCTGTTTTGCATTGGGAGTTCTCTTGTGCTATTTATGAAAAAAAATATATGCATATGTGTATTTATTATTAACAACTAAAAAGGGTAACTATTAATAAAAAGTATGTTCTTCCATGTATTGATGATTTATTTGATTAGCTTCAGGTGCTTCAATTTTTATAAATATTTAATTGAGGTTTGGGTACATTATATTAGGATTAGATCCTCAAACATACCTAAGAAGGATTTTAGGACTCAATATAGTCATCATGAGTTTTTGGTTATGTCTTTTAGATTGACTAATGCCCTAGCATAGTTTATGGAGCTGATAAATGTAGTGTTATGGCCTTATATTAAATGTATATTCCAAGAGTGAGGTCAATCATACAAAGTATTTAAGGATTGTGCTTTAGAGGTTGGGGGTTGAGAAGTTGTATGCTAAGTTCTCAAAGTATGTATTTTTGCTTTGTTCTATGGCATTCTTGGGGCATGTTCTGTCCAAGGATTTATGGTCGAATTGACTAAGGTGAGGTGGTTCTGGATTAGGCGACACCTATTTTTCCTACCATGATTTAGAACTTTGTTGGTTTGGGTAGCTACTCTAGATGGTTCATGAAGTGTTTTTATACTATTCCATCTCCTTTGACTAGACTAACTTAGAAGAATATTACTTTTTAGGGGTCATATGAATGTGCTTTCAAGAACTTAAGACCTTTTTTACTTCAGTGTCTATTTTGGCCTTACCTAGGGAAGTTTAGGTCTTTACAATATATTGTGATGCTTTGGGAGTTGGTCTTTGTGGTGTTTTAATGTAGAGCAGGAAGGTTGTAGTCTATGCTTTGATAGAGTTGAAGATACATAAGAATAACTACCCCACTCATGACTTAGATTTTGAGGTGGTAATATTTATATTAAAATTGTGGCATCATAACTTGTATGGGGTTCATTGTGAGATGCTTACTAATCACCACAACCTTTATTATATCTTAAACAAGAAGGATCTGAATTTGAGACAGTGTAGGTGGTTAGAATCTGTGAAGGATTATGACATGAATATTTTTATCATCAGGGCAAGGCCAATGTAGTAGAGGATGGATTGAGTAGAAAGGTTGTGAGAATATGTAGTCTTTCTTTATTAGTAGTTGAGGAGAGACTTTTGTCCATGGATATTCAGAGGTTGGCCAATAGTTTCATACGACTTGATTTTTCAGAGCTGAGAACTGACTTCTTTATTGTGTTAAGGCATGATCTTTTATTGGTGAGAATATTAGACATAGATAATTTGTGGATTGGAAGTTTTGTATCATTCGGGACAAAGTTTTAAAGGGTGAAGCCAAGAAGTAAGCGTTGATTTGGCGGGTGTTTTGACAATCAAGGGTTTATTTGTATTCCTATTATTGGTGACTTAAAGAGATTAATCATGGAGAAGGCTCATTGTTTGAAGCACTCAATTCATCCAGGTTCAGCAAAGACTTATCATGAGTTCAAGCAATATTATTGTTGGTCTAGGATGAAGAGGGATATTCTAGAATTTATGGCTAAGTGTAATTGCCAATAAGTGAAGTATGAGAATAATAGACCAGTTATTTTGACTCAGAGAATTCTTGTACCTGCGTGGAAATGGGAGTGCATTAATATGGAATTCATTGTTAGTTTGCCTTAAACATTGGGGAAGTTTGTCTCTATTTGGGTGATTATGGATAGATTGAACAAATCAGCTCATTTTGTTCTTGTGAAGGTAAACAATAATGCAAAGAAGTTATAAAAGATCTACATTCAAAAGATACTTCGATTACATAGTGTGCCTATTTCCATTATTTCAGACAGAGGCACTCAATTTACATTGCACTTTTAGAGTCTAATGTAGCGAGATTTGGGCACTCAATTAGAGATGAGTACAATATTTCAGCCTTAGATAGATGGTCAACGTTAGCGAACTATTCAGGTAGTAGAGGATGTTCTTTGATCTTGTGTGATTGTCTTTGATGGTCACGGGGACAAGTTCTTTCCTTTATCGGAGTTTGAACATGACAACATTTACTATTCCAACATTCAGATTACACTTTTCGAAGCATTGTATGGGAGGAAGTTGTAATACCCCAACTTAGGATAAGGGCCACATATCAGCAAAACAAAAGAGAGATGTGGGGTATATAAGTAAACATATCTTTCACCCTAGTGATGCGTTTACAATAGTGTGGGTTTATGCCCAGAGCAAATAATATCACTAGAGGGTTGGGCAATATATAACACACTTAGACTACCCCTGGACGTCACACTGTGCTTAGAACCACAAGTGATCCCAATCTAACTCATGATACTAACATAATTTATTAGAAACTAAATAAAATAAATAAAACTGGAATTAATAAGCGGAATAAATGTCAATAGTTGAACTTGTTCAATATAATACTATTTAAAAACATTTACATCACTAGATTATACAAAAAGACACTAAAATTGAATACATCAACTCTGGCTGACTGTCTATGACTCCTCTACTAATACTAACTATAGAAAGACGAGATATGACCCCCAGCTATCCCTAATTAATACAAATGAAAAATATGAAATACTAAATCTACAAACTAACTTGAGTCCTCGAGTTGAGAGGACTCATCACGTGTTGGCTGGAAGATGTGAACTGCCTAAATATGATGTTGTGGTCTACAACTGATTCCTTTATTATCATTCAATGTAGACACACAAACATATATATTGTCAGTACTTCTTGAATAGACTAAGTATGGGGGGATGTAATAAGTAAAAGTTGATATAAATCATAATCGTAAAACATGAATGCTAAGTGTAAATAGACCCACCTACTCATGAATAAAACTAAAAGTTGAAAAAGCATGTCATAAAGCAACATCTGATAAAGTTAGTGAGTCATTACACTTAGTTTCTAAAATCATCTTTTCTGTGTGAGATTCTCTTCATTGGCATAAACCATGCGAGAAATATGAAGTCCGGTGTAAAAACCCTCATAGAAAGAGCCAATATACCTTGCCAGGGTATAAAGGTTAACTGTGGTGATCACCTAAACAAGTCTGTTTGGGAAAGATGGATAATATATGCCATGTCTATTTGGACAAGCTATATGTCTATTTGGACAAGTTGAATAATAACCTACAGTCGCACGTAGCTTATAGAACTAGGGTATGCTAAACCTTTGCTCCGCAATGCTAGGTACTACTCCCAAAATCATACTGTTTCCCATAATATACATACATACATATATATACATACATACATATATATACATACATATATAAAGTTCACCTTAAAATAAGCATATGAGCTGATAAGTCTGAAAACACAATATCCTTCTATTTCTATCTCAAAATCTTGATTTATTATGTGAATTTCATATCTTGTTTGTGATCAAAAATTCAAAATGAAAACTTTCATCAAGTTGTAATACTTTTGTAACTTGAACAAGTAAGCTTGAACTTTTTATAAACTGAGTACTTCCTGCTCAAACTGTAATCATTTAGCATCTCATGGAAACTTCATACCAAAATTCCATGCTTCATATCACTTTAGTGGATAAAACTTAATTAAACATGAAATCATATTCAAAATAATGTTCAACTCATGAGAAAATATCATAATCACAAAGAATAAAAAAGTGAGTATGAACCCTAGTTATCAATTTCTTAAATTCAATGTAAAAATCCCACTTTTTGGGAACAAGGACGAAATAATATCCTTGTTCAAACCCCACATACCTAGACATAGTGAATTTCTTGAAGGAAACTTGAATTGAAACCTTGAAAGCTTTAATTTTGAAGAATAAATTCCTCTTTGGTGTTCTTGAGAATTTGGGAGGAGAGAAATCATGTTTTTGGATTTTGGGAAGAGGGAAAATACGTTAATACGAGTTACAAGATCATTTAGGATATAAATGACTAGTTTGCCCTCAAAACACTAAAGAAAAATGTGAATTTTAGGGTTTATATGACCATGGGTGTGTCACTCCCTTATCTCGAAGAACATAGGGCATGCCACACACTTATCCCGAAGAACAGAGGGCGTGCCACACATTTATCATGGACCCTCATTAGTTTTCTTGTGGAGATGCTCATAACCTTTCACTCGGTTATCAGATTAAGGGAAATTTGGATGCGTTTAAAAGAGGACTCAAATACTTTTCATTTGGTGGGTTGTGATCTCCAAAACACAACATATTCTAGAAGGAGTATTACTTTAAAGTTGACCCTTGTTGGATCAAATACCAAAACTCAATCGATAACAAAAGTTCTCAACTCAACTTTGCTCTAAGTATTTTCTATGAACATTCTTCACATCAAAAGCACTTTACACACTAAGTAAATGATTATGATACTTTTTATGATTAAAATATTCATTTTAACCCTATAAACATATGATAAAAGGTTAGAAACTTAATTTGGAATTTTTTGTGTGATCACTACAACAAATTTAATTATTAGGGACAAATGATTTTTTCACTTATAAGTCGCATTTCGTTACATAAGATTTAGCGCGATGAAAAAAATTTCATCAATCAATCGTCTCCAAAAGTGGATCGCTAAAAGTATATAAAGACGATTCAGTGCTTCATCGCAAAAAATATTATTATTTTTGTAATTGATGATATGTTTTTGTCACTAAAAAGTTATTAACACCGATAAAATTCTTCGTCCCTAATTATTTAGTTTAATCAACGACGACACAAATTGTCTCTAGAGTTATATATATTTCGTGGTTGAACGAATGTATTTTTGTCACTAATGACAACTTTTTTGTATACAACAAATATTTTCATCCATAAATATATGAATTAGTGACAAAATTATTATTATAATAAAGGTTAACAATTTTGCAGTTAAATCTACTATTTTGTCACTAAAAATATTTTTTAATTGACGATATTGAATTGTCACTAAATTTTATGATTACCGACAATCACGATTGTCGCTAAATAGAAAATTAATTTGTATCATATAAAAAGAAAGGTTTAAGACAAATATATTTGTCGGTAAAATATAATCAGACTTATGATGAACTAGTTTATTTTGTGATGAAAATATTTGTCTTGAAAAGTCTAATTTAATCACTGCTAAAAGTTACCTTTGATAATAAAATCTTTTGTCATTAATTACAAGAAAACGCTTAATTATTTTGTATTGATATTATGTTTTAAATTAGAATTGAATAAATTAAAAGTAAAATTATAAAACATGTCAGATAATAGCAAACTCATTCAAAATCATACAAATTAAGAAAACTAAAATTGTATTAAGGTAATATCTCCTTACAGGGCAAATCAAAGTTAAATAAGTCCAATAACAAAGAAAATCCAACTGAAATATAGTACTAAATATTACTCCTATCCTAAACTATGACGGATATGTAGAGATTTCTTCCAAATACTAATAATTTGTTGAGCTTGCAATTAGTCTTCATTTAACTCTCAATTTTATACCTGTGGAAAAAAAAAGAAAATTAGAATTTATGATGATGCTGATAGATTTGGCAATCAAAATGATGCTACATGCTATTGTTGCTCCAAGTCACAATTAGAATACATTAAACATGTAATTATGGAAACTACAACCTGTTCAATGGGACAAATATTGACATCTATGTTAACACCCCTTATGAGCAGGTTGTGGAATCCATCGACCTAACAGGTAAGCATAACCTTCTAGCTACAACAAATATTGAAAGGACACAGTGGCAAGATCCTAACATTGGATTGAAGCTGAATATAGAAAGGAAATAGTGGCAAGCTCCTAACACCGGATTAAAGTTGAATAAATATAGATCATTTAATGCCAAAACAAAAAAAGGAGGAGCTGGAGGTTTGATACACAATCCTAACAAAAAATAGCTGATAGGTTTCAGTGTTTCCATCAATATAAACTCTATATTTGAATCTAAAGCTATGGCTTTACTTATGGGCCTACAGATAACTATATGCAACTAATTATAGCAATTGATTCAGTGGAACTTTATAAAGAAATAAATGACAGCAACACTAATAAAATCAAAACGAGGGATGATGAATTTAAAAGAAGAAAAGAAATAGAAGAAGCTTCCAAACGCCATAATGATCAAGTGCAAGGCAATGGGGACAACAATAATGAGACTGACACGACCCGAACCAGGTCCTAGTCATGTAGGACATCTCAAGCCCAACCCAGACTGAAAACTGCCCCCAATACCTAATCATAACTGCCTTGTATCCTATGTTGGATAATTTCAAACATATAACCAGATAAGAAAATATAATTCAAAGACATTAAAGGAGTTCATAACCTTAACCAACCAAATATCCAATCGGTGTCAACCCCAATGCCATTACCAATACCAAGTTGACCCTCCAACCCATCTCCACAACTTATGATTGGTACCATCCAGTTGTAACCATAACAGAAAGTGGGAAACTCATACACTGTCCACCATACAAATCCATTGCCCCAACTCGTGACCAGACCATACGACTCGTATGGTCCAGTCATACCCAAGACAAAATGCAAAAGAGTTGACACTGGAAAACATACGACTAAATTGTACCACTTGTACCCATCCTCAAAGCTTTTAGTGAGCCACTCGTACTAAGATCCAAGTCAAGTTACTAAGTTTCATATTAAGTGAAGGATCAAACCCAGCAACCCGTCAGCAAACCATATGACCCGTACCACTAAATCGTACCCATAATAAAAACCCAAGCACCAATCACTGCAGACCTCATGAGTTGGGTCACGTAACCTGTACCCATATCATATCACTTATATGCAGAGTTGTTACAAGACCAGTGAGCTCAAAGCTCAAAAAATTTCCAAGGACCAAAACCCAAGGTATTTCAGAGACTCGAGTCAACTAAACCAAATCACACCTTAACTAAAGAGCACAAATCAGATGAAAAAATATGCATGTGCAGCACAAGTCAGCTGTATTTTGATGTCAGCAGTAATGGTCTTAAATGCATATCCACCAGCTTTTACATATTTTTCCAACTCCTAAAAGATAAAAGTGAAATCATACCTAAGAGTATCTGTTGCCGGTGGGAGGTGGAAGGTATCCTGTGGATTTAATCGAGAAAGGCCAAAACTGATCCGAATACCATGATTATCAAAAAAAGTAGAAAAGTGAAATTTGATGACATTAACTACCTGGAGTGCTATATTTTTATTTACTTTTGGTAGAATCATATTTCATATTTTATGTTCTCTAGAAGATTTTCTTCGATAATGATAAGATATCTGATTTCTTGAAGCTTCATGACATGAAAACTTAGTCTCTTGTAATTTCTTATCTATTTGTATTTACTGTTGCCTTAGATAGTCATGTGGAGGGAGTTAAAAGGGCCTATGATGTGGTCTTAGAGGGGGAGGACAGTGTAGAAGAAGTGCAAATACCTGATGTTCACACCGGTAGGCTAAACTCTCTTGGTAACCCTATTGAGGTTAACTATAGAAATGTGACTACACCTAACTGGTACCAATCAGGTACAAGAGAAAGGGGTTACACCTGGAACTTTTTCTAATGACGAAGTTACTGATTAAGTGGAAAATTAAAAGGTTATGTAGAGTAAAGAGGTGATCAATACCCCTGACCTGGGTACTGGTGATGCACCATCTTTTGTTGAATCTTTAGTTGGCAGCTAGAATCGGATATGTAAGAATTAAAAGGGAACTGTGGATACTCCTAAAAATCCACAGAAAAATAAACAAAAAAAAGAGAGAAGCAATAAAATTGAAGCAAGAAAAATTAGATAGAAGAGAAGAGACTCTCCCCTAATATAAGGTGATAGAATCATAACCATGTAATAGAAAACATACAACAGAAAACACCTTTAATGTCAAAAACTAGATAAAATATCCAGAAAACACATCAACTTCTCAACTATGAAAAAATAAATCTATCAAACTTCAGCTTTTAAATATCATTCACTCAACGTTAATTTTAAATACTACTAATTAGTACCTAATTTACTTTTGTTTCTTCAAGTATCACTCAATTTACATAAACCGATCCATAATTTGAATTTTATGGAGTCTAAGAGGCGACCTCTAGTAATTGATTTCTAAATTTAATTTATGTACTTAAGTAGTAGTTAAAAAAAAATAGTAACACGCACACATATATGTAATTTGGATCAAAGCTGCTAAGTTCTCATTAAACATGAAATTTTAGTTGGTGAAATAAAAATACAAATATACTTAAAGTTGGCATTCTGATGGAGTTCAGTCTCCGCTATATCATTAAAAAGAATGCAAAGTTAGATAGTAAATGCTACATAATTTATACATTTAATAAAGAGAAATTAAATAAAACTTATCATATAAATTTTTGTTACTTCTAACCTTGACAGCGATGGGCTAACAAGAAGTTGCATTTTCTTAAGCATTTTCTCTTGGCGTGTTGCTACAATATTCAATTGAAAATTTAGTGCTTTAATCTGCGACTGTTGGTCTTGTATTTGACATTGCTGGTCTTGTATCTATGATTGTTGGCTTTCTACCATAATTTCAGCTTCATTTAATCATTTTTGTAACTCATTTTGGGCACTAGTAGCTTCTTGTTTCGTCTTTTTGAGGGAGTCTTCTAACTCTATCGTTCTTCTTTGTGTTTCCCTTATAGTATTATTTTTAGGACCATAACCAAGATCTTTTATGTACCCCGACTTTGTACCAAGTACAACATCCACAATTTAATCAATAGTCATGAAAAATTCTCTAGAAGTATATAGAGCTTTCAAATCTATCATGTTGTTCTTCATACAATAATAACACAAAAAAGAGGATATATAAAGAATATTAATCAGACCAATGCAATGGTATATTACTAAAATATTAATTTTTTACATAGTTATTCTCAGGTTCTTCAGATGACCATCATTTTTCACTCGTGTAATAAGTATGCTTGTAGAACTCAATTCAGTCTCTACACCTACATGTTCCTTTTCACCCTATGTAACAAGAAAATAATATGAAATGGTATTTAGAGGTATTAGACTAAAATAAGCAACAACTTACATGTCTATTCTCTTATTTACCAAACAACACAATATTAAATAGTACCAAAGTGTCATTAGTAAAGAGAATTAAAATGGTATAACTTACAATTTTAGCACGAGCTGCTACAAATGCTTTTGATGCCATGAAATGATTAGATTTAATCTTAGTTCGATTGGCCTTGTTTATTTTGCATCATTTCTACAAATAAAATATAAACATCATAACTTAAATAACAACAAAAAATAGCATGAATATAAATTACTTTGTGCTCTGGATCATTTCATATGTCACAAAGCTTATTCTAATTTTCTGAGGTCAACTGTTCGACTTTCATTTTATGAGCCTCTTCCGTAGATCATGCACTTTCAAATTTTTATTTTAAGTTTTAGCACCATTGTCGGCTTCTATTTTTCAGAATATCCTCACAACTATCTTTCACATAATGTTCATCCAAATTAATGTCAGACCTCTCCTAAAAATAAATAAGTATTTAAGAAACATACAAAACAATCAAAATCCCTTTTAATTTAAATTTGTAATCATAACATTTGCTAACATGCTTAATACCTTGAAACTATAAATCCCTTAAAAGAATAAATTTTAGTTTTTCATGTAATAAATTTTAAAAGAGTATAGAATCCTTACATGGCATCTAATTAGTGTTGCATCTTTGTCCTCTATTGTAAGATCCTTCCACTTGTTTGGAAGTAGTAGAAAATTCCAAGCAATTATCCCTAATTTATTGGATAGTTTGGATGATTGAATTAGCTTAGTTGGCCATCACTTACCAATTGGGATCTCTATTTTCATCTTGCTTCCTATAGCCTTCTTCATTTTTTCAAGACCTTTTCCTCTAGTCTTTTCACGACTTTTCCTGAGTCTAGTGGAATCATCTGATAAAAAAATATCAGTCCAAAATACCACCTAAATCTAAAAATGACAGAGTACATATGTAGATATATTTACACATATAGTAATAATACACAGGATAAAGACCGGAAATCTTTAAATTTTTATTTATTTTGTTGTGTCTTCACAACCAACTAAGTCAAGAAATGCATTGACAAAATAGAGACAATATAGGAGAGCTAATAATATTTCTTTGAACTATTAGAAGATTGATGAGCACACAAAACAATTACTATTACAGATTTAGTACTTTTACTATTTATAATCTCAATTTCGAGTGCGTATAGTGAGCTAATGTCCATCTTTCTCTTTACAAGTTTAACATAAATGAAAATTTCAAAGGTTAAATATTTTAAGTTTCAAATTTGACAAATAACTAAATAATCGAATCCTAATAAATATAGTTGTAAGCTAATACATGGGTGAAATATGCACAGCTAGAGGCTAGTGGTACAAGAGTAGGAATCATTCTCTTTGGGGATAGTAGAGTATGTGAGGGGGAAGTATGTGAAATAGGTGCATATTGTATTACTTACAAATTCAAAGGAAAATCTATGGATTTCAGTTGGCATATATTTGGAATTTATGCTCTTCATAGTAAAGTAGAGAGAGATGGGGTGTGGTGGGAACTTACTTTAGTGAGAGATCATTCCTCAGGTTCATGGGTGATGGGGGTGATTTTAATACTGTCAGATTTCCCTCAAAAAATCGAAATTGATCCAGGTCCACAGCTAGCAGGTGATATTTTTACTTGGAGGTGAGGGGAAAGATATGATTCGGCTGCTAGATTAGACAGATTCTTGATATCTGAAGAGTGGGAAACTTCCTTCAAAAAACATCAAACAGAAAAATTTGCATAGAGTAACTTCATATCATAGCCCTTTTAATTCTAGAATAACAGAATTGGGAAAAGTCAAATTCATATTTCAAGTTTGAGAATTGGTGACTACAAACAGAGAACTAAAAGGAAATGGTGAAGTTCTGGTGGGACTCGAACACTTTTAGGGTAAGGCCTAACTTTATCTTAGCAAGTAGATTAAACACTTGAAAAAAAAAACTCAAAGAAGGGAACAGAACAAGAGAAGGGAACCTGGGACTAAAAAATAGAGGTGGAAAATGAAAGGAGGACTCATTTCTCAGAAGATGTTTAGGAAAGGCACGAGACTCTGAAAATCAAGTTTAATTCAATTTGAGTATACAAAAAAGGTCTAGAATTTAGAACTTACGGAGTCAGCCTTTGGAGAATGATCGTGAATCTATGGCCAAAACTAAGAGAAAACTGCAACATAAAGACTAAAAATGGCATGAAGGTTTTTTTCTAAGATGATAGATGGCTAGAGAAAGGCACATCAAAAGATCTACTTTTTGATATTTACATCCTCAACCAGAAATAAAATGCCACTATCATAGAGGTACCGTCAAATTAGGGATGGAATTTAAGCTTCAGAAGACCATTAAATGATTGGGAAATTCAAAGGTTAGTAGAGTTCTTTAGAATTCTGGAGCAATTCAAAGGAACAACCACTTCACAAGATAGTTTGGTAAGGCAAAATCACAACCAAGGCAGATTCAATACTTAGAAGGCCTATATGAAGTTCAGTACTTTCAACAATCAAGTTGGTAGTTGGCCCTGTAAACTAATTTGGAAAGTAAAAATCCCTCTTAAAGTTTTATGTTTTACTTGGTTATTGGCTAAACTGGCAGATCTTAACAAGGAAAATCTAATGAAAAGAGGTTTCAATCCAAATCCAATATGTTTCCTATGCGAAGAAGTGGATGAAATAGTCACTAATCTCTTTCTACACTGTAGGATCACTAGTTATTTGTGAAAAATATTTATCAACATAAAAGGACTGAACCAGGTGATGCCAAAGAGGATAGTACAGACTGAGAAAATCTAGAGAAGCTATGCTAGTATCTCTGGTCAGAAAGATGAAAAATCATACCTGCATGCATTTGGTGGTCTATGTGGAAAGAAAGAAATCTTATGTGCTTCCAAACAAGTGCAACAACATTCAGAAGATGAAGAGGAATTTCAAAGTTTTATTTCATTTTTGGTTTAAAAAGGATTACATGGAAGATCTAGAATAAATTATGGATGTTTTAGGCTCATTATAAATTTTTGCTATAGGGTTGAAGATCTTCCTGTTACTCTCTTACAATTGTAATTATGGAAACCTGTTACATGTTGTGTCAAGTTTGATTATTTTAAAATAGAAAAATAATTGTTACCTTATCAAAAAGTATATATATAGAGAGAGAGAGAGTTGAGTTGAATGTATTACATGTATCAACAATGGAAGTAGGGCTATTTGATTCATCCGGTGATTGAGTTGCTTGAATAGTTCCCCCAATAAGTGTAGTTTTCCTAAATACACCTCCTTCCGGTGCCATTGATTTGCAAGATTCTACTTACATGCACTACGAAATTATAGTACAATCATAACATAAAAATTCCACTAGTTTAACAAATAAATAGTTAACAAAACAACCAATCATTGACAACTAAAAGAAGATTTAAAAAGAACGTAAATCATCAATCTAGAACGTCATTTTATT
Organism: Capsicum pubescens; assembly: GCA_030864215.1. Classification (NCBI taxonomy): domain Eukaryota; kingdom Viridiplantae; phylum Streptophyta; class Magnoliopsida; order Solanales; family Solanaceae; genus Capsicum; species Capsicum pubescens. Next base: position 223,470,198 of record CM061542.1, on the reverse strand, counting down.
TTTAAGTCTCATATCATTTTATTATTAGAGATAGCCCCATTTTGGCCATCCTATTTTAATTCTACATATTACATCTTCATCTATCATATCATTATCCTAAAATATCGAGTCTATATGTCTGACTGTTTGTATTTACGCAGCAAAAATCCATCTATTCTAACTTCAATTTCATTCTTCTTAGGGGGGGTTGCAGTGCTCTAGTTGTTGTCTTTGTGTTCTAATTTTTTTAGTACATGCTTGATTTGCAAACTATGCTAATAAGACAACCACGAAGATTATCCCTCCAAATATTGTAACAACTTTAATTTCACAATAAAAGTATTCTTATATTGAAATCACTAGACTCAAAATTATAACAGGAAACTGAACTAACAAGTAATGAATGAACAACAATGAACTTCTGAGGTATATACCTTCAAATTTAGATAAGTACATATGCATACATATAATGAAAAACATTTACATATGCTTCATAACCATTTTATATGCTTTTATTTGAAGCCACAGCCATAAAAAATATTGTTATTAATCAACAGCTTAATAAAGAAATAAATAAACCACTTTCTATTTTAGAAATTTTATTAGAGATAGAAGAAATATTAAAACTATTTATTACATTATACTACTAGTAATAAAGTAGTAGAATTAACAATTCCTCCATTAGAAGAAATTATTAGATAAATCTACATCGAGTTCTCCCTCACGAAAGGTCTTTTTATTTGTTATTCTAATCGTACTTTTTATCAAGTGACATTATCGGCAATACCACATCAGGAGTAAATAATGAAAGTAAAGAAATAGAATCTCCAATCATGTAACACCCCTGAGTCTGTACCCCGGATGTCACATGGTGCTTACAATCCTGAAGGACCACAAGCTAGCCCATGACTGGTACCTGCTGCAATCACTAAATAATAACACTGTAATAATGCAGAAATTAGGCTGAATCTTTCATAAGTTTAATAACTAAAATCAAATACTAATAAATAAATACTAAAAACTGAACATCTGTCTGAAATAGCCTAGTCTGAAAGCCTCTAACTATCTGAAGTTAGAGTTGATGGGACAAGCGCTCAACTAACTCCGACAACTAAAAATATACTGAAATACTAAACTAACAACTCTGTCCTCAAACTATGAGGACTCACCACTAATTCTGTTGCTGATAAGCTGGGCTGCTAAGAACGATCAGGAGCCTGTGCATTTAAACCTATGATATAAGACATCATAGCACAAAAGAAAGGTATACATCAGTACTTTGAATGTACTGGTATGCTAAGTGAGGTAAGGCTGAATGCATGGGTTCATATGCATGAACAATAACCAGCTGAGTAACATGAATATAATTGAATGAGAGTAAATGTATATATAAAACTGCTATAAATACTAATTTTTTTGCAATACTATGAACATAACAACGTGTACTGTAATTGAGATCATATTAACACTGGGTACTGAGTTTTGATAACTAAATGACTGATATCTGAGTATACTAATAACTGTATTACTGTTAACTGGGTGACTGTTTCTGACAGTCTTAATTTTGTAGAACTGAACTGAGTTCTATACTTAGTTGGATGACTATGTCAGATAGTCCTGGTTCTGTAAAACTGAACTAAGTTCTATACTGAGATTGAAACTGAAATTGTGGGAGACAATCATCTAACTAACATACCCCTCTCTGAACTAATTGGGGTCCGACCTGTAACCCCAATTGGAAGAGTGTCAGTACCGTGTCATGGATAAAGACAAGTTGAAGAGTCACCCTCATCTAGCAGGTGCTCTGAATGAGAACGGTGGTACCCTTAACTAGTAGGTAGTACACCTCATCAACCTTCAATTGGTAGGTTGATATCTCAACCTATGCTGGCTACGTAGTTCTGGAATGCGAGGACTACTTCTAAGGATCACACCCTCTACTGGTAGGTGAGGACCCATCCTTGGGTTTACTCGGTACTGAATCCTACTCCCAACTGAATAGAAAATAAACTGATTTCTAAATTGTACTAGGCTGGACTGAATTGTTATTGATCATGTTAACTGACTGAACTTGACTGAGTTCACTAAGTTCTGATATCTGACTGAATACACTGAGTTCTGTACTGACTGAATACTATTAATCATGATATTTCTAAGACTATTTTGTATCTACTGTAGCTCTAAGTCAACAGCTAGATTTTCGGGTAATGAATAACCCTAGGACTCGATAGCATGGAAATTAAAACCTAGCATAACCTTAAAAGCACAATAATACTTGCTTACTAACAATGCATTTATTTAGATATTTTGTAAAACACTTGATATACATGAGCTTGTGCGTGAATGGAATCACATTATAACATGTCATGCTTTCACTAGTCAATTCACATAAGTATTTTAACAAACACTTGGGGAGCATGGTTATTTCATATAGCAATAAACATGTAATAATATCATGGCTACTACATTCAACTTGTAGTTCAAGAGTTCAACATGAAGATCACATAAATCAACCCATATTTATCTAGTTTTCATGAAACTTATAATAAATCATGGAGTTAAACCCCAAACATCAATTCACACATGAATAAAATCCAATTCTAACATGTAAATCATGAAATCATAAACTTGTAGTTTTAAAAAGGGTTCTTGGACTTCATGGGTGAAAGTAACCTATGAATGAACACCTAACATACCTTGGTAATTAAATTCATGAAGATTGATGGTGTGTTCTTAAAGATTGGTCTTGAAATTTGAATGCCCTAGGGTTTGTTCTTGAGTAAATTTGAGAGAGAATGAGGGATTTGCCTTTAGAGTAGGTTAATCTCATGTTTTTGGGGATGATTAAAGGTAGGAAAATGACCCAAATACCCCTATGGACGTGGAGTTTTCATAACTAAAAAAGTTCCCAGGGATGCATTGAGCGACACACCACGTCAAGGGTCGACGCGATAGCCAACGCGACGCATTGATATCACGTTGGATCACTGGAATTTGCACTGAAGACTGGTGACAAAATCCTGGTCGACGCGACGTGTCAAGATCGCATTGACTCACTATTTTTGCCACCCAAATATGTTTTAAATGAGGTCCAAAAAATCCAAAATTCGCCCAAAGTGGGGTAATTCTTTTTATGGGTCTTAAGTTGTCTAGAGTCATAGGTTATGACCTTACCTATTTGCATTAAAACACACCCCAAATCAACTTTAGAAGCATCACAATATACCACAAACCCATCTGAACCATCTGGTAAAGTCAAAACTGGGGTTGTAGTGAGTCGAGCTTCAACTCCTGAAAAATCTTCTCACAAGAATCTGACCAATGGAATTTGACTTTATTCTTAGTCAATCTGGACATGGGGGATGCAATACGAATAGTCGGTAATATCTAGCCAAACCCAAGAAACTCCTGATATCTGACGGAGAGATGGGTCTAGGATAATTTCTCACTGCTTTGGTATTTTGGGGATCAACTTTAATGCCATCATCGGAAATTATATGACCAAGGAAAGATACTGATCTTAGACAAAATTTACATTTACTGAATTTGGCGAACAACTGATGGGTCCTAAGAGTTTGTAATACTATTCTGAGATGGTCTGCATGATCATGTTCACTGCGGGAGTAGACAAGAGTGTCATCAATGAAGACTATGAAAAACATGTTCAAGTACTGCTTGAACACGCGGTTCATCAAGTCCATGAAGGCTACTGGAGCATTGGAAAGGCCAAATGACATGACTAGGAATTCAAAGTGACCATACCAAGTTTTGAAAGTTATTTTTAGAGTGTCACATTCTCTGACTCTGAGCTGATGACAGCCTGATCTGAGGTCTATCTTAGAAAAGTAATTAGAACCCAGAAGTTGGTCAAACAATTCATCGATTCTAGGAAATAGATACTTGTTTTTTACCATGACTTTATTCAATTGATGGTAGTCAATACACATTTTGAGAGAACCATCTTTTTTACGCACGAATAGAACTGGTGCACCCCATGGGGAAACACTGGGTCTGATGAACCCCTAATCTAGGAGATCGTTCGACTATTCTTTTAACTCTTTGAGTTCTACTAAATCCATTCTATATGGTGGAATAGAGATGGGTTGAGTATTTAGAAGAAGGTCTATTTCAAAGTCAATTTCCCATTCGGGAGGAACCCCGGGAAGATCTTTGTGAAATACATCAGAAAATTCATATGCTACTGGAACTGAATCAGGATTTGGGGTCTCTGAACTAGAGTCTTGAACTTGAATGATATGGTAGACACACCCCTTAGATATTATTTTTATCTCCCTTAGGTAAGAAATAAGCTGACCACTAAGTGCTGAAGTACTACCCCTCCATTTAAGGACAGGTTTATTCGAAAATTGAAAATAGACAATTCTATTTTTGCAGTCAACTGAAGCATAGCATGAATGAATCCAATCCATGCCTATAATGACATCAAAATATGTCATTTCTAATTCTACTAAGTCTATTGAAGTGACTTTCTGAGATACCATAATCAAACAGTTCTTGTATACCCGTCGGGCTATGATAGATTTACCCACTTGGGTACAGATTGAGAAGGGATATACTAGGATTTTGGGAATGACTCAAAAATCAACAGCTATATAAGGAGTTACAAAGGATAAAGAATCTCCTGGATCTAGCAAAGAATAAATATACAAATGATAAACTTGTAACATATCAGTGACCACATCAGGAGAAATTTACTGATCCTATCGGGACTGGAGTGCATAGAATCTATTTGGGAACTGCCCACTGGTGGCACTGGAAGTGGCACCCTACTGATATGGGCGATCGAACTGAGCTAAAGGATAATTATACTGACCCAGAGAACCTGACTGAGGACAATCTCGAATTCTATGGTCTGGCTTGCCACATTCGAAACACTCATCACTGCCAGCATACTGAAATACTAAAATAACAACTCTGTCCTCAAACTATAAGGACTCACCACTAAGTCTGTTGCTAATAAGCTGGGATGCTAAGTACTATCAGGAGCCCGTACGCCTGAACCTATGATATAAGACATCAAAGCGCAAAATATAGATATGTGTCACTGCTTTGAATTTACTGGTATGCTAAGTGAGGTAAGGATGAATGCATAGGTTCATATGCATGAATAATAACAAGCTGAGTAACATGAATATAACTGAACGAGAGTACATGTATATATGAAACTGCTATAAATACTATTTTTTTGCAATACTATGCACATAACAATGTAAATTGTAACTGAGATCATATTAACACTGGGTACTGAGTTTTGATAATTGAATGACTGATATTTGAGTTCACTAATAAATGTATTATTGTTAGTTGGGTGACTGTTTCTGACAGTCCTAATTCTGTAGAACCAAACTGAGTTTTATATTAAGTTGGGTGACTGTGTCTGATAGTCCTGGTTCTATAGAACTAAACTGAGTTAAATACTGAGACTGAAACTAAAATTGTGGGAGGTAATCATCTAACAAACATACCCCTCTCTAAACTAATTAGGGTCCAACCTGTAACCCCAGTAGGAAGGGTGTCAGTACCGTGTCACGGGTAAAGATAAGTTGTTGAGTCACCCTCATCTGGCAGGTGCTCTGAATGAAAATGGTGGTACCTCAACTAGCAGGTAGTAAACATCATCAACACTCAACTGGAAGGTTGATGTCTCAACCTATGCTAGCTACGTAGTTCTGTAATGCAAGGACTGTTTCTAAAGATCACACCCTCCACTGGCAGGTGAGTCCCCATCCTTGGGTTCACTCAGTGTAGAATACTACTCTCAACTAAATAGACACTGAACTAATTTCTAAAATGTACTAGGCTGGACTGAATTGTTACTGATCGTGTTAACTGACTGAACTGGACTGAGTTCACTGAGTTCTGATAGCTGACTGAATACACTGAGTTCTGTATTGATTGAATACAACTGATCGTGATATTTCTGAGACTATTTTGTATCTACTGTAGCTCTAGGTCAATAGCTAGATTTTTGGATATTGAATACCCCCAGGACTCGGTAACATGGAAAGAAAAACATAGCATAACCTTAAAAGCATAATAATACTTGCTTACTAATAATTAATTTATTTAGACATTTTGTTAAAGACTTGATATACATGAGCTTGTGCATAAATGGAATCACATAATAACATGTCATGCTTTCACTAGCCAATTCACATAAGCATTTTAACAAATACTTGGGGAGCATGGTTATTTCATATAGCAATAAACATGTAATAATATCATGTATACTACATTCAACTTGTAGTTCAAGAGTTCAACATGAAGATCACATAAATCAATCCACAACTATCTAGTTTTCATGAAACTTGTAATAAATAATGGAATTAAACTACAAACATCAATTAACACATGAACACAATCCAATTCTAAAATGTAAATCATGAAATCATAAACTTGTAGTTTTAAAAGGGGTTCTTGGGCTTCATGGGTGAAAGGAACCCATGAATTAACACCTAACATACCTTGGTAATTAAATTTGTGAAGATTGATGGTGTGTTCTTGAAGATTGGTCTTGAAATTTGAATGCCCTAAGGTTTGTTCTTGAGTAAATTTGAGAGAGAATGAGGGATTTTTCCTTTAGAGTAGGTTAATCTCGTGTTTTTGGGGATGATTAAGGGTGGTAAAATGACCCAAATACCTCTATGGATGCATAGTTTTAATGACTAAAAATTTTCCCAGTGACGCATTGATTGCCGCACCACATCGTGGGTAAACGAGATAGCCAACGCAATGTGTCGATATCGTGTTGGCTCACTGGAATTTGCACTGAAGATGGGTGACAAAATCCTGATCGACGCAATGGGCAATACGATGCGTCGAGATCGCATTGACTCACTATTTTTGTCACCCAAATAAGTTTCAAACGAGGTCCAAAAAATTTGAAACTCACCCAAAGTGACCTATTGACATACCTGATCATGATTCAATCCAAGGATCGACATTTTAAGGGTCATAAGGGTCGTAATATAAGATTTCCAAATTAAGAAGGCTAAAATAATTCTAAGTATGAACACTAGGCTTAAATTTCTAAGTTTGGGACCTCTTTACATGCTCTGAAGGATAGAGTTAAGCTAGGATTCTGCGGGGTCTTACAAATCACACCACGGAAGAAGGAATAACGGGATATTCCCAATAAAAGGCAATTGAGATGACTAGAATTATGTACAAATATAAAGCTTAAAAATCAACTAAAAAGAGATAGTAAAATAACTCGCAATGACATAAAAAGTTTTTGCGAAGACTTTGGTTATATAAAATTATCAACCCCTTCAAAGGAAGCTACCAAAAAGATTTAAAAAATCCTAATGAATGATCCAACCAACCAGAACGTAATAAATAGTGTTAATATTTCTGCTATCTCTAATAAAATTGCTATAAATATTAGCTTTATAATTTCTTTTAAGAAGATCACGTTTGTTACGTATCGGGTACCTAATCTATTTTAATACTTTATTAAGAGGCTTGTAATTGATAACTAGTCTTGGGGCACCTCTTTTCTTTTCAGCACTACTGCACATAAAAAAATTATTGTGGTAGTAACATCTAAAGTAGATTTGGTCCTTGGATAGTGTTTTTTCTCTCATCTGCAAAAATCCTAATGAATACTCCAACCAACCAACCAAAACATAATAAATAGTGTTAATATTTCTTTTATCTCTAATAAAATTGCTAAAATAGAAAGTGATTTACAAAATTGGAATATTCCAAAAGAAAATTTTAATAGGTTCTATAAAATCGGACACTTTGATTATGTTAAAAATTATAATATTAAAACTCAAAAATCTACCGTTGCAATTAATAGAAATATTGAGACTATAAAATTATTAGAAGTTGAAGATATTAATAGATATAGAAAAATTTACATTGGATTAGGTATTCGATACCTAATAAATGAGATTTTCTTAAACAAAAACTTATAAAGCTAATATTTATAGCAAGTTTGATATGAAATCAGGATTTTGAAAAATACAAATTGCAGAAAAAGATAAATATAAAACAACCTTCAATATTTCTTTTGTACATTATGAATGAAATGTAATGCCTTTTGGACTAAAAAATGCTCAATCTGAATTTCAAAATATTATGAACAATATATTTAATCAATATAGTCAAATTTCTATAGTCTATATAGATGATGTTTTAGTATTTTCAGAAGATATTGACCAACATTTTAAACACCTCCACACATTTTTAAAAATTGTCAAATAAAATGGACTAGTAGTTAGTGCTAAGAAGATTAAATTATTCCAAACCTCTATTAGATTTCTTGGTCATGATTTATATCTAGGAACCTATAAACCCATTTGTAGAGCCATAGAGTTCTCCTCTAAATTTCCAGATGAATTAACTGATAAAACTCAGCTCCAAATATTTTTAGGAAGTTTCAACTATGTTGCAGATTTTATTACTAATATTAGACAGGTTTGTAAGCCTCTTTATCAACGTCTTAAGAAAATGCAGTGCCTTGGTGTATAGAACACACTAATACCGTTCGAAAAAATAAATTAATAGCTTAAAAACTTCCATGTCTAGAGATACCACTCCAGAGGCTCTCATGATTGTAGAGACTGATGCCTCGGACATAGGATATGGAGGAATTCTTAAACAAAGGATTTCCATAGAATCTACTAAACAATTAATAAGATTCATGCCAGGAATCTGAAATGATACTCAAAAAACTTATAGTACAATGAAAAAGGAAATTTTGGCTAGAGTACTATGTATAACTAAATTTCAAGATGATTTAACAAATAAATTTTTTTTACTAAGAGTAGACCGCAAAGCAGCCAAAGATGTTTTACAAAAAGATGTTAAGAATTTAATTTCTAAACAGATATTTGCCAGATGGCAAGCTTTGTTATCAAGTTTTGATTTTCAAGTAGAATTTATAACGGGAGAAAATAATTCTCTCCCAAATTTTTTTACCAGAGAATTTCTTCAAGGAAAAAATGAGGAGACCCGAAAAATCTGAAATAAAGACGAAGCCTGGATATAGGCCTTTTTGACCCAAAGAAAAAATAAAAAGGCCTTTTAACAAAGAAAATAAAAATAAAGATATCAGATTTTCAATCCTGGTAGAAGTTCCATCTCTGCTAGAGCCTACCACTTCCCTACCATCAAAAGTATCCATGAAACTGCCGGAGGCATATGCATAGGTAGTCTCCCCAGTCACACCATAGAAGAAGGAAGAACAGAGTATTCCTGATAAAAAGTAATTTGAGGTAGTAAATCTATAGGTACTACCAATTCGAACACTTGATAAAAATTATGAAGGTGCGAGAGTGGTTAAATCCTTGATGTACAAAATGAGACAAATAATCCCCTCGAAACCCTAAGAAATTAGTGAGTTAATTTTAACAGAGTATTTCTACACTATTAAAGAATACTGAATCCCTTCACTAGTTACTATTTTTATTAATAGAAATGTTTTAAATAAGCAACATATTTTGTAAAATTAATAGCTTCGCCAAATTATGGCACTCAATAAAGATGCATAACAAAGTTACAAATATTTTTGGTCCTTTACTGTATTTTGCAATGAAAAGCGTTGATAAATATTTTGCGTAAAATACAAAATATTAGGTAGAATATCTCTACATATTAAAAGATTTTCATATATTATTAGTCTTTTTAAAGGTTAAATATTTATGGTAAAATAAATCTACATCTGATTCTTTCACACGGACCGAATCTTGCCTTCAGGCAAGAAAATGGAGCAAAAATAGATACTGCAATATCTATTCAAAAGGGGAGATGTAAACATTCAACATGAATTACATTCAGCAAAAGACAAACACCACATAAAAACATGCCACAACAAGACGAAAAACACAACGCACAACAATGGTGGACCCCATGGAATCCACCCTAAAACCCATGCCACATCAAGACAAGACAACACAAGTCTTCTTGTCACAAAGGACAAAATACCAAAAATCCCTACAAAATACATAAAATACACATCTTCTCAAAGAGTGATCAAAAGCACGGATATATATTCATCATCTACCGGACAGGTGGAAAATAAATATAAATATATTAGTGTATGCATACGCTGATATAAAATAGATAGAGTAGGAAAAATATTAGTCAGCATATTATGAGGCCTATTTAGGCTTTCAATTTGTAATAGCGGAGGGTATTCTGAAATTTTCCAAGTCAGAAATCTCTCTACCATCTCCCATATTTCCCATCTCCCTCTGTAAAGTTCTCTCATTTTCCATATCAATAAAAAAAATTTGTAAGTATGAATTTCTTCATTTCTCTACTGTTTTAGTTCATTTTTCTTTATATTTATTTATTTTATTTTGTTGTAATAAAGTTAATTTTAAAGTAGTTTAAACTACTTTTAAAGTATAAATTACTTTAATTATTTTAAACTGTTATTTTGCTTCCCGTTATCGCGATCTGTCCCCCAATAAAAAGTTTTTGTAAGTATAAATTTCTTCATTTCTCTACTATTTTAGTTAATTTTGTTTTACATTTATTTGTTTTAATTTGTTATTTTAAAGTTAGTTTTAAAGTAGTTTAAACTAATATATGAAATTCTTTTAGCGATAAAAAATTTACACCATTTAAAAATTTTTGGTAGCGTAGAAATATTCTGCTCTACCTGAAACTTTTCAAATTATTTTTAAAACTGTGTAGACAATACCTGTTTATTTCCTCCAAACTAGTTCCACCGGTCGTAGAACCATCAGGGAATTACAATAGTCTTCATCTGCTTTGAATATTTCATGAACCAAGAGTGAGTGTTGGGCCGAACATACATAAAGTTATACTAGGCCTTCTTATAATCGTACGAATTATAGGTCTGAGGTCGATGATTTCTCAACAGAGGAATGGGAGTATGTAGGTGATCTACATACCATTCAAATGGGATCAATATCCTTTTGATTGTAAACTTTGAATATTGAATACTATTGGGATCGCTTATATCTGCTAATTTATTCTCAATTTATAATGAATCCATATCTGTTAATATGAACTCATAATACCGTCGGGTCTTGAGGGGATCATCTGTCTCCACATAGTCCCAATTTGTATAACAAGGATTTAACTATTCTGGTACTCAAAAAATTTCGTACTTTTTATCAAGTTCCATTATCGGCAATACATGCAAATCGACTATCTCGAATTATTTTTTATCAGGAATACTCTGCTCATCTTTCCTTTACGGAGTGGCTGGGAGACTGCTTGTGAGTAGGTCTCCGGTAGTTTCATCCCATAACTATCTTTAGTTTGGATGGGAATATTTTATTGGCTGATGAGTATTCTTCCTTAAATATCTACTTAAGTGACTGGATTATGGGTACACTAGTAATGGACTCTTTTGACGATAGTGGAACGGTAGGTTTTGGCAGTGACGGAACTTCTGTCAGGACTGAAAACTTATTTCCTAACCTTTTATCTGACTTTTTATCTTCTTCAGTGAAGGGTCTTTTCATTTTTTCCTCTGGTCAGAAAGGCTGGAATGGAGGCCTTAACCTTGATTCTTGTGATCCAGGTCTCATAATTTCCCTGTAGGAAAATTTTGTTAAAATTTTTGGGAGAGAATTTCTCCCTTTATAAAATTGAATTTTTATAAAATAGTTTAGAAAGAATTTTGAAATTTGAAAACTCATAATACTATAAAATTTCCCTTTAATAGCGGATTAGTTTTTCTCTAATCCCCTATTGGACTGGATTTTGTCTAAAAATAGTTTGATTTTTTATAAAATCACTTTCTTCTTTTGATATACTGTTTAGATAGGAAAAAAAATCCTTTTTTCCAAAATAGTGGTGTGGATGCCATCTAGCTCGGCAATATAAGGTTTTATTTGAGTGATAAAAGGAAGACCAAATATTATCTCTTCATTGATATCTCTAGTAATTACAAAATTATTAATAAAACAAACTCCATCATTACAATTACGGGCTTTGGGGAGTCGATAATTTATTTTTATTTTTCCCCTGTTGCGGAGAATAAGCGTGTAGTACCTTTTTCTAGGTACTCTTTAGTAATTAATCCCTCTATAATGCAATTTTCATCAGCACCTGTATCAAATAATGCAATCTTATGAATTATATAATCTTTATTTATAACTATAGTAATTGGTATATGGTTACTTTGAGGTTTAACTATAGTAATTGTATTGATTCCTGATTTATTTATAAGAAGTTTTTCTAGAGATTCTATTTCTTTACTGTTATTATTTACTCCTGATGTTTCACCAAGCTCAAACTGGTGTGAATTTGGGTCTTGATTTGGAGTTAAGTCCTTTAATATTTTATTAGCAAGTGATTTTGTTTCTAGATTTTTAAGCCTTTGCTTAACTTGCCTAAGTTCTTCTTTTAGGTATAATAATTCTGTCTGGAGATCTTGTATGGTTGTTTGAAACTTATGTTCTTTAAATTTATTTAGTACATTTTTCATGTTAAAGGGTTCAATAATTTCTTTTGTATCAACCTGTAGATCAAGAAGAATATCTTTTAAGGCTATTAAATATTTTCTCCTAAGAGTTGGGTCTTCTAGATTATCTATCATGTCAAATAAGGCCTTTATTATTATTGGTGATAACATTTATAGAATGACTATCACAAGTGCAAATTACACTACTACAATTACAATGGTATGTTAATTCATTACTATCAAAACTGTATGCAACATTAAGTTGATTATCATCACTAAAACTTTCGTCACAAGAAAAACTACTTTCATTTTCATCTAGTATTGAATATAATTTATCTTTAACATAGTTTCCTAATTCTAACATATTTATCCTATCTTTCTTTTTATTTGAAACCCGACAATCTTTATCCCTACGTCCTGTTTTACCACAGTTCCAACATGTTTCATTATTGGTTTTATTTTCTCCCTTAGAAGCCTTTTTAGATTTTGTAAATCGTCTTTTATAATAATGAGATTTCTTGAATTTATCTTTATAATTTTTATGTTGTTTTTTAATCTTTTTGGTAGCTTTCTTTGAAGGGGCTGATAATTTTATATAACCAAAGTCTTCACAAAAACTTCCTAGCTCATTGCGAGTTATTTTATTATCTCTTTTTAGTTGATTTTTAAGCTTAATATCTATACATAATTCTAGTCTTATGACATTTGTAAAACTTATAATATCACCATAAGTTAAATTAGTATAAGGAATTTTTCCCTCAAACCTATCTTTTAATTTTGTTCTAACCTTTTCTGCAAATAATAATGGTAAGCCACTTATAAATTTTTTCTTCCAATAATCATGATTACAATCTTCTCTAATCATGACTTTGTTGAGGAAAACATCTTTATACCACCTAAAATCGCCTAACTTTGGACATGATAGATTTGATAATATCTCTAAACTTCTATCTAGAAAAAGTTGAGGTTCTCATATAAAATGTTTAGCTATACTATAAATCAAAGTGGCGGTGGCATCTTCTGAAACTTGATTTTCAACCGTTTGCCCTCTTGATATTGTCTTAATAGTTTGAGTAATAGTTGTAGTATTTAAAATATTTTGTTTATTATTATCTGTGAGGTAATTATCCCACCAATATTTTATAGTACCTGTAAAACCTGATATAATCATAAACGTTGTTTGTTTATCCAACATTCTGGCAATTTTATATGTCGTAATGGCCATTTTCATTTCATGTACTTTATTATATATTTGATATTCTGTTAATTCATCAATATTTCATTCCGCGACTTCTTTTCCAGAATGTGAAGTATGAGATAAAAATTTATTTTCTTCATACTGCGTATCCGGAAATGTGGGCTTTTTATAATAATTCTTTTGTACTAAATAGTTAGAGCTTAGTTTGTTAATTTCATTATCTTTTTTTTATAAAGTTCTTATAACCTTTTCATTTGTGACTTTTAAATCAGATTTTAATCTTTCATTAATTTTTTCTAAAATATCATCGGTTACTTCAAACTTTTCTTCAAATTTAGGGAATTTATCTTTAGAAAATTCTGGTAATATAAATATTGGATGAGTTTTTAATTTTTTATCATAATGAGAAGAACTTGGTTTATCTTTAAAAGTCGATTTATTCTCGGCTTCGAGAATCTATTTAAAAATAACATGTAATAATTAATTTGTATAATTATTTTGTTGGAGTATTTTATTTATATCCTTATTTGCAGGATCACCTTTAGTATCTACTATATCTAATTTAAAAAGATGAGGCGGTAACAATTCTACCCTCTACCGGTAGGCTAATTTCTTCTAACGGAGGAATTGTTGATTCTACTACTTTATTATTAGTAGTATACCATTTATTGCAATCATGTTTAACGAGTCTTTTTGATCATCTAATTTTCTTGTAATTTTGAACTATTTAAAAAATTCAATATTACATCTTAATTTTTTCATATCATTGCACCATTTTTCTCTAAAAGAATATCTTTTTTTAATGAATATTTTTATTTATACTATTCTTTTTAATAGAATTTTCTAGACTATTCCATAATTTATCTAAATTTTCAAAGTCAGGTTCAAATACTACATCTGACCTAATCATGCATAGAGAATTTCTTACTCCTAACATTTCACTGGCAGTAGGACTTAATAATTTTTTAGCTTTTAAATTTGTAGATTCATATTCTACTTTTGGAATTGTTTTTGAGAAATCAACTCCTTTTAATTTCCTTTCAATATCTTCTAATGCTACTTCTCCTTCTTCTACATATTTGGAGATTGAAGGTCTAAAAAAGGACATTCTTTTACTTGAAGATACTTGATTAAAGGATTGGGATCTTAGAAATTTTAAATCAATAGATCCATCTGGATATTATACTACTTGTTCAATATTTGAATTTTCTTCTTCTATTTCTGGCTCCGTTATAGAGTCAAAATGTCAATTATCTTTTATTAATACATCATTCCATTTTATCATTTTTGAGACAAAGGTATTATTATGATTAAGGTTAGCTTCCATAAGCATGATAGCTCCTTTATTACTAATTATTTTAGCCTTAGGGGCTAAGGTTGTTTTCATTAATCTATAATATACTTTATATATTATTGCTATTTCTTTTGTATTTACCTTACTATTCATTTTTTTGTTTTAACATTTAATGTTAATGTATCCATAACATTTTGATCATTAATATCTATAGAAAAAAATGGATAACAATTAAAATATACCGGGCCATTAGCGAGATTACTTTGTAATACTGCTAATAATGAATCATCAAAATTTAATAACCTATTATTATCTCTTAAAAGTAGACATATAGGTACATCTAAACCTAATCTATATAATGCTTTAACTGCTACTTGAACAAGACCTATGTGAAGGAACTTATAATTGTTTCTATATCTATTAGTATCTTCAACTGCTAATAATTTAATAGTCTCAATATTTCTATTAGTTGCAATGGTAGATTCCGAAGTTTTAATATTATAATTTTTAATAAAATCAGAGTGTCCGGTTTTATAGACTCTATTAAAACTTTCTTTTGAATATTCCAATTTTGTAAATCACTTTCCATTTTAGCAATTTTATTAGAGATAGCAGAAATATTAAAACTATTTATTACGTTCTAGTTGGTTGGAGTATTCATTAGGATTTTTGCAGATGAGAGAGAAAACACTATCCTAGGACCAAATCTACTTTAGACGTTACTACCACAATAATTATTTTTGTGTGCAGTAATTACTAATTTTCTTCTTCCAAAATTCTTTTATTTTATTCCTATAGGTTTGGCGAAGGGAACACCCTAGGGGTCCGGCTCTATCTTCACACACTCAGAGCTAATCCAACAGAAAATTCCAGGTTTGCCAACGTCGAAACCGCTATTAAATGGCTACCCAACTTAAGAAATAAAACTAAGAACATAGAGGAAGAACAAAAGTAATTACTAACCAGAAAAATGATTATTTCGGTAGTAACACTAATTTCAACTGGCTCTAGGACAGCGTAACGCCGTAGCCACTCCTACTCATACTCGCACTCCCTCCCGGGCAACTTGGCTCTGGTATCATTTGGGGGACGTATCGGGATAACGGGGAGAAAAATAACAGTTTAAAATAGTTAAAGTAATTTACACTATAAAAGTAGTTTAAACTACTTTAAAACTAACTTTAAAACAACAAAATAAAACAAATAAATGTAAAGAAAAATTAACTAAAATAGTAGAGAAATGAAGAAATTTATACTTATAAATTTTTTTTATTGATATGGAAAAATGAGAGAACTTTACAGAGGGAGGTGGGAAATATGGGAGATGGTAGAGAGATTTCTAACTTGGGAAATTTCAGAATACCCTCCACTATTACAAATTGAAAGACTAAATAGGCCTCATAATATGCTGAATAATATTTTCCCTACTCTATCTATTTTACATTTATGTATGTATACACTAATATATGATATTTTTTTTAAACCTGTCCGGTAGCTGATGAATATATATCCGTTGCTTTTGATGAATCTTTGAGAAGATGTGTATTTTATTTATTTTATAGGGTTTTTTTGTCTTTTGTCCTTTGTGACATGAAGAGTTGTGTTGTCTTGTCTTGATGTGGCATGGGTATGGTGGATTCCATAGGGTCCACCATTGTTGTGTCTTAGGTTTTTTGTCTTATAGTGGCATGTTTTTATGTGGTGTTTGTCTTTTGCTGAATGTAATTCCTGCTGAATGTTTAGGTCTCCCCTTTTGAATAGATATTTCAGTATCTATTTTAGCTCTATTTCCTAGCTTTGAAGGTAGGATTCAGTCTGTGCGAAAGAACCAGATGTAGATTTATTTTACCATAAATATTTAACCTTTAAAAGACTAATAATATATGAAAATCTTTTAATATGTAGAGATATTTTACCTAATATTTTGTATTTTACGCAAAATATTTATCAACTCTTTTCATTACAAAATACAATAATGGACCAAAAATATTTGTAACCTTCTTATGCATCTTTATTGAGTGCCATAATTTGGCGAAGCTATTAATTTTGCAAAATATGTTGATTATTTAAAACATTTCTATTGATAAAAATAGTTACTAGGGAAGGGACTCAGTATTCTTTAATAGTATAGAAATACTATGTTAGAATTAACTCACTAATTTCTTCGGGTTTCAAGGGGATTATTTGCCTCACTTTGTACGTCAAGGCTTTAACCACTCTCGCACCTTCGGCATTTTTATCAAGTACTTTGATTGGTAGTACCTGTAGATTTACTACCTCGAATTGCTTTTTATCAGGAATACTCTGTTATTTCTTCTTATGTGGTGTAATTAGGGAGACTTCCTGTGTGTATGCCTCCGGCAGTTCCATAGATACTTTTGATGGTAGGCTCTAGCAGAGACGGAACTTCTACCAGGACTAAAAATCTAATATCTTAATTTTTATTTTCTTTGTTAAAAGGCCTTTTTATTTTTTCTTCAGGTCGAAAAGGCCTATTTGGAGGCTTCGTCTTTATTTTGGGTTTTCTGAGTCTCCTCATTTTTTTCCTGAAGAAATTCTCTGGTCAAAAAATCTAGGAGAGAACTTGTAACACCCCGTGGTATCCTTGATTTGATACCTCACGTCATAGCATGCTTAAGGGGTTAATCACCTGAAAATTTCCTAAGGGTCAAAAGGACTTAGTAATAGTTTAAGCTCTTAAACTTGTGTGACCTCTAAATCAATTTTTCCAACCTTGAGATATGGATTTTTAAGTTGATTCATGTTCGGGGGAGTTAGGGGGATGTCTCGATAAAGTTTTAGATTTTTCAAAAAACGTTTGGGATGTGTTTGGATATTGGAAACAATGGCCAGACGCGAAGTTGACGCGCCACATCGATACTAGCATCGATGAAACAGTGGACCGACGCAATCTCGATGCGTCGCATTAGGTAACACATTGGTGCCCAGTTTGCAAATTCTTTTAAATAACTGGCCTTGGAGAGGGCAATTCAGTCTTTTTCCCTCATCATAACTCTGCCATAACATGAAATTAAAGAGTATTTAGGGCAATATTCATCAAAAAACTACTCTTATGATCCCAAAAGAAAACCCTAGTCCTTCCCCCATAGATTTAGAGTTTATTTTTGAAGTCAAGAATTTCAAGAACGTAAACAAGATTCGAGTTCCACTCTCCCTCCCAAATAATCTAAGGTATGTGGGACTATCCTAAACCCCATGGGCATTGACTTTCGGTTTTCAAATTTTTTTGAAGGATATATATATATATATATATATATATGTATATACGAAATTATTTCAAGATCATTGATGAACTTGTGTTGAAATTATTACATCATGATGAAGTGTTGTGAAAATTATGGTATGAATCCCTCAATTTGAATTGTTTTGGTGTGACTATGATGATGCTTAGATTGTAAACTTAAATGAGAGCATGGGATACGTAATTCCCTCTTTTACTATTAAATTAAATTGATTTCACATGTTGAGACTAGGTAACGCAAATTGCTAAACGTTTGAGCCTTTTATGTATACATTGAATTATTTTCATGAGATAATGGAAAAGTGATTTACTTGTTTTATGATGATCATAATTCCTATTTAGATTGGTTTAAAAGTAATTGAAAAAAATGACCACCGTAGATAAAAGTATTTTAGAGAAAATTGTTGATTATGAATATTTTGAATGGTGAACTTTAGTTTGATAATTGAATCATTTTGGGTGGTCAATAAATATCTTTTGAAGTAAGATAAGGGCAGTAGAGATGTTTTGACATGACTTGAAAGTCTGGGTATGACGATACCCTATTTTTATTGTGCCCGAAGATTTTTAAGAAAGAAAGAATGTTTCAAAGAAGATATGGTTTAAAGAATCTAAAACTGGGCTTAAGAGAGTTAAATGGTTACCCGAAGAAGGCACGATTAAAATAACTCAATGCCTGAAATCGTGATATGCTGACATGGGTTTATGATACCCAAAAGGGAAATTGTACGCTGGCGATGGCCCTGGGGCATAGTAGAATAAGCAGAAAATCTAACCCTTGCGGAAAAACTAGGGTTGGGGGCTTAGCTGTCGAGTCAAGGGCGGATCCCATATAGCCCGTGGGGTAGAAGAATCGTAGGGTGTACCATCTGACTCAGAAGTAAGATAAAGAGTAAGGTCATAAACTGTTGAATGTGTTTCTAAAGTTTCAGATTTACCCATGTGTTTCCAACTGTTTTAAGATGACAAGAGGTTTATAAAGATGCTCTCAATTATATTTTAAATAAATGCATATTTTATTTTGGATTGTTCTGCGTACCAGTATAATTGTATTGACCCCTTATATTTCAGGGTCTGAGTCTCAGTCTAGAGGTCTTGTTAAGCCGTATAGTTTTTAGACAGAAGTGAAGTGTGAAGTTGGTGAGCCTTCTCTATTTCGAGAGGCCTATTTCTTTTCAGATACTCGCTATTTACTTTATTTTGGTCCACTGGGGGGCCTTGTCCTAGTTTCAGATAGTTTGATAATATCATATGTAATAGAGATTTTGCAGACAGAAATAGATGTTGTTCAGATGTTGATGGATCTTCTTTCGTATTGATATACTTAACTCAGAACATGACCATGATTCCATTTTGTTTATGTACTGCATCTATTATTTATTGTTATAAATGGTGTTCATGATATACCATATAGAAAGGAGCGTCCGGGCATATGTGGTTCGGGATGCTTGTCACGGCTAGGGTCCCAACTCGAGTCATGACAGAACTGTTTTCTCCCGTTATAAATTCTATTTGAAAATCAAAACTTGATAACAAAGCTTGCCATCTGGCAAATATCTGTTTAGAAATTAAATTTTTAGCATCTTTCTGTAAAACATCTTTGGATGCTTTGCAGTCTACTCTTAGTAAAAATTCTTTATTTATTAAATCATCTTAAAATTTAGTTATACATAGTACTATAGCCAAAAAAAAAATAATAGTACTATAATTTTTTTGAGTATCATTCCAGATTTCTGACATGAATCTTACTAATTGTTCAGTAGATTCTATGGAAATCCTTTGTTTAAGGATGCCTCCATATCCTATGTCCGAAGCATCAGTCTCTATAATCATGAGAGCCTCTAGGTGCGGTATCCCTAGACATGGAAGTTTTTGAACTATTTATTTAATTTTTCGAATGGTATTAGTGTGCTCTATACTCCAAGGCACTGAATTTTTCTTAAGACATTGATAAAGAGGCTTACAAACCTGTCTAATATTAGGAATAAAATCTGCAACATAGTTGAGACTTCCTAAAAATCTTTGGATCTGAGTTTTATCTGTTAATTCATCTGAAAATTTAGAGGAGAACTCAAATATCTACAAATAGGTTTGTAGGTTCCTTGATATAAATCGTGATCGAGAAATCCAATAGAGGTTTGGAATAATTTAATCTTCTTAGCACTAAGTACTAGTCCATTTTGTTTGAAAATTTTTAAAAATGTGTGGAGGTGTTTAAAATATTGGTTAATATCTTCTAAAAATATTAAAACATCATCTATATAGACTATAGAAATTTTACTATATTGATTAAATATATTGTTCATAATATTTTGAAATTCAGATCGAGCATTTTTTAGTCCAAAAGGCATTACATTCCATTCATATTGTCCAAAAGGAATATTGAAGGTTATTTTATATTTATCTTTTTTCGCAATTTATATTTGCCAAAATCCTGATTTCATATCATACTTGCTATAAATATTAGCTTTATAAGTTCTTTTAAGAAGATCACGTTTGTTAGGTATCAGGTACCTAATCCATTTTAATACTTTATTAAGAGGCTTGTAATTGATAACTAGTCTTGGGGCACCTCTTTCCTTTTCAGCACTATTATTAACATAAAAAGCTGAACAACTCCAAGGCGATTTAAAAGGTCGAATAATTTTTTTATCTGATAAATCGTTAATTTACTTTTTACAGTATTCCATTAATTTATGGTTAATTTGAATATGTCTTTCTTTTGTTGGAATAATCCTTTCGTCAAATCCCTCAATATAGGGTAATTCAACTATATGCCTTTTTCTTTCCCAAAAAGCATTAGGAAAATTTGAGCAAACCTCTCGCTCTATAACTTCTTGTAGATTTTTAATTTTTGCCTCTACTTTTGGGGTTTTTAAAGAGAATTCAATTCTTTTGATTTTTATTTCATCTTTTAAATAATTTATCTGTTGTGAAATTACATTGATTTTAAAGACTGTTTTATTTTTAGTAAGGTTTCTATTTTTATAAACTATTTGGATAAGGAAAAATAATTTTTCTCCAAAATAGTGGTGTGGATGTCGTCTAATTCGGCAGTATAAGGTTTTATTTGACTTTTAAAAGGTATACCTAAAATTATCTCTTCATTTATATCTCTGGTTATTACAAAGTCATTTATGAAACAAATTCCATCATTACATATGTGTGCATTATATAGTTTATAATTTATTTTTAATCTTTCGCCTGTTGCAGAGAATAATTTTGTAGTACTTTTTTTCAAGGTACTTAGTGGGGATCATTCCTTCAACGATGCAGTTTCGATCGTCTCCTATGTCTAATAATACCACCTTTTGAATTGTGTAATTTTTATTTATAACTAATGTAATGGGTATATGGTAACTTTGTACTTTATCTTTTGTAATTTTGTCAATTTTTGATTGATTTTTGTGAGACCTAATATCTTTATCATTTTTCCTCTTTTTTGATGTCTCTCCAAACTCTGATTGATATGGTTCTAATTTTTTATTAGAAGTTAAATTACTAGTGTGAGCAAGTGATTCAT
Organism: Capsicum pubescens; assembly: GCA_030864215.1. Classification (NCBI taxonomy): domain Eukaryota; kingdom Viridiplantae; phylum Streptophyta; class Magnoliopsida; order Solanales; family Solanaceae; genus Capsicum; species Capsicum pubescens. The sequence goes on along the minus strand of CM061542.1, from coordinate 223,448,527 downwards.
TACTAAATCCCTGCTTAATTTTTTTGGCTGCTCTTTTTAAAATTGTAACTCTATTTGAAAGTCCTATATAGTTGTTTTTTATTTTTGTTTTTTGAATTCATTTGACATCTCCTTCATGTTAGAGAATTCAATTAATTTTTTATTAGACTGATGATTAAGAATAATATTTTTTAAGGCTATTAAATATTTTTTTCTAAGGGTTGGATCTTCTAGATGATTGATTATATGAAATAAGACGTATTTCTCTTTGTTGCTATTAGTAATAACATTTATAGAAAGATTATTGCAAGTGCAACGTGTACGGATGCATTTACAATGATTAACTAATTTATTACTGCATATGCTATTAATATTTTCTTTTGAAGAGTAATCATTTTCATTCTCTTTTCTTAGTTCTAAGAGATATATCATGTCTTTCTTATGTATGATTCTGCAATTTTTAAGTTCATGTCTTATTTTTCATGGTTGCAACATATATTATTATCAGGGGATTTAGATTCTAATTTTTTATTACTTTCTTCTATAACGTCGTTAGTGATATTAAAATCTTATTTAAATATAGGAATATTATCCTTTGATAATTTAAATGTTGGGTAAGTTTTCAACCTTTTATCCGGATAAGAAGAACTGGGTTTATCTTTAAAAGTTAATTTATTCTCGGTTTCGAGAATCTGTTTAGATACTACATAATTATTTTGTTGGAGTATTTTATTTATATCCTTATTTATAGGATCACCTTTAGTATCTACTATATCTAATTTAAAGGGTGAGGCAGTAACAACTCTGTCTTCTACTGGTAGACTAATTTCTTCTAACGGAAGAATTGTTGATTCTACTACTTTATTATTAGTAGTATACCATTTATTGACAATCATGTTTAAACGAGTCTTTTTGATTATCTAATTTTCCTGTTATTTCAAACCATTTAAAAAATTCAATATTGCATCTTAATCTTTTCATATCATTGCACCATATTTCTCTAAAAGAATATCTTTATTTTAATGAATATTTTTGTTTATACCATTCCTTTTAAATAGAATTTCCTGGACTGTTCCATAATTTATCTAAATATTCAAAGTTAGGTTCAAATATTACATCTGACCTAATCATGCATAAGGAATTTCTTACTCCTAGCATTTCACTAGTAGTGGGACTTAATGATTTTTTAGCCTTTAAATTTGTAGATTCATATTCTACTTTTAGAATTGTTTTTGAGAAGTCAACTCCTTTTAATTTTCTTTCAATATCTTCTAATGTTACTTCCCCTTCTTCTACAGATTTGGAGATTGATGGTCTAGAAAAGGACATTCTTTTACTTGAAGATGATTGATTAAAGGATTGGGATCTTAGAAACTTTAAATCTATAGATCCATCTGGATATTGTACTACTTGTTCAATATTTGAATTTTCTTCTTCTATTCTGGCTCCGTTATGGAGTCGAAATATCAATTATCTTTTATTAATACATTATCCCATTTTATTATTTTTGGGACAAAGGTATTATTATGATTAAGGTTAGCTTCCATAAGCATGGTAGCTCCTCTATTACTAATTATTTTATCCTTAGGGGCCAACGTTGTTTTCATTAATCTGTAATAAACTTTATATATTATTGCTATTTCTTTTGTATTTACTTTACTATTCATGTTTTTCGTTTTAACATTTAATGTTAATGTATCCATAATATTTTGATCATTAATATCTATAGAAAAATTAGGATAACAATTAAAGTATACCAGGCCATAACGAGATTACTTTGTGATACTACTAATAATGAATCATCAAAATTTAATAACCTATTATCTCTTAAAAGTAGACATATAGGTATATCTAAACCTAATCTATATAATGGTTTAACTGCTACTTGAGCAAGACCTATGTGAAGGAACTTGTAATTTTTTCTATATCTATTAATTTCTTCAACTGATAATAATTTAATAGTATCAATATTTCTGTTAATTACAATGGTAGATTCTGAAGTCTTAATATTATAATTTTTAACAAAATCAAAGTGTCCAGTTTTGTGGACTCTATTAAAACTTGTTTTGGAATATTCCAATTCTGTAAATCACTTTCTATTTTAGAAATTTTATTAGAGATAGAAAAAATATTAACAATATTTATTACGTTCTGGTTGGTTGGAGTGTTCATTTGGATTTTTGCATATGAGAGAGAAAACACTATCCTAGGACCAAATCTAAATTAGTGTTACTGCCGGAATAATCATTTTTCTGGTTACTAATTATTGTTATTCTTCCTCTATGTTCTTAGTTTTATTCCTTAAGTTGGGTAGCCATTTAATAGAGGTTTAGATGTTGGCAAACCTGGAATTTTCCATTGGATTAGATCTAAGTGTGTGAAGATAGAGCCAGACCCAGAGGGTGTTCCAGTTGCCAAGCCTATACGAATAAAATAAAAGAATTTTGGAAGAAGAAAATTAGTAATTACTGCACACAAAAATAATTATTGTGGTAGTAACATCTAAAGTATCCCTTGTCATAAATGTATGAACTTGCATGTGAACATATATACCAATATAATTGCACATACTGTTTCAGTTCACTCCAGCGCATGGGTGTCACCTTTTTAACTCTTCCTCTTTTGTAGCTTTCACTTCTTGCATTATGTTGAGCCTATTGACGCATACCAACTCCTATTATTTGCTCTTAGACTAATGTTGGTTGCAGCACAAAATTTTGAATAGATATGTGAATAACAAGCATAACCCAGTAATAGATTGCCTGTAAATAGTTATATGCAAACTACATAGATGTGAACTAACCTAAATAGTAATAATGCAAGCTTTACAAAATCGGAAAGAAAATTTTGACCTTTTAAATTATAATGATTTAGAGAAGTACATCGAAGTTCACACTTTGTTCTAGTTCACAACAAAATTTGCAATCTCCTTTTCGTACAAGAAAAATAAGATGCCTAAGTGGTGAAACAGAATATCACAGCTAGTAAATAGAGTAAACAGTTCATATTGTTCATCAAAATATAAAATTGGTGCAATAACAATGATACTAATGATTAAAAAGGAATAAAAATAGAAAAGCAACCTTATGAAATTATGGTTACCTTTCTATGGATTTCATATTTGATAGGGCTATCTGATGCAGTGCCTAAAGCCAATAGCTTGGTCACTAAGTTATATATATCACCAACTATAAAGGACAAGAGAGACGGTACCCCTTCTGCACAACAATGTCACTTAAAACTAAACTTAGAAGCTAACAGATTGTATGATGCAGCTAACCACATTTTCCTTGTGACATATTCAATGTTCATGGAGGTAGAGGGGTTGTTCTTGATAGACCTTAGTTCAAGAAAAAAAATCATCCAAAGAAATACAGAAAAAAATAACGAAAAATGAGTGAGTGATGGAAAAGTACTATAAAGTAAAAACAACCTAACAAATTATCATGAAAAGTAATCACAACAAGATAATTTGATGAATAAAGTACAAAAATTATAGACAGTAATCAAACACAAAGGACAAAAAAGTACCAGAGTAATACTATGACAAGATAATCTTCCTGTACAACTATATGACTTACAAGCGAGGGTAATTAAGGAGGAGGATTTAGGTTGCTTCTCTTATTGCTTTATATGGTCTGCGACACATAAACTAGAGCATTGTAATCCCCAAGCTATATTCCAATGCTCTTTCGCTAACCTAATCAAGATTACAACCTCTCTCACACTGCTCAAATTCCTAACAATGGTTGTAACTTTCTCAAATTTCCACATTGAATCTGGTCTCAAGTTTGTTAATAACCATCTTTCTAGAAAAACTTATATCTCTATAGATTAATTGACAAAGGTTGATATTAAGGTGTATGGGTAAATCTTGGAGCAACCTAGTTCAGATCTTTATCCCAATCCTAGTAAATGATACCAAGTTGTTTTATGCTAAACTTGTATGAAGTTTACTCGAGAAAGATATCGGTGTGAGATTTGAAAGCCAAGCTGCTTCTGGTGCAGCTGCACCAGCTAAGGAAACTTCTAAGCCTGACGATGATGATGAAGACGATAATGACATCGATCTCTTTGGAGAAGATACAGAGGAGAAAAAGAAGGCAGCAGAAGTCAGGGAGGCTACTAAG